>CM042137.1:38528775-38806275 GCA_023376005.1 Doryteuthis pealeii | reverse complement strand
TTATGACATTTCGCTTTTATATGTATATATATATATTTATATATATTATGACATTTCGCTTTTTTGTATATATATATATATATATATTATATATATTATGACATTTTGCTTTTTATGTATATATATATATTTATATATATATGACATTTCGCTTTTTTATGTATATATATATATATATATATATTATGACATTTCGCTTTTTTATGTATATATATATATTTATATATATTATGACATTTCGCTTTTTTATGTATATATATATTTATATATATTATAACATTTTGCTTTTTTATGTATATATATATATTTATATATATATAACATTTTGCTTTTTTATATATATATAATATATATTATAACATTTCGCTTTTTTATATATATATATATATATATATATATATATATATATATTATATCATTTCGCTTTTTATATATATAATATATATATATATATATATATTATACATTCGCTTTTTATATATATATATATATATATATATATATATATACATTTCGCTTTTTATATATATATATATATATATATATATATTTATAAATTTCGCTTTTTATATATATATATTATGACATTTTACATATATTTATATATATTATAACATTTTTTATATATATATATATATATATATATTTATATATTTATATGTATTATGACATTTTACGTACATATTTATATATATATATTATGACATTTCGCCTTTATATATATATATATTTATATATCTATATGTATTATGACATTTTACGTACATATTTATATATATATATTATGACATTTCGCCTTTATATATATCATATATAAGCGATGATGTCTGGGTGTGTTGTTTTTTTGTAAATTTAAAATTCATTTCAAGTGTAAGATATGGGGACATGGAGGGCATTAAAAGATACAGAACCACACAGCTTCACACTGTATCAAAAAGAGCAGTTTCACAGATGCTTTGAACAATGAAAAACTCACTGGAATACACATGCTGAAATGCAAGAGGACTATTTTCAAAAGAAATTAAAGTTTTCATTCATTGTTCATTGGTAAATACAGCTTCAGCTTGGATACTTTTTGAACACATCTTGTATTTGGAAAAAAATCCATTATATCATATAATAATAACATAGAAGTATTGAGTGTGATATTAGTATATGTACAGCTGAAGCTTGTACAATTATTGTGAGTGATAATAGTTGACTTGAAATGTGATATTTGATTACCTACACAAATTTACATACTCAGTGTTAATATTTCAAAGATTATAATTATTTAAACTGACAGTGCAAATTCAATTTTCAAAAAATTATAAATTCTATTCAAGTAATTACAGTATCAATGATATATTATTTTGGACAAAGGGTTAAAACGTTGTTATGGAATGGATAATTTTGGACAGGATTATTGAGAGTTCAAATCTAGTTGAGAGTAGTAGAAGACTCACTATAGTCTACTGCTTAGCAAGGCTGTTTCAAAAGCCATTGAAAGTAAGTTCATTCAATACAGTGCTGTATTCATGAGTCTGAGGGTCAAAACGGGTTCAGTTCAATAAACATATATTTGGCATATTTTTAGGTTGACATCTTTAAAAAAAAATTACATCTTAAAAACAGTAAAAAGTCCTTTTTTTTTTTTTTTTTAAATTACATCTAAAAATGAAATATTACATTTAAAAATAATTACATTTTAAAGGAAAAAAATTCACATTTAAAAAAATACATCTTAAAAAAAAAAAATTACTTCTTAAAAACAGTAAAAAGTACTTTTTTTTTAAATCACATCTAAAAATGAAATATTACATTTAAAAAATAATTACATTTTAAAGGAAAAAATTCATATTTAAAAAAAATACATCTTAAAAAAAAAAATTACTTCTTAAAAATAGTAAAAAGTACTTTTTTTTTAAAATCACATCTAAAAATGAAATATTACATTTAAAAAATAATTACATTTTAAAGGAAAAAAAATTCACATTTAAAAAAAAAAATACATCTTAAAAAAAAAAAAATTACTTCTAAAAAAAAAATTACCTCCCATAAAAAAACACATCTTTTTTGTTTCAGATAGCCCATCAATTAGTTGATAATGACAAATTTTTCCCAAAAGTAAATAAATTGTACAAAACATCTTAAAAAAAACAAAAAAAAACAACTTTTAATGAAAAGCTAGACACAACGTTCAACAACCGAAACGGTCTGATAAGAACATATCACAAGAATTTCAATGACCAGGAAATGTTACATAATTGATGGGTAGCCTATTAATTATGTACAGTAGTGTACATTTTAAAACAACGGTTAATGGAAATACACAGGAAGATGATTGACACCTTTGTTAACCCTGTGTTGACCTATGTGTGAATGTGGTTCACCAGTGTGAATGTGGGAAGTTAGCTAGAGAAAATCAGTTTTTGGCTAACCATTGAGCAAGACAGACCACCATGGTATCTTATGTCCAAGTAGCCAAATTCCCGCACGCATGTTGTTGATCTGGGATCTTAACAAATAAACTATGAGCTCAAAACAAAAGCAAGTCTTGTGTTGTTACTAAGAACAAAATAACAAAACGTGCCAGGTCAGATACAGAATAACAGAAGATCCAGCTAAAACCACCAGCCCAGAGATAGACAGACAGACCAGCCCCCAAGCTAAGATTGAAGACAGCAAGATAGAAAAAAACAAGAGCTAAGTATCCAAGCTAGGAAGTCAAGTAGACCTGTGTACAACCACTGGTATACAGGTATATTATATATGCAAGATATAAAGTAGAAGATAAAATAACAGCCATAACAGAGATACCCAGAACCATCAAAGAAATACAAGTGTTGTTGGCATCCTTCCATCTGCTAGAGACGATGGCATAGTGTCCAAATTTTTTTTTCTTTATTTTTTGTGGAACTACATAGCCATATAGGTGGGTTGATATGGAGGATAAGCTGTTGCCCAAGCAGCAGATAAGTACGCGTCAATTTTTAAGATGGTATGCAACAGATATGACTTTTTTTTTTTTACTAAACTTAATATTCTAAAAGACAAGCAACCATGATTTATCATTCATCATGATTGACTGGCCAGAAGCCCAGATTTAACACCCTGAGACTTTTTTCTTTGGGGTTGGTTGAAGGAGCAAGTCTACTCTATGAAATCAACAACTTTGGAAGAACTTGAAGGACAAATACAAGAATTTATTTCTGCCATTCCACAAGAGTTCCTGGGAAGATCAGTTAATGCAATTCCCGAGCAGCTTGAGAGGCTGGAGGCAAATGCTGGTGCTCATATAGAATTTTAAATAAAACTCAATGTTATCTGTGTTCTTCTCATATTCATTTTTTGTAAAAATAATTATTCAGAAATAAATAAGATTTTCAAAATAGGGAAGGGAGTTACTTTACAATCACCATATATATATAATATATATATATATATAATATGGGAGTAAAATGAGGAAATCAATCCAACAGTATGTGGAGAAATTAGACGCTATCAAATATAGCAATCTTTATATATATGGAGAAATGTAGACAAACACGGGATGTTACAAAGGATCAATGTTTATTCCTAGTGATAATGTCGACGCTATAATGTTTCGGTCTTTATCAGATAAAGAATGAAATATAGCCTCAACATTATTACTAAGAATAAACATTCATCCTTTGTAATATCCTGTGTTTGTCTACATTTCTCCATATATATATATATATATATATATATATATATATATATTGCTATATTTGACAGCGTCTAATTCTCATGTTTTACAAATGCATCTTTTAGACAAATTTTCACAACGTTCAGTGTTTTTGCTCAGTAAAAACAACCAATAAAATGTTCACAGAATATGAGGCAATAGAAAAAAAATTCCAGATTCGTTTAAAATAAAATCAGAAAAATATGGCAACTCAGAAGTTCATTAATAGAAAATTACAAAATTCAAAGAAATTCAACATTTTTTTTTTTTTTCATAAGATTTCAATATAAATCTCATATGACAAAATATTGGCTATTGGCCACACCTGAATCAAGATTTTCTCACCTCGTTGGTTGATGGTTGGATTTTATGGCATGTCAACTCTTGTTGGGTTATTTTATGCTAAAGGTGTTTTGTTTTATTCATTCTTGATGGGTGTTCAAAATTTTTTATTCCAACTCAATTTTTTTTTCTTAAACACAATTTTTTTAAACTCATTTTTTCAATTTAACCCATAGATGGGACCCTAACAGGTACTACCACTTCAGGTCAGAGTGAAACTGGGAGTTATGGTGATAAAGGGGTACTCCACATTACCCAGAGCTCCAGAATTGGAACCTCACCATTAGATACAATTTAACATCATACCCAGGATACTTTCTCACCTGGAAGCACTATTTTCAATAATTCTTGAATAGCATTCAATCGACATTGGTTTCAAAAATTTTTTGGGAAAAAAAAAAATATATAGAAGAAAAAAAATTACACAGTAACAAAATCTTTCTCACTTTCTCTTTTTTTTTTTTTAAATAATAGGAAACACTCTGTCAATTTTGCACCACCTCGGAAGTTTTTGGCATTTCAGGTAAACCCCTAATCTTCAATGGCTGGAAATGATTATGAATCAGCTTCAGGGGGTAGTCCCTCCAGGCAGCACCTCCCCAAATTCTCTGTATGGGTTGGTCTGTTTGGAGATTGAGGTAGTTATGTATTAGTCTGATAGATGCAGTGCTTATATTCAAATCCAGGGTTTTTTTTTTTAAATAAAGAAAGAAAGAAAAAAGAAGAAGAAAAAAAGCTATGGACTCTGTTTCAGGGCAGGTAGTTTCTTCTTAATTGGAAGATTCACACATTGTCTTCCATCCCAGATAATTAGCATTGTGCCAGTCTGAATTAGTGTGTATATATATATATATTTTTTTTTGGGGGGGGGGATATGTGTTTAATTGAAGTCATACCTAATTTTTGAAAATTAATTAATGAATTTAGGCGGGCATATATGTTTAAATGTAAGGCTAAACAAATTGAGAAAATGTCAATTCCTGAATGTAGACATTTTCTCGATTTGTTTAGCCTTACATTTGAACATATATGCCCACCTAAATTCATTAATTATTAACTAATTAATTTTCAAAAATTAGGTATGACTTCAATTAAGCACATATCCTACAAAAATTGTCGGCTAAAAGCCATATCAAATAAACAGTGTTTATTCACGTACTCCCATATATATATATATATATATATATATATATATACATACACACACACAAGTATACATGTAAAAAGACCCTAAAATAACATACAGATGATAGTTAATAAGTGTGAATAATGGCTGGTTGGTTGGATTTTATGTCATGTCAACCCTTGTTGGGTTATTTTATGCCGAATGCATTTTGTTTTATTTATTCTTGATGGGTATTGAAAAAAAAAAATTTTTTTAAGTTAATTTTTTTAAGACACATTTTTATCAACTCATTTTTTCCTATTTATCCATCTAGCACAGGTGATATGTTTACTGATATTTTTCAATTTAAAATTTATTACCTGCGAAATTACAGGTAGGTGGTTCTTTATAAAAATGCAAAAATGTCATTAAATTCATTAATGAGTGAATAAACACGTTAAAAAGAATTATTAACAATACATTAACTTTTTGGAGGAGCTGCAAAAAGAGTGAATAAAAAAAATTTAAATACTGTTTGAAATACGCCTTTTGCTTCAGTTATGTTTTGGATGGTTCCTTTGGGGATTTCAGGTCTTTCAACATAATACCTCCCTCCCCAATAGGTATGATCATACTCAAATATACTAATACATCTTTTTTTTCTACATTTAGTGAAGCTGAGATATTTTAATATAACAAACCCTACAATCTACCCAACCCCTCTGCCATGGGAAGGATGCAACACAGGGTCAATTTTTAAATGGAGTATTATATTTACCAACCCCCTTCATATGAGTAGAATGCAACACATAGTTTCTTAAGCAGAGTTTAACAGGTTTGAATTCAGAGTTTTCCTTCTCCTAGGTTGCAGCATGTTTAACTTCAGAGTTTACCTTCTCCTAGACTGGTTGCCACACCAGGGAGAAGGGAAGTATTTATGCCTTTCTAAAGTGTATTAGAGCAAAGTAAAACAGCTTCATCCAGAATTTGAACGCAGTTCAGCAAGTTCATTTGCAATGGTGATCACCATAACACCACACATGCCTCCTCCTACAATGTAGTGTTCAATTCTTTGAAACAGAGCAATACTCTTCCAATAATGACTGACTGACTGACTGCCTCAATTTGTTAAATTGATAACCATACACACAATCACAAACTACAATAGAATGGGCAGATTCTAGTAACAGCAACATCTCCCTACATGCTTTCAGAAATCAGTATCGAATCCGGAATATTGTTACATAATTATTAGATTCCTAATACTTATGTACAGTAGTGTAGAAACCAAAATGGCTGTTATAAGTTGCAGCCCACGGCCTTGAAGGATTGAATGACAAGGCTTGACCTCATCCTGATCCTTCCGGTGGATACCGTGAGAATCGGTGGAGAAGACCCTCTTCCGGTTTAGATTAGAGAGAGTTTTAGTTAGATCAGCCAAGACCACGACATGTTATGCACGCAGTCGACTCAATCTGCGCAGGTAGTCTGGAGGGGATTTCAGAATAAAATATGATCTAAGTTAAATCGAAGTCTTGTGTTATTATCTAAAAACTACCAATGACACAGGGCTTCTGATAAAGAGAAATCCCCAATGGAAGACCAAAGACGAAGTCCAGACGCTAGAAGAACAGAAGAAGAATAGAAGTAAGAAAGTAAGGAAAGAGAGTATACAACAATATATGAATATGTATTTAAATGATAATCAGGAACAAAAAACAACATAACATTGCATAATAGTAAAAAATGGCCACTGAAACTGACATAAAATAAATAGGTATGTATGTTGATCATTTTTTCATCCCAAATTATTAAGAAAATAAATCAAAGGTGAATAATAAACAACTTCATAGTTACCTCGTTTTTTGTTTTTTTTTTCTTCAAAACCAACCACCAAACCACTATAGACACAATGCTTCAAGCAAATTATAAAACTCTTAAATTGTTAAATCAATTATGTACACATGTATAATGTGTAAATATTATTTAGGTCAGATCAGACATCATACTTTGCTACTGGTATAATGCAACCCAACACAATCTGTCACATGTTATTTGAAGTGGAGATGGATATCAAGTTACACAGATTGCCAGGGAAAATACACAGAATAGCACACTGACAACCTTATGGGTCAGAGAAACCTTCATCATTTATTCGTATGCACACACAGACATATAGAGATTTATTTCATTTATATAAAATTTCATACGCAAACATTTTATATATATATATATATAATATTATATATAATGTTTTGAAAAATCACAATATTAGATAATGTTCATTACTCTGAGTTTTGTACAATTGGACAACTTGATCAGCAGATGGATCCACTTTTTTTTTTTAATTTCTTATATATTTTTGAGTAAACCTTTGTCCAAAAGCATATATATATATATATATATATATATATATATATGGGAGTAAAATAGGGAATTAAATCTGATAGTATGTAGAAAAATAGAAGAACACAAAGTATTCCGAAAAATTCTTGATGGTGAAATCAACATTATAACGTTTCAGTTTATGCAACCTTCATCAGGACATGCAGTGAAATGTTGGATAACTTGCAAAACAGAAGAAATCCACCATCACCACAACATTTCACTGCATTTCCTGATGAAGGTTACATAAACTGAAATGTTATAACATTGACTTCACCATCAAGAATAAATTAATCTTTTGGAATATTTTGTGTTTTACTATTTTTATATATATAGCCTGTGAATGACTGATATATATATATATATATATGACAAATTTATACATGTAAAAAGACACTGAAATAACATACATATTGGAGTCAATAAATGTGAATAACAAGGTGTCATAATCAATTGTATAAATAAACTATATATATATATATATATATATATCTCATTATCATTCAGTTGAACATACCGAGGCGAAATATCAATTGAATGAAGTTGTTTGTTGTTTATCCAATATTTCTCAATTTTTAATCACACACACACACATATATATATATATATATATATATATACATATATATATATACATACATACATATCCACTATACAGTGTGTGTGCAAATATACAGCCACTATACAGTGTCTATATATATATATATATATATGAGAGTTGCTGAAAAGTTCCTGGACCAACCAAGAAAGTTTTTGTAAAAAACTTGAAAAACAGGATGCCAAATGTGTTGCATAGCACAGAGTATGTTTCATGTCTCTATATTATACCCCTTCTTGGTGGGCCCAAGAACTTTTCAGCACCCTTTCATTTATTTATATATATATATATATATATATATATATAATGAATCTTGTATAAATTGTTTATTTCTTCAATGCGACTTTATTCTTTAAAAAAAAAAAAAAATATTAAAAAAACATTATTTTGCATTGAAGGTTTTATTGTTATTTTTTCCTAAGGACAATGCACCAATTGCCCTCATCATAGTAAGAGTTTAAAATCTCAGCAAAGCTGATTGAGGCACAAAGTTCTTCAAGTTCACCCTCTTGGAAGACATGATAGTAGCGATGAAGAACAGCTGTTGCCTCTTCACCTTTCGTTTCTGTCCTTTTCTTTTTCTTTGTCCATGGAACAAGCAGATCCTGCTGCTTAAAATTTGTTCGATTGACATGCACAGCGAGTTTTGGAACACTCTCAGAACTGGCGCCGTCACCAGTTGCTTCAAGAGTTTTAGAGACAGATTCTAAGGATGTTCCGTTTGTGGTCCCACCCGTTGATGGATTCCCTGCTGATGTTGTTGATATTTTTGTTTGTTTCATGGAACCGGATAATTCGGATATTTCTTTGTCTTTCGGATGTTCGGTGCTGGACAATGTGGCGCCATTTGTTTCTGGATTTTCACGTACATGTTCGCTGGTGTGAAGATTCTTCTTGAGGTATTTTGACTGTTGTTTGTTCTTCTCTTGTTCCATTGCCCACACCTGGATCAGGATTTTCCCACCTGGACATACTATTCTCAACAGTTCGTGAATAGCACTCAATCGACGTTGCTAAAAAAAAAATTAAAAAAAAAAAAACAATTAAAAAAACACAATAACAAAATATTTTCCATGATTTAAAAAAAAAATTGGTTGGATTTTAGGGCATGTCAACCCTTATTGGGTTATCTTATGCAAAAGATGTTTGATTCATTTTTGATGGGAACTCAATTTTTTTTTTAACTCAATTCTTTTTTAAACACATTTTTAAACAAAATTTTTTCTATTCAGCCCATAGAGTGGACTCTATACTAACTATCCAGGTCAGGGTGGACTTGGTAGTAATGGTGATCAAGGGGTACTCCACATACCCCAGAGCTCCAGAACTGGAATTTCACCATCAGATAGAGTTTAACATTATACCCAGGACATTAAGACCCTCAGCCACCACCTTCTAGCACATATATGATAATTGCGCTAATACCCTTGGGAAAGGTATGAATCCTACTCTCCCTCCAGCTATGGGTAAATAGCAGGACAGACTGGGTTCTTTAACCATGGCTAGGTAACCAGTCTAGGAGAAGGAAAACTCTGAATTCAAACCTGTTGAACTCCGCTTAAGAAATTGACCTTGTGTCATATCCTGCTCGTGCGGAGGAGTTGGTAAATATATATATGATAAAAAGGGTTGGGGATTTACTATGAGGGCAATAGGGTTGGGACAATCATATACATGCTAGGGCTTAACATCATACCCAGGACAATAAGACCTTTTGAAACTTGTATTTTATTGGCTAGCAAATATTAAAAGTTCTTCACTAATGGACATTGTATAAAGCAAAGAAAAGGAAGAGGCATTGTTTCTATCTGTTATGCAAATAGATATTCACATGCAGACCTGTGGATATACCACAGTATGATAATTTAATTATTACAACATTTGATATGATTACTTAAAAGCTATTGCTAAATAGTTCAATATGTAAAAAGTATAATGATTTTCATTTAACTCTCTCACTATATTTTTCTTTCATTCTTTCTTTTCTTCTTTTTATTATGCTTGATTGAAACAGATTAGCATTATTGCTTCTACACGCTCACCCCTCTATCTTTCCCCTACTCTCTTTCTTCTTTCTAATATTTTTTCTGTGTAGTATGTCCTTTTTCTTCCCTTTCTTTCTTTATAATAAAAACAGAATGGTTCATTATTTAGCTGAGGTGACAACACTCATTTAGACTGTCACATTTTCAACCAGCGGGTGTTGCAAGATGATGACAGTTCTATTTTGTAGGTACACTAGTATTATTATATAGACTAGCAGAACCTGTGGATATACCACAGTATGATAATTTAATTATTACAACGTTCGATATGTTTACTTAAGAGCTATTGCCAAATAGTTCAATAAGTAAAAAGTATAATAATCATGATTTAACTCACTCTCTCACTTTTTTTTCTCTTTCTTTTCACCTTTTTATTATGTTCGATTGAAACAGATTAGTATCACTTCCACGCGCTCACCCCCTCTCTCATTCTTTTCCCTTCTTTCTTTTTTATTATATTTTTTCTGTATCGCATGTTCTTTTCCTTCCCTTTTTTTCTTTATGATAAAAACAGAACAGTCCATTATTTAGCTGAGGTGACAACACTCATTTGGATGGTCTCATTTTTAACCAGAAGGGGTTGCAAGATGATAACGGTCATATTTTGTAGGAACAACAGTACTATTATATAGATAGGGATCTACCTTTGTGGAGAGATGATGAATGACTGCAATACAAATAGATGCATCAAATGCATTGGACCGAAGAGGAATGGCCAGGATATCACCCACAAAAGCCTGGAAGTTTCTCTGCCTGCAAATTTCGATTAAGTTTTCACTCCGGTCAGAGCCAATCTATCAAAAACAGAAAAAAGAAAGAAAAAAAAAGAAATAAGAATAAAAAAAATAAAACAACAAATAATTCAAATACTGTAGCAAGGTCATTGAGTACAAGTTGAAATCATTTGCCATTCCCGTGGGGGTGGGGGTGAAGAGAATTTTAATAATAAATAAAACTTATCTAAAATGCTGATAAGATCAGAAAAGGCAATGTTGTGTTGCATCATTATATGCAAAGAGTTGCACCCCCCACCCCCAGGGCCAATAAAAGAAAAACCAAGCCTAGAATTCTAGGATTGTTTTGAGCTAAATGATAGAATAGACCACGGCCAGTCAATGAAGGGAGGGGCCCAAATCTAGTTGGCCAATCCAAAACCAAAAAAGAACATACATACAATATATACATACATATATATATATATATATATATATATATATATATATATATATATATATTGTATATGTTCTTTTTTGGTTTTGGATTGGCCAACTATATATATATACATATATATATATATATATATATATATATATATATATATATATATATATATGAGAACACTGCGTACAAAACCATTTTGTACATGTCTATTTTTGCACTGACCGACTCATTTAATGAATAAAAAATAAAAATATAATAAAAATAAAAAGATCTATTCATAACTTGAAACTGTTAACTGAGTTAGGAAGAAAAAATATAAAAGAGTTCATAAGATCTTATATTAAAAAAAAATAATATTTTTCTTTTCTTTTTTTTTTTTTTTTAAATCTAGAAAAAAAAAATAGTAGACAGCTGTAAGGCCAACATAACAAGAGACAATTTGAATATCCCAAGATACAAAGTTGTAAACAGAATATGAAATACAACTTTGTCACTCTCTTTCTCAAGATGTTTAGTCTAGTAGTGTAATTCTTTTTGGCTTTTCCATTACATTTCGGTCACAGCCTTCTTCAGCCTTCCTCAAACGTGTTATTCATATATACAAGGGATGCTCCAAAAGTAATGCCTCCTATCAATTTCCATGGACTATAACAGAATACAATAGCACCATTGGATAGAGCCAGATTGTTGCTCTGAAAGTAATGCCTCTTATTTATTTCCACAGAAACTCCAACACATACAGGGAATACAATAACGCCATTAGATAGAACAGGTTTTCATCTACAAAACACTATTATTCTCACAAATGTGTCATGAGGGATGCTCCAAAAGTAATGCCTACTATCAATTTCCACAGAAACTATAACAGATACAAAGAATACAATAACACCATTATAGAGCAAGTTTGTTGCTCTGAAAGTAATGCCTCTTATCTATTTCCACAGAAATCCAACACATACAGGGAATACAATAGCACCATTGGATAGAGCAGATTGTTGCTCTGAAAGTAATGCCTCTTATTTATTTCCACAGAAATTCCAACACATACAGGGAATACAATAACGCCATTAGATAGAACAGGTTTTCAGCTACAGAACACTATTATTCTCACAAATGTGTCATGAGGGATGCTCCAAAAGTAATGCCTACTATCAATTTCCACAGAAACTATAACAGATACAAAGAATACAATAACACCATTGGATAGAGCAAGATTGTTGCTCTGAAAGTAATGCCTCTTATTTATTTCCACAGAAACTCCAACACATACAGGGAATACAATAACACCATTAGATAGAACAGGTTTTCAGCTACAGAACACTATTATTCTCACAAATGTGTCACGAGGGATGCTCCAAAAGTAATGCCTACTATCAATTTCCACAGAAACTATAACACATACAAAGAATACAATAACACCATTAGATAGAACAGGTTTTCAGCTACAATACATTATTATTCCCTTTTATGACTTCATTTGGTACTTTTCAAGTTTAATTTTTCAGGATCAGTTGGATTATATGATTCCTAGATTTGCTATCATGACTGCATTGGTATATTATACACTCGCTTATATATCTATTAAGTAGGAAGCGTGTGGTGTAATGGTTAAAGTCATGGGAAATGGACTCGTCGCCCCGAGTTCAAATCCTGGACATGGTAATTGCATTTCACATAGCACTAATACCCTTGGGAAAGGTATGAATCCTACTCTCCCTCCAGCTAAATAGCAGGGCAGACTGGGTTCTTTAACCATGGCTAGGTAACCAGTCTAGGAGAAGGAAAACTCTAAATTCAAACCTGTTGAACTCCGCTTAAGAAATTGACCTTGTGTCACATCCTGCTCGTGCGGAGGGGTTGGTAAATAGATATATATCTATTAATAATGGAGATTCACTTCTGGTTTTTGTCTGTAACAAAAACTGCGTCACTGCTTACGTCACATTACCCAACACATAATCCAACGTCATAACATAGAATAAATATACTCAAAATGTGAGCATGCAATGTTAGACAATCCTCATTGTTTCAATAATTAGATGCCCGGCATTATATATTCATATATAGATTGTTTTATTCTAATATAATATTTAAAGTTATCGGAACTGTTTCCATTTCAAATTGTCTTTCTTTCTTTTCTTTTTTTACTCCTTTAATAAATTTGACAATTTTACATACTTATGGTACACAGTCTATGACATTGAATTTTCAGCTCCCATCCCCTCAGACAATATCTTTCAAAAAATTATTTTTACATCGCCCGGAGAGCGTCTTTTTATTTTGCTAGTAATAATAATTAATAAAAATTCAATTTTCTTCTAAACTAAAAATACCAGGATTTTATTTCTACTGGTACCTTATTCAATAAAAAAAAAAAAAAAAGAAGTAAAGTTGGCGGAATGGCCTATTGTCGGTATCAGCCGGACAGCAAGGGAGTCTATCCCATTTTCGCTAGTACTAGACTAGAAAGAGTATTTTTGCTGAGGTGGAGCGCCACACCTACCGTAAGCTCCCCACTTTACAGCACAGATCAGATTATACTATCTGTGCTATTCATACCTTGGGATTCTGAGGTGAGTACTCTACCGACTGAGCTAAACCAGACCCTAAAAACGGATATTATTAGGTGTTATTTATTAGCAAACTGTCAAGCATTAAAACTGTAACCAAAAATAACATTGCGAAATATCTATGATCATCACTCGTGTCATTTCATTATTTCTAAAAATGAAAGAGTAATCATTTCCTATAGAAATTAGCAATGAGTATTTTTTGTTTATTGTTGTTTCCCATATTTATATATTTACAATAATTCTATATCTACTGTCAGCAAATACTTTAATAGAAAAGTACATTATCTAATTAATCACTTCTGTAAGTGTGGGTGTGTATGTAAGTGTGCCAAAAAGCCCAAGAATTTCTGTATTGCCCACCCTTTGCCAGAATAACATTCTTCTTCTTTATGACTAAGAAAACAAAGACAGGGAAAAAAAGAAACTGTTTGTTTTCATTTTTCTTAATAATTACAAAAAGAAACAGACATGGAAGATTAATGATAATAATGGTAATGTTAATAGTATTGACTAGGATGATGATGCTGATGATGGTGGGAGTGGTTATCAAGAGTGTTTTTATAAAATAAGCAAAATAAAGAAAAAGAATATGACAGAAATACTGAAAAAGAAAATGCTAGTAATAATAATAATAATACAAAGGATAGAATAAAAGCAGAAAAATGAAAATGAATAATAATACTACTACTAATAAGACATGGAAGATGATGGTAAAAAAAATGGTAATAATAATAATAATAATTCTCTGGGACTTGAGATAAAAATGGATCACCTTATCATACAACAAAATGGTATATACATAAACCAGAATCTGTTCTTGAGAATGAAATGCATGAAATTCTCTGGGCTTTGAGATAAAAACGGATCACCTTATCCCAGCAAGGAGACCAGACCTAGTATTGATTAATGAAAAAAAAAAAGAGAACTTGTCAACTGGTACACTTTGCAGTTCCAGCAGATAACAGGGTGAAGATGAAGGAAAACGAAAAGACAAATACTTGGACCTTGCTAGAGAATTGAAGAAGCTGTGGAATATGAGGGTCAAAGTGATACCAATTGTAGTTGAAGCACTTAGAATCATCCCAAAAAGCTTGGAAAAATGACTGGAGTAACTGGAAATCAGAGGAAGAATTGAGACCAGCCTACTGCATTGCTGCCATCGGCTAGAATACTCAGAAGAGTCCTGGAGACCTGAGGAGACTTGTTGTCACTCAGACTCCAGTGAAATACCATCAGCTAATGCTGGTGTGAAAAACTCACATAATAATAATAATAATAATATATATAATAATGGAAGATGATGATGATAATGATGACAACGATAACAATAACAGAGACAACAAAAGAATATAAGGAAAAAAATATGACAAATGAGGATGTACAGCTGATGATGATGATGATAATAATAATAATAATAAGACATGGAAGATGATGATGATAATGATGACAACAATAACAATAACAGAGACAACAAAAGAATATAAGGAAAAAAAATGACAAATGAGGGATGGTACAGCTGATAATAATAATAATAATAATAATAATAATAATAATAATAATGTGCCTTTTGCCTAACAGTCATCTAAAATTTGTTGCATCTGTTCTATTAAGCAGAATGATATGGTCTGCTGCTATCGCTTTCTTTCTTTGCCCCACCCAACGACCCCCACCCCTCGGGCATTTTTTTAGATTAATAAAATGCTGTATTTACAAAACTTTGACATTATTGTTATTACAACTGGTTTTTATCCAAACTGTTTTTTCTGCAAAGCAAACTAACCATAATGGCACCAACTGAGTTAATTCCTATAAAGAATATTTTAGTAACGCTGGTCGTTTGCTTCTTCATCACAACAACAACACTCTAACGACATTTCCCAAGAAAACTTGCAAGGCATTAATTAAACAGAAAAGAGAAAGAAATCTTATTGACCCGACCAATTTATCTTCTTTTGATCTCAATTTCAAACACTGAGCAAAATCAGTGAACACTATACGCACATGTATGTACACTAGCTGATGTACCTGTTTACGCTGGGTAAAATATCAATGATGAATCAATAGAACAAAAAAGTGATTTGCCAATTATCAATCTATCTATCTATATATACATATATAAAGGGCACTTAATTTGTAAGTATGTATGTCCATAGCAGGGCTCGACATTAATACCGTCCCGTCATCCCGTGGACGATAAAAATTACATCCGGAACAATCAATTCGTCATCTGAGACAGTTTGCCGGGGACGGTAAAAAATTTTTCCTAAAAGTTAGTACTACATTCCAATAATGGCCATCTAGTGATTGCCCGAATGCTGACCTCAAAATGAGGCTACAGCACTGTAGGTCTATTCTCAAAGCCATGCAATGAATAATGGTGGAGGGAGATAGTTTAAAAGGACCGAATTATGTACTACTAACCCTAATCAGGGTAACTTAAAGTAAAAAAGTATTTTTTAGCTCAAAACACACTAGGAAATGGATTTTTTGTCCAAATATCCAGAATTATCACTGCTTCAGCTTTTCTTAATGTTTTATTACATGTTATTATGTTACTGATGACTGACAAGTATAGATGATGCTAATGAATTAAACAAATATATTTTGATTTCGGGACGGTCCAAACCCCATTCGGGACAGTTGATAATTTTTGTTCGGGACAGTCATGAAAAAAGTTTGTGTCGGGGCCTGGTCCATAGGAAACTATAAAAATAAAACAACAAATTAAATATATATATATATATATATATATACATTCACTATCACTAGATCTTGCTTTTTGAGCAAAAATAATGAAAATTTAATATATATTCATGAAGATAATTGTTATCTTTTCTACCCTGGTGATGCCAGGTAGCCGCTTCTAGTATCTTTATATATAAAGGAAAGATTCTGCGTGTCTATTTGTTAGTACAATGGCTTTCATAATGGAAAATTGGTTGGCTGATTGGTTTGTTGGATTTTATGGCATGTCAACCCTTGCTGGGTTATTTCATACCAAAGATATTTGGTTTTATTCATTCTTGATCGGTATTCAATTTTTTTTTGACTCAATATTTTTAAAACACATTTTTTAAACTCATTTTTTATTTAACCCATAGATGGGACCCTATCAAGTACTACCACTCCGGGTCAGAGTGGATCTGGGAGTAATGGTGATCAAGTGTTAATCCACATTCCCAGGAGTTCCAAAATTGGAACTTCACCATCAGATAGAGTTTAACGTCATACTAAGGACACTAAAACTCTCAGCCACCACCTTCTAGCATATATATGATAAAACAGGTTGGGGTTTGCCATAAGGGCAATAGGGTTGAGACAATCATATAGGTGCTAGGGCTTGATGTGACCAGCTGATTGATCAGAGGGGGCCTCTTCAACCACCCTTCTAGGCTAAGGAAGGGCCAAAGTGAAGTGTTGCATGTTATAAACTGTTAAGCCACCAGGATTTTGTCCTTAAGCATCACGGGTCGCCACTGGGGGATTTTACCCCTCTGCAGACGTGCAGTCAGTATATTCTAAAGCTCCAGCTGACAGGGCAGTCTATGCTGGGTAAAAGATCAATGATGAATCCATATAACAGGAAAGTGATTTGCCAATTATATCCTTATTTATAAAAGAAAGATTCTGTCTGTCTATATGTTTGTTTGTACAATGGTCAAGCGCATGTCCTTTTATAAAGGAAAATTGGTGGAGACCAGCAAAGACCAAGTTCAAGAAAATCCACACCCTATTTTTGTTTGAGAGGGTGGGGGTAAAAAATGTTATCCCTCATTTTCCATAAGAAAAGCTAATCCTTTGATGCCAAGGTATATATACTATTGTCCATAAATAAGTATAACCCTACCAATTTTCTTCTAAAATAAAAGATACCAGGATAAATAATACCTTATTCTTTTGAAAGGGTCCAAAAATTCAAGGTAATATCAATCCTTTGCAAGTCTCTCCAGCAAACGAAATGCAATTCCTTTCCCAACCGTCGTCCAAACACTTTCTTCATCACTCGCCCTGTCAGCGACAGTCCGTCTTTATTTCTGCTCGTTTGGCTGTACTTATGCAAATTCGGATATACTTTATTTGGGTCTTTATTAACAACACCTCAGCTATGAGGAGGTAGCGAGTTCGAGTATCCGTAGCCGCTAACCACACTCTTCCCCTCGCACAGGCCAAACATATCTTGACGCGCTTTGTTTGTGGGGGCTGGGAATCCGGTTGTTCATAGGGCTGCCTTTCAGTCTCGTCACACTTATACTATCCTTTTTAAATGTATAATGTGCTACAAGAAATAATAAAATCTTGGTATCTTTAGTTGATAAAAAATTAACATTTTTATAAAAAATTCTTAGGGTGTGTGTGTGTATATATATATATATTATGACAAACTTTCATAAAAAATGTAAGGGGTGTTCTTATTTATGGGTAATACTGTATTATCTACACACATATATATGTGTGTATATCATAAACATATTTGTGTATGCATACAGCTTGCTTGCTTATAGAAGTCCGTCACAGACAAAGATGACATGTCTGGCAACATAGAGTGAAACTTGTATGAGATATTTTAAGTGGAAAGGGGCTGCACAGACCCCATTCCACTGACTGGCAGTTGGTCCAGTGGCATGGGAAAGTCTGAGACTTCTGGACTGCCGAGTTGCTGGAGGGTGCTGTCTCAGGTAGTATTGAGTCACATCACAAGAGGCAACTTTCCCTGGAAGACCCAGCCTTTGCACCCTAGCACCAGGTTGTATTTGGGATTTATGTGAGTAGCAATTACCCTAATCCTACTACTATCAGTGTGGATGGCCATTGGCTCACCTGGAGCTCACCCGCCCTTTACATATTATTATCCATATATGGAATGGTTGCATGAATATACATAAGTATTTATATACACCTGAATGATATGGTTGAAAAGAAAATCAGGTTGAATTAATTGTTTAAGCTAAAATATATCTCAGTTTATTCAAGTTGAAATTCTAAAGAAAAAATGACATAAATCAATATTGTATTTAGTTTGGATTTTATTAGTGTAAATGCTTTCAATTCTTTGTCTGTACACACACACACACACATATATATATATATATATATATGCTTGTATATTTACATAACACCACTTTTGTCTGTAAATAAACAATGATATATTGTGTAAGCAGTATAATAATTAAAAGCATATAATACAATATTTTAAAGAAAAATAGAACAATGCTCCCCCACCAATGGACAATGGATATAAATTTTATTCCCAATAATATCTTTATAATTAGCAAAAAAAGCACTAAATAACCTTAGACATAAAAGTCTGTTCAGTTGTTTGGGATTTCAGAGAATGAAGATATCAATAGTTTTCTTGAAAAAGAAAAACTTATTGATAAACTTTTGTCTGTAACAATCTAATAACATTATAAGATGATTTTTTTTTTTTACCTATTCTCATAGTCCAATCATTAACTTTTCAGAAAGTTGTAACAATATATGAGGCATCAACATCATCACTAGAGTCAAATACACTTTGCTAACACCAGGTCAAGTGGAACCTAAATTTGATTACTGAGACTTTTGACAATTGGACAAGACAAAGATGACACCACATAAATGCAACACAAAATTTCATCCGTTTCAGTCTACTAAAGTGTTCAGGTTTGCCAGGGTCCCTGCTGAGACAATACTCTCTCTCTCTCTCTCTCTCTCTCAGTCTGTGTTAACAAGACAAAGAGGACAAAACCACATAAATGCAACACAATTTTCATCCGTTTCAGTCTACTAAAGTGTTCAGGATTGCCAGGGTCCCTGCTGAGACAATACACACTCTCTCTCTATCCTAAGTTTGTGTTAACAAGACAAAGAGGACAAAACCTACATAAAAGCAATACATATTTTCATCTGGTAAACAGTCTTGCCAGTGTCCCTGCTGAGACAATACTCTACCTCTCTATCCCAAGTCTGTGTTAACTTGGAGCTTTTGCTGACAATAAAATGATATTCACTATAATTTGTTGTTTTCTTTCCATGTGTTTTTTTTCTAGATGTAATCAGTCATTTCATCAGATTCTGTGTCCAACAATGAACTAAAAAGTTGCATCTACAAACCAACCAGATGCTGGTCTAAGCCACAAAACTACAAAGTTTAATAATATTCATCTTTGGAGGAATTTTTTTAAATGTCACAAATTATTTCTTTAATTTATAATGAAATAGTAATTCAATCAAAAATACTATTTCTCTGAATTTTATAGATATGGTTTGATAATTTTGTATTATTCAGACTATCATCCTCGTCTTTATTATTATATATTGTTTCAGCCGATGGGCCTTCCAGCCTTCTTCAGGTGTTTCTAGTCAAACTCGGACACATGGCACAACAAATATAAGCGGTGAGTTAATACAGTTCTAAGTGACAATCATCTCTAGGTTGCAGGTTCAATCCTGCCAAGGGTGATAATAACATAGAATACTTAACACTTGTACCCGGTCATGGTTAACATGGATTGAATAAAGGGTTTGGTTCAAAGTTCTGCGAATGCTCCCAACTACTCATGAAGGTTCCCAAGTTCGAAGAGAAGGTTTCCGAGTTTGACTAGAAAACACCTGAAGAAGGCCAGAAGGTACATTGGATGAAACATTGCGTATATAACAATAAAGATGAGGATAATAGTCCAAAGAATACAAAATGATACAAATCAATCAAAAATAATAATGAATGCTCCCTAATTTGAAAGCTAATGCAAGGTAGGTGGAGCACCACACTTACCATAAGCTCCTAGATGCTTTACCACATAGATCAGATTATCCAAGCTGTGCTACTCATGTGCTGAGTTGGTGAGGACCAGTATCAAACCCAGAACATTGAAATTCCTAAGCAGATACTTTACCGACTAAGTTAAAGTAGAACAATGATGTAGAAGTAATTGACTTTTTTGTTATTTTAATTTAAACTATCTTAAATTATCTTTAGCCTTTAGATATTAAATATCTTGGATTATTTGGGCTATTCAGACTATTGTCCTCATCTTTATTGTTATATACACAATATTTCAGCCGATATGCCCACCAGCCTTCTTTAGGTATTTCATGCCAAACTTGAGAAATTTCTCTTTGAACTCAGGAGCCTTAATGTTGTAATCAAGAGCCTCTAGAGAACTTTGAACCGAAACCTTTAATCAATCCACCAGAGTAAACTGTTGTCATTCCATTAACCATGACCGGGTACAAGTGTTAAGTTCTCTTAAGTATTCAATGTTATTATTGCCCTTGGCCAGGATTGAACCTGTAACCAACACTTAAAACTGTATTAACTCAACTCTTATATCCGTTGCGCCATGTGTCCAATTGAAGAAGGCCAGAGAGCACATTGGCCGAAACGTTGTGTACATAACAATAAAGATGAGGACAATAGTCCAAATTATACAAATTATCAAGCCTCATCTAAAAAAAATTCAGACAAATATTAGATATTGTCGTCATCACTTTTTTAAGAGAAATTAAATGGCTTACCTGGAAAATGGAGGGATTTAGTCCAAAATATTTGCCATTGCCACAACCAATGTCTGCCACAAGAGAACCATCTGGGAGGGAACAAAGAAATTCAGTAACTTTTGGCCATGGGGAATGCCTGGTACTACTAAAATGGTCAGCTATTTCATTGTACACCTGAAAAATAAAAGATGTAAAATATATGAGTGTAGAAGCAATATTCCAATAACCATCGAATTAGCAGACAAAGCAAAAAAGCAAGCTGTAACTCAATACAGATCCTGCATTGTTGCAAGCCTAGTTCAGAATGGTAGATTATCTATCTGGCACCATCACACAACTGAAACCAAGCAGCCAATCAGGATTCAAGGAATGGAATCACCCAAATGCATGCATGGAATATTCCGGAGTGCCATAAATACCAGCTGCTTTGGGCACCAGTTCAGTTGTGCTTAGTTGTTGTTCAAACCAACAGCATACTAACTTACTTCAACAATGAGGAGCTATTTTATTATTGTCTTCATAATATTAGGGTGAATCAAAAGTTTGGAAATATTTTGCTAATGTGAAGCACAATTTGGCAGCTCCGGTTGGTTGGTTGGTTGGTGTTATAGGTGATATACCCTATAGACTATAGTGGAATGCGCCGACGGTTACTATAAGTAACAAGGACAATTATGGCTTGAGAGTAAGCCAATGTGAGTCAGCTCATAACTCTATTGTCGGACGTAATTCCCACTTCTCTGTACTGTAATTGTCTATTCTTTTGTTAATACATTTTCCTACATTTGTTACCCGTCGTTTTGTTCTTATTTGACCCCTTAAAACCCCACAACAGTTGGGATTTTGTTTTATGATTTATGAACCCTTTTCATGTCATTTAATGCTGAATCAAGTCATTTTGATATCAGTACCTCCAGTTGCTTAAATGGTCACCCATCTAAGTATTGAACAGGCTCATCGCTGCTTCAGTGTTCTCTTAAATGATCAGTATGTTCTGTATAGTGATCAGTACAGAGAAAGTGAAAGGTCAAGATGAACATCTGAACCAAAACTAATATCACAATGAATGATGAACCAATAGAAGAGGTTTATTGGTTGATTCTACAGCATGTCAACCCTTGTTGGGTTATTTAAATCCTCAATAGTCATTTTTTTTTTGCAAGTAAATATCTGGTTTTAAGTCTGCATTTACTCAACTCCTCCACCAAAGAGCAGGATGTGATACAAGATCAATTTTTAAGTGGAGTACAGCTGGTTTGAATTCAGAGTTTTTCCTTTTCCTAGATTGGTTGTCTTACAAAGAGCTCAATCTGCCCAACTATTTACCTGGAGAGGACTGTTAGAATCATGCCTTTCCCATTAGCAATATGCAAACAGCCTAATTCAGGATTTGCACTTAGGTTGACGATTCCATTACATTAAGCAAAGGTTTTTCTATTGGAGTGTATTGGTTAGCAAGCTAGTCTTGCAGATCAATTACTACTTAATAGTAAGTTCAACCTTGTATCACATCATACCCATGGTGAATGGGTTGGGTAATTACCTACACTAAGCATGACTTTTTTTTGTATCTTCATTCCTGTTTGGCTACAAATTAATAAAGTTTTTATTTCATAGGAATTTTCTCTTCATTTTTTAAATGTTCTAATTGCATATGTATTAATTATATAACCCTAATGTTTATATAGTATGTTCATGCATATTCAGCTGATTTATGAAATTACATATAAAAGGGGAAATGTACTTTTCAAGTGTCGATATCTGCCTACTTGCAAAAAGAAAATAGATTTTCATATGTTTTGTGCATATTTGGTTATTATAAATTCATAAAAATCTGAGTGAAATTTATTTTCTTTGATCTACACACACACATACATACATACATATATACATATACACACACACACACACAAGGAGCAAGTCACTGAAAACTCAATATCTGAACTACTCCCTTGTAACAAAGTAAAAGAAAAAAAATTGTTTTGCAATAAAACAAAATAAAATTTTTTTTTAATTTGTATAGGAAAATGACATGCACACACACATTTTAAAACTGCTACCATAAATATTATCGCCAAAGATTTTTATATGGAAAGGAAAAATATACAAGATTATAAGACAGAATATGAAACGTTAGCTGTGCAATTACAACAAAATGTTCTCAGGATTACCAAAACATTTCTTTTTTTTATAAATCAAAAAGAAAATAGAAAAAAAAAAAAGAAAATGAATTGTGAAATTTGTGTTCCAGCAGAGTAAAGATTTTCAAAATGACTCACTCTCGCTCATCCAAGCACAGACAGACGCACCCAGAAGAATGGAGGGGGTGAAGAATTTTTTTATAATTTAAAAAAAAAAAAAAAAAAAAAAGAGGGGATGGCAAAAAAAAGAAAAAAAGTTATTGAATTTATTCTTTTTTATTTTTTTCTTACATTCGAATAGTTTATTATCTTAAGTTACAGTTTGATACACAAACGACAAACGTCTTAGATTTTTTATAATGTTTATACAAGTATCAACCAGCAGGGTCGAAAAAAACATGAGGGGTATATATGAATAGACGGGCTGGTTTAGCTCAGTCGGTAGAGGACCTGCCTAGGAATCACAAGGTTCCTGGTTCAATACCGGTCTCCACCAATTCAGTGCATGAGTAACACAGATTGGGTAATCTGATCTGTGCGGTAAAGTGGAGTGGCCTATTGTTGGTATCAGTCAGACAGCGAGGGAGTCTATCCCCTTTTGCTAGCTCTAAGAACAGGGAGTTTGTTTTTGCTGAGGTGGAGCGCCACACCTACCGTCAGTTCTCCACTTTACCACACAGACCAGATTACCTAATCTGTGCTAATCATGCGCTGAGTTGGCAGGAACCTTGCGATTCAGAGGTAAATGGTCTACCAACAAAGCTAAACCAGCCCAACATATATACATACACATCGAATCACACAAAGCGGTCTTCCTGTCTATAGCTCTGCTGATGAGGCCTAATAGGCCGAAATGTACATACAGAGATTGATTTTTCTCGATTTGTTTAGCCTTACATTTTTGAATAGGTATGCCCGCCTAATTCATTAATTATTAATTAATTAATTTTCAAAATTAGGTCCGACTTCAATTAAGCACATATTCTCCCCAAAATTGTCGGCTAAATAAAGCCATATCAAAACACAATGTTTGTTTGTTTACTTCTCATACTGTTGTGTAGTAAGTCACCATAAGTGGAATATAACCTACTTCTAAACAAAAAAAAAACTGGGAAGGGCCTGCTGGTGTAATATATATATATATATATATATAATGTGTCTTTTGCAATCTGTACCAAAGTTTGTAAGTCAGCTTCTGGTCTTAAAAGATATATGGTGGTGCATAAGCATCAAATTTTATCATCCGATCCAGTGGGAAAGACATCTTTCCTATGTCATATTTGCATCAAACTTTGTGGATCAGCAGCAGGATTGATGAGTCATTTGAAGGCTCATGAGAGGAAAGGTTCCAGTGGTGGGGTTGGAGGACTCTGACATACTGTGAGGACATACAAATAGGCATGTGTTATGTGTGTACAGTTTTTCTTTTTTCAATTGTAGAAAAAAAAATGTTCTACTGTATACTACTTTAATTTTCAAAAAGGAAGGTACCAGGAATTTTTTCGCCTCTCCAGAGCACAGGCATGGGCAAGGCCTAATACAGTCCAGCACAATTCTTTTGGAAGGACTTGTCAGAATTGAAACCTGCATCAGAATTCCTTAGGGATTTACTACTGAAGACTTTTCCATGAGCAAATATAATTGCAATACAGTGGTCATTTTGAAGTTAGAATTGTCCTTCACCTAGACCGGTTACCAACAAAAGAAAAAGATTGGTATGCCTGACTATTTAACCACTGAATTCTTATTTTTTATGAGTGTTGTCACCTCAGCTAAATAATAGACCATTCTGTTTTGATTATAAAGAAAGGAAGGGAAGAAGGGCATGCTACACAGAAAAAATATAATAAAAAAGAAAGAGAGTAGGGGAAATATAAAGAGAGGGGGTGAGCACACAGAAGCAATAACGATAATCTGTTTCAATCGAACATAATGAAAAGATGAAAAAAAAGATGAGTGAGGGAAAGTTAAATCAAGATTATTATACTTTATACATATTGAACTATTTTGCAATAGATCTTAAGTAAACATGAAATGTTGTAATGATTAAATTATCATACTGTGATATATCCACAGGTCCTGCTAGTTATTTCTTATTAAAACTGTAAAATACCTTGTGAACATGAAGGACTTCCAATTCAGCTGCTGCTGATTCCGAAAGAGGAAGTTCCGGGACATCATCCAATCTATCAGAAAAGAAAGAAAAATAATATTTCATTAATGTTCTCTTAGGATTTATGATAAAGTATTTTTATTACAAATCATTTGAACTATCATTATTCTTGTTCAATTTAACAGAACATTTCAGTAGATACATTCATAGTGTATGTTGAATTGATGGCTTGGTTGGTTGAATTTTATGGCATGTCAACCCTTGTTGGGTTATTTAATGCCAAAGATGTTTTGTTTTATTTGTTCTTAATGGTTATTCAACATTTTTTTTTTTAAATCATTTAACCCATAAATGGGATTCTAATAGGTACTACCACTCCGTGTCAGAGTGGACCTGGGAGTAATGGTGATGGAGGGGTACACCACAATCCCCAGAGCTCCAGAACTGAAAACTTCATCATCAGATAGAGTTTAATGTCATACCCAGGATACTAAGACCCTCAGCCACTGCCTTCTAGCACATATATGATAAAAAGAGTTGGGGTTGCCTTAAGGGAAACAGGGTTGGGACAATCATATAAGTGCTAGGGCTTGATGTGACTAGCCGATTGATCGGAGGGGGCCTCTTTGCCCATCTGTCTAGCCTAAGTAAGGGCCAAAGTGGAGTGTTGCATGTCATGGACTACTCAGCCACCTGGATTCCATCCTTAAGCATCATGGGTCACTACTCATGGCCAACAGATGGCCTCATTGAGGGAGGGGGTATTACCTCTCTGCAGAGGTGCAGTCAGTGTATTCTACAGCCCAGCCAACAGGATTGTTTTATGTTGAAGTCATTAAGTATTACATTGAATATAAAAGTTTCCTATTCATCCCGTTCATAATTGTCAAGTCGCTCAATGTGCTACTGGTACCATGTAACCCATTACTTCTGGTTTCATAGATCATTGGTGACTAAACCAGTAACCTCACAGATTTTTTCTGGTGAAGAGGGTGGCTAGACACCCTGCAAAACAAAAAACAAGACCTGTAAAAGGGCGGAGGAATCTCTTAGCTCAATTGCCATCTAGCACATTATTTCTAAAGCCCAGAGCCATGCTGGTAGGGTCACCTAAAGCAGACAGGTCTGGCACCCAGTGGTATTAGGGCCACAACCCGGCCAAAGGGGCTCTGGTGAAAATCAAAAGAGCATCTCCATTATCATCACGAATCAACGGCTTTTGGCATACTTGTCACAAGGGCCTCTCTTTCTCCTGGGATATGCATGTAGGGTTTGGGGACCGCTTGTGAATTTCCTATTCCTTTATTACTCTTTCCTTTGATGGTGCCAGCTTAACCGACCCAGTTCATACAAGAAAAATGGGGATATGCAGTACAAGGGACTCAGCAATACTGAATGCAACATAAAGAAAAGAACATATTGATGAGTACGTTGATTAAAAGCAAAAGAATTAACAAAATAATCTCTAATAATATATGTGAATGTCAGTGTGTCACATTTTTTTCAATTTTACTCCTAGAGACAGTAGCCCAACATATCATACAATTTTGGAATCAGGCTGATCAAATTAAAAACATTCAAAGCCAAATCTGGACCTGCATTCCTGAAATTTTCAATTCTCAAATTTTATTTTCTGCAATGTTTTATGTCATTTTTTGCAAAAACTTTTATTTGCACGATAAGAATTTTTTATAAATTTGGGAATAATCAAAATTAATTGGAAAAATCCAGTTAATGTCACCCATGAAATAGAAATAATTGTTTGTACAAAAAGTTATATCCAACATCAAATTGCCTTTAAATTAAATGGCAGCAAATGAATTATCATTGAACTTTTAAAAGATAAGTTTAAATATTAATGCAATACTTAAATACAGCAATCAATTTTGAGTTCTTCTATAGTTTATTGTTGCCTATTACATATCTTTTTGTATTAACCCCAAATGTGGAAAACCAAAAATGTTGTTTATCATGCAGCTTTGCAATAAGTTCCAAATAGACAACTTATATCATTGCTTTAATGAAAGCTGTTAATTAATTTTTGATATTCAGTTTCTTACAGTACCCGTTGTTGCTTAAATAGTTACCGTCTAAGTATCACTGATGCTTAACTTCAGTGATCTAGTGGAAAACTGGTACTTTCAACATGACCTGACTATAAGCTCCATTAAATGTGGCTTGGAGCAGCATTCATGGCATATGGACTTGACACGCATATTATATATATAAAGAGAGAGGTTGAAAGATATGAGAGAATTATACAGTGAATTTAGTGCATTGATACATTCAACATTTCAACCAGTGTTTTCAATATGACTTGACTATAAGCTCCATTAACTCTTTATCTACCACTGCCATCCACAATAGCCATGTCCCAAATGATTGACCAGCGAGTATCATATTGCTGATCTTTTACTACTGAATATAGAAATGTAGTCATTTAAGTAATTTCTGTTTTTTAACTATAAACCATTTTCTAAGATCTGACGAACTCTGGCATTTTCGGGCTGTCCAGCATTTTGACAGTCTGTCAGTTTAGGACGCTCTGCTAGATAAAAGGTTAAATGTGGCTTGGAGCAGCATTCATGGTATATGGACTAGACAGGCATATTATATATAGAGAGAGAGGTTGAAAGATATGAGAGAATTATACAACTCTTTACTGAATTATACAGTGAATTTAGTGCATTAAGTTACATTCAACATTTAAATCTGTGCTTTCAGCATGACTTGACCATAAGCTCCATTAAATGTGGCTTGGAGCAGCATTCATGGCATATTATATTTATAGTGAGGTTGAAAGATATGAGTGAATTATACAACTTTTTACTGAGTTATACTGTGAATTTAGTGCATTAAGTTACATTTCTACAATAAAAGGTTGGAGATGTTTTATTTCTTATACTTAATTAACCTTTATAAATCTTAGTCAGGGAAGGCACTGCCTTACCCAGACAGCACGTCTCTGATGTAGACCAAGACAATAATAAGTAACCTTGCTTATCAACCATGTTATATGAATTACAACAAGATGTGGCAAACAAAATTCAACTTCCACAATGTATACTCTGGAACAAAAATCATTTTCTTTGCTCCAACAATTCGGGTGTTTAAAAAAAAAAAAAAAAAAAAAAAAAACACATTTCAAAATAAATTTAAAAATAAAAAAAGAAATAAAAGCTGAAATCTGTAATGTTTAAAGTCGTGATTACACTCACCAGGGCGCATTCAAATGCACTTATTTTATGTTGTATTATTCACAGTATATAAGCATACCAAGATCTGTACACCCCAGACCCCCACCTCTGCTGGGCACACACGATAAGACGTATTAAATGCTCCAAATACAATGAATAGCATATAAACGACATTATATGTTTTTTAAAGACAACTCTTAAATATCTCCGCCGATTACAAAAAATGATAAAATATATAAAACAATTTTTTTTTTTCCTTCTTTCTTTTTTTGTTTGAATAAAGTTGAACATCAGCCAGACTTGAGATTCTTTCTTTAAAAAAAAAAAAAAAATTTAAACAAAAATAGAAAATACTTTTTTTTTACATGACCTCATATTCTGACTAATATTTTATCAGTTTTCATCAACATTAAAAAGGCGGTAAAAGAACAAAAACAAATACGAGGAAAAGTAAAGAAAGAGTGTTACAAACTGTGAGTAAAAACCATGCCTTTTATTTACTAGAATGGTTCCCATCCCAAATGACAGAAATTATTTACATATGTATCAGCACTTGTACTTATCTATGGGTTCAAGATGGTGACATTAGTTGTGTTGGTGAGTTGAGAATACAGGAGCATTGGTCAACTGGAATCCTTTCAAAACTTATTATAATGGAAATTCGGTGTCTGTGTCACTAACCGAAACTACATAATGGCTTATGTCACAATACCCTCAAGATTTATGTAAGCTTATGAATTCAACCTATAGTCAAAATCACTAATACATATAGCATTCCCAGTTGATTTTTTTTATTTGAGGGTATTGTTATTTAATCACGTTAGTTATATAGAGATTTGTAAATGGAATTCAGAACTGTTTGAATTATACAAATATCCCAGTGGTTCAAAAGTTATGAGAATTTAAAGTGGAAATGATTTTGTTAAAAAAAATGTAAAATCACGGACCAATTCAAAACAAGAAATTTAGTAATTTCTTCACCATTTCTTTATTTTTGGAACAATTTTGATAAAACTTTGCATTCTTATGTAAAATTGTATGTTCTTTCTTATTCTGATTTTGCATTTAAATTTTATACATCTCCATGCTAGAACCCATTATTTGGGGAATAAGAAGTAGGGATATCAAGATTTTTTTTTTTAAAGTTTAACACAAGATTATTCAACATTTTCATTTTAATACAGCATATATACACATATACAGTATCAATTTATATAAATAACATCACTTTGGACTTAAAAATACCTTTTTAAATACCTGCTATGTTGTATTACATACAAGAAATAGAATAACTCTTTATATAATTTTATTTAACAAAGCTTGTCCAGCTTTGTTTACGTTTAATGCATTTTTGACTGTTCGAAGACAAAATACCGTTTTAACTCGCCGTAAAAAATAATTCAATGGTTAAAAACACATAAAAGTTACATATTTAGAAAGATTATTTTATTTTCTTTCCAACCATATAAATATTTTAAAAATTGGACCAGAAATAAGTGATAAATTACTATTTAAACTGGTAAGGTCTGAATAAAAGGTGCCTGTTTAGAATTGTTTATGTTCGGAAGACAAGTAAATTTGAGTTTTTTTTTTTTTTTCAAAATTCAAAGTTTCAAAGCAAATCCCTGATAATTTAGCAACGTTTATATTTCACACATTATATATGAAAATAATTCTGAGACTGTTTTTATTAGGAATATAGTGCTATTTTTTTTGCATATCTTATATTTTTTGAAGAAATCGCCTTAAAGTTTAGTCTATTGTGGTTTCCCTCCCAAAGGTCGGAAAAGAAAAAAAACAAGTTTCTGCTTGTAGTTAGAAGTGTCTCCTATTTAAGTTTAAAATTTCAAGAATATTGATGAAGATTAACCACTTTGATTTTACAAAAAAATAACACAGAAAATTCGACCACGGAAAAAAATTTGAATAACACATTTTCGGCCATTCGAAGACAAAATACCATTTTAACTCGCTGTAAAAAAATAATTCCCTGGTCAAGTGTTATTCAAAAGGGGGTAGATTTCCTCACTATCCGGCTGATACTGACCATAGGCCACTTCGCAAACTTCACTTTATTTTTTACAATCAGGTTGAAACTAAGGAATTAAGAACTAATGCATACACATACACATTTATCTTTATAAATTCAAATCTTTTTTAACCCTTTGAAAGCCTAAGTCCTCAGATATGAAATCTAAAAGTTCACAAAGAAAAATCAAACACAAAATGAATTCAAACTTCACACCATTATTTTTTAACTGATTCATTTAAAGAAAAACTGTGAATGGTTGCTATATTAAGCATTTTATTATTACTGATTTGATCTTAACAACATATATATCTATGAAATTCTAATTAGAATCCTTCACTCCTTCCTAAACAGAAGCACCAATATCATCATGGATAGCCGTTAACTATGAAATGCATATTAAAATCCTTCACTCCTTCCTAAACAGAAGCACCAATATCATCATGGATAGCCGTTAACTATGAAATGCATATTAAAATCCTTCACTCCTTCCTAAACAGAAGCACAATATCATCATGGATAGCCGTTAACTATGAATGCATATTAAAATCCTTCACTCTTCCTAAACAGAAGCACCAATATCATCATGGACTACTATTACAAGAGGAACTCAGCAGGTTCACAGGTTATTAAGTTTAAAGAACAAAAATAAAAATTTTCACTATTTTTTTTATTTATCAACTACAACTTGAAAAACAGAATGATTTCAAAAAGATATTTTAAGAATATGATACTAAGCAAAAACAAGAGAGAGAGGGGGGGGGAGAGGAGAGAGAGAGGGGGAGAAAGAGAGAGAAAATAATATTGCAGCATAATTTCATGATAGCAAAAATGATCCCCATCTGTAGACAATGGTCCATATTTCAATCTACTTAACAGTTGAGACCACTGAACTAGAGAGAGAGAAAAATCTTTGAGATGAAAAAGTATCTTGTAAAGAAAAGAGGAAAACATAATTTGGGTCTAATGCTCTGTCTGCTGTTAGCGTTGCATGTAATCTTGGTTTAGTGGAAAAGAGATTGACATCAGTATCAGTTTTATTGTTTGTTATTAAAATGTTAAAAACTGAAAGAAAGGGATGATGTGTGAGAGAGGAGGATGAGGAGAAGGAGAAGAAGGGAAAGACGGATAATGTGAGGGAGAGAAGAAGAAGAAGAAGAAGAAGGGAAAGACATGGAAGAGAAGAAGAAGACATGAATAATGTGAGAAGAAGAAGAAGAAAGAAAGAAGGGTGAAAAGGGAAAGACATGGATAATGTGAGGGAGAGAAGAAGAAGAAGACATGGATAATGTGAGAAGAAGAAAGAAAGAAGGGTGAAAAGGAAAAACATGGATAATGTGAGGGTGAGGGAGAGAAAGAGAAGGATGAGAAGAAGAAAAAGGCCATCAAATGTTTTGAAATCTGAGATTTATTAGTGAAAAGAAAAGAAAGAAATATAAGAGAAAATTTGCAAAGAAAATAAGTTGAAAAGAAAAACAGGAGAAGGGAAAATAAATGAAGAAAAAATAAATCATTTTTAAAATTCTAAAGACAAAATAATGAAAAAGATAAAGTGAACAAAGAGGAAAGAAAGAAAAAGGGAAAAAAAGAGGGAAAAAGAATTCACAAAAAATTATAGAATAAAAGAAATTATGAAACTAAGAAAAATAAGGGAGAAAAAAAATGAAAAAATTATTGAAAATTATTTGAAAAAAGAAAGAAAAGGAAACACATAAGAAAAAGAAGAGATAACTAAAAATATAGAAAAAAAATTATACAGGTGTAAAAAAGTAAAGTCGACATAATGGCCTATTGTCGGTATCAGTCAGACAGCGAGCGAGTCTATCCCCTTTTCACGAGCACTTGACCAGGGAGATTGTTTTTTCTGTGTCTGAGATGGAGCGCCACACCTACCATCAGCTACCCACTTTACTGCACAGATCCCTGCGCTACTCATACACTGAGTTGGCATAGAAAAAATATGGAGATTATACAGGCTGATTGTAAAGTCACTCCCTATTTTAAAAATCTTATAATTTATATCTGAATCATTATTTTTACAAAAGATGAATATGAGAAGAACACACATAACATGAAGTTTTATCAAAAATTCTATAAGGGCACCAGCATTCGCCTCCAGCCTCTCAAGCCACTCGGGAATCACATTAACTGATCTTCCCAGGAACTTTTGTGGAATGGCAAAAAAAATTCTCATATTCGTCCTTCAAGTTATATATGAATACATGCATAAAGTAAACTTGCCCCTTCAACCAAGCCCAAAGAAAAAAATTGCAGGGTATTAAATCAAGGCTTCTGGCCAGCCACTCATGCGGACACATCTACCCATACATGGGTTTAATTGGCATATATTAAGGTACATACATTAAAGAATTGAGAAAAATGTATTGCATATTAAAAAAACTACAAATAGTTTAAAATGGTGAGTTACTTTTCAATCACCCTGTATAAATAAAATAATGAAAATTATTTTTTTATATTGTGAATATGAAAAGAAAGAAAAAGAAAAGCCCAAAAAAAAGAAAAAAGACAGTACAAAAAAAATTCTTTTTAAATTGAGAAATATGAATAAAAAAGAAAATAAATAAAAATAAGAAAAAAAAGTGTCAAAAATGATTAAATGAAAATCACAAAAAAAGAAGAAAAAAAAGCAAACAAAAAAGAATTATTTGCACGGAACAAAAAAAAAAAACAAAAAACGATAATACAACAAAAGATAAAAAAAAGAAAAAATATTCAAAATTAAACAAATGACAAGAAAGAATGACTAGGAGGAGGAGGAGGAGGAGATGATGAGATATTTTCTGGGTAGAGCCAATAATAAAATCTGATAGTCACACATGAGTGAAAACAGAAGACAAGAATAAATGCAAGAATAACAATCATTTTTCACACTTAAGTTTTTTTGTGAGCAGAAAGCAAGACAAACAGAAAAGAAAGAAAGAAAAACTAAATCAGTTTTGTTATTGACAAAGAAAAGTTATCATACGTCCACACACAAAATGATGACAACAATGATAAAAGAAAGATTATAATCAGTGCAAACTTTACATAAAATTAAAGAGAATAATAACTAACTGAACCCATGGAAATTCCATGGTAGTCTATCTATACATGTACAAAGGACAGTTGGTGTGTATGTATATATAATAATAATGAAATTTATTGTGTACAGTGCTCAGGTGCATCACAACTCATCAAAGTCTCATGTCAAGTACACAGAATAATGTATTAGTGTCAGGAACATGAACAGTTTACAGTAGTAATATGCATGTATGTGTGCGCGTGTTTGGTGTCAAAAGCGCAATAATATATATATGTATATATCTACGGATGTATGTATTTATCAGTTAAATTTTTGCCTCTTGCTGACAGTTACCAATGGCCAAAACGCTAAGGAGCCGGAGTGATGTAAATTCAGTTGGGTTTTGCTCCCAGCTATAAGTAGCTGTTAAGTCTAGGCACACTGAGACATAAATGTCAAAACATGGTGTCTGCGGATGACCATAAATATATATATATATATATAATATAAATTGTTTTACACACACACACACACATATATATATATATATATATAATATAAAGATTTTGAAGGCAATTTACAATGCAATATGTGTTGAATTTATTTAACTTTTGTTTTTTTTTCAAAACTAAATATTTTCGGAAGTAAAATTCCATCTTCAGAGTTATTGAAAGTACTAGGTGTTTTTTTATAGTACTTATCCCACGGCGATATTGTAATCATCTGTTGTTTAAGAAGTTGGGGAACGCCGTATATTTGAAAAAAAAAAATTTTTCCGTGATGTTAAATCGGCTCCTCCCGCGCGTGGAAATTGTTCGAAATTCTTTTAATTTTTACTATAAATATAGTGCATTGTAAATTGCCTTCAAAATCTTTATATTACACATACACACAATGCTTCAAAGATACTATAAAGAAACAAACTTTATTTCACTATGCTGAGCAAGGCTATATTTATAGTAAAAATTAAAAGAATTTCAAACATTTTTCCACGCGCGGGAGCAGCCGAGCCGATTTAATATCACAGAAAAAAAATGTTCAAATATACGGCGTTCCCCAACTTCTTAAACATCAGATGATTACAATATCACTGTGGGATAAGTACTATAAAAAAACACCTAGTACTTTCAATAACTCTGAAGATGGAATTTTACTTCCGAAAATATTTAGTTTTGAAAAAAAAAACAAAAGTTAAATAAATTCAATACATATTGCATTGTAAATTGCCTTCAAAATCTTTATATTACACATACACACAATGCTTCAAAGATACTATAAAGAAACAAACTTTATATATATATATATATATATATATATATATATATATATATATATATATATATATATATATATGTGTGTGTGTGTGTGTATCAATTTTATTCTTATGAACAAAAAATAGAACAAAAACAAAGTTCTAATATATAAACATTGTTTTGTTTTTGGTTCACTTTATTTTTTCTATATTTTGGGTGACCTTCAACCTTTGTCAAGGTATTTTTTGACAACTGAAAATATATATACATTTGATAATATGCTGTATGCATGTGGTTAGCTAAAATATGATTTTTTATGTGTAATAACATTTCACTATTTTTTATGTGTTATAACATTTCACTATTAATATTTCAAAAGTGTAATAATATATTTCATTATTATTATTTCAGAAGTGTAATCTATCTATCTATACATATATAAAGGGCAGTTGGTGAGTATGTGTGTATCTATGTATTTCCAGAAACCATGAAAATAAAACAAAAATATTAAATGCAAAAATTTTTTATGTAAGACCAAAACAATCAATGGATCTAAGAAACTTTTTATTATCTCCCCTCTACCCAGGCCATGCCAGGTAGCCCCTTCTAGTACATATATAAAGGGGAATTGGTGTGTATGTATGTCCGGATGAAACTAAGAGAATAAAACAATTAATGACAATGTAAATATATATGCACATTAGATATCACCGGTTCTTGGTTTTTGTGCAAAAATAATGAAGATTTGATTTATATTTGAAGATATTTAAAATTCAAAATATACATAGAAATGGCATTAAAATTCTACTTAAAAATGTTCAGCATTATTTAAGTTATCTTCTCAATGATTATGAAATAGTCATTATTTAATCTTAATTAGCATTTTATTTATTAACAATGTCTCTATTAAAGTCTAGCCGAGTTATATTTGCTGCAAAACGGCCAATATTATTAATGCATTTAAAATCCGAAAATATGTGTTATATATCTCTAAGAGATAAAGATTTACATGCTGTTACTGATTTCTAATACTACCATGTCTTTCTCAAATGTATTAAAAGCAATCCTATATGTAATCTTATATAGAAATCAATTAAAATAATTAAAATAAGTGTAATGTTTTTATATTCGTTATCAACAATGTCTCTATTGCTGTTGTTACTGATTTTTAATACTATTATGTTATTCTAAAATATATTAAAAACAACCCTATATATAATTTTATATAGAAATCAATTAAAATAACATTAAAATAAGTGTATATTTGTTCTTATTTAATTTCATTAGGCTTTCTAATATAATATAATATTCTATTGCATAAAAACTTAAATACTTGTGCCCAGTGGGTGCATACTTTTGCTAGTACTTATGATATTAGTTTTATACCTGCTCTGCTATAAGTGCATTGAGCACTTTTATAATGAGAAGAAGTGAAAAACATTCCAAGGTGGATTTTATTTATATAAAGCCATGTTTGCATCCGTTTACAAACATAGCTGGAAAAATTTCACTATTGATATTTTATAAGTACTAGCAAGAAAGGCACCCTCCAGCATAAGTATTTAAGTTTTAATGTAAGTAAGTAAATCATCAGGGTGGCCTAAAGTCGGTATCAGCCAATCAGCGAGGGAGTCTTTCCCCTTTTCAGTAGTGCTCGACCAAGGAGATTGTTTTTGTATCTGAGGTGGAGCATCACACCTACCATCAGCTCCTTACTTTACTGCACAAATTCCTGTGCTACTCATATGCTGAGTTGGCGAGGGCCGGTATCGAACTAGGAACTTTGTGGTTTCTAGCCGAATGCTCTATTGACTAAGCTAACCCGGCCCTATAAGTTTTAATGTAATGAAATAAATTAAAAAGAAATATTAGAAAGACTAACAAAATTAAGTAAAAATGCATATATAAAAAGATTACACTTATTTTGATTATATTTTAATTGGTTTCTATATAAAATCATTCATAGGATTGATTTTAATACATTGAAGAATAAAATAATATTAGAGATCAATAGCACCAAGTAATTATTTATTAAACCCGGTTTTGTTAAAACCAGGATGCAAATTAACCACACCATATATTATGTAAAACTTTATTTCTTAGTGATATATAAAACACATTGCAGGATTTTAAACACACTAATAACATGGAGTGTTTTGAAGCAAATCTAATTCAGATTTTCATACAGACACCATTAATAAATAAGATTTATTCTATGTATTAATGATTTTGACTATGAATTATATACTCATTGTTAAACTTACGCAATTCCTGAAGGTACTGTTACATAAGCAGTGACATAGTTTCAGTTACAGACAAACAGGCACAGAATATCCATTATGATGATATATTTCACTATTGATATTTCAGAAATGTAGATATTCTAATAACATAATAGTACTTGCAAAAGTAGTATCAATAATAGTAAAAAATAAAAAATATATCTAGCCAAGTTAAAAATAATAATAGTAATAATAATAATGACAACAACAATAACCAAAAAACCTTTTGGTTAGTTAAAAAAAAAATGTTTTGAATGAATTTAGGATATTTTCAGAACTGAATCTAAAAACAATATTAGTTTTGCAGAATTGGCTCCAGTTTTTTATGCTGACGAATACCCCAGGAATTATATTATCCAAATAAAAGACCTGGAACTGCTGACATATACAGAAGGGTTTGGTCTATCTTTTCACTTTTTAACTTTAATTATATTTTTAATATTACTTTACAGATACGTCTTCTTAAAATCTGTTCATTCATGACCCCATTTTTCAACACAAGATTTTTTGCAAACCCAGGTATTATTAATATGAAATAAAACATACAAATAAATACATGAATCATTTTTTTCTGATATACAATATACATTAAAAAAAAAGTTGTTATATTATTTGTCAAAATAAAAATAGTTTTAGGATTTGTTTCAAGTACAAAAATAAACCAAAGTAAAAAAAATAAAATAAAATAAAATAAACTAGAAAAAAATAAATGAAGGAAAGTAAAAATCAATGCTTGTTTTTTGTTACACAACATATTAAACATTGGTGTAATATTTGGCACTGCTGGATATTAAGCATGTTTTATTAAAAAAAAACGTTTACAAATAGGCTAAACATGGGTTTGCTGCTATGAGCCTAAGTCAAAAAGACAGTCCATGGGGTGGAAACACACTGACTCTCCAGTACAGAAAAAGTTCCAGGCACAGCAGTTAATAAAGTAGATCATGCTAACAGTCTTCTGAGACGTGAAAGGATCCATCTACTATTGTTTTCCTTGAAAAAGATGCAACTGTGAATTATAACACAGCAAGTTCTTTTGTTGGCATCAACTAATTTTTAACAAAAAAGGAAAGTTATTTTTGTTAGTTAAATGGAAAATCAAAATATTGTATAAATTTTTATTTTAGGTCACTGTATTGCCCACAGTGACCAAAGTTGATATGTTTGTTAGGGCTGTCAAATCAATGGGGTAGCCTTACTTTGGCGACTGGCAGATAGTACTTGTTGACCTTGTCAAGATTAGAGTAGCTACAATTTCTTCTATATAAGAAACGCTCTGAATTGTAAAAATTCAGTCAGAGACCGGATTCGCCAAAAAGAAGTTTGTCTCAGGGCCACAGGACTTCTTCAGAATTGCTGAAATAAGAAAATTGCCACTAGAAGAAATAGACCTTACCGACAAGAAAAACTCTGATAAAGAACTAAGTCCACATTAGCTGAATCATACAATGCTAATTAGCATAGAACAAAACACCAGACAAAGCTCCTCACCATGTCTTTTCTCTCTGACTTAGTGTGCAAAATATATTCATCTCCATTATATATGATAATAAAAACATTGTTATTTTAATGGTGTGTTATCTCATTCTTAGAGTTGCCAGCAACCATGCCAGCTCATTTCCACTAATCTCTCAACCTGTCACAAAGACGCTCCAACTAAGTTGCATCAATCCCAGTTCTGTGGATCAAAGGAACACAACGTGCGTACAGAAGGCATCGAAAGAGTAGCTAGCTAGAAACATATGTGGTAGTCACAGAACTAATTCATCTTATCAAGTATCATGACTGACATAGGACCACAAAATAGTACTTAGACAAAACTCAACTTATTTATTGAATGACCCAGATATATATATATATATATATATATATATATATATATATATATATATATACATACACACAGAGTCCCAGACATGCCAAACATCCTACACTGTCAAACATTTCCTCGTGGAGTGTGGAGTTTTCACTCCAATCAAAACAAAATATTTCAATACAAAAATATGAGGAATCTGTTTGAGAATACTAACATGGATGACATTTTATCCTTCTTGAGAGAAATAATAATATATTATGAAAAATAATGAATCAGATATAAAATACATCTACAAAAATACACCTGTAAAGGAAACTTGCTTATCGACTTTTATCTCACACTCCAACAGTTTTTGGCATCAAAAAACCAACAGGGTTATTATACCATCAAACCAAACTAAATGAAGTTAATAAAAATTATTTATACTAATTTGAAAAACTTGAAACATAGAAACTTTTATCAAAATGATTTATTTCGGCATTAATGACCCAAAAAGGGTTGATATGCCGTAAACCAAACAAACATACACACACATTATATATATATATATATATATATATATATATATATATATATATATATTAAACATATCTGTATACTCATTCTTATAGAGATTTTCCTAAGGTGTCTTTATGTTACTAAATATAAGGACACACACACACATATATGCATATGTTAAGTACACACACACACACACACACGTGCGTGTGTGTTCCCTTAAAAGTCTCAATCAACTTTATCATTTTATATATATATATATATATATATATATAATTTTTTATGTGTCACATTTGCTATAAAACTACAGCTGTTGCTGTCAATGTTAGGGTTTATGTTTTAAGTAGTGAAGAAAAGCTGAGGTAGTCAGGGGTCAATTAAGAAAGCCTCCCAGTTAACAACTAACAATATTCTACAAACAAGATATCTTCAGAGAAGAAATGTTGGGTTTACAGCCGCACTATGCCATTAAACTGCAGGTGGGGAATGGTGAGACTAAAATTATGCACTAAGTAAACCCTGGGTTTTGTCTAGGTAGGCTACAAAAAAAAAAAAATTTAAGAGCAAGGATTAGACAAGAGTTTAAACAGCAGAAACAATGACACCATCTATTTATATCTATATCTATCTACACATATATAAAAGGCAGTTAGTGTGTATGCATGTATGTTGGGGGGGGGGTAATTGAAAATAAAACAATTAACAACAAAGTAAATATATATACATGTTTAAAAATTAAAATATACATAGAAATAGCATTGAAATTCTTCTTAAAAATGTCCAGCATGTGTAAATCTCAAAAATAAACAAATCAATATACCAGGGGTTTACCCCCACCCCTCTACCCAGGTGATGCTGGGTAGCCGCTTCTAGTACATATAACGTCACTGCTTACGTCACATTACCCAATACATAATCCAACGTCATAACATAGAATAAATATATTCAAAATGGGAGCATGCAACGTTAGACAATCCTCATTGTTTCAATAAATAGATGCCCGGTGTTATATATTTATATATAGATTGTTTTATTCTAATATAATATTTAAAGTTTTCGGAACTGTTTCTATTTCAAATTGTCTTTCTTTCTTTTTTACTCCTTTAATAAATTTGACGATTTTACATACTTATGGTACACACTCTATGACATTGAATTTTCAGCTCCCATCCCCTCAGCAATATTTTAAAAAAAAATATTTTTACATCTTTTTATTTTGCTAGTAATAATAATGGATCTGCGAGACAAACTTGCTAACCATTACACCACATTTGTTTGGTCCCCTCTACCCAAGTGATGTTGGGTAACCACTTCTAGTATATACACATTAAATATCACCAGGGCTTGGTTTTTGAGCAAAAATAATAGAGATTTGATTTATATTTGTGAAGATAATTAAAAGATAAAATTCAAATGACAACAGCATGGATTTTTTTTTTCATTTAATATTTTAGATAGTAGACATTAACATTTCTTTTCAGAGTTGCTGGATCAATGCAAGGTCTATTTTTTTTTACATAGGGATTTAAATAGGGCATCCTACGAAAATTCAACTCACAATTCAGTAATAATGGATCTGCGGGACTAAATTAAAAAAATCCCCCTCTACCCAGGCAACGCCGGGTAACCGCTTCTGGTATACAATAATTCTCAGAGAAATTAATGAGAAACATACTGATATTGATTTAATGCAAATAAGTATTGTACAAATTTACATTTTATAGGATATCAAATGAGGGTAAAGCTAAAAGATGAAAACAAAATTGAGATAGATAAAAGAACAAAGTGAATAAATATTGATAAAAGATATGTAAAAAGAAAAAAAAGATATACATAGATATGAGCAGACTGAGATGAGTTTCTAGGTTTTTCCAGGAACTCATACAAAAAGAGTTGTTTACATGTACACATATATGAGGTTCCCTTATAAAGTAGTAATCAACAAGCTAGTTTTTACTAGCTAAATTTACAGGTCATTACTGCAACTGCACTATAATTCGATTCTCATTGAGGGTTCTACAAATCTAACCTTGTGTCAGACTAAACTGAGTTTAGGAGGAGCTTGTGGTGTAATGGTTATTATTGTAGGAAATGGACACAGTAAGGCAAGTTAAAATTCTGGACAAAGCTGTTTGTATTTCATATAGCTAATAACCTTTGTGGACTATTCTCAAACCATATCCTCCACACCCTGCAAGTAGTGAGCATGTTTGGCCTATATACCACCATGAATAATTGTTCTTCAAGAGTACACTGCATTCACAACTACCAAATCATTACTTGGCTGATGTGATTCAAGATCAGAAATTATAAAAATTATCAATATATCTATGTATAAATTAAAAAAAATATATACCTATGTATTATATTATATATCTATATATATATATTGAATTAGATATAAATAAGTAAATAAACAAATAAATAATAATAAGAAGAAGAAGAATAAATGATTTATATTACATCCAACGCGAAATATTATACATCACCATGGCCACCAAACAGAAATACGGTCATTCATACGCACACACGCGCGTGGATACAGTCATAACATCTACACGCATTTTCATGCACACACACATGACAACATACGCACACGTACAAACAAAAAACGCATTCACATAAACATGTAACACGAGAATACAGTTATAAAAAAATACCATCTGTAACATTTTCAAAAAAAAAAATTTTTTTTTAAATTTCATTTAACTAGAAATGCCATAACAAGACAACAATGACTTCAGTTCCAGTATTCTTCTGAAAAAGAGATTTTATCTCGAAATATCAAGAATAAATTACAGGTTAACAAACAACACCATTGTTACCTCATTATTTTTTCTTTACACCTGTATTGTGATAGCCTTCAAAATCAACCTCCAAACCAATATATATATATATATATATATATATATAAATAAAATAATAAAAAATATCTATATATAAACAAAAAAAATATATCCATGTATAAATAAAAAAAATATATCCATGTATAAATAAAAAAATATATCTATGTATAAATAAATTTATTTTTAAATTACTTACTTTTTTTGAGTAGCTGCTTCTTTTGTAGACTTAAGGTAATCAGTAACTGGGGAGAAAAAAGTTGAGATTTTTAATTAGTGAAATGCTGTTTGTTTTGAAAAATTAAAAGAAATTTACAAAGAAAGGAATAAAGACCCCAACCCCACAAAAAAAATAATAATTGACACCCTCCCCGCTCATTGGTTTAGTGGCGAAAGGAAAAAAGATAGATTAGTTATTGATATGATCAGTACCAAAATCCAAACTTATAAAATGTTATTTCCGAAAACAGATGAAAAAAGAAAAGCACAAGATTTACTTGCAGTTTATTGAGTCAGTATGGTTATTTCCTATAACTCCAACATAAACAAAGGGGAACCACTCTTGACTAATAAATTGTTTATTTTCTCATTAAACTAACCCTAAACCTGTCTTCTTTTTTCCTAGTAGATCAATAAATAAATAAATAAATAAATAAATAATATATCATTCAAGAGTTGTTCTCCTTTGTTTATGTTGGAGTTATAGGAAATAACCATCAGTATTTATATATACTAGCAAATACTAGCAAGTATTTAAGTTTTAATATAATAAAATATCATATTAAATTAGAAAGGCTAATGAAACTGAATAAGAATACAGATAAAAAGATTTTGAACAGAGGGGGTATGATTGAAAAATAGAACAACTTTGAAACTAACTCTTCCCTCATTTTCGGTTACTCCCGTCTTTCATTGGTAAATTTTCCTAATTAAACTGTTTAATTAAAATAGGAAGTAAAGAATAATATTACAGTTATTTCTTCTTGTTAAGGGATTTCTTTTAAGATTTATTGAAGAGATTTTTGCTCATATTCAATAAGATAAAACCAAACAATTAGAAATCAATAATACTAAGCATATATTTATTAAAATCAATTTTTTAAGATCAATATGCAAATTAGCCTTCCCATTCATACTGTAAACCTCTATTGTGTTGTATATATAAATACAATTGCATGTTCTGTGTATGTAGATATGGTCAACAGTCTTAATGATGTATAACAATTTTATTAATAATTGAGGTTTAAATAAAAATAAAATCATGGAGAATATGATGTAAATAACTAAAAGAATTGTGACTTGTATAGTAATATAGTTTCGGTTACAGACAGATAAACACACAATCTCCATTATAATAAGATATGGATATTTTTATGTTATTTAAGGATGTAGGATTCTAGGTGTTTGTCTAATTGAGTAGGTTCATTATTTTTTTTGTGGTAATTTGTCAAAGTCTGAATCGGTATGACAGATTACCACAACAAAATAATGCACCTCAGAGATGCTGATAGGTACGCATCATGCATCCCTGACGCACAGAAATCTAAAAGGACGCAGTAAAATCATATCCATGTATCCCAGTGTTTTTCTTTTTTCTTCCCTCACCATTTCAAGCTAACTGTAAATACATTTCAATAGTTTCTTAGAAATGAATTACATAGGATAGGTTACAAGGTAGGAGTTAGATGGCTTTAGTTGGGACCCATAAATTTTCCCAGGGACTCATTCAAAGCAAATATGTGTGTCCCAACACACAGTAAATCAAAAAGCTATCAGCATCACTGGGACCTACTCAATAAGACAAACACCTATAATCCTACCTCCTTAAATAATGTAAACATTTAAACAAATTTTGAATTTAATACAATATAGGGATATACCATTCACATGGAGTTTTGCCCCTTTTATCCAAAATGGGGTAATCAATTCTATCTTTCTCTCTCTCTCATATATGAGTAAAGAAATAACAAAAGACTTAGAGATTTAGCATTATAGTCTATTTCAGGGAGCTTAGACAAATAGTCTAAATCTCCCGACTCATCAGATCATTCGCATCTGATGGGTCGGGAGATTTAGACTATTTGTCTAAGCTCCCTGAAATAGACTATAATGCTAAATCTCTAAGTCTTTTGTTATTTCTTTACTCATATATTTGCTCTGTGACTCTAACATTAAGAGCACACATTGAGCTCTCAAGCTGCAACTTGGTTTTGTTTAAATAAAACTCTTGTGTCGTAAGGAAGATTTCTTCTCTGGACTTTCGGATTATATATATATATATATATATATATATATACGTACATGTCACCTCAGCTAAATAATGGCCAATTCTGTTTTTATTATAAAGACAGAAAAAGGGCATGCTACACAGAAAAATATATTAAAAAAGAAAGAAAGAGACTAGGAGAAAGACAGAGAGAGGGGGTGAGCGTGTGGGAGCGATAATTCTAATCTGTTTCAATCAAACAATGAAAAGATAGAAAGAAAGGGAAAAAGAGAGTCAGAGAGAGTTAAATAAAGATTATTATACTTTTTACATATCGAAGTATTTCGCAATAGCTCTTAAGTAAACATATCAAACATTGTAATAATTAAATCAAATGATTTAATTAAATAATTAAATAGTTTGTGTGCAGTCAGTACACCAAAGACCGTCACTCAGGAATTGGCCTGCACAGTCACTTGTGCAGATAATTTTTTTTTTTTTGGACACTACACCATCGTTCTTAGTGAACGGAAAGGTGCCAACCAATAATTAAATTATCATACTGTGGTATATCCATAGGTCCTCCTAGTATAATGATAAATACTATTAAATACTAGGTAAGATTAATGAATGGAAATCATATGTGAATGTTATGATCTCTAGTCCCCAAGCTGTAACCATCAAGCTATTTCCAAAAATGTATCAATGGAGGAGGAGGGTAGAGGTGTAAAAGTAAAGAATTCTTATTTCAAAATGACATAAGAAGAATCAATTAGAGAAAAGAAACGGTTTGCAGACATAACAAAGTTTCTGCGACAATAAGGAATTGGTTCTAATGATCCCAATGGAATTTTCAACTTTTGATTTTGATAACTCAAAACTTGCAAATTCTAATGCTCAGGGGCATTCTAGTTAATTGCAGACAATTCTTTGAATGGTTTTCATGTTTGTTTGTTTTTGTTTTTTTGAGCTATGAATAACTCTTGGAAAAAAGGTTTAAGCAACGCAAAACAATGGAATGGAGTGAGTAAATACAAAACTTCAAAGTTTAGTGGTAATTACATTGGAGAGAGTTATCCAGTGCAAAAGATAATGAGACTGAAAGAGAGAGAGGGAGAGAAAGAGAGAGGGAGAGAGAATGTGTGAAAAAAAGAGAGAAAAGAAATAATGGGTGAGAGAGAGGGATAACAAAAGATGGAGGGAGGAACCTATTAAAGAGAAAATAAGAAAGAGAAAAAGACAAAGAGACAAAGATTAAATAAGTAAGAAGAGAAAGAGAGAAAAGAAAGAATGAGAAAGAATGAGAAAGAGAGAGAGAGAGAGCAAAAGAGACAACAAAAGATGTAGGGAAGAAGGTAATAAAGAGAAAATAAGAGAGAGAGAGAGAAAGAGAGAGGGAAAGAGAAAGAGAGAAAAGAAAGAATGAATGAGAAAGGACAAAAGTGGGCAAGAGGAAGGTAATAATGAGGAGAGAGAGAGAGAGAGAGAAATTAAATAAGTATGAAAAGATAAAAGAAAGAATGAGAGAGAGAGAAAGAGAGTAAAAGAGATAGATAACAATTTATGGAGGGAAAAAGATAATAAAGAGAAAATAAGAGGAGAGAAAAGAAACAGAGAGAGAGAGAGGGGGGGAATGGAGAAGAGAAATAAGTATGAACAGAAAGAGAGAAAAGAAAGAATGAGTGAGAGAGAGAGAACAAAAAATGGCAGGAGGAATGTAATACAGAGAAAACAAGAAAATGAATGTGTTCAGTTTTACTTGTTGCCAGTTTTATTAATGAACAAAGGCAGTAAGTAAATAACAATCAAGATAGATAAAAGATTATATATGTTTCCTTATATATACATACACATACAGATATATGAATAGATATGTGTCTAGGTGTGTATGTATATGAATCTTTAGCTATATACACGTTGTCCATAAAATCCATGTGCCCTTTAAAGAATTTAAAATCTTAAAGTGCACATAGACTTTGTGGACATTCTGTAGGCATATGTTGAGAAATGTATATACAATAAATACTGATTGAATCTAAAAGTGTTGTAAAAAAAAAAAAAGAAAAAAGAAAAACTACACAAGAATTAAAAAAAAAGAAACATTATAGGCTCTTTTTAGTATGAAATGAATGCTAGACAATCAGTTTTTAAGAAAAATTGACATTTCAGAATTAGAAATTTTAGGTTAGAGTAATTTGACAATCTATTCAAAGAAATATTTTGAAATTTCTTCCCAAAAGAATTTACTAAATACTTCATAATTGTAATCATCCCTCGGGTAATAAACTTTTATTTTTTGTTTGGTAATAAACAAACATTCTAAAGTATAATTATGAAAACCAATTGGTAGACAAAAATTTAATTTCAATTATAAGTCGGTGAAGCTTATTAACACAAACTGAAGACTTAAGAAAAGAATTATTGTAATTACTAGCAAAAATATGCGCCCCTTTGCCGAGAATAAGTATTTAAGTTTTGATGTAATGAAATATATTAAAGTAGAAAGACTAACGAAATTAAATAAGAAACCATATAAAAAGATTGCATTATCTTAATTATATTTTAATTGGTTTCTGTATAAAATCATTCATAGGATTGATTTTGATATGTTGGAGAATAAAACAATAATATTAGAGATCAATAACACCAAGTAATTATTTATTAAACACGATTTTGTTAAAACAAGTATGCAAATTAACCACACTATATATCATGTAAGCCTTTATTTCTTAGTGATATATAAGACACATTGCAGGATTTTAAACGCACTAATAACATAGGCTGTTTTGAGGCAAATCTAACTCAGATTTTCACAAAGATATCATTAATAAATAAGATTTATTCTATGTATTAATGATTTATACATAATATTATATATCTTATTATAATGGAGATTGTGTGTTTTTCTGTCTGTAACCGAAACTATATTACTACTCAAGTCACAATTCCCTTAGTTATTTACGTCACATTCTCTACGATTTTAATTTTTATTCAAACCTCAATTATTAATAAAATTGTTTTACATTATTAATACTGTTGACCATATCTATATATTATTAACATGCAATTGTATTTATATATACAAAATATAGTGGTTTGCAGTGTGAAGGGGAAGGCTAATTTGCATATTGATATTAAAAATTTGATTTTAATAAATATGTGTTCAGTATTATTGATTTCTAATTGTTTGGTTTTATCTTAATGAATATGAGCAAAAATCTCTTCAATAAATCCATTAACAATATTAACAGTAATTCTATTCTTTACTTCCTAATTTAACTAAATAGTTAAATTATGAAAACTTAGCAATGAAAGACGAGAGGGAAGAAAAAGCAAGTTTTAGTTGTTCCCCCTCTGTTTCAAATCTTTTTATCGGCATCTTATTTAGTTCCATTACCCTTTCAAAGTTAACATAATATTTTATTACATTAAAACTTAAATACTTGCACCCGAAGGGTGCATATATTTGCTAGTAATATATAATAAAACATAGTATAAATCTAGTTGATTTTAATGATTTATATAGTATATAATGTATATAATATATATAATATAATGTATAGTATAAATTTAGCTGCTACAAATTCCAAAAAGTCAATACATATAATACACAAGAGAGATTCTTTTCTAGAATCTTGTAGCTAAAAGTTAGGAGTGCATGTTATACACAACTAATTACGGTAAGACAAGAAGAAAACCATGGCTTTTTTTTTTAAATCAATGAAATGAGGAACTCAGGCTTTGACTGCGAACAAACATTGTGTGACTGTCACAGGAAAAAATTTCCTCTCCACAAAAAGCTATGAATCTAGAATAAAAGTCTGAAACCTAAAAGTATCTTTTGTCTTTGTCTCTTCTTTTCCCTTCCTTTAATTCCTTTTCAGCCTGACAACTCATAAGAAGGAAGAACCACATATAATGAGGCGCGTGGTCAAATGGTTAGAGTCATAGGAAGTGGACTCGTCGACCCGAGTTCAATTCCTAGACGAAGCTGTTTGCATTTTACATAGCGCGAATACCCTTGGGAAAGGTATGAATCCAATTCTCCCTCCAGCTATGGGCAAATAGCAGGGCAGACTGGGCTCTTTAACCATGGGTAGGTAACCAGTCTAGGAGAAGGAAAACTCTGAATTCAAACCTGTTAAACTCTGCTTAAGAAATTGACCTTGTGTCACATCCTGCTCGTGCGGAGGGGTTGGTAAATATATATAATGGGGTTTTAAAGAAACAACCAGCAAACAGACACCAAAAATAAACCTAAAAGTCTAAACCCACATAACCAACATTAACCCATACCTCCCCACTTTATAACCAAATTTAATTTCTATTCACCCCTCCAAATAAATTAATTGTATCTCACCAATATTTTTTTATGTCTCAGTGGATGAAAATATTGAGAGAGGCTGATTTTGAAAATGTTTTAAGTTTCGAGATTAAAACTTTTACAAAATACAGAAAATGGATTATAAATGAAATATTGAATCACATAACACCACCCACATCAACAAATACCTGACAATACTGAAACTGAAGATCTGGTAAGGGACACAGTGGAGTGTTGCATGTCATAGGACCACTTAGTACTTAGGTCCCAGACCCTCTCAACTACCACAAGCCTGTCTTCAGGCACAACAAGTGTTGCAGATTGACTATTGTTCAGTTTGTTTGGCACGGGAAGTTCGAAAAGACAAAGGAAAATTGAACTGAGAAGACAATGGCTAAGATAGACAGAGGGTCTGGTGTGACAAAGGACTCATCTGGACAAACACAAATTTGAACAAAGAGAAAGGACTTCCGGTCAAGGAACAAAAGGATGTGTGGGCGGTCGTCAGTACTTAAGCGGTCATCAAGGCAGACCCCAGAGAGACGGCGAACAGAGCAGTCAAGGTGAGAGACAGGACGAGAACATGTGTGACCGCGCCAGTCACGCACCATCGCAGTCAGCGGTCAGTGAGGTTCGGCCACCCCTCTTTGCCTCAGATCCTAATAGTAGTAGTAGTGGTAGTTCTCATTGTCACACTCACATCCACCACGTACAACCGAGATGAGAGAAATAAAGCCAAATCTCCTACTACATAGAGCATGCCTTATGATTCATTTAAGCGATGACTAGATACATCGTCTAGGGGTCAGAAACGATCTCCGCTGTATACCAGCAACGTATACGAGTCAGAGTAGCGTGAGTTTGAAGATGCCAGAATATAGCAACGTGTACGATTGTGTTGCCCGAGTAGCGGAAGAGCACTATGCAACACAAGTCACTGCCCACACGGTGCAGTTGGTGTATTCTACAGCCCCAGTTGACAGGGCAGGTGAGGTAACAGATTTATAAAAAGCAAAATGGGGATTTGCATTTGCCTTATGACTTTCTGAGAACAAATCAACTATGATACAAGAACAATTACTGATCGATTTTAACGACATGTCAACCTGTTTGGGGTTATTTTATACCTAGAGATTAGGGAATTGCATACATTGCACACTTATATTTAAATATCTTGCATAATTGTTTCTTTAGAGTTTTTCCCCCAGTTATATGATATCAAGTATTCCTATAATTTTATCATAATGGAGATTATGTGTCTGTCTGTCTGTAATCGAAACTATGTGATCACCATGTCGTAATTTCCTTAGTTACTGACATTATATTCTCAATTGTTATTAAATAATCATTATCATTATCAAACCTTAATCAGCATCTTATTTATTACCAATGTCTTTATTAAGGTCTACTGGGTAAACAACCCATATTATTAATGTATTTAAAATCCTGCAATGTGTATTATATATCATTAAGAAATAAATGTTTACATAGTATATGGTGTGAATAATTTGCATACCGGTTTTAACAAAACTGTGTTTAATAAAGAATTACTTGGTGTTATTGATTTCTTATATTACTGTTTTATTCTCAGATATATTAAAAGCAATCCTATGTATATAATTTTATATTGAGATCAATTAGAATAAAGTAAAAATAAGAGTAATCTTTTTTGTGTTCTTATTTAATTTCATTAGTCTTTCTAATTCAATATAATATTTCATTATATTAAAACTTAAATATTTGTGCCTAGAGGGCACATATTTTTCCTAGTACAAATAATTTTCAAACAGATCTATTTGACCCATAGATGAGACCTTAACAGGTACTACCACACAGTCAGAGTGGACCTGGAAGTAATGGCAATGTAGGGGTATTCTACAAAACCCAAAGCTCCAGAACTGGAGTCTCACCACCAGATACAGTTTAGTGTCATACTCAGAAGCACCCCTTTTTGGGTGGAGGGGTTTTACCCCTGGTAGGGCAGATACAAGGACAAGTCATGGAAGAAGTGAAACTAGTTGATCTAAAGTTGAAAGATGGTTTAAAGATTAATTGCTTTTATGGAAAAGAAACTGATGATGACAGGGAAAGCTAATTTATGAAATTATGAGGATTTCAAAAATTGCAGAATATATATTAGTAGTAGGTAGTTTCAACCAGACAGATTTGGTTTGGTTTGTTTTGTTTTACGGCATATCAACCTCAGTGGGTCATTTAATGCCGATAAAGTTTTGAAATAAATCAATTCTTAATGGATAATACAATTTTTTTATAAATACATTTTTCTATTTAACCCATAGATGGGACCCTAACAGGTACTACCACTCCGGGTCAGAGTGGACCAGGGAGCAATGGTGATGAAGGGGTGCTCTACATTCCCCAAACCTCCAAAACTGGAACCTCACCATCAGATAGAGTTTAACGTCATTCCCAGGAATGTAGACCCGCAGCCGCCGCCTTCTAGCACCCATATGATAAAAAGGGGTTGGGGCTTGCCATAAGGGCAATAGGGTTGGGAAAATCATATAGGTGCTAGGGTTTGACGTGACCAGCCGATTGATCGGAGAGGGCCTCTCCGACCGCCCGTCTAGCCCAAGATAGGGCCAAAGTGGAGTATTGCATGTCATGAACTGCTCATCCACCTGGGCTCTATCCTTAAGCATCACGGGTCGCCACCCACGGCAAACAGGTGGCCCCATTGGGGGAGTCTTACCCTTCTGCAGAGGTGCAGTCGGTGCATTCTAACGCCCCAGCCAACAGGGCGGTCAACCAGACAGAATAGCGAAATTACATAAAACAATGAAATAAACCAACAAAAGCAAAACTGAAATCAATAAAATTAACAAAAATTATGTATTAAAATTCATACATAAATGTAACATAAAAAGGAAGTAAGAAGAAGAGAGTAACGAGACAAGTGTCTTTTGTGGTTAATCTCTGATAATCATAGAATGTTTTTCATTGAGAGATGTGGGTGTTCAAGACAGAGAGATGTGTGTTGCTTGGTCGAAGAGATGGAATGAACAGGTGAATTCCAAAACAACCGGGAAATGTGTGGCGTGATCAGTCGAGTGTTGATAACATGTCATGTGTCACGTATTTCAGAGGTCATCTTCAGATCGGACACTGGTGGTGGGAAGGAAGGAATGGTTTTTCAGAGAAGAGTCTATGTATGTATGTATGTATGTAGGTAGGTAGGTAGGAAGATAGTAATCCTGACTAATGTTGGTTCAGTTACTATTAGAAAATATTTTCAGTGAAAGAATTGGCTGAGAACTATTGGTGCCACAAAATTGCAGCATAGAATAAAAAACAGGATAAAAAAATTGGTGACTTCATTCCTGAATTTGAACAAAAGTACAGAATAGAATTCTAAAGAAAGTATTGTATATCGATAAACCATTGTTTTTTTGGGGGGACAGTTATAATAATAATTAGATTTTGAATTAAAAAGTCATTGAAATTCAAAATCCATAGGTTTAGATAATTGATAATTTATGTAATCTTTCTTCCAGTCACACAGAGTGGCCAAAAACAAAGACCCAGAGTTTAGTCAGTCAGTTAAGCATGAGACTCCCTAAGAAGGATCCTAACTAAAGAAAAGTCTGGCTCTGAATAAAAATGTGATCACATAAAATATAAGCCTTGGTTGTCTCTTTATGAACTAATGGCAAACCAGCTTCTATCAAACTAGACCAATTAGAAGAAAATAGTCAGACCAGCATCATCAGAACAGACTAGACCAGACCAGTTAGAAGAATGTCCCAGTTACGCAAGAAACAGAAATAAGGTACTAGCCAAGCTACTCCAAGTAAATACAGAGATTTGGATGTGGGAGTATGACCCTGGATACTCTCATATCAGCATATCTCATATCTTCTTATCTCAATTAAGAAAAGACTTAAATATACGGGAGATAAATACGAATGCTTCCTAATGCATCTTTCATATCCTCATAAGAAGAATAGAACTCTCTCCCTATTTATATACCCAATTCAGTAAGTAGGTATACAACAAAATGAATTAAATGACCAAAGGAGATCTTAAACTGGTGGCCCTCCCCACCAAAAAAATGTGTCTGGGTTGTTTTTTGCTACTTTTTTGAAATGCCACTTTAGTAATTATAATTTGAGATTTTTTAATGGATGTTTTTCTATTTTCAGAATCTAATAGTAATAAAGTACCTACATTGTTATCTGTACAATGTTTCGGCCAATGTGCCCTCTGGCCTTCTTCAGGAACCTTGTCATAATTGGAGCCTTCAGAGAACTCTGAACTCAACTGTTTATTCAATCCTGTTCTCATTCCACTAACCATGACTAGGTACAAGTGTTAAGCTGTATTAATAATTATTATATGTTACTGTCGCCCTTGCCCAGGATTGAACCTGCAGCCTAGAGATAACTGTCACTTAGAACTGTCTTAACTCAATGCATATATCCACTACTCCATGTGTCTAATTGTGAAGAGGGCACATCGGCCGAAACGTTGTACAGATAACAATAAAGATGAAGACAATAGTTCGAATAATCCAAATAATCAAGCCGCATCTCAAAAATTCAGAGAAGAAAGTATCTACAGTTTAAATTGAAAATATCACCAAAGAAGAAATGTCCTCAACTTAATGAAAATATAACAGTAAATGTGTAACATAATGGGCTCGTTTCTTTGTGTGTGAAAACGACTCTTTGATTAAGATTCCGGGTAACCCTTTGCTGTCTTTTAAAAACAAACTCGAGTGCAAATCTTTTCTGATCATCCTAGTAGTTGTCAATGCAGAAAGAGATAGAGAGATGTTTATAATAACAGAATCAGTATAAGCAGAGCTAGTAAACTTATGATATTCCTGCTTGTGAGCTAGCTGTCAAACTTGGGAGAAGAAAGAAAAAAAGAAAGGCCAGCTGCTTTTCGGCTAAACTAAGGTCGGCGTTGTGCTTGCTTCTCCAGTCATTTTTTGTCATTCACTGACTCACTTTGAATCTTTGTCCCCTATTTTATGATTACTGTTAATCAGCTGATTATTTTTCTTACGTCATTTCCCTACTTATTTCTATATATTCTAATTCCATTGTATATTGTTATTATATAAATATATTGGAATTTCCACCAAACAATCCCCAAAATATTTAACATTGGAATTTTTTCTGGTTGAAATTCAAACAAACAATTCACAAAATATATTCCAGCTAGATTCTTCCTTTCAAAATATTTTTCCAAAATATTTATTTCTCTCTTCTTCACCCATAATTTACTTTTACTAAAACTGATTGTTTTGCAACCCTTAATTTCCTAAGCTCATTAATTATATTACAAAGGGTGTTTGACGTGCTATGCATTCTGGCTGGTTTTCTTGTTTAAGTAAAAGGAGTGTGTAAGTTTTGTATGACATAATCGGGATATAGTGACTTGTTCCTTTTTCAGATGATGTCAAATTTTTCTGTATCATTTCAATATATCCCACCCATTATATTATAAACTACATAAACATTTTGTCATTAATAATCATCAAAGAAAAAAAAATCCACAAATTGTTGCAAACTGATAAATGTATTACTAATAGAGATTCTGTCACTATGTCTCCGCTTACATCAAGTTATTTCAGGAATTAAGTAAGTTTATCAATGAATATTTAATTTAGTCAGTATCCTTACTACATAAAAATATTAAAATTCCATAAAAAATCAATTAAGAGTCAAATTTTCACAAAAATTCTGGTATTTATTCACCTTTAGATGAATTTATGCTTGAAATAGTTTTTCCTTAAATTTAATAGGGAAATGTTTTTTTACTAGGTTATTTAATTAATTTTTTGAAATCCAAACAAAATATATTTTACTCATATGATTTTTTAATTTTTCTCTAAAGATAAAAATCTGAATAATTAAATCAGAAATTTCTGATTAAATACTGTTGTAAAACAAAACAAATATTTCAATGGAGTGGAATGAATATATCCCACCCATTATATTATAAACTACATAAACATTTTGTTGTTAATAATAATCAAAAAATAAAATCCACAAATTGTAAGTAATTATTTTTTTAGAAATATTAAACGTTTTATTTTATCTTATTTTCCTAGCACCCTCAGGCAATATCTTTTAGAAATTTATTTTTATACCGCCCAGAGTGCGGTTTTTTTTTGTTTTTTTTAGTAGTCATCATAATATGCTAATAAATCATTTTTCTCACCTTGACATGGAACTTGGTGATCTGGGCTTACAAGTTTCCGAAATGTAAAAGATGTCCGTGTTTCTCGCTTGACTAGAGTGAGGCCACCATCCACCAAAGGAACTATGTCCGATTTTCTTGGTGTGATACCATGGGTCCACACATAACGAGATTCACCAGTCATTATTAAGACACTTTGGCGAGGTAAAACTACAGCCCTGTGTCTTCCATCAGGATGTTGAAAATCCATAACGACCTAAAATAGAAAATAACATTTATTTCAAAATAAATCCTGCAAACATTTAAAGAAACAAAATTCTTTGAATTAGTCAATAATAATAATAATAATAATAATAATAATAACTAGCAGGACCTGTGGATATACCACAGTACAATAATTTAATTATTACAACATTTGATATGTTTACCTGAGAGATATTGTCAAATAGTTTGAATATATAAAAAGTATAATAATCTTCATTTAAATCTCTCCAACTCTTTCTTTTTTCACTTATTTTCATTATGTTCAATTGAAACAGATTAGTGTTATCACTTCTGCACGCTCACCCCCTTTCTCTTTACCCTACTTTCTTTGGTAATATGAACATTAGCTACATAAATGAGAGTAACCTCCCCTTGTTTATTTCACTTTGAGGAAGCCATATGTTTTGGTCGGCCATTTTCATTTCACCATAAATCTACACTGAAAATACGAATTTGTTCGAATCAATACAACTGCATGTTTTAACATGAAAATACCATAAAATGTATTCTTAATAACAATTAAGTTCATTTCAAATAATGCGCAAGCACAATTAAGAACACATTTTATGATATTTTCAGTGTTAAAACATGCAGTTGTATTGATTCAAACAAATTCGTATTTTCAGTATAGATTTACAGTGAAATGAAAATGGCCGACCAAAACATACCCTTTCTTTCTTTCCTCCTTAATATTTTTTCTATATAGAATGTGCTTTTCTTTCCTTTCTTTATAATAAAAATGGAATGGTCCATTATTTAGTCGAGATGACAACATTCATAAGAAATAAGAATTCGGCCGATAAGCAACACCAGATAATCAGGATTTACATTTTTGCACAGTCTTATTTTTAACCAGAGGGTGTTGCAAGATGATAACGGTCGTAAAGTAACATGAGTATTAATAAATAGATAAAGTAGACTAGATAACCCAGGTAATAAATGAAAAGAAGGGGAATTACTCTATAATTAGCATTTGATAATTATCTCCCTTGATTGCTACAGACAAAAAATAACAAAAAATCATGCCGTTTTATTGTTGCAAATAGTTTATAACAATATAATTATATAAATTTTAAGTAATTCAGGATTAATGCAATAGTTGCTTTACTAATTTGATCACAGGGACCTACTCATTGCAATCATTCAAAACTAACCATATACCTATTCTTTATTTTCCCTGAACACCAAAACCACCTCTTTATTTACACTAGTAATGTTTATTTATATTTTATATTTTTTATCATTTTTCAGCGGTAAGAATTTCAACGATGAAGCAATGTCAATTAAGAAAAAAAAGAAAGAAAGAAAGCAGCACAAAAACTACTTTTTCTTAAAAGAAAAACCTTAACTGTAAGTAATAAACAAACTAAATTTTTCCTCATCTTCTTATTATAATGGAGATTCGGTGTCTTTCTGTCTGTAACCAAAACTATGTCAACATCGACATCATATTTCGTTTAGATGTTTACCTTATATTCTCAATAAAATAGTCATTATGTAATCTTAATTAACATCTATTAACGATGTCTCTATTAAAGTCTAGCTCAAAGCAATTCATGTTATTAACGAGTTTAGAATCTTCAATGTGCATTATATATCACAAAGAAATAATGGTTTACATATAAGGTGTGGATAATTTTCACTCCCAAAGAGTCTTTATAATTAAGATAGAAACTTTATTGTAAGCACTATTCATAATAGACCCCAATTGTTCAATTTATCTTTTAATTTACTTTATATTGCTTATAAGAAAAAAAATCTAACCATATCAATTAAACAAACTTGGAGAACACGTTGATCAAAATTTTAAAGAATAAAATAAGGGGTTCTGCCTTAAAGAGAATAAATTATTTCCCTTGGATTTCTAGGGGACATTAGGTAAAAAAAAATTAGGTTGTCTCCCTTGGATTACATTTTTTTTTAGAGGATGTCTATTTTACAAAATTTTATCAGACAAAATTTTTTAAATTAATAATTAGGGACTGGCAAACTTTGTGAAGGGAGGTAATTAATTTTTTTGTCGAATTTTCAAACTATTACCAAAAATCCCGAATTGTCCGATTTTAATGAAATTTTCACTACTTTATTCATTAATGGCTTAATTTTATAATAAATAGCTTTTCTTTTTTTTTTTTTTTTAACTTTTAAAAAAGTATTTTATCAATTAAGAATGTAAGAGGGATTGACCTTTGTTCATTTGAAAAAAAAGATTTCCCAGTCCCTATTTTTTACATTTCTAGAAAGATAAAATCCTGAAGAACATATTAAACAAAATGAAAAATAAAAAAATAAAAATTCAATACCGAAAATAGTGATTTGAAAATTTAAAAGTTATTTCTTAAAACCAAAAAAATAATTTATGTAGCATGTTTTTTTTTTTTTTTTTGTATTTCTAAAAACGGTATTTTTCCTTGAATTCATACAAAAAAGATTTTCTGATTAAATTGGCCTATTTTTATTCCCTTAAAAATTTAATAATGAATTTTAAACGTCTGGAATTATGTACATCTAAATCAATATTTTCAGAGATAAAGTTATATTCAATCTGTTTAAAAATGTGCAATTTTGTGCAAAGTATTTTCCAATATTTTTATCGATTTAAAAAAATTTATTACTAACAAATTATTTTCGTATACAGATCATCAAACGTATTAAAAAGTTATCTCCCCTGATGACCCGGATCAGTGAGAGACATTAGGATAAAATAAAATTTTATTTTAGGGTCCTCCATAGATTCTTACCTATTTACACCCAAAAATCAAGATAACTTTTGAACGATGTTTACGCATTTATCTCCCTTACACCCGAAAAAATGCTAGTTTCTATCAAAAACCCTTTTTTTTTTTACCAATCAACAGCTTTAAACACTGATTATTTCTAGGATACATTTTTACTAATAAGTTGAACATTTGAAATTCTTTTGAAGTTTCTAAATCATTTTGCATGACCAGAAGAGGGAGGGAGAGGGAGAAGGAACACAGCAGAAAGAAGGATTGATATAAAGGCTGTGGATTTGGCAGTTGGCATGAGTTTTTTGCTATGAGATCCAGCTAGAAACAGTGTTGAGAGGCAGAAAGAAGAGATGTAGTAGAAGGAGAAGTCCTGAACAAGATTACAAGTTGATCCCTGAGTCCATGGGTCCATGATGGAATGGGTCGAGAAGGTGTAGCTGGTGTGTGACCAATTTGGAATGAAGTGGCTTGATTGTTTCATTCTCTTTTGCCTAACCTGTTGGAATATTTTTTAATATAGTTATTTACTAAGCTTAGCTTAGATCCGGCACAAGGCCAGAAGTGTGGGGCGCCCAGTGAGAATCGAACTCACTAACAATGGTCTGCTAATCTAGCTTGCTAACCATTACACCAAATGAGGTGTCCTGCAATACACCAGCTAAATTTATAGACTAGGCAGGGTCACATGGTCAATTCCTCTGCCAATCAACAGCCATAATGCATGGCTGATTGACTACTTAAACACTGATACTTTCATAGTCTATTTGCAATCATTAACGAAGGAACTTACAATACTGAGGATTCTTTACCAAAGGATTACCAAGAATTTCCGCTGGACAAGCACTCTTGCTTGAAGGCTAAAGGATGGCCCATAAAAACTTAACAGAAAGTGTATCAGAAATGGTCCAAGGAGGAGAAGGCAGATGTATCTCGTATCAAGGACACATTGTTCACTACTTGTGCCACTGACTGCTTCGGTGTTACAGTCCAGCATATTAGCCACAATGCCCATAATTTTAATGGAATATCAACCTTCATGGGTTATTTAATGCCAAAGCCATCCTTGTAGAATAATAGTAGTGGTACTATTTAACTTATAACTAAGAATAAATAAATGAAATAAAAATGGTGGAAGTTTGCACACTGATGATAATTTCATATACCATCAATTTTTAATTTCTTTCTGTTAGAATTTTTGATGCCATGGTAAGGGTTCAGTTGGTTAATCCTTATGATCCTTGTATATATATATATATATATATATATATATATATATATATATATACACACACACACACACACACACACACACCAACCCCTCCGCACGAGCAGGATGCGACACAAGGTCAATTTATTAAGCGGAGTTCAGCAGGTTTGAATTCAGAGTTTTCCTTCTCCTAGACCGGTTGCCTAACCAAGGTTAAAGAGCCCAGTCTGCCCTACTATTTACCCATAGCTGGAGGGAGAGTAGGATTCATACCTTTCCCAAGGGTATTAGCGCTAAGTGAAATGCAATTACCACGTCCAGGATTTGAACTCGGGGCGACGAGTCCATTTCCCATGATTTTAACCATTACACCACGCGCTTCCTTGTATATAGGTTTCCTTGTAATCCTAGTATGTAGTGTCCTTTGGTGATATCTATAAGTCTAAAGTGTTGTGGCTCTTGCTGGCAGAAGGTTCAATTAGCAATTGATTTGAGGACACTTGCAAAGGATCTTAAATGCTTTTTGACCGCGTCTCTCATTAGTCAATTTTTACCAGAAGTGTCTGCTGTTGCTGGGAAAGTTCATAAATAGGAGTGGTGATTTGCCGTACATCTAATACCACAGCTATCCAACACTTTCTTTTTTGTCACAGTTACTCATAAAGATGACCGTAATAAATTCAACAAGACTCCAGTTAGATTGTTTAACTCCTTTGAGAGAGTCCTAGCAACTTTTTATTGATAAATAACAATGGTGGAATCAGCACTTCCATTTATCTTACACAGAACTGGTACTTCTGATTTTTTTTAACTTCAGAATCAAGTTACAACACTTAAAGTGTGAGCTGATAATAGGTGTAGTACTCCACTTCAGATGCAAAAACAATCTCACTGGTCTAGAGAAAATGGGATAGACTCCCTCACTGTCTGGCTGATGCTGATAACAGACACTCTGCCTACTTTACTTTTTACTACTTCTTTTTAAAGACAAACCCATTTTATAAGTGTTGTTGTATACTCATCCTAAAATTGACGTGTACTTGTATTTCTTCGATAGTTCCTGGTAGCTCTCATTATCTCATTTTCTATAGTATCTTCTTTGCTTGGATATTTAGCTTCTGTTTCTTCTATCTTGCTATCTTCCATCTTAGCTTGGGCTGGATCTGTCTATCTTTGGATCTGGTTGATTTTTCTTAATCTGGGCTGGATCTTCTGTACTTGTGTTGTTTGTTTGTTCTTAGCAATGACACAAGACTTTGCTTTGTTTCGAGCTGATATTTTATTTTTATGAATCCTAAATCAACAACACGCATGCTAGAATTTGGCTAATTGAATGGAAACAGCCATTACAGTCCATTCCCTTCAGCACCCAGCCAAAGAATGATTTTCTAAACTCACTTCCCACTGGAAGATAGGTCAACACAGGGTTAAAAAGTGCCAATCACTTTTTCTGTGTTTTCCACAAATCGATACTTTTAAATCTACGCTAGACTTAACTGTAGATGATTAATAGGCTACCAATCAATTATGTAACAGTGTGAGGATATCTTGAAAATCAATCAGAATATGTTAAGAATCATTAAACTGAAACCAAAAATCACTCACCTGTGAACCAAGACTAATAGAAACAATTTCATCTTCAAAAGCTGATGGTGTATCAACATGCGGTGGAATTCCTGAAAAATTAATACTAACTTGTTAGAGAACATTAACAAAAATAGAGATCATCAATAGACAGTTCATTTTGATTATATTTGGATTATTAGGAGTATTCAGACAATTGTCCACATTATATTGTTATATACACAATGTTTCAGCTGATGTGCTCTCCAGCCTTCTTCGGGTGTTTCTTGTCAAATTTGGGAACCTTCTCTTTAAACTCAAGAAGCTTCTCTTCAGACTCAGGAGCCTTCATGTCGTAACCAAAATTCTCGAGTTCAAAGAGAAGGTTCCCGAGTTCAACAACAAACACCTGAAGAAAGCTGGAGAGCACATTGGCCGAAACGTTGTGTATATAACAATACAGACGAGGAAAATAGTCCGAATAATCCAAATTATATAAATCATTCAATGTTTATCAAATAGCAGAACTTTTGGCATCTTTTAATAGAGGATCAATTGCAAATAACTATTGCAGTGTTTTCTGCGGATAATTAAAAAATCCAATTTAGAAAAACAAATTTCAAGGAATGATAAAAGGAAAGAGAAAAACTTTAAACACAATTAATAAAAATCAAAAGAGATTAAATCATTCACCAACACAAAAATACAAAATCCATTTTATTTGGTTGGTTTTTACGGCATTTCAACCCTTGTTGGGCTATTTTATGCTGAAGATATTTTGTTTCATCCATTCTTGATGGTACTCAATATTTTTAAAAAACTTTTTTAAAAGCACATTTTTTTAAAACTCATTCTTTTCTATTTAACCCATAAATGTGACCCTAACAGGTACTACCACTCCAGGTCAGAGAGTAATGGTCATGAAGGGGTACTCCACATTCCTCAAATCTCCAGAATTGGAACCTCACCATCAGATAAAGTTTAATGCCATACCCAGGACATTAAGACCCTCAGCCACCACCCTCTAGCACATGTATGATAAAAAGGGTTAGGGTTGCCATAAGGGCAATAGGGTTGGGATATATAGGTGCTAAGGCTTGATGTGAGGGGGCCTCAAATTATTCACAAACAAGAAATAGTCACATAATGTTCTTCTATATTAAATTTTATATTTTATCATACAGTGAAAAAAATAACGTACCTTTGATTATCATCTGTCATAAAACAAAATTTTATGACAGACGATAATCAAAACAGATGGTTCTGATGCCCCTCCACCCATAGAAAAACCTTAAATATTTGAATTAATTTGAATTTAACTGAAACTTGGTTTTATTAGAAAAAAAAACATATTCATTTGAATTTTGACAGACAGACTATATTTTTATGTCTATTATCCAAAAAAATGTAAGATTTCAAAGATTTGTTTACATTTTTTTTACAAAAGGGTGTAGCAAAATTAATTTTTACAAGATGGCTTTTTTTTTTGCTAGTTTGTATAATTAACTTTACTAATAAGTACAATTGACATATATCTAATAAGTACAATTGACATATATCTAACCCAAAATATGTGAAAATGAAACTGAAAATATTGTTTTTATCTACCTTGTCCAGGTAAGTATTGGTTAATTGTCAGTTGATCCGGATAATGACTGATAAGACCAAGTCTTTGAAGTTGCAGCAATATGGTATCACATTCTTTTGGAATTCCTTCCGACAAAGGATCATCAGGATCAACATTGTTTATGCCATATTTAAATTCATATCCAAAATGCATCACTCTTCTGTGTTTCAAGGTATTTTCAACTTCAAAAAAGATAAAAATAAAAACAATATTCGAACATTAAATAAAAATAAGACAAATACAATGCAATAGTAATTAATAATTCAAAGTAATTCAAATTACAGACTAATTATTAAATTTCTGAATACAGGCAATATTAAAGGCACCAATCTATATATTAATAATCGTGTTCCTTAATTGTGTGAGCATTATCATCTTGCAATATTTTCTGGTTAAAAATAAGACCATACAAATTGTCCAAGACTAAATGCAAAAAAACATAAATTCTGATTATCTGATGTTGCTTATCCACCGAATTCTTATTTCTTAAGAGTGTTGGAGAAGACTTGGATGCATACCTTATCCAAGGGTATTAGTGTTATATAGCCATCTCTTTACATAGACGGTATATATGCATAAGCTTATTCCATGGTTGAATTTCTCATATTTAATCTCAATCTTTACTTATCTTTTCTGTAGTCTGTCTTGTAGTCGATGTAATTCTTGGTCTGGCCGAGAAGCGGCTTTCTTACTTGCTTCATGGCTTGGTCTAAGTATCTATCTGTCTATTGGTCGATCCTCTGCTATCTGGTTGGTCTTGTATTCTTATCTTTCTGATTTCTTCTTCTTCTTAACTTCTGGGTGATACTGTCTGTGATGTCATTTGTTTTTAGTGACAATACACACACTTCTTTCATGAATTCAGATCTTTATTCAAACTCTCGCTTGGACCCGGATCCACAACCACAGTGAGAGACTAACTGTGTTCATCTGTCAGTGGCTCACTAGAAACTGACTAGAATCAACTATATTATCTCACGCTTGCACTGGCAAATGGAAGAGGGGTCAAAACTAAGGTTGCGAGATGTCCATCAAAATCCCCAATCATTCAGATTTGAATTCAAATAATTTTCTCTACACTGTGCATAATTGATAGTACACCCATCAATTATGCAACATGAGTGCAATGTGAAATGCAATCAGCTAATAACATATAACACTTAAATTCCAATTCCACTATGAAGAAAGAATGTTTGACTCACCTTTTGAATCCTGACAATCCCATTTAACAATTTCCAGAAGTTGTTTCTCATAATCTTCACTGATCAAATCTTCCTTCAAGATGAGACCAGGAGGAAAATCCCCAGATGGAAAAGAACACACTGGAACTGGACAAGAGAAAATACTTTTAGTTGAATAATTGTAGACAAACATATACCTACAATAAAACAAGCATTAATCTTAATCCCCAAAGAGTATTCAAGCGATACTCAAAAATAAATGATAACGGTCATGGTGAAAGGTCATGTTACTAAATATTGTCTCTATAAAAAGAGATTCCATTTAATTTGTTTTTAAAAAAATGAAAAGCTAAGGAAAATGATGACATTATTTGTGCAGATTCTGGATGCTGTACAGAGATATTTCCAAGGAACAATGACCAATAGCAACCATCAGAGAGAGAGAGTCCTGGATATACATGCTGCCAGTTCGACCTGATGATGATGATAATGATTTAAAGCAAAATAAAAATCTATCTATAGATATTTACTAAATTTTAGCTTAGTCTGGTTTAAGGCTACAAAATTTGTAACACAAGTAATTTGCTTAATGATACTTAACTAAGTACACAAGTTGCCCAATATATATATGTAGCATTCCCAGTTGATTTTTTTATTTGAGGTTATTGTTGTTTAATCATATTAGTTATATAGAGCTGTGTAAATGGAGTTCAGAACCGTTTGAATTATGCAAGTAATTTGCTTAATGATACTTAACTAAGTACACAAGCAGCCCAATATATATATGAGGTATAAAAGTATTAAGACTGAAGCTGTGTTTACCAAGACACAAATGAACAATGAATCAGGTGTTCATTTTTTTACAAATAATCCATTTCGCATTCAACACACTTATTCCCAATGAATTTTCCATTGATATGGTATGAAGTAATTGTTTGTCTTTCTTACTGTATGTTCAGTGTTAATGTATCCATGAATGTCCAAATGCATTATAAAGAACCTAGTGTTGGTTTGGTTTGGTTTGGTTTGGTTTTTTGGCATATCAACCTCAGTGGGTCATTTAATGCTGATAAAGTTTTGAAATAAATTCATTCTTAATGGATAATACAATTTTTTTTATATATACATTTTTCAATTTAACCCATAGATGGGACCCTAACAGGTACCACCACTCCGGGTCAAAGTGGACCAGGGAGCAATGATGAAGGGGTGCTCCACATTCCTCAAACCTCCAAAACTGGAACCTCACCATCAGATAGAGTTTAATGTCATTCCCAGGACATGTAGACCCTCAGTCACTGCCTTCCAGCACCCATATGATAAAAAGGGGTTGGGGCTTGCCATAAGGGCAATAGGGTTGGGAACCTAGTGTTGGTTATATACCAATATGCACTATCCTTATACCACTATTGCCACTGCAGTATGCCAGAAAGGAAGAAATTGAAGATAGCAATAAGATACCCAAAGGTGATTTGAAAGAGCACTTGTTGGAAGGAGATTAATTATCCAGTTGTTACTTACCATTTTTTACATATGAAATATACATCTGGCTTCCATTGCTAAGTCGACCTCCATTCAGCTTATTGCATGCCTCAACTGCCTCTTCCACCTCCAAGTAGTAGACAAAAGAATATGGTCTTTGGGGTAACATGATGATGTTTTCAACACATGCATCTTGGCTAAAAAGTCTTTCAAGCTCCTCACGACAAACTCCAGTGTCAAGTCCGCCATTGAAAACACAAAGGATCTACAAAGTAAAAATATTTACATTTACTTTCTGTAATCTTGAAAAAAAACTCATTATGAATTTACCCGATGCGACACAAGGTCAATTAAAGAGTTTAACAGGCTTCAGAGTTTTCCTTCTCCCGGACAGGTTGCCATACCAAAATAAAAGAGCCTAATTTTCCCTAGTATTTACTCATAGTTGAGGGTGGGGAGAACAGTTGGATTTGTACATTTCCCAAGCATATTAGTGCTATGTGAAATGCAAACAGACTCATCCGGGATTTGAACTTGTCTCACTGTGTCCATTTCCAATGACAGTAACCATTACACCACAAGCACCTCCTGAAAAAAGTCATTATCGTTTCAAATAGGAAAAAAAAGTGGTGCTTCAGCTTTTCTTGTAGAATTCTGGAGCCTTCATGTCGAAGAACAGTTGAACTGAACCCTTTATTCAATCTACTGGGGTAGACTGTACTTATTCCGCTAACCATGACCGGGTACAAGTGTTAATCTATGTTAAATATTCTATGTTATTGCTCGTGGTCAGGATTGAACCTGCAACCAACAAATGATTGTCATTTAGAACTGTATTAACCCCTATATCTGTTGAAGTCTGGAGGAGACTGTAATAGTTAGAAATAAGTCATCTCCTTGGCACCAGAACTCTTCAGTGATGTGATATCAAGAAACTAAAATAGTTCATTACCTCTTTTTCTTATATATTTTTGCTTAGCACACACGTGTTGTTATATACCCACTTGCATCTGGGCATATATATTATGGAGAGGGATCCATTTCGATTCTATTTTTTTTATGAGAGACACCCATGGTTGTGCCCTCCTATTTAATCTTCTACTTGCTTTTTGAGTAGCTGGCTGGTATTTCTTATTATTTTCTGTTTCTTGTGTACTTCTATTAGCTTTCTTGTATTTCTGCTAAAGGTCTGGTTCTGGCTTCTTCTAGTTATGTCAAGGTTGTCATTAGTTTTTAGAGACAAACGCAAGGCATATAATTTTTGGTGATCACATTATATTCGGACCTTATCTTAGGATTTTTCAACTGTGCAGGAGCCAAACCAAGTCCATCTTTACATTCGAGTGTTTAACAACTGACTGCTAACTCCAAACTTCTTTCCCACCATTTATGTAACTGGAAGGAGTCGGGTCAGATTAAGGTTACTGAACATCAATCACCTAACAGTTCGGATTTGAATTTCAACAACCCTCAATACAATTCTGTTTCTACACTAACCATCTAAAAAGCAATGGTACCCCATCAGTATATAACAGTGTATTATCTGTCTCAATAAAGTCTTGAACTGAACAGCATCCTTGTTATCCTGATATTCTATCAATATATTACATACACATTGGCCAAAACGTTTTGTATATAACAATAAGGATGAGGATAACCGTCAAAAACTCAAAATAATACAAATTATCAAGCCTCATCTCAAAAATTCAGACAAATAATGATTGGATCTATACATTCCCCATAGCACACACAAATACAGGGGACCCTATTCTTAATAATCTGTGTATCAGAAGGATTCCATGTTTTGATAGAACCCTGTCAGCTGGTACTTTAGAATACACCGACTACACCTCTGAAGAGGGGTAAGACCCCCTCCCCCAATGAGGCCACCTGTTAGCCTTGTGTGACGACCCGTGATGCTTAAGGATGGAACGCGGGTGGCTGAGCAGTCAATGACATGCAACACTCCACTTTGGCTCTTACTTAGGCTAGAGGTCCCCCGCCTCTGATCAATCGGCTGGTCATGTCAAGCTCTAGTACCTATATTATTTTCCTGACTCTATTGCCCTTATGGCAAGCCCCAACCCTTTTTAACAAATATGTGCTATAAGGCAGTGGCTGAGAGTCTTAATGCTCTGGGTATGACAAACTGGTGAAGTTTTAATTCTGGAACTCTGGAGAGTGTGGAGTACTCCATCATCACCCATTACTCCTTGGTCCACCCTGATCCGGAAGTGGTAGTACTTGTTAGGATTCCATCGATGGGTTGAATACAAAAAATTGAGTTTGAAAAAAAAATTTGAATACCATCAAGAATGAATAAAACAAAATGTCTTCAGCATAAAATAACCCAATAAGGGTTGACATACCATAAAATCCAACTAACCAACCAACCAATTTGAAACTTTTTCGCTGATAGACTCAGACTAGTGTAGAAGTGGAAGACATTGATAAGTGATATCATAAATATGAATACCCTTGGGAAAGGTATGAACCCCTTCATCCCCCCAGTTATGAGATAAATTGTAGCTCTACTGTTCTTTTACAAGGATGGCTTTAGCATTAATTAGCTAAGGAACCTCGCAAAGGAGAGAACAGAGTGGCTTCAAATGAGGAAGGACTGAATACTACTGTAGGATGTTCCAAACTACTACAGCGGCAGAATACAGTAAATCATCATTATCATCATCTCAAAACTTACTTGCTGATCATATCAAGATGGGGAAGGAATAATACACACTTGGATGAGGTCCAAGTAATAGATAGACACCATCAACTGAGGGTGAGGAAAATTGAAGGAAGATGTATTAGACTAGTGTGGATTTTTAGATTTATTTGTTTAACTCTTAACATCCTATACCGCCTTATTCCGCCCGGCCGGAAGCCACATTCATTTTCCTAATCCACCCCAAACAATAACCTTTGTTTAAATGTAATATTAAACATATTTAGAAGTCTGTATTTTTAGGGAAATAACAGGTAACTTTAAATGAAAAGGAAAATTTAAACCATTTTTTGATAGATCCTTAGAGGAATTGGGTTCTGGACTTAGAAAATTCTCAACAGGATGTTAAGAGTTAACAGGGGGAGTTCACTGTGGCATAGTGGTTAAAGTGCTGGACTGTAACATAGTAGTAAATGGGTTTGAACTCCAGTTGCGCTATTACGTTCACTTTCAGACTAATAATCTTGGTTGAACCCCCTTTATTCCTCGCCAGCAGGGCCGGTTTAGCTCAGTCAGTAGAGTGTCTGACTAGGAACCACAAAGTTCCTGGTTCGATACCGGCTTTCACCAACTCAGCGTATGAGTAGCACAGGGATCTGTGCGGTAAAGTAAGGAGCTGAAGGTAGGTTTGGCGCTCCACCTCAGATGCAAAAACAATCTCCTTGGTCTAGCGCTAGTAAATAGGAGATAGACTTCCTCACTGTTTGGCTGATACTGACTTTAGGCCACTCTGATGACTTTATGGGTTAAATAGTACCACTACTGTTCTTCTGCAAGGTTGGCTTAGGCATTAGATAGCCCACAAAGGTTGATATGCCATTAAAAAAAAAACAAGGAACAATTTGCATAACAAAGAAGAATTGGTGAGCAGTCACCTGTTTGGTTTGTTTGGTGGATTTTACTGGCATGTCAGCCCTTGTTAGGTTATTTTATGCTGAAGACATTTTGTTCTATTTATGCTTGATGAGTATTCAAAATTTTTAAAACTCAATTTTCTTTTTTAACACATTTTTAAAACTCATTTTTCTTCTATTTAACCCATATATGGGACCCTAACAGGTACTACCACTCCAGGTCAGGATGGACCTTGGAGTAATGGTGATGAAAGCGTTCTCCACATTTCCCAGAGCTCCAGAATCGGAACTTCATCAGATAGGGAAAATAATATAGGTAGGACTTGATGTGACTAGCCGATTGATAATAAATGATAAAATAAAAGTGTTTTATGAGTTTGATTTTTATTTTGTTAATATAAGCATTTCACTAAAGGAATTCACAAAGAGGGCACCTGTCTTTACTGACACCGATAAATTTGTTAAGCTTTTTGTTCTTATCAATGCTTAATATAAGTAGCTTAACTTAGTTTGGCACAAGTACAAATGCCCTTTAAAATGTGTCAACACATAGCAAAGTAATTAGTAATGAAGAGAAGAACTCTAATAAACATGTAGTTCATGTTGTACGTGTTTTAGGGTAATCTTAACGTTTTATCGTCCCGGACACCTGCCCTAATTTACGCTATGTTTTACTGTATGTGATTTAGGGTAATTTTAACGTTTTGTCGTCCCGGACTCCTGCCCTAATTTACGCTATGTTTTACCGTATGTGTGTTAGGGTAATCTTAACGTTTTGTCGTCCCAGACTCCTGCTATGATTTACCTCATGTGATTTAGGGTAATTCTAACGTTTTGTCGTCCCGGAATCCTGCCCTAATTTACGCTATGTTTTACAGTATGTGTTTTAGGGTAATTTTAACGTTTTGTCGTCCCAGACTCCTGCCCTAATTTACGCTATGTTTTACCGTATGTGTTTTAGGGTAATCTTAACGTTTTATCGTCCTGGACTCCTGCCCTAATTTACGCTATGTTTTACAGTATGTGATTTAGGGTAATTTTAACATTTTCTCATCCCAGACTCTTGCCCTAATTTATGCTATGTTTTACCATATGTGATTGCGGTAAAGTAAGAAACTGATGGTAGGTGTGGCGCCCCACCTCAGATGCTAAAAAACAATCTCCTTGGTCTAGTGCTAGTTAAAAGGAAATAGACTCCCTCACTGTCTGACTGATACCGACTTTAGGCTACCCCGACGACTTCACTTTATTACATTTAACTTTCAGATCTTTCTTGAGAAAAAAAAAAAACATAATAGTTACACATGTGTATTTTTTCAGTAGAACTAATATCAAGGAAAGTAAAAAAAATAATAATAATAAAATAAAATAAACACTTGTCGGTACTTTTTAAAAATAGATCTGCGACTTTTTTTTTTTGATAACTAGCAAGAATATGCGCCCTCCAGGGGTAAGTATTTAGTTTTAATGGAATTAAATATATTGAATTGGAAAGAATAACAAAATTAAAGAATGCATATAAAAAGATTACACTTATTTTAATTATATCTTAATTGATTTCTATGTAAAATCATTCATAGGATTGATTTTGATACATTGGAGAATAAAACAATAATATTAGAGATCAATAACACCAAGTAATTATTTATTAAACCCAGTTTTGTTAAAACCAGTATGCAAATTAACCACACCATATGTATGTATTATGTACATTATTTATTAGTGATATATAAAAACACATTTCAGGATTATGAATGCACTAATAACATGGGCTGTTTTGAGGCAAATCTAACTCAGATTTTCATTGAGACATCGTTAATAAATAAGATTTATTCTATTCTATGTATTAATGATTTTGACTATAAATTAAATACTCATTGATAAACTTACACAATTCCTGAGGGTATTGTGATTTAAGCAGTGACATAGTTTAGGTTACAGACAGACACCGAATCTCCATTATAGTATGATATGGTAGAGATAGACTTGTTGAAATAGACGAATGGGTGTTTGTGTGAAGAAAAAATATTTTTCAAGTTGTCACAGTCAGTAGAGCACCAGCCTAGGAATCACGAGGTTTCTGGTTCAATACTGGTCCCTGCCAACTCAGCACATGAGTAGCACAGATTGGGTAATCTGATCAGAAAAACAATCTCCCTGGTCTAGCGCTAACGAAAAGAGGATAGACTCCCTCACTGTCCGTCTGATACAAACAATAGGCCACTCAGACAACTTTACTTTTTTTTACAACCAACTGGGTATTCAGACCTTTCAGTCAAGTTATGCTGAAAGCACCGGTTGAAGTTAAGCAACAATGAGCTTGCTCAATACTTAGATGAGTGACCATTTCATGGGGACTTTTACAGTAACCCAGGTTTTTTAAAAGTTTTTCCAAAAATTATTGGGTGAAAATGGACGTTTATTTTCATTTGGGCAATGTGTTGTTAAGAAACAGAGTCTGTTATCAACACATTGTCTCTCACCCCTTCCTTTGAGTTGCAGAAGAAAGAGTCTAACTCAGTCGATGAAAGAGTGAGTCTTTTCTCTTGCCTTCTCCTGCTTTCAATCAACACATGGCTATAAAATTAAAGTTACAGAGAAACTTGTCTGTTTTATTATTTGAACTCGGTCAGTGATAGTCTTTTTTTCCTATCTTTTTAACAAAAATTTTTTTTTTAGATACATATTCATTGGCTTTTAGTTGATAATAAAGAAATTAATGATAGCAATCATCAGTTTGTTCTGTTAATGTAGAAGAAGGATTTTAAAGACTTAGTTTTCATGTGCAGCCCTCATGACAGACTTTTGTAATCAATGTGGCCCTCATGACATACATATGTAATTCATGCGGCTCTAGGGAGCTACTCAGTTTGAAATGCCTGACCTATGGCCTGCATGCTATACTAAAGGTTAGTAAATAACAACAATAATCGGTATTCGGTAGAAACAAACTTTCATTAAAAGAATTCCAGTTCAAAGAGGATATCCTTAAACTCTTCAATCATCAATAATTCAACAAGATTTTTTAAGAAGCGGTGTTGGAGTATATTGTTGGTATAAGGTGTGCTGAAAATCACAACTTATATTTATAGACTCTTCCAAAACAGCAGTGGCTGAATTGGCCAATAAAAATTGCCCAAACGTATTTAATTTACTATTTAGAGGCGTTGATAAATTGACCTAGAATTACTCGCTGGAAGGACAGACCAACACACAAGGATTATACAACTCTCTACTTCAAGACAGGAAAAACTCTGATACAACTCCTACTTTAAGGATAGATCAGTGGACAAGGATTAAAACTGATACTGCATCTTTCTACTTCAAGAAAGGATCAAACTTTTATGCCACAAGGGATCACCACTGTAAAACTACTTTCAACTACAGCCCTAAAATGGCCACATGAATTGCAACAAGCAGTCATGTTCAGAAGAACTACCCAATTGTTTTAACTAATGTTTGTTTGTTTGTTGGATTTTATGGCATGTCAACCCTTGTTGGGTTATTTTATGCTGAAGACGTTTTGTTCTAGTCATGCTTGATGGGTATTCAATTTTTTTTTAAACTGATTTTTTTCTATTTAACCCATAGATGGGACCCTATCAGGTACTACCACTCTGGGTCAGAGTGGATCTGGGAGTAATGGGGATGAAGGGTTACTCCAGAGTTCCAGATTTAGAACTTCACCAGTGGATAGAGTTTAACGTCATACCCAGTACATTAAGACCCTCAGCCACCCCCATCTAGCAGTTATATGATTAAAAAGGATTGGAGCAATAATGTTGGAACAATCATATAGGTGCTACAACTTTACATGACCAGCCATGATCAGACAACTTTCCAACCGGCCGTCTAGCCTAAGTAAGGGTCAAAGTGAAGTGTTGCATGTCATGGACTGCTCAGCCACTAGTTCCATCCTTAAGCATTACGGGTTTTAACTAATAAATATCTAACAAACAAAATAGAGTAATAATGGATTTAACGTTATTTTTACATTTACTTGTACTTCATTATCAATGTTGTTTTTATTAATGTTATTTATTTATCATTTCCCTGAATTTGTTCAGTTGGACACATGGCACCACGGATAAAAGGGTTGAGTTAATATAGTTCTAAGTGACAATCATCTATAGGTTGCAGGTTCAATCCTGGCCAAGGGCGATAATAACATAGAATACTTAAACTAGCTTAAAACCGGGTGCAAGTGTTAAGCCTTAACACTTGCACCTGGCCATGGTTAACTGAATGAGAACAGTCTATGCCGGTCGGTGGATTCAATAAATGGTTCGGTTCAAAGTTCCGTGAAAACTCGCAATTACGACATGAAGGCTCACGAGGTCGACAAAAAACACCCGAAGAAGGCCGGAGGACACATCAGCCGAAACGTTGTGTATATAACAATAAATATGAGGACAATAATCTAAATAATACATATTTGTTTATTATTGGAACAAACACGTCAGATCTTCTATAATTGTTTAGGATTAAAACTTGTTTATTACTTAATGATTCGTATTGTAAAACAATCATAGACAAGAGACAAAAATTCTCGAAATTGCTGAATATATATGTCTATCTATCTATCTGTCTGTCTGTCGGCGTACTTACAAAAGAAAACTGCGGTATTCTATCAAAACAAACAAAAAATGTAGTGTTGCATTCTGCAATTATTAACCGATCATCAGCCGGGTCAAAATTAATCACCAATCACATAATTCACAGTTGAAGATACTAATAACAAGTTTCCTTACGTTGGTCGGCTCCTCTGAAATATCGATATTGTCCAATTTTCGAAGAGTGTGACGACATCTATTCAATTTTTTGATTACTTTCTTATCAACGTTAAATGCCGCATTGACAATCATGGGCGCCGCCATATTGCAACCCCGCACCGAATCGTAAGAAGTATACTAAAATGATTAAAAAAAAACAATATTATTTAAAAATTCAAAATGTTAAATTTAAACATGAACTAATAATCTATATAATTTATTTTAAAAACTATACATTTTATTAAATAAAAATCTGTAAATTTTTAAAATGTTCTTATCTTTGTTTTCTTTTTTGTTTTTACTTGTTTTTGTACTTACTACAACTAATAAGAAAAAATTGAAAAATCCGCATAAAAAAACTAGATTTTTTTCCTTGGGACATTTAGAATTATTCTTCACTTAATATATTTTTGTAACAATACCAAGGAATTTTTATAAGTAAAGCAATTTGTTTAAAATTTTAAATCAACGTCAGGTGCTTTTGAAGCAAGGATTGAAAGAGATTTTTTTTTTTAATTTCGAATATTTTTAAATAAAAAAAAATTGCTTTTAAAGTAAAGTTGTTAAATGTTAATAAGTAATAATCTTAAGTTCATTATCAAATTTGCTTTAATTTGTACAGATTTTTTAAAACTAAATAACTCATCACACTTATCTTCAAAAGTTATCATCAGAAACTAATTGATTTCCAAAAAAAGTTTTGTTTTCTATAAATAATTTGATAATATAAATATTTTGAAATCCCATGTGTATAAAAAGGTTTTTTAATCGTCTGAGATGCAATGTTTCGCTTACAAAAATAGTTAAGTAAAAAATAAAGATAGATAAAAGATACTAAAACTAAAGAAATTTAAAGTTTTGAAAAATTATTTCAAACCTTTTTTTAATTAAAACTTTTTTCTTTCTTTCTTTGAGAGTTTTTTAATATTTATTTTATATATGAGTGCTTTTAGAGTATTTTCTGATTTAAAAAAATATATATTTTATTCAAATTCAAATGCAATTTTAATTCGTATTAACTATTTTTTATTGACAATTTCTTCAAGACTTTTACACTTTTATTTACCCTCAACTGAACGAAAGGAAAATTAAAGTGGTTTATTTTTTTGTTTTTTTATCATAAACTTTTTGATAAATACTATAAAACAAAAATAAGAAAAAAGTACATTTTAGTTTTGTTTCAAATTTAGTGTGCAAAAGAGCTTTTTTTATCGTTTAAGAAAATGCGCATCATATGACAATATCTTATGACTGTCATCGGCAATATAGGAAACATTTATTTTTATAAGTTAAAGTTTCTCAATAAATAATTTTACAATGGAAAGAGAAACTAGAATTAAGAAACAAAAAAAGGAGACCAAATTGTAACAAAAGAATAAAAAATTGCATGGAAAAACAAATCGTTAGTTGTGACGTCATTACCTGTTCCGGTTTGTAGACATTTTGTGCTCCCAAGTATAATGGCTGCCATACGTATAACCGTGGAAGCCTGTAAAAACTGGGAAAAAAATGGGAAACTCGAATTGTAAGTATGCCCAGCTTTGTCAGAAAGGTGTACGAATTAGTAACGAAAAATATCTGCGTATTATAATTTTACTTGCATACACCTGATCAAATTAAAAGAAGGGTTTTTGAAGATGTAACACCACGCCGAGCATCAGAGAGAAACCGGAGTTGAAAGGAATGAGATTGAATAATGTTTATTTATTTGTGTATCTTCACTTTATTTTGTCGATCGGTTCTAGACGATGTGATAGTTATTTGAAAAAAAATGTCCTATACACGTTAATTCTCTGGACAATAATTGTTTTTTGATTATTGCATAGATTTTTCTTTTCATTTTTTTTTTTTTTTAAGTTTGGCGATTTCTTGGTTTGAAAATTTTAAAAGAATGTTGGATTGTTTTTCGGATTTTCATTTTCTCAAAGAAATTGATCAACGTACGAAGCGTCTTTTGATGGATTTCTTTTCTGAAAAATATTTTTAAAACTATAATAATAAAGTTTGTTTTTAATGGATTCTTAAATAAACTAAAGTACAAGAGAAAACAAAAGAAAACTTGTCCTTTGTATAATAAACACTAAAACAGTAAAGAAAGGAAAAATGCACTCTGCAAAATAAATGTCGATTTAAACACGATTTTTCTAATTGTCTGTTGTAATATTTAGACACGTGTGTCAACTTTTTAACATTAATTTTTATCTATTTTAGATTTTGATTGTGTAAGGATAGATTTGTTGATAAATTTAAAAAGATAAGATAAAACAGGCACCCAAAACTGGTTTGGTTGTAAAAATAGTTTTTTTTTAATAAAACAAGGCGATCAGATTCTAACATCTTTATGTGCAGTCAAAAAATAAATTGCCTTGGGTTTATTTTTATTTTTTATTTTATATTTTTAAACTTTGACTAAGATAATCATTCAGCAATTTTTTGTTGTTTTTTAGGGGGGCAATTTTGGCCACAGTTTGTTTTTGTTTTATCATAACTTGGTTTTTGAAATACTTATTTTAAATTTACTTGATTTACCGCCACACATTATCTTTTGTTTCAAGTTTATGCTATAAAATGTTTTCTATACTAAAAACAAAATAAAGTCTATACTAAAAACAAAGGTATATTCGACTGATGTCTCTACTTCATTTTTATGGATGTCCATAGGCACAGAAATTACTACATTTTATTAAATAAAGTCTGAGTGATGTATACTTATGACTGTGATATATGTCAGTTATTTTTAGGTGATATAATTTATGTTATCATTGTGACTGATAACTATTTTAAAGTTAATATAATCAAGTTATTAATGTTAAGAATTATATAATGATATGCGTCTTGAGCACCAAGAAAAAAAAGTAAATGTGTGGTAGAAGCAACAAAGATTTTAGAATTATACAATTCAAGTTAAGAAATGAACAATAAGACTTAGATGTGAAAAAAATATGTATAGAAAGACTAAGAAACAATTGTTTTAAAGGTAATTTAATTGAAACACGAAAATCAATTCATCGAAGAAAGGCAGGAGCAACAGGATTTTAAGAAATTAAGAATGAAATTCTACAAAATAAGTTTCATCTTTATTAATCCATAATTTAGGTTTTATAGAAATAAAATGTCTTTTCAAATGAATCCTAGAATAAGTAGTATTTAAGCAAATCTTACAATTAAATGACTATTTCTCGAATTTTTATAGTCAGAGTTTAACTTGTCTAGTGTTTAAGAATGAAGTGCTAGACATGTCACAGTATTATAACCACAAATGCATATCATAATAGTAATAACAAAAATTTGGTATTTGTCTTGAATTCATTGGGGGTTATCTGTGATTAATATAGAGGTTTTTGTTGAAAAATAGAGGGGAAAAAGTTTAAAGTTTATAATGGTAGTCACTCAAATGATGATGATTGGGCCTTTAATTTTGAAGAGGTTTCCGCAGCAGCTCTATATTTTATTTTAGTTTTTTGTTTTTAATATTTCATAATTATTAATTGTACTGTATGTTATAATTTAAAACTACCATATAGAAATTTGTGACCTCAATTTTATTGGCAAAGAAAAAGCTTGGTTATAATAACCAAAGTAAAAAAAAAAAAATCCCCCCTCCCTTACATTAAATTCCCAATGCACACAGTGGATACTCAGTAACTACACAGTTACTATACTACTAATAATCAATATGCCTTTGTTTTTAACAAATGGTGTGTTTTTTTCACTAAAGCTTAAAATGTCCGATTTATGCCAAAAATAAATATAATTAAGAGAAGAGTTAACTGGAGTCATAATTATTTAGTTTTAATCTGAAACATTTTTATAGACTTTATTTTTTCCTAGCAGACGACTAGACAATTTAAAGATATCGTCTTTACTTACAGAAGTGAGCTCATTTTTACAATAAAATGAACCTATTCAGGTTTAAATTAGTTTGAGTTTTGCAAAATATACAAAAAGTTAAGCCCTGTCTTCCTATCTGATAGATTTTTTTTTATAAGATCAAACTTAACTATCAATAAAGTAAAAGAATGTAGATATTTTCAGTAGAAAATTTGCTAAGAAAGTTTCGTGGCCGGTAATTAACGACAGGAAAAAAATGATACATAAAAAGTCAGTGATTGCTGGTTGATTAGGGTTAAGTTTAGTAGATAAGTACTTTTTTTTTAATTCGAGTGAGACGTAAGAGATTTATCGAGTAAACACTTGGTTTAAATTTTGCTTGTCTTTACTATGAACTGGATTAGAAAATTTAAAGAAATAAATATCTATTAATCACTAAATGTTCTATTTAACTCGGCGAATCTATTTTCCTTTTCCCTACTCTTATGATGTTACTCCACTTTGGCCCTAACAAACTAGACGGGCGGTCGGAGAGGCCCTCTCCGATCAATCGGCTGGTCACGTCAAACCCTTACTACCTAATGATTGTCCCAACCCCTTTTTATCATAAGTGCTAGGTGATGCCTACGGGTCTTAATGCCCTGGGCATGACGTTAAACTATCTGATGAAGTTCCAGTTATGGAGCTCTGGGGAATGTGGAGTACCCCTTCACCACTCCCAAGTCCATTCTGACCGGAGTACCTGTTAGGGTCCCATTAATGGGTTAAATAGACAAAAAAAGATTCAAAAACGTGTGTTAAAAATAATTGAATACCCATCAAGAATGAATAAAACAAAAACGTATTTGGCATAAAATAGCCCAATGGGTTGACATGCCTTAAAATCTAACCAACCAACCAACCTACTGTTTTTTTAAACACTGGTAACAATATTTAACACTTTGTTTTATAAACTAGATTATTTTGTAATCATAAACGTAAATTTGTAATCTTCAAAAGTACTTTGATTTATATTTATAAAACAAAACAAATACGTTTAGTGGTTTGTGTTAAGATTTTTAACATGACTTGAATTGGGGATAAAAGTTTGATTTAAATTATATTTTTGTTTGTATGTATCATAGATAAAACTGTTATATCGTTTCTTTATTTTTCAGAGATCTCTTTTCACTTCATAAAACAATTAATTTATGTTCTTTCTGAGAGGTTTTGTTCTAAAGAAGAAAAAAGATCAAAACTAAGAATTCACAAAATAAACTAGAAATATGAATAAATACGTTAAGGATTTTTTTATTTAAAAAAAAAAAATAGAATAAAATAAAATAAAATTTGTAATGAAATATTTTTACATCGAATTGTTTAACACTGAATTTATTTATATTTTATAGTTTGTAATAATACAGTTGATTATAAATATTTACTTTTCTCATAATTGCTACGATTTACTAAGAACCGGTTGTACACGAGTACATTTTTCTTTCTCTGTTGACCATCCGTAGATAAAAATGGGTCAAATTATGATTAGATTTTGGGTACTGTTGTAGTTTTTTGTGCATTAGCTTTAAATATTACTAAGTGTTAATGATATCACATTTACGCCAGAAGATTCAAGAAAAAATTAAACTTTAGAAATTCACGACTATAAGGATAATTATTTTAAAACATTAAAAGCGTTTTGTTAAATATCGTTTAGTAAATAGAATAAAAACATTTACTCGTCGAACTAATACAAGTGGTAGTGAGTCGTAGCCATATTGTGAAAGGGTGAAACAATTTTTCTTGTTGCTCGTTTTCGATTTAATTTTTCTATTTAATGTAAATAATGAAATATAATAACATTTTTTATGTAATTTTATTTGGTCAAAATGCAATAAATTAAACTGCTTGCTTCCCCCGCCCAAAAATATATATATATAAGACCAAAGGCTCACCGGTTCACATTGTGTTTATTTTGTTTTTCTAAGGAAGTTTGCTTTTTATTAAAGGGGGGTAGTTTCAACTAGGATATTTAAGTCGGACCTTTTAGTATTTTAAATAACGTGTCTCTTTAGTTTAAAGTTTTATATTTTTGAAAATCACTAACGCAACAAGACATTCTTATTGAAAATATAAACATTACAATATTTTACACCATTTTCATCCATCGAGAAAGAGAAAAAAAAAACAGTTTTAATTGCTCGTTTATTGTTTAAGATTACTTTAAGATTTGACATTAAAAATCTAATTTCTCTACCTTACAGTGATTAAAATGAAATTAATTATGGCTTTGAAGATTTATTTTTATAGGGATACAATAATACTAGTGTTTAAAAAGATATTACAAAATGTTTGTCAAATAATTTTTAGACAGGCCAAGGAAGAGTTGGGAGGGGGCAATGATATGGTTATTGTTTAATATTTATTTAGGCTTATAGTAGTTTAAGGAAAATGTCTCATGTTCTTTATACACTGATATTTATTCAAATTGCTCTCCTCACCAAACTAACTGTTATAATAAATTTATATGTAATTCAAACAAAAAATACTCTTTTTTTTCTTCTTCTATTGATTGATACATTTGTCTAGTCAATAAAAATGTTAATGTAGCTGTTAGGGTACTGTTTTTTTTTTTTTTTTTTTTTTTTTTTACTTATTTTTCTTAAAACCACAGACCATACATATACCTTAATTATGAAACCCCACTTTTCCTTTTGTAAATTTATACATGTTTGACTTCTAGACATATCTTAAGTTTATTAATTAACTAGCAGGACTTGTGGATATACCACAGTATGGTAATTTAATTATTACGTTTGATATGTTTACTTAAGAGCTATTGCAAAATAGTTCAATATGTAAAAAGTATAATAGTCTTGATTTAACACTCTCACTCTTTTTTCTTTCTTTCCTTTTCATGTTCGATGAAACAGATTAGTGTTATCGCTTCCGTGCACTCACTCCCTATCTCTATTATCTACTCTTTCATATTATATTTCTATGTAGCATGTCCTTTTTTCTTCCCTTTCTTTATAATAAAAACAGAATGGTCCATTATTTAGCTGATTTAACAACACTTATAAAAAATAATTTGGCAGATGAGCAACAGCAGATAATCAGGATTTACATATTTGCATTTCATCTTGGACGGTCTCATTTTTATCAGTGGGTGTTGCGAGATGATAGCAATTAAGGAACACGAGTATTGATATATATATTTTTAGATTACTAAGATGTCCATTCTTAGTAACCAAAAAGCATTTTGTATAAATCATAAGAATCATAGGAAGTTTTTCATGGATATATTCTATTTTCATAACCAAGATTTTGGATGTGGTAAATTGACACAAGAAAAGGGTATTATATAAACCACTTGAAAATCAGAAATTATCCTTTCCTTTTTGTGATGATAGATTTAATCAACATTGATAATTAGAATATAAGTTGAAAACTCATGATCACCATTCTGCTATAGTGGACCTGTGGATATACCACAGTATGATGATCTATTGCAAAATAGTTCAAAATGTGAAAAATATAATAATCTTGATTTAACTCTCTCTCACTTTTTTTTTTCTTTCTTTCTTTTGCATTCCCAGATGATTTTTTTTTATTGGAGGTTATTGTTATTTATTAAAATTAGGGTCATTGCATGTCAAAACACCAGCAAAAAGTTGAAATCTGCACCCACCGACACCGAATTACTTGAAATTTGGCACAAATGTTCCCCTTCATAAGTTAGGAAAGTGTGCCAAATTATTTGTGTTAAACCTTACCGTTCCGATTTTAGAGGGGGTATAATTTTCCTATTTTGCCTCTAAATTAAGGCCGTGCGATGTACAGAATCTGTGTTTTTTTTTTGTTTGTTTTTGTTTTTTTAATTTAATAATACTTCCATACATTCAATATTTCTGAAATTTGGTACGTAGATCAAATAAGGACTGTAGAATCCAAATATCCAGCTATTCTAACCCTATACCTGATAGAAAATTTTATTTTGCTCACTCAAATGCATGACTCCAAAATCAACAACTTTTCACCTCTGTAGCTTACGGTCAGTCTATAGAAAATGTGTCCTCTTCAATTTTCATAATATTTTTTTTCCTAACATCTACTATGCCTGTCTAAGTTCACCAAATAATTTTGTGAGGGAGTAAAGTCTACTTTTGAAGATATGAACCTGCTAAGTTCAGAGTTTTTTTCTTATGTACATGCAGGATTTCTGTGAAAGATTATAATTAAAGACAATCATCCTAATGTTCCATGAACTCTCAAATGTTGATATTGTGCTCAGTGACTTCTTAAAATATTCAATAATATTGTTTTTATTAATTCAAAAGAAAACAATTTAAATATATTTTGCAGATATTACTTTTTATACAGATAGATTTTAACAACTGGTAAACATTCCTTCAGGCATGAATGTTTTTGTTTCATGAAAATAATTGAAAAATAGTAAAAAAAATATAAAAATGAAATAAAAAAAAACAAAAAAAAACCACACAAACAGAAATAATTTCTTTTAACTTCATGTTTAGTGCTATCTACAAATATTCTATGCACTGTTGATTATCATGCCTGAAGGCAATGTTTACCAGTTGTTAAAATCTATCTGTATAAAAAGTAATATCTGCAAAATATATTTAAATTGTTTTCTTTTGAATTAATAAAAATAATATTATTGAATATTTTAAGAAGTCACTGAGCACAATATCAACATTTGAGAGTTCATGGAACATTAGGATGATTGTCTTTAATTATAATCTTTCACAGAAATAGACCATCTTGGATAGATGATAAACTCTACCATTTGGTGTTATAGGGACAACAGTGCACAGAATATTTGTTAATTGCACAAAACATATCCTTAAAATCCTCTTCCCAGTAAAATGGAGGAGCTGGGTGCATAAACTTAATCAGCAAGTCCTTATTCTTTGTATCAATCCAAATTTTATTGTTGCACCTGCAACAAACATATCCTGAATGACAAATTTCACTGTTTATTCTTCAGTCCCAATAGAGAAATCATAAATTAGGTCATAGTTTTCATCTTCACTACATTGTTTCATGGCTATTTTAACTCTGATGAGTGGAATAAATTGATGAAAACTTGTTCCTGGGACTGTGGATGCATTTTTGAATCTCATATTGGGGCTCCTCCTTGCTTCCTCAACTTCCTCCTTTTCAACCAGAATTGCAGATTTGCAATATTCAAACATAGATTTTGTAAAAGGATTTATTTGGTAGTTTCTTTGGAGACTTTCTTTTGACACTATCCTTTTCACTGTCCCACCTATACCATCACATTTTGTTTACCATGACTTGTTGCAAAGAAATTCCATTTTGTATTGAGTCCCAAAATCTTTTTGATGATTGCACAAATTGGCAAAGTTCTTATAATTCTTTTATTGTGCTGTGTAACAATCAGTAAAATACTCAATATTTTTTATATTTGGCAATGTAGGCGTGATTACCTCAGTAATTTTTTTCCGTACCCTATAAACAAATGCTACATCATGTGAGTTGTCACTCGACATAATGCAGAAACATTGATTTTGCATTGCATTTTCAAGTTTAAAGTAGAGTACCACTGGATGTAAAGTACATTGTGAGGTACTCCAAGGAAAACTCTGGATATCATCTTGAACAACAAATTTGTAGTTCTTGGCAAAATCTCCCAGGAACAAAACTTTGCAATCACTAATCTCCTCCTTTCTTTGCTTTAAGTATCTGGATTGTGATTTAGCCAATTAAGAATAAGGTGCTAATTTATTCAATTGCAAAACAACTAAATCAATGTAAGCTTGACAGGATTCCTTTTGTGTTGTCAAAGTTGATCAGTCAGTTGTTTTCCATTGGGAGAACTCTATTGATTCAGCATTATCAATATATCCTTCGATGGTATCATAAAGAAATTTTTCAAGCTGCCTTGATGATTTAGGACAATTTGGACACCTATGAATCATACACTCTCTGCTACTGGTATTACAGAAAATATATTTCAAGAGATATGATACATTCAGTGGTTCCAGTAATAATTTCATGTTTTGGTGATGGTGCATACACATATGGCATGTGTACCTGCACTACCAGCAAGGACACAGCATTTCAGCCTTAGACTACAAAATTTTGAAAACTCCAAGGATACTATCAGGTTCTGTTCCTTGAATGGTCTGAAGAGCTCATTTAGGTTGCACAAGATGAGTCTTTTCTGCTGATGAATATTATGTTTAATACTAACATAGTCTTTCCTGCCTGGCATCAGTCAAGTATATTCATCATCTTGGTAAAATGCTTCCACTAGCTGTGCAATATCAGCAGGCAAAGACTTGCCCCTTTTTGGTTCTGGCACAGCTAAAATATCTCTTACCAAACACAATTTGTGAGCCTTGCGTACAATGTGTTCTGAAACACCAAACACACATGACTTTTTTGTGTGACCAGTTGGTAGGGTAAGTGTCAAGATTTGTATTTTTATATTGGTTGATTCCACTCTCTTCACTTTTGCTACAAGAAGCTTTTCATTTTATCAAAGTACTTAGCTTTATCTAAAATATCATTTTTGAATTTCAAAGCCTCATCATTCAACAGCTCAGTCAACATTTAATGACCTGCCTGCTTTGGTCTTTATACATTGCAATGCAGAAGAATTTTCTCTTACCTAAATGAGGTTTTCCAAAGTAATGAAGCCCTTTTGTTTTCATTGGAGAAATTCCAATAGCAGAGAAACATTCATTGATATTTCTCTTCTGTTTCTGCAGAAGTACTTGTATCAAGCTTTTTCATTGCTCATCTGATACACGTCTTGGTTCTTCATTATTGCTACTCTTTTCTGATTCTGCAGAAGTACCTGCTTCAAGCTCTTTTATTTCCTCATCTGATACATGTCTTGGTTCTTCATCATCAGGAAGAAGTTTGTGGATTTGTATTAGACAATTGGGGCAGGTTTTCTTGCCTGGGATTAGTACCAACTTAGCCTTTGCCATCTCCAATGAAATTGGTTACAAAACGCCTTTAATTTGCTTTTTATGATTTTTAAATGGAATACATCTCTTTTCAAGCCATTCATATTTAGTCAACAAGGTCTGCTTGTGATGGTAACATATAGTTGTCTTTTATCCTCATCAAATCTTGTTCTATAGGCAAAAAGCTTTATATCCAACTGATCAACTGAAATCACTCCAACCTGTTTATCATGGAATAAACCATGACATTTTTCAACTGTTAGCTCAGTACAAATAGAACAACAAATCCTCTTTCATTCTTACTTTTCCATAAAAACATTCCAGTGACAAGGAAGTGAAATCTGTAGTGAAGAAGTGGCTCAAAGAACAGTCTACAGAATAGGAATACATGCTCTCATTCAAAGGTGGAACATTGCTATTGATAGAAACAGTGACCGTAGTAAAGTAGGGATGTGATCCACAGAGGACCAGTTTCATTTTGATGTATAATAAATGTTCCTGTGTTGGTAATTATACCTGTCCTAAACAAAATGGCATTACTTTTTGACTCACACTCGTTTTTTTTTGTTTTTGTTTTTTAAATTTCTAAAAATAATATTATTGAATAGTTTAAGAAGTCACTAAGCACAATATCAACATTTGAGAGTTCATGGAGCATTAGGATGATTGTCTTTAATTATAATCTTTCACTGAAATCCTGCATGTACATAAGAAAAAAACTCTGAACTTGTAGACTTTACTCCCTCACAAAATTATTTGATGAACTTAGACAGGCATAGTAGATGTTAGGAAAAAAATATTATGAAAATTGAAGAGGACACATTTTATAGACTGACCGTAAGCATAGTCTACTACTGTAATGATATGATAAATAATGTTGTTGGGGGGTCCATGTAGCTTCTAAAAGGAAATGGATTACTTTTCCTCAGGTGTGAATTTTGGGTTGATTAGTTTTGCAAATTCTCATAAAAAATGTATTTATCAAAAACTGACTTTTTTAAGTGCTAGTCATTTTTTTCTCATTATTCTCAATTATTTTTAATTTTATTATTCCTTTCTTTCACATAATTAAAGAAAAATATAAATTTAAATTCAAATATTAGAGTAACAGAAAATTATTAAATACATGCAAAAGTTTCCGGCTGTTTTTATTTTATATATATATATATATATATATATATATATACAGCGAGAGAGAGAGAGAGAGAGATTGAAGCAGGTTCAGAGACTCCACTTAATTTTCATTCAACATTGCATTTCCTTTGATAATTAAAAATGAATTCTAAATCTTTTAAAATTTGAAATTAAAATTATGTAAAGAAAAACATTTTAATCAGTGTAAATAATTCATCTGGAAGAGCATTTAGCTGTTTAATTGGTTTTAAAATAATTTAAAGTTCACATTACAAGCAGACCATCATGATGTAATGGTTATCAAGATAGTCTCACTGATCCATTACTTTTTTTTTTCTTTGCTTCTCTCCTTATAAAGAAAGTGAAAATATCTCTACAAATTATTTTTTCTTTCTAAATTTTTGTTGGAGAAAAAAAGAGCCACTGCTTGACTCCTAGAAATAACTTGTTTCAATAAATTCTTTAAAAAATGTTAACTTTTCATTTCATTATTAATTTATGTATGCATAGTTTCTTTTAGATAAAAACAAATTAACACATTCAATGAATGGTGGATTGCCTTTTTTATTTTGTGTGTATAGACCCATCAGTTGTTCTGTTCACACTAACATAAATATAATACAATACTCTAGTGAGTTATATCACATTGAATGTGTTAAATTGCATTAAAAATGAAAGCTCAGAATACCAGTGAAAGCTAATCTGATTTAAAACATCTGTAAGATTTAATTTTGTGTTTTTCATTTATATGAATTTATATAATTACTAAAGTGCTAAATCTTAAGATTGGTTGCAATTGATTATACATGTCTATATCTACTAACAACTAAGAAATAAAAAGTATATTCATTAGAATGAGTTTTACAGAGACAAAGTTTTAGAGCTATACCTGTGAGATAGCATCAGATTATCATTCCCAGTTGATTTTTTTCATTTAATCACATTAGTTATATAGAGTTCTGTAAATGGAGTTCAAAACTGTTTGAATTATGCAAATATCCCCAATGGTTCAAAAGTTATGAGAATTTAAAACCCAAAAATTGGGGGTAGAAAAGTGAATATGATTTTGCTATAAAAAATGTAGCATTCCCAGTTGATTTTTTTATTTGATGTTATTGTTATTTAATCACATTAGTTTCATAGAGCTTTGTAAATGGGTTAAGAGCTGTTTGAATTATGCAAATATCCCCAGTGGTTCAAAAGTTATGAGAATTTAAAGCCCCGACTTTGGGGGTACAAAAGTGGGCATGATTTTGTTCAAAAAATGTCAAATCACGGACCAATTCAAAACAAGAAATTCAGTAATTTCTTCACCATTTCTTTATTTTTGAAGCAATTTTGATAAAACTTTGCATTCTTATGTAAAATTGTATGTTCTTTCTTATTCTGGACTTAAATTTTATGTATCTCCATGCTAGAACCCATTATTTGGGGAATAATAAGAAGTAGGGATATCAATTTTTTTTTAATTTTTTTTTTTTTTAAAGATTATTTTACAAGATTATTCAACATTTTCATTTTAATATGGCATATATACACATGTGAGAAGACCTGTTCTGCACTCTGCTCTTTCAATGGACTTGTCTAGACCCCAACGTTGTGAATTATGTGCTGGCCGAATTTAAGGCACGAGTCAGAAAAACAGGCTCACAAGGATTAAAAACAAAACAACAACTACAAGTGTAAACAAGACGCGGATGGAAGAAGAGTGTGTGTGATGCTTTCGCTGTCTATCCAACTGGCTATTACTGCTATCCCTACTGGCGAACTTAACCCTTCGATCCCCGGGTTCTAACTGCTTAGTGCTCAAGTTTAGCTGTATTTATGTCAAATCCCCCTTCCCAAACCTTCTTCTCCGGACCACACAAATGGCCAGCACTTAAATAAATCGCAGACTTCTAGTCGTCATTAACCCTTAAAATTAAAGTACTTAAATATTTTTTCAGACAATACGTCTTCAATACGTTGATCATTAATTTTTTTCAAAAGAGAATTTCTCCTAAAAATTCCTTTTGCTTTTAATACCTGGGTGCCTAAGATGTTATCATCAAGTGGTCCCATTTCATACAGGTCTCTTTAAACTTTACAACCTAATCTTTGGATTCGTAAAAGGGTCAGCCACCCACCCCTTTTACTTATGCCTGGCTTTAACCTATTCTCTTTCTTATTCATTTATTTATTTATTTATTTGTTCTGACCATGTTCGTCTTCAACCATAGTATCACACACATATATAGTATTAATTTATATAAATAACATAACTTTTGACTTTAAAAAATACCTTTTTAAATACCTGCTATGTTGTATTACATACAAGAAATAGAAAAACTCTTTAGATTAAATAAGATTATACAACATTTTCATTTTAATATGGTTGGTTGTGACAGCATTCACAAGAGGTGGTTTGAACTGGCTTGTAATTTAAGGTGTCTCCCAATTGAGTGTACAATTTCAAAAATATTGGTAAAGATCATTCACATGTAAAATTTAGTCTTAAAAAAAAATTAATGTTTCACATTTTTGGCTGTTTGAAACAAAATACCATTTGATTTTCTGTAAAAAATAATTCAATGAATAAAAGCACATACAAATTACATATCTAGAAAGATTATTTTCTTTCCAACCATATAAATATTTTTTAAGATTGGACCAGAAATAAATAAGAAATAGAGTTGAACTGATTATAGTGTGAATTTGTCAATGTCTCCCAATTTCAGTGAATCAATTGGGAATGCTAATTAGATTGTATTGCATGAAGTCATGAAAGATTAGTTTAACTATTGTCTTCATTATTTACTTTATATATCATTATATTTAAAGTAGTAAAGAAATATATGTTTAAATAATCAATAACTTTTTTTCTTTTTCAGTTCCCCTTGACATTGAATTTAAACAACTGACATGTTATTTCTATTTACTTTCATACTAAAAATTTTTTTCTTTCTTTCAGCATCAAATTTTGTAAAGGGATTGCAAGTATCACTGCTCTGGAAACCTCTGATTTGGCATATCGGAGAGCATTATATGATTTGTTCATCAGTGTCGTAAGAGGGCATATGAAACCAGATCATGCAGTCTCTACTATTACAGAAATAGTTGTAAGTAATTTGAAATAACATTCTTTACACATATTAGGATATGTGAGATTTCAGAGCTTCTCATTTGGCCTGATAACCCACATCTTTTTGTCCGGTCTATTTGTTTGTAAATTTCTTCATTGATTTATCAATAAAAATAATAAAAAAGCACTGCATGGCACTACAAGTATATAATTATTAATGAACAAAAAAAAAATACCATCTCTTGTATGCCATTTAAATTAGAATCAACTGTATGTATTTATGCAACCCCTCCACCACAGGCAGGATGTGAGACAAGGTCAATTTTTAAGCAAAGTAAAGCTAATTTAAATTCATGGTTGCCTAAGTAGGGCTATAGAACCCAGTCTGCCCTACTATTTATCCATAGCTGTGGATGGGAGGGGGGTGGATTCATGTCTTTCCCAAGGGAATTAGTGCAAAGTGAAATACAGTTTTGTCTAGGATTAGAATCAACTGTGTAAATTTATTATTTTAATCCTATCTTGACTTTTTCAAACAAAAATATTTTATTTAATCTCAACTTGAAAATATTCTTAAGTTGCTATTAATCCTTTTAATCTATAATGAAATTGAATATATTCACTTAAGTATTTCTCACTAATTATTATTAGTCTTAAATAACTTGACGGTTTAACATGATGTAAACTTTTTTTTTTATCCTTACTGAACTTACATAAAACATTTTTCATTGGCTATCAGTTGCTCTATGACAATTTGTTAAAAATTATTTTAGTTCCTCTGATATCATAAACTTTATCTGCATATAATTTGTTAGTTTCCTTTTTTTATTCTATTAACTTAAAAAGAGGAATTTAAAAATGTTATCAAAATAGGCATAAAATTTTAAGTTATTAATGATTTCTGATTTTTTCATATCAAGATCAATAAGTGGAAAAATCGCAATGTGGTACTGCATATAAAAAAAAAATTCTTTAAATTATTATTCTACATATATTGAAAATTATTTGTACCAAAAATAGAGTTTGGTTTTTGCTCACAAGCGAAGTTACAATATCAGTTAAAATTTTGCACTTTTATTTTTTGAGTGTTTCTGTTCAGCCATTGAATAAGGATTATATAGAGCAAAATAACTGTCATGCTGTTGGTTGGATATATTAACAAAATAATATACAAACAATATATTTCTCTTGTATTTAATGGATTCCTCAGGCCAAAAAGCTTTTATAAACCAATTTTTAGGATTGAGGACGCTCTAGAACTCATTTTATAGACAAAAATAGATTACAAAATGTCACCATTTTTCTTTAAAAAGCAAATTTTCTTAGTTTAAAATCGACATAACTTGGACAATTTTTCAAATTGGAAGCTCAAAATTGAGGGGATTGTCTAACTTTAACCTAGTCCACACCTGTACAAAATTTCAGAAAAATTGAAAGGGGTGGGTGACAATTTTACTTTTTTATGGATGATTTGACATGGAATTACCCTGGGATTAAATCCAACAGTTTGTAGAAAAAATAGAAAAACACAAAGTTTTCCAAAAGATGAGTTTATAGTGATGTTGACATAACATTTCAGTTTATGGAACCTTCATCTGGGCACATGATGGAATCTTGTGTGGAGATGGTGGGTGACTTGCGGAATATGAGAAGTGCTGGTTCAGATTTGATAACATTTAATGATATTTTCTACTCATTTTCTGATTTCATAAATAACTTTCATATAGTCCAGATTAAATAAGGGTAACATGAAGTTGAATGAGAAAATAGAAATTTAATTTAAAAAATGAAATTATAGTTTACCAAAACTTTTCTTATTACCCAATGATACCTGCATTGGAAAACAAGTTTTTAAAAATTTTGGCTTCAGGTTACTCTTACCATACTTTTAACCTGGCCTAATAGAGATTCATAATATTTTGAAGTATTTGAAACTGGAGATTTCACACTTGAAATATCAGTTAAAGAAATCTAATATTGTTTGTCAACAGAAAGATTTAGTCTTCATATGTTCATGATAAAAAGATATATCTTTTAAAATTGTATTTAGTATTATTTGAATGGCATTCATATGTAAAACATTTTCTCCTGAATTGTTTCAAATTTAAGCTTAAAAATGGGTGTTAAAAATAAAATTAATCATGAAATGTAAACAAGAACAGCTAGATTTTAATAAAAATCTGTTTTTACATTCACTGTCATCGTTTTCAAGTGAAAATTTGCAGATATTGAAAGAAAAATAAAATCAAATTAATATAAAATTGGAATGTTTACTTGGCCAAAAGTTGGTGTGTAAAAAATCAAAATTACATACATAATCTTATTATAATGGAAATTATCTATTTGTCTGTCTGTAACCAAAACTGTCACCACCAACATCACAATTTCCTCAGTTATTTATGTTATATTCTCAACGGTTATTTAATCTTAATTAGCATCTTATTTATCAACAATGTCTTTGTTAATGTCTAGCTCAGATCTGCCTCAAAACAGCTCATATTATGAATGTATTTAAAATCTTGCGATGTGTGTTAAATATCTTTAATAAATAAATATTTATATAGTATATAGTGTGAATAATTTGAATAAAATAAGTGTAATCTTTTTTATATTCTTATTTAATTTCATTAGTATAATTCAATATAATATCTAATTAAAAGGTAAACACTTGTGCCAGAAGGGCACTTTTTTTTTTTTTTTTTTTCTTTTTTTTTTTTGCTAGTTAATATAAATGGAATGTTTACTTGGCCAAAAGTTTGTGTATAAGAAATCAAAATTACACACATAATCTAATCTAAAAAGTTTCTTAAAGCTGTTCAATATACAAGTTAATGTTCTATATTTAAAAGATAAATAAATGCTTGATATCAATTTTTGGTAAGCATTATTTCTCACTCATTTTTATGAATGACAGTAAAAGCCATTAATCCTTTAATTGTGATTAAATAACATTTAGGCTTCTTATATATTTAGCTTATTGCAAGGTCAGTTAATAGCTTTCAAGAGTCTTAAAAGGTGAAACTTAATCATCAAGCAGACATGTGTTTCCCCTTCCCCATCAATACAAATAACATCAAATTATTTTTGAAAAATGACAAGAAAAGGCATGAATCTATTTCTTCTCTCTTCCTCAGCTATGGGTAAATAGTAGGGCAGATTGGGTACTTTAGCTTTGGTATGACAACCTTCAAACCAACTGTGCTCTGTTTAAAAATTGACCTTGTATCACATCCTGTCCGTGGTGTAGGGGTTGCATAAATACAAACTTTCTAAGGTGATTTTTCTAGACAACCGGTTATGAATGGACATAAATACAAGTCCACTACAAAAAGAAGAAAGTGTAAACTTATTTTTCTGATATTTACAATTCTTAATAAAATAAACCCTAACTTAAAATAATAGAACATAGAAAAAAGATAGCAATAATTAAATTCTGTGTTCAGTTTTAATGTTGGATGTGTATATATGGATTAGGCCATTACATTTAGTAGCAAGAATATGCACACTCCAGGCATAAGTATTTAAATAATGTAAGGAAATATATTGAATTAGAAACACTAACAAAATTAAATAAGAATGCATATAAAAAGATTACTCATTTTGATCATATTTTAATTGGTTTCTATATAAGATAATTCATATGATTGATTTTAATGTTGGAGAATAAAACAATAATATTAGAGATCAATAATACCAAGTAATTATTTATTAATCCCAGTTTTGTTAAAACCAGTATGCAAATTAACCAGACCATATATTATGCAAACCTTTATTTCTTAGTGATATTTAAGACACATGGCAGGATTTTAAACGCACTAATAACATGGGCTGTTTTGAGGCAAATCTAACTCAGATTTTCATAGACATCATTAATAAGATTTATTCTATGTATTAATAATTCTGACTATAGATTAAATACTCAGTTATGTAGTTTCGGTTACAGACAGACAGACACTGAATCTCCATTATAATAAGATTTTTGTAGCTCAATCTTAAGCATTGTTTATAAAAATTTAAGAAAATTACATTTAAAGCATGGTGTTTGTGTGTGGGGTGTTAAGTATGTGTAAAAATTATCAACTTTTTTCTTTTTTCAAAACTAGATTGAATACATAATTAAAAACTAATGTATTCAGTGTTCATTTTTCCATTGTTGAGAAACTAAAATCAACGTGTCAACAGTCTTGACACAAATGTGACATTGCATGTTGTTGTTTTCAAGTTGACCAGAAATGCAACAAAAAAAGCAAAGAAAATAATTGTTGAAATTTCTAGAGATGATTAAATTGGAAGCAATACATGTCAATTGTTTGCAAAGTTTAAGGTGTATTTGACTTGAAGGACAAACAGCAATAGACCACAAGAATTTACAAGTGATGACTTACAAGTTATTTGGATAATGACTTCACTCTATCAACATTGAAATTGGCAGATAAACTTGTTAATTACTAAACTGTTGGAAGTCATTTAAAAAAACAAACAGGAAACTGAGTTCCACATGAATTGAATCAGACTGAAGCATTGAACAGCATAAGTCTTTTTTTCTGAAAGATTTGTCACTTGTAATGAAAAATGACATGGCGTTAAATCCAACCAACTGCAACAATTTAAAGTTTGAGTGGTTCAATTTAAGATAAAGACAATTTACTGGACAGGGAAACAGGAAAGTCATTTAATTGCTTGACAATGCTTGTTCACATTGGGGGGTGGGGTTCAGAGATTATTTCTCATATTTTTCACTAAATTTGGCACTATTGGATTATTTTGATCAGGGTTCCTTTGAGTCTCAAAATTTCATTGATAAATGTATTGTATCAAAGTCAGTCACTTTATTAAAGTTCAATTGTCATTTTAGTGATCAATAAATATGTACTAGTTCTTATTAATTTTAACTGATATGTAACTTATTATAGAAATTAAATTTGAGATATATTGCACTTTATAATTTTGATATTAAAAAACCTAAAGATTAAAAATATATACCTACATTAATCCTACATAACCGGCATTCCTTTTTTTTTTTTTTTTTCTCCCAAAATATTTTTGTAAAAGTTTTTGATGCTGATAGCTTTTCGATTTAGTGCAATGCACATATTTGCTTTCAATGAGTCCCCGGAGAAATTTATGGGTCCCAACAAAAACCGTCTAACTCCTACCTTATAACCTATCCTGTGTAATTCATTTCTAAGAAACTATTGAAATGTATTTACAGTTAGCTTGAAATGGTGGGGGAAGAAAAAAAGAAAAACACTTGGACGCATGGATATGATTTTACTTCGTCCTTTTAGATTTTTGTGCGTCAAGGACGCAGGACGCATACCTATCAGCATCTCTGCACATGATCAAAAAATTCAGATGTTTATATTTTTACATTTACAGAATTGGGAAATACAACTGAAAAGCAAATTATATTGAAGAAAACAATATTTTTAACTTGTATTCTTATTTTTTATATTTTAGACTTTTCCCCAACAACTAATAAGTATAAACTAAATGTAGATTTCTTTTTTCTTTTCCCTAATGTAGTTTTTTTTATACAATGTATAAATTATACATTGAGAGATAAAATCCATTTGAAAATATCTTTTATTACCAAGAAGTAATGTTTAAGAATAACACTTGCTTATAGAGTGACTGTATATTAGCTATTAAAATGTTATTTAAGTAGTACTACTTAAAATATGTTAAACAATGGTTTAAACTTTTCATGAAACTTGAAAAATTGAGTTCATGTATTAATTTTGTTTTGTATTAATATTAGTTGCTGATATTTTTGTAATTTACTGATTACAATATCTAGCTAGTATACAGTACAAATTTTAGTTTTCTAATTTCTATAAGATTAGTAATAGTGGATTAACCAAAATAACTACTTTTCAGAGAAGGGTATTACTTTTTATTAACTATGTACTTTGTCTATTCATTGTTGTAGTTTGCTGTTTGTCTTACAAATAGTATTCACTATTACTTTTATTGAAAAATAGAAGCACATTTTAAACACTAGTCCGGGGTTTAAAATATTTTAGCATCATTGCAAAAAAAAATTTAAAAATTATCCTTTTCCTATTACTACATAATTATGTAAATACAAATCAGTAAAATTTTAAAATAGAATTGAATGAATATCAGTTAATATACAAATCTGATGGTCAGAAAATCAAATGTTTTTAGTCATTGCTTTATATACAATAAATATCCAAATAATATTAACATATTGACTTTCATTATAATTGGCAGATTCAGCTACATTGTTTCTTGAATTTATTGGTATATTTTTAATTACAAAAATATTTGATAAACTAGGTCTTTTTTATCTATATATTGATACTCATGTTCCTTAATTGTACAACTGTTATCCTCTTGCAACACCCTTTGGTTAAAATGAGTCCAAGGTGAGTTGCAAAAATGTAAATCCTGATTATCTGATGTTGCTTATCTGTCGAATTCTTATTTCTTATGAGCTGTCATCACCTCAGGTAAATAATGAACTATTCTGTTTTTATTATAAAGAAAGAAAGGGAAGAAAAAGGGTATGCTACACAAAAATATAATAAGAAAGAAAGAGATGGGGAAAGATAGAGAGGTATTGAGCACATGGAAGTGATAACACTAATCTGTTTCAATCAAACATGATGAAAAGAAGGAAAGAAAGTATGAGAGAGTTAAATCAAGATTATTGTACTTTTTACATATTGAACTATTTTGCAATAGTTCTTTAGTAAACATATCAAATGTAATAATTGAATTATCATACTGTGGTATATCCACAGGTCCTGCTAGTAAATGTTATTACTCACAAGAAAATATTTCCACCTAAACACTGTAATTTGGACTTGTGGCTCTATATGATGTTGGAAATATATATTCTATTTCAAATTTTTAGGTAGTGTTTAGTTAGGTGATTGACTAAGTATACTTTTTTTTATTGTATCTTTACCTCAAAAAACTGTATTAGTTCATTTGAAACCAAGAAATAGAAAGGAAAGGAGTTGAAACAATTTATTAGAATGTCATGCTTATATACAAGGGAAAACATTTACTATCAGTTTAGCCTTTAAAATATCAAAAAGTAACAGCAATAAACCAGGAATTAATTTTTTTTAAATCAAATTATTAAAAACTAGCAAAAGAATTCTGCATTTCCTAGGATAAAAATAGTATTCTAAACCACATTTTGTTAAACAAAAATTAATTCTATTTGTTTTATGCATGAATGAGACTGATCTTATCAATCTTCTCGTACAAATGGGATGGTATCGTTTCAACTGATTTTATTTGCTTTTTGGGTGAATTAGACCTTCCTGGTTGATTTTAAGCTAAAATCTTACATACATCTCAAGAAAGAGTTGTGGGTTCCAAACAAATATTAAAACCCTCCTTGAGGTAAAAGGGATTCACATGCCAAGTTTCACTAAGAGTGGCACCCACAGGTAACAAGTACATTTACTAAGTGAATTACTTCACTTATTTAATCCTAGTTCACTATAAAATATATCAAGTCTAAAGTAGATATTTGTGTGGTGAGCAAAGATTCTTTCTACTTGAATAGTTTTGCAATTTAGATAGTAGAAACCATTAACTATTACTTACTATTTTAATATACTATGTTTGTATACTTTCACTTGCTAACAATTCCAATCATACTTCACTACTATTTCATTCTATTATGGGTTTTCTTTTGCCATTAGTTTCAATCACTATATAACATTCTTTGATGTTTCAGGATATTCATACATTTCTAGAACTACCTAAGTTTTACCTCTTCCAGCCCCTCCTCATCATGGAAGGACCATATAAACTTGGTATCAGAGCCATGCTGTTGGGAACTTAAGTTCCTGATAGGGTCACCCAAGCCAGACAGGTCTGGCACTGAGTAGTATTAGGACTATAACCAATGCCCTCTAAGATACAACAGGCCTATCCACTGAACTCCAACTCACGTGTGACATCAGTATAAGTAGTCCCAAGGAAGAAGGCGCCGGCCGATTCATTACCTTCTAAATGTCCGCGAGTTCACCGAAGTGTTTTTAAATATTCAACGACTTTTTCTTTTAAATATTCAATTAATTAATTTTATTTTATAAACAAAAATGCCTTTTTAAGTATTTGGTCCCTTTTTTAATGGAATTTATATAGATGCCACACAGTTTAGTGTTTGTTTTTTCGTTTACAAAAGAGAAAGAATTATATGAAAAATGGATCTATACTATGAAGACAAAACTTTTAAAAAAATAGTAGGTAAGTTATTTTTTGTATTAAAACTAAGTAAATTTGATTGAAACTTTAATAATTAAATATTTATGTGCAGTTTAGAAAATATTTATGTGCAGTTTAGAAAATAAAATAACTACTAACCCCAGAACCTGACTTACCAAAAATAAAGTCAAGTAGGAAAAAAAAAAAAATAACGATGAAATAAAAAAAGTAAATAAATAAATTGAAAAAATAGAAAAGATTTTTTTTTATTTATGAATAAAACAATTACTAACCTGACTTACCAAAAAAAAAAGTCAAGTATTTTGAATTGGATTTTTAGATTTTAATTTCAAAATTTAGTTTGATTTGTTGCAAATCGTCCTCAAAATTTTCTGTTTTAATTTTGACGACGATTTGCAAGTTTGCCTATTATTATTATTATCATCATCATCATTATTATTATTACTATTATTATTACTATTATTATTATTATTATTACTATTATTATATTATTATTATTATTATTATTTATTATCGTTTTGTTGTTGTTATTATTGTTGTTATTGTTAACATTATTATTATTGTTATCTTTATTATCATCATTATTATTATTATAGAATAATTCTGATAATGGTAATAGTAGCAATAATAGTAATAAGATAATTATAATAAAAGTAATATTAAGATTATTATAATAATAGTAGTAATAATAATAATGATTCTAATAATAATAATAATAATAATAATGATTCTAATAATAATAATAATTATAATAATAAGGAAATCATTCTAATAGTAATAATAATGATTCTAATAATAATGAAAATGAAAAAATTCTAATTCCAATAATAATAATAATGATTCTAATAATAATGAAATAATTCTAATAATAATAATAGTAATAATAATGATTCTAATAGTAATAATAATGATTCTAATAATAGTAATAATAATGATTCTAATAGCAATAATAATGCTTCTAATAATAATGAAATTATTCTAATAATAATAGTAATAATAATGATTCTAATAACAATAAAAATGAAATAAATTCTTATAAAAAAAAAAGCTTTTCATTGTATATCCACACGCATTTGTTATGTCTCAGCCTCTTTTCTTCCTATTCGACTACATATATTAAAATACATTAAAAACAATTGGCTTAGTCAAAAAGATGCAACTAAATGCATGCTGTTTCCAAAATGTTGTCAAAATGGAAATCATGAATTAAATAGTATCCAAAGTGCCCCATTTTGTTACATTACAGAAACTTCATGCCCTGGAATCTCTGCCAATTTTGAAATATTGTTATAAATTGATCTCAGAAGCTCTTTCTCCTACTAGTCTTGAAAGTCTTGTTAATTTAGTTCTGCAAATTTTCAATGAGTACACTATTCAGGGATGATTGACATTAGGAAAACAGGAATGTTTGCCTAATTTTGCAGAAGTTGCAGAATATATAAACATATTTTATATTTGGTAGACAATAATGAATGTAAAAACACCATATAAAGGTTGTCGGCTTAGACATAAATACTGTAATTCACTTAGAGTAAATGAAGAAAGTTTTAGATTTCTCTCTGTATTCTGTGACTGGTTAGAATCTTGGAATAGCATTTCTAGAAAAAATGGCAAATTAACAAGGAAATTTTCACTGCTTTGCATCATACAACCTATGCATTTCTAGAACTGACTAAGTATTGCATGGAAGAATTGGAAATGCTATCCATATTACCTGGCAAATTTCAAACTGATCACATTGAGGCAAGGTTTGGTCAATATTGGCGACTTAGTGGTGATCAGTATAATATCTCAATATGGCAAGTGCTTGAGTGTGAACAAAAAATTAGAATGCTATCAGTTTTAAAATTGAGCTTACCATTTAATCAACAATATTTATTCACCATTTACTTGTAATTTGTTTATCAGTTTATCTAATAATTGATTGTTCTTTTATTCATAATTTAGTTGTTCCTGTAATCACTTGATAATTACAACATTGTAAATTTACAGAATAATCATTAAAATTGAAAAAAAAGCAAATCAAAACAATGCTGATTATAATTTATCTAGACTTTATCAAATTTATATTTAATATATTTATTTACATTTATTGTAATTTGTTTATCTGTTTATCTAATAATTGATTGTTTATTTATTCATTTATTCATAATTCAGTTTAGTTTTTTTAAATTAAAATAAAAAAAACATGTAAATCAAAACAATACTGATTATCATTTATAAAAGATTGTTTTCAATTTAAAAAAAATAATAATATCAACGAATTTCAGTTATTAAAGTTTAATGTAACGGTATGTGTTTTTTTGTGTACCTCAACGCTACCTTTACAGGTTTTTTAAAATTAAAATAAAAAGCATGCAAATCAAAACAATGTTTGTTATAATTTATAAAAATTGTTTTCAAATTTGAAATAAATAAAATTATGAACGAATTTCAGTTATTAAAGTTTAATGAAACGTAACATATTGTTTTGTTTATTTACTGTCTTTACGAGTTTGACAACGATATCTATTTCGAAGGCTCGAAGAAGGCCTACTTTTGTGACGTCACACATCCAATGAACAGGCCTGATATCTTAGAGGGCATTGCTATAACCCAGCCAAAGGGGCTCTGGTGAAAATTCAAATGTGTCTCCATCATCAGGAATGAACAGCTTTTGGCATACTTGTCACTGCATCTTTGGAAAATCTGCAGCAAACAAGGCCATCTCCTTCCTCTGACTGAGATACTCATTCGGAGTTTGGGGATCGCTTGTGAATTTCCTATTCCCTTTTTACTCCTCCTGTGAATTTACCCGGTTCAACCAACCTAGGGTGAATGCCATTGTAGAAACAGAACAGAAAACAATTCTTTGGTCTTTCAGGATATTCATACATTTCTAGAACTACCTTAGTTTTTACTTGTTCATTTTAAAAATGCAAGATTGCTAAGCTCATCTTTACTATCATTATTTGTATATTTTATTGCCTTTTATCTACTATTGAGAAATATCTTTTCTTTGTCTTTATCTTGAAGTTAAAAATGTTTTCATTCTCATTGAATCCTATCTCTTTTTACTAGGCATCAATAGAAATGAAAACTTGATAAAAGGTTTTTCATCTAATTATTCATGTAGTATTCAGTTAATGTAATTATGTTTTAATTAAGAATTGTTTACAAAACATTAGAAACTCTTAATTACTTTCTATGAATTTAAATTAGTAGTAGCATGGCTGTTAACTAGGTCATGTATTTATCTATATAATACTACATAGTTATTGTTTATATTATATAATCTGTTTTTGTGCTACATTTTCTAATACTTATAAATCTGTATTCTTTTGAAATGCTATCTTTTTAATTGGTTGTCTTAAATTTAATATATTGTGCTGTAAATAGGCCAGATTCTTTTTTTTTTTTTTTTTTTTTTTTTCAAAATATGACCCTCATAGTCAATTATTTCAATAGTTTAGCCAGTGAAAAAGAAATGGCATCTTTGCTATATGAACGTAATGTCTTAACAACATTCCACAATACCTACTTTAACAGATTTCTTAATTATGTTAAATCTATAAATTGTTTGTTTTTATTTTTTCAGGATTTTCACAAAGATCTTCCATCACTTTTAGCTGGTATCCTCAGTGTTATTGGTAAGAACATTATTTCTACCTTTTTATATTCATACTAGCAAAAGTACCCAGTATATGACCGGACTATAAAAAAAAAAATAAGGAACACCAGAGAGTGTGTGAGGAAAAAACAGGAGTAAGGGAGAAAATAAGAGGAAAATGATTTATCAAATTTTTTAAAAATCGCTGAGAATTTGTATAGTAGAATGTTTATTTATTTTAGGAATTTTCTTTTTCTTTTCTTTTTTTCATTTAAGATATTATTTTTAAAAATGCATTCCTAAACTTTACTAAAGATTTAACAATAAACAAATCTAAGAATTAGTGTATTATAGTATTCGTTTATTTTAAGAATAGTCCCTTTTTGTTGTTTACATTTTTGAAACAATTTTATTTTTTTTAAGCAATCTTTTTTGCCTGTTGATTTCAAATGGTAGAAATGTATTCGTTTAATCCTTTTTTTACCGTATTAAAGTGTAACTGTGAAATGCTAAGAATTAAATACTTACAATTGCTCGTATTACAATTTCTTTTTTTTCTAAAACTCTTTTGTACATACGAAAAAATTAAATACTGACTAAAAATTTATTCTAAAATGAAAGTATTAATAATAAAAACAAAGTTGAGTTATTATTAATCGTTAAATTAAATGCTTTCGTTTATTATTATTTACTTCGCTGTAAAAAAATAATTCAATCAATAAAACCACATACAAATTACATATCTAGAAAGATTATTTTATTTTCTTTCTTACCAAATAAATGTTTTTTAAGATTAGACCGGTGATACATGAGAAATTCCAAGTTGAAACGACTAGGGCACAAATTTGTCAACTTCAAATTAGCAGCAGTGGCACCATTTTAAATCATTGCTGATATAGGCAGCAGCCAGCAACATTTTTTAATATTAGCAGCAGCAGCTATGCCACGATTATCACAAATTGTTTGATTTTTGTTTAATTAATTGATTATATCCCTTAATCAGTAAAAATCAATAACTAAATTTGGTGTGTTTCTTAGTTATAAGGATGTCAAGGTGTATGCAAGATTTCGTTTTTATAGTTATAAGTCGACACGTACATACCAAACTTTCTTTTATACATATAGATGCAGGGTTAACTATATGTTGAAGTTCACTGTATTTATAAAATTGAACTATTCTTTTTTTTTCTTTTCTTTTTTTTTCTACTTTTTTAATCATTTCATAATATTTCAAAATGAATAATTGATTGTCCACCAATGTTTTGGTTTCTTTGTTTAATATTACATAAGGCAATAAATTCTCTTAGAGTTACGTTATTTAAAGATAAAAGGTTAAGATGAAGAAAAATATTGTAGAGAATAAACAACACCAAACAATTTTGTTTTTCTATAAACATATACTAACAAGATTTTATGAAAGAAAATATAAATGTATTTTATTAAATAAGGAAATTTCATTTCATATTACCTTTGTGTTGAAAACAAGTTCCATCACTCAACAAAAGATAACTTTATAATTATGGTAGAAACTAAAACAAAAATACAGTCTATCAATCAAGATGTTAATCAAAAGTTTAGAAAATCCAAGACATGGCCAACTGGTAGTGGGGTGCTTTTTTTTTTTTTTTTTTTTTAGAGATGCACTATTATCATCGCCTATTTCAAGTTTTTCAACATCATATTGGCTCTAATAACAACCCCGACCAGACTGGAATTGACAGGTTGCCTCCCTGAAAGTACTCTACTACTAGTCTCGACATTGCAAACTCAAATGATAAAAGCTACAAAGATTTGACCATTTAAATTGAAAGCCTCCATCAGTGCAAGCTAATACATTTTGTATATAATAGGTCTGAATGCTTGAATTATCTATATAAAAAAATTCAACAGAGTACACTTCCACAAAAGAATTCTTAGATTTATTGTATTCCTGCAAACAAATTATATTCAACTGGAACAAGAGGAATCACAACAGAAAAAATTATACAATTTCAAAGTAACAAAAGAAATACCAGATCAAACATGTTAAATGAAATTATTACAATATGCCAAAAAAGATGGAATTTATTATTTATTTAATAATAATTGTGAAGTGAAACAAACAAAATGGTGGTTCTTGTAGCAGTTGACTTCAACAAACTCACCGTCTTGCTCGTATCGCTTCACAATTTGCCGAGTCCTCTGGTCATGTGGCTTGTTTTTTAGCGAGTTACTTGCTCATATATACAAATCCCTGATGGTCTTAAAAGGGCTTGTTCCACCTATGCCTATGCACAGTAACGCAATTGCAAATGACAGCCATGATGGAACAAATCAAACGTCGAGGATGCTTGGCATTAGATAAGTTTAGACCCCTCAGTCCTACTTCACTACAATAACATGTATATAAAGTAAGTAAAGATATCAGGGTGGCCTAAAGTGGGTTTCAGCCAGACCACGAGGGAGTCTGTCCTCTTTTCACTTGCACTAGACCAAGGAGATTGTTTTAGCATCTGAGACAGAGCACCACACCTACCATCAGCTCCTCGCTTTAGTGCACAGATCCCTGTGCTACTCATATGCTGAGTTGGTGAGGGCTGGTATCGAACCAGGAACCTTGTGGTTCCCAGTCAGGCGCTCTACCAACTGAACTAAAATGGGGGGGGGGGCTCAATAGAGAAAGCAAAATATCAAGTAAGTCACAACTTTGATTGTCAATAAAATGGTTAACCAAATAAGTTGGAGTTATGAATATAAAAGTACTCAATACGTTTGTAGAGCAGGTTTAGTAAAATGGTATAGTCAGAAAGTCTACCTGGTTTTCACCATTCAGATCATCAGGACTATCTGCGATGAATTAATTAAAACAAACAGAAGTAAACAAAATATATTATCATAGATCCGCAGTGTATGGGAGGAATGCTGATTTTTGTTTTGATTTTTTTTAACTGTTGCTTAATCTGTTTATGTTTTTAATTGTCGAGTCACCATCTACATTTGTAATGACATCCATTCAAAATTTCCAACTTTTGGTTTAGTAATTCTTTGGAAATATATGTTGCAATAGCTAATTTTATTTCCAAGCATAAGAGACAGAATTTATTACCCAGGGTATAGTTGTGTGAATTCTTTTTTTACAATTTCCCATTTTATAATAGGATCTGTACTGTATTTATTTTTGATGTTCCAGATATGTTTAGAAAGAGATGTGCTATGCATATATTTTATATTTGTAAATCTATATACAATATGTAGGAAAATTAATCTTGCTTGTTTTTATCAGTGTATTTTGTATTATTTATACATTAAAATATGTAGATGTAACATTAACACTTTATTTTATTTCATTATTCTCTAAGATAATTTCTATTTCAAGAATGACACCACCCTTGTTCTAGCTATTTCAAAAACAGTTGGATTTTCTTATATTAATGCAGCAAAGACACTTTAAAATGTTTTCTCTTGTTCAGTTTGATGAATATTTGAGATATAATGTTTAAGATAACATTGTAAATACTAAAATCATTTTAATTAATGTTATTTGAGTTTGGCGAGGGGCGGGGGTATGATGATTTAAAAAATTACCCATTTTGATAAGTTGTAAATGCGATTTGCACTGTCAGTAATTTTTTTTTTAAGTTTCAAAAGCTAAGATATAATTTAAAGATTGATTTTTATGATTATAAAAGTTGCAATAAATATACTAATATCATTATCGGTAATTGCTATAGTTTGACTTGTTGAAAATCTGTCAGTAATGAGATGATATTTTTGATGAATACATTATTTGCTGTCTGTAATATTCTGCATTGTTTCAATAGGACAGTTTGAGTTTTGAGTTTTCAAATCAGAAATGATCCACAGCCCATCCAATTTAGCCAACTAACTGACCTCTTCCTACATTGGATTTGTTTTAAATAAAATAATAAAATAAAAAGGTTACATGTTTTGGTAGAAGGTATGGATCAGGTCCACAAAGGAAAAATAGTCAAAATGAATCTGAGAATACAATCATCTTGTCTTTATTTATGAATTTTTCTTTGAAACAATCCTGGCGGTGGGGAGACTATAGTGATATGGACGACAAATGAAACTTAGGTGCTGGTCAGTTCTTTACCTCACTCTGTTGTCTAGCTGCTACTCATTGTTAACCCTGCCAGAAATTTTCCTCAAACTGTTAGGGAGAGCCAACCTTAGCCTATCAACCCTCTTCATTGAACAAAAGAGAGACTTTGTCTCCAGACCCAGCAATGGATTTGCCACATCATTGAAACACCCAGCCCACACAGTTCTATTGTTTAGTGTAAAATCTGTAATCGGCTAACTGCTTATTGTGCTCTCTTGATTATGGGGTGGGATTGACTTCCGGGGGCCCCATCCCCACTTCAACCATCTAGTACTAAAGACATAAAAAAAATGAAATTTTGTCTGCTGATCTCTGACCCTATTAGTACCAAAGACTTTAGTTTATTATAGACATCAAAAAAATAATCCTTTCATTTCCATCAAGAAGTCCTTCTCTTTGTATTTTATTATCTTTTAAAAATTTCAAACTTATTTAGCTACCCTTTTAATACTATTATACACACACATCTATGTACATAAACATACATACAAATATGCTTACACATATACATATATGCATTATTGAACCTAAATATGTGCAGCACCTGGGACAGAAAAGCATAGTGTCACAGTAGACAAATGTTAGAAATGTTGACTTGACTAAAAAGAATCATTACATCCAGTGAAAAGATTATACTTTTTTAATCAATAGATATTTGTACTAGAGTGTTTTAGATTTTACAAGCACAAAACTGATAAGGGGGGGGGTATGATTTTTTGCTCTATGAGGTGATTTTTTTCTAGGATGAATCGGTGTACAAATCGTTTAGATAATATTTATGTCACATGATTTTTATTAAAATTAGCAATTTGAAAATAGGACTTAAAATGAAAGAAAACAATTTTCATTTTTCTAGTCAAGTATATAACAATACACTTTCACTATTTAAAATACTTGCACTTTCACTACAGATCCTGTTTCTATTTATTTAGCTGATTTTTGTATAACTTTGCTACTTTAATGTTTACAGAAATCTGAACATATAATTCATCAATAGTTGCTTCAAAATTTGAAATTAAAGTTTTATTATTATGAATACTTGCAAAAAACCCCGCCTTCTGGGCAGTGTAAAAATTAATTATTGTCATGCTCTTTCATAAAAAGACATAAATAGATCTTTGAAATCTTAGTTTTGCTGGCAAAATTCAAATATTTAAGGTTTTACTTTTAGGGGGAGTCAAAACCGTTCTGTTTTGATTATCATCTGTCATAAAACAAATTTTTTCGAAACTATAATCAAAACAGAACTTTTTGGGGGGGAGGAGGAGGTTCACCATATAATAAAATATAAAATGTAGAAGAACATAATGTGACTATTTCATGTTTGTAAATAATTTTCTCATTAAACTCATACATTAGATAACTAAAATAAAACAAACTATATATAAATCAATGATACCAGGCATGTATTTATTAAAACTTATTTCAACAAACAATGTGATCATTTAATGTTGCATACTTAATTTCTGAGTATGTATAATACAGGGCTGTTTTTATTCTATGTATTAAATACTCATTGATGAACTTATGTAATTCCTGAGGGTATTGTGGCATAAGCAATAACACAGTTTTGGTTACAGAGAGACAGACACTGAATCTGCATTATAATAAGAAGATACATGACAGAGCTAATTGGCCACAACAACCACCCTAAAATTATATTTGTATTTATTTTTTAATCCAAGTTATACAAAATATGAATTTGGGAAATATTTTTAAATCTAAAATTATGGCATGACTTGATGGTTTACTTCTAGATTAAATATTAAATCCACTACAGAAACATGTTGAAAGGATTCTGGTTGTTGAGGAAAAAGAAAATATTGATTTATCAATTAATTTTACTTTAGACTTGGTTTCAGATTTATTTATTTTTTAACTACCATAGTGATCTTTTTTTTTTTAACTCAAGTAAGACAATTTCACTAATATTTGTCAGTTTATTAAAGAACTATTTATAGTTTACTTTAAAGACACTTAAAAAAAAATCAGTAAATATTTTCTGTTTTGTGTACAACAATCTTTTCCATAAATGCATTGAAGATACAAAAAATTTATAGTTATGATGACTTGTGCTAATAACAGTTGACAGTTTTATTGAACTGTTCTTAACATTATATTAAAGAAAATAATTTACAATTTAAAAAAAAAACAAAAGAGCCTCCTGTGTAAAATGTTCAAAGGAGAATATTTGAAAAGTATATTTAATTAATGTTACTATAATATTTATTGACTATCACTTAAGGGTTTCTCTGTCTTTTTCAACTTTTGTCTTTTTTTCGCTCTCTCTCTCTCTTTCTCACTCTCTCCTCTCTCTCTTTCTTTGATGTTTTGTTTGACCAAACCATTAAATCTTTTGAATTGATTCAATATATATTTTTCAATTGTGAATACTTGAATAAAAAAAATAAATCAATAACAGATTTATCTAATATCTTAAAATGAGTGGTGCAACCATACAGTAGCGCTGGCATGACTGCAACTTGGAAGAATTGTCGCTTTAACTTATTGAGATCAGATATGAGATATTACTACATAGGTACTTGAACTGATCTACTAATTTTAGGGGCGTATCATCAAGTGTGGAGATGTATCCCTTCTGTTTAAAACACAAATGAAGCTATAAGGAAATCTATTTTTATTGTAGCCTTTTTCAAATTGCAATACCAGTTTGTTGTATATGCAAAAGTGAACTTTATTACAAGACAAATTAAAGCATAAAATTGACCAACCACTGTTAATTCATTTATTTTTATTTTGTACATAGTATTATTTATTGTCACTTTATTTACAATGAACTATTTTTATGTTGAATTTTTTTTTTTAAATCTCCTTTATTACTTATCATATTTATATTATTCTTTTAGATGTTGAATCTAGCTGTAGTGATGACAAGCAACAAAGAGATCGATTTCTTTTGTTGGTTTCTGGCATGGTGGTAAGTACTTATAAGCACTTTCTTCAATTAGAATGTTTTCAAGTTTCAGTTTGTCAAATTTTAAAGTAATTTTTTTTTTTTTTTAATCTGATGATCAATTGGAAACAAAGTTTAGAAAGACTAAATACCAAGCTCATAAATTTTACTATTATTCTTACTTCAGTGACTGCCACAAATTATTATTGTACATTATTTTTTTTTTCTGCAAGTTCATGGAAACAAAACCAATTATAGTGTTTTTTTTGTAATCTTTTTTCCTGCTTAAAATATAAGACTTTCTGTATTTTTCAAAAAACTTTTTTTTTAATAATTAAAAAAAAAGTTATTTTCAGTTTTACTTGTGTTTTTAACTTTTTTTTTCTTTATCATTTTTGCCAGTTGTTTTGATATAATCTTTTATGCTATAATTGACATTGAAAATAACATTATAACTGAATAATCATAGAAAAAAATATCAAAAATATATTGCCATATAACCATTAACAATAATCAGTGCTACTTTAATATCCAATCTATGTGCCAACATAGCCAGTGAATAAATTCTGCATATCTGTACAATATTATGATTGCTTTAATACTATTGTAAAAGTTTGTACTCACTATGAAATATTCAGTCAAGTTATTTCTATATTTATTGTAGCCTTATATACTGCTTCATTTTATAAAGATAATAAATCTCAAACAATAAATTACATATCTTTTATCATCAGTGATATGCATTTTTTTTTCTTTCCTGGTCATTAATTAACCCACTATTTATAAGAAAAGACTTGAATTGTGAATTCATTATACATTGATTAGAATAACTAAACACTAAATGAATCTATTTAACTTATTCTCTCCCAGAAATATGCATATCACACCTGATATATTATTACTTGCAAACAAGAGAATTAGTGTTATAGTTTAAAATATATGCTAAGGTAAACTTTTACTTAACATTTTTCTCTCCACAATATTTTTAGGGAATACATATTACTCTTTAAAAGTATTGATATTTTTGACTGAACTAATAATCAATTTTATTATTTTATTTTTCAGGGTATCATTCCTGATTCCATCTTGAAAGAAAGACTGGATCAAGAGACACTTGAATGTGTTGGTCTTATTCAGTCAAAACAGCTTTTCCAACAGAAATATGTCAAAACTAAAACAAAATTATAGTAAGTATTTTTTTCCCAAAATTAACTTTTGTTAAAAAATATTTGGGCTTTAATATTAAGTAATTTGTTTAAGTATTTCATTTCTTTAATGTTGTATGGATATATTAGAATATGAAACAAATGAATTTGGGTTGGAAGCTGCTGAAGATTAGTGATACTCTACACTTCACTTAAATTTTGATATGTGTTTACTATTAAAAAGTTGTTTGGTTTCTTGTTATATGAAGAATAACACATTTGAAATGGTAAACTAAGGAATTAAATAACTAAATTATTGGCTAATGCTACAAGCTTACATCTTTAAAATAAGTCCTATTTTAATTATGATAGATTATGCAATGGTGCTTATCCAACTCTAGACAGACATTGTCTTTTCTAAACAGAAAATCTTGTACAGCAGCCAAGAAAAGTGTATAAATTTGTTAATATCCAAAATAGGCTATTTCACCTGCCAGATTGTATTGATTGTTTTTCTCTTTATGAATAGAAAATAAAAACACTTAACCTTTATAGTTGCCTTTCATATCTTGCATTACTGCCAGGCTGTAGAATATTGTCATATTAAACTCTGTGCATTTTTATATTGCTACTTTCTAAAGAAAACATTTTTCTACAAAACTCTATTTAAACTTTTACCCACAGATTAAGTCTAGCTTGATGATAGAAAATTTATATTAAAAAAAAAATTAAGTCAGATTTAAAAGTACAGATGTTGTTTTTTTAACATGTACAGATTATGTTCTGTATCTTTTAATATATTGGCAAAATTACAAAAATGTATATTAAAATAGAACACTTTCTATCAAATAGATTTTTCCCATTTCATTTTTATTGATAATATGATTACAAAAAAAATCTCTGTAATAATTTCTTAATGAAAATATAATGTTTATTAATGTATTTTTCATGTTACTAATGACTCTGTTGAGATTGATTTATAGTCTCATAAAAGTTATTCTAAATTTCTTATTAGGAGGTGAAGGTTTTAAGTAATTTTCAACTGTTGATTAAAATCTTAGCCATGCTATACCTAAATATTTATTGGGTTGAGTGAAAAATGAGAAATTGTCAAAGGTTATAATTAATAATCATTTTTCTTTTTAATCTTTAAATTTAAAAAAACAATTTTAAGTGTCAGGTCAGTGAAATGCCACTTGTTTTCTTTGGTCTTTTCAGCTGAATTTGAAAAATTCATTTTATCATGTCTATTACTCTTAATTTAAATGGAATTTAACTCTGACAGTTTGAGAGAAATTGTCATTAAATCCTTTTTATATCACATTGATAATAACATTTTGTAATTTTTTTTTTTTTTTAATCTGTTGCCTGATTTGTTTACAATAAAATATCCCTGCAAATTAAATTAACATAATTCTTTTATTTATGTTAATCTTGTGTGTATTGAAAATATTTGTTGTTTAAAAGCTCATTAAAAATTAATCTGATTAATACATTTCTGAAAAAAATAAATTCATCCTACATAAAAATGATTCTTGAAAAGGTCTGTTTATAACTATTCTTTTCACTTTAAACACTTTTTTTAGATGCATTTTCCCTTTAGTTTAATTGTATATGTTTTACTTTTTTTTTCAATGTTTTATTCATTCACAGTATTTATGAATGAAAAGGCTTGCATCTAAACTTTGAAGTAGAGACCCAGTTTCTTTTAAGAAGCAACTAGATATCAGTTCAGATGTTTAATCATATATTTTTTTTAAAAGAAAGAAAAAAAACTAGTTTTATTATGCTAAATATATGAATAGCAACATGATATATAAACGAAATGACATTGTTTTATTTAAGAATTTTGAATTAATATAGCTATAAAAAAAAAAGGGCGGGGGGAGAAAATAAAAACAATTGCAAGTTCAACAATTAATATCACATTCTGATAAATCAAATCAAATCAATCTATTATTCTAATTTTGTTTAGCTTTTACCAACTATAAGATCTGCCTGTTTTTAGTTTAAAATATTGATATAATTTTAATCATCAAATCATGTTCCATTGCGCTACATTAAAACCTTTAAAATCTTGAAAAAGTACCAATGTATAAACTAAATAAAACCTTTTACAATGTTGCATTAAAGATGATCAAAGTTTAATCTTTTTAAATGGTACTTCTTGTTAGTTCATTTCAGTCAAAATAACAATTAAATAATTTAAAATTCTTTTATAATTGATTTCTCTTAAAAATAGCAGACTTGTAGTGTTTGTATTAAAGTAGAATTATTTAAAATTTTTGTTGCCTACTAATTTTATTTAATGTTTTTCTTTCAGTTACAAACAACAGAAGTTCAACCTTCTTCGTGAAGAAAGTGAAGGTTATGCCAAATTAATGAGTGAACTTAATCAGGACCTTTCTGAGAGTATTTCATTCCCACTAGTATTGGAAAGCATCAAGTCACTTATTGGTAAGTTTTCACCCTTTGATTTTCTCATAAAAATATTGTATGATAATTTTCCTATATAAAGGGGTGCAATGGGTAACTTGTCATCTAAAATATCAAAATAACACTGATATCACACTTTATATTTAGCAAAATTACATGGAAATATCTTGAAATACTACAAATCAAATTTATTTAAAGAAATCACTATTGGCTTCAGCAACAACCTCCAAACAACTTCAAAATCTCCTGCAGACCTTTCCGATGATCTTCTTGTTTAAATTGGTAAATGCTGCTGTTATCCTTGCATTCAGTTGATCTTTGGTGTTGCACAGAAATTTGTTGGTCTTTGACTCAACCACACACCCACACATAATAATCAAGGGGATTGCATTCTGTGGAGTTTGGCAGCCAGATGTTAGGGGTGATATGGTTGCATAAATTTTCTCACCAACAACACTGAGTTCTCCTGTGTATGTGTTGAGTCTGAGGCGATGTGGGAAAATAAATGGATACATAATGTTACTCTCACAAGTGATGATGGCCTGGATCTCCACAATAAATTCAGGGGTTCTTTTATCAGAATGATCAGAGTGAAACTTTTGAGTTGCATACCTTCATAATCACCATTAGATTCATCCAACTCTTTTCAAATCCTCTGCATCATCTTCAGATGGACACCTAAACACTGCAGAATCTTTGTATTGAAACTTCCAGCATGAATGCCAACTTATATAGGATGAATAAATATATATTAGTTTGTGTATATAAAGAATTACATGGATATTTTAGCTGTGACCCCGGGTTTCATGCCCCTCTTTTCAGCAATCATTAGGCAGAATGGAGAAAGTTTTTGAGAAATTGGAAAAAATATGGTCAAAAAAGAATTTTTGCCTTGGGGTGTTTTAATATATAATGTATAATTTAACATATATATATATATTACAACAGTGTATGGTTATCATCACTATCTCACTTGATAAGTCAGGGGTAGGCCAATATTTGCAGTATTATTAGGAGAGTGCTCAATATCTGTGATAGAGCTTATATATATATATATATATATATATATATATATATATATAAGCTCTATCACAGATATTGAACACTCTCCTAATAATACTGCAAATATTGGCCTACCCCTGACTTATCAAGTGAGATAGTGATGATAACCATACACTGTTGTAATATATATATATATATATATATATATATATATATGTGTGTGTGTGTATTAGTTTTTCTATTATTATATTAGAATATATTTTTAATATTACAATTGATCTGAATCAAATTTTCTAATCCTATTTTGTTTCATCTTTTATTTCAGGTTGTTTTGATCTTGATCCCAATAGAGTTCTTGATATTTTGTTGGAATCTTTTGAATGCCGTCCAGAATATGAACACTTTTATATCTCTTTGTTCCGAGCATATATGAGTGAACAGAAGACATTGTGCCATGTGCTTGGATTCAAATTTCATTTCTATCAGGTAATTAGCATTGCTTTTTTTTTTCTTTTTTTCTTTTTTTGACCTGGAATAGATTGCATTTTAATGTGTTCAGTTACAAATACCTATTAAAAAAAATCATTTCATCTATTTCAGTTTTTTTTTTTTGGGGGGGGGGGGTATTTTCCTTTTATTTATCTACATGATATTTGTTCCTATAGATACAATTCACAATTTTATACATATGCAATAAGCAGAACAGTCTCATCATTCTTAACAAATTATTTTTCCATAACTAATTCTATTCATTTTCTTGAATTAAAAGTCATATGACTTTCTTGCTTTCTCTATAGTAGTTTTTCTTGTGGTAATCCTCTGATGAGACTCAGATGAAAACAAAGAATTCTTAAGGATGAATTTGCTTATGGTTGCAATTCTCAATTTTGTACCCACAAAAAACTTAATATATTTTCAATATTATATACAATATTATCTTATGTTTTCTCTTAGGCAGTTAAAACTAAAATTATTTTTTCCTAACATTAAAATTATCATTAAGCAATTTGACTAAATTGAAATTTCTCTTCTAAAATTCTTACAATTTTCATCTCAAATTTTATCTGAATTTGAATTAATGTTTTATTTCTAGTCTGCTGCTGAAGATACCCCGGTATCATTATACCAAGTGGCAGCCTTGTTATTGAAGCATGACCTGATTCATTTGGAGGATTTATACTCTCATGTAAGTGTTTTTCTCACTATTTACCTTTCTTCAATTAAAATAAATATTGGCATATAATGACATAAATAATATTACTCATGTTTGGCTTTAAAAAGAAAAAAAAATGATTTATTGGATTTGATTGGAATTGCCACTATCTTGTTTTATATCAGTACTCTTAAAATGTCAATGCCATCTGTGTATTTCCACAAGTAATTCAAAACATCTGAACCAAGATAACTTTTAACTAAAAATCATTGAACTATAAGTTTCTATTTGAACAACATTTGGATTTTTTTTTTCCTTTTCTTTTTAGATGTTATTTATCAGAAAAAGGATTAATCTATGAGTTATGGTGTTTTCACATTAGAATTATAAATATGTTTAGCTAACTCTCAAACTTTATAATGAAAAAATAATTTCTTTGTAAATAAATGAATGTTTTGTCTTTTAGTTATGTCCTGTTGACAGCAGCATCATTGAATATCATCAAAGAGAATTGCTTGAAGCCAAACAGCTTGCCAGAAAATTGAATATTGTTTGTGTATCTGATAAAGCAAATGAAAATAAAGACAAGGAAAATGACAATGAAACAAAGATTAATTTGGTAAGAATTTGTTTTTCTCTTCCAAAAATTGGCATTATTTTATTACTTAAATATAATTCATTTACTGATCAGAATTAAAATTCCTATTTTTTTATTTGTTTCCATAATCACAGTGAATATTCTGTCTTTTACTTTATAAATCTGTATTTCAATAATAGCTATGGGTAAATAGTAGGGCAGACTGGGCTCTTCAACCTTGGTTAGGCAACCGGTCTAGGAGAAGGAAAACTCTGAATTCAAACCTGTTAAACTCTGCTTAAGAAATTGACCTTGTGTCACATCCTGCTCGTGCAGAGGGGTTGGTATATATATGTATTTCAATAATACCAAGTTGTTAGTAATTCAGATCATTATTAAAAATCCTTAGTTGTAGGCTATTAAAATAATATCATTTCACTAATAATGTCATTTTTCCAATAATAATGTCATTTTTCCAATGAATTATGTACATAGAACTACGAGTTATTATTTATTCCAATGTTTATTAATGAATTCTCTGCATGTTTAGATATGTATTAAAGTTCTAATTGTAGTAAAATAATTTTCAAGCATAGATACTTTTTTTTAAGAGTTAAATACTCTTTGACTTATTTACAATTAAAAGAAGTTTTCTTGTAAGATTAACATTATTTTTCAAGAATCATTTTTACAAATTATGTACATCATAAGTCAGAAAGCAAAAGATGATTACAAGGATGATGAATTATTCAATTTAATATTTCAAACATTTTAATTATTAGATGACAGGGTAAAAGTGTTTGTTTAGATTTTTTACGGGCCAGTTTAGCTCAGTCAGTAGAGTATCCACCTTGGAACAATAAGGTTCTGGGTTTGATACCGACCCTCGCCAACTCAGTGAATGAGTAGCACAGCATGATCTGTGCAGTAAAATGGGGGAGCTGATGGTAGGTTTGGCGCTCCACTTCAGATGCAAAAACAATCTTCCTTGTCTAGGGCTAGTGCAAAGTGGATAGGCTTCCTCGTCCGACCTATACCAACAATAGGCTACTCCACTGACTTTACTTACTTTTTATTTATCTGAAATAATATTACTTTTTACTTGTTAAATTAATATCTTTATTTCTCATTTTAATTACAGCAAGACAGTAATCAGAAACTTGGTTTATGCCAAGCCTTGCTGAAGGTTGGGGATTGGCAGCATGCCAAAGCCATCATGGACAGACTTCCTGAATTCTTTGTCACTTCCCACCCACCCACAGCCCAGGCAATGTGTGCCTTGATTCATTCCCTTATTGAACCCATATATAGAGTGTAAGTATTTTTGCATTCATCATTTAATAAAGTTGGGGGGTGTTTGTTTATTGTTTTTTTGTTTTTTTTACTTCAGACCATCAATTACTTTCTATAGTATTTAATCCTACATTAACAGTAAGGAACCTGGTGGCTGAACAGCCCATGACATGCAACATTCCACTTTGGCCCTTACTTAGGCTAGATGGGCGGTTGAAGAGACTCCCTCCAATCAATCGGCTGGTCACATAAAGCTATAGTACCTATGTGATTGTCCTAACCCTATTGCCCTTATGGCAAGACCCAATCCTTTTTATCATATATGTGCTAGAAGGCAGTGGCTAAGGGCCTTTCTCAATGTCCTAGGTATGATGTTAAACTCTCCAATTCTGGAGCTCTGGGGGATTGTGAAGTACCTCTTCATCACCATTACTCCCAGGTCCACTCTGACCCAGAGTGGTAGTAGTTGTTAGGGTTAAGTAGAAAAAAAATGAGTTTTATAAAATTGTGTTTAAAAAAAGAAATTGAGTTTTAAAAGTTGAGTACCCATCAAGAATGAATAAAACAAATCTCTTCGGCATAAAATAATCTAACAAGGATTGATATGCCGTAAAATCCAACCAGCCAACCAAATGTAAGGGATTTATTTAGATACTTGTCAGTGATTACTGTTTTAAAAGATCTAATCATAAAAATCATCTTTAATATATGACATTTGAATACTGTCCTCCTTGAATCTTATAAATGTAATTTTTCTTTTGATTTTTATTTATTTATTTTTTAGTAATACTGGTTTTCCGCCAGCTGTACTAAAGAGAAAGATAACAAATAAAGATGAAGATCATTTAGAAAAAGTCCATTCATTTTTACAACTGCATACTCAAATTTTCCCAATGATGTGTTACCTTGGACCACATGCTTCATATGATGTTATTCTTCTGGTGAAATTTATCAGGATTGGAAAAAGTTTTATGCTTAAGGTATGATTATTTTGTTTCTTATCTCATTGTTGTTGAGAGTTGTTTTTTTTGTGATGGGGGGGGTTATTGTGAAGTACTAATAAAAAGGTTTATGGGAGACTTTCAACTATTATGGCCATGATTTTTTTTTTTTTTTTTTTTTTACATTGATTTGGTCATAATTTACAATTCACTATAACTTTCAAACTTGTCAATATATATCAAGAAAATAAGAGTAAGTTAAATAGTACCACTACTGTTCTTCTACAAGTATGGTTTTGGCATTAAATAACCCTTGAAGGTTGATATGCCATTAAAACCAAGAAAATAATCTTTTTTTATAATTAGAAATCAATTTAGTTATGTGCAGTTTTTAACTAAGATATTAGATTTTCATTACATTTTTATATCTAAGACTAAGTTCAAATTAAACTTTAACAATTAGTTTCTTGTATAAGTTTTATACATAATCTTTTTGGTAAAAAAAAACTATTGCCATCCTGTGTCTGAAATGCATAAATTTTTAATTACTAAACTTAGTTTACTTTTGGCATAAGGCTACAAATGTTGAAACATTTTCTTCAAGATAAACTATGATTAGATACTATGCATTTCCTACACAAAATATATAAATTCTATGTCTTGTTTTGAGATTATCAAATAAGGTTTTATTAGTAATAGTAATTATCAAGAATATGCACCATCTGGGCATAAGTATTTAAGTTTTAATGTAATGAAATATATTAAATCAGAAAGACTAATAGAATTAAATAAGAATGCATATAAAAAGATTACACTTATTTTGATTATATTCTATATAAAATTATATATAATTTTAATGTTGAAGAATAAAACAATATTAGAGTTCAATAACACCGAGTAATAATTTATTAAACACTGTTTTGTTAAAACCAGTATGCATATTAACCACACCATATAATATGTTGTAGGGACCGATAATTGATTGGTGTGTGTGTGAAGAAGATCCGTGTTTTGATGCCCACAATTTAAATGTATATGACTACGGAAATGAAGTTTCCATAGAAAACAAAAGAAGATAAAATTATAAAAGAAACAACTTTATATACAAGATATTACAATTCATATAGTGATAGTCAATTGTTCTTTTCATTGATGTGCTGACTGTATATGTCTGTTAGTAGTTGTTTGCGGAGTGCGTAAGTTTTGTTTATGTTTGGATTGTGTCAACGTTGTAGCAGTTTTGATAAAACAATGTCTGTGATTGAAACTTGTATTGAGTAGGAGAGAGAGAAAATATGAAACGAAAAAATAGATGGACCTGTTCAGTCGTATTTTATGTTTTCGGACAGCATCTTTTCCCCCATTGTGTCGAGTTGGGAAGAGCATCCGTTCCCACTACCGAGTTAGGAGCATCCGCTCCAACTCTGTCGAGTTGGGAAGAGTCCCCACTGTCGAGTTAGGAGCATCAGCTCCAACTCTGTCGAGTCGGGAAGAGCGTAAGCTCCCACTGAAGTTTTTCAGCTCTATGGGCCTTTTTATAATTTTTTTTTGTCTATTGTCATAAATATCGGATGATTTTATTACAATCCGATGGCGTACATATTTTCAATGGAATTTAAACCATTGTTTATATTGTTGCTAAAATATTTCTAAACTAATATTTATTCGATTATCTTTTGTTTACATAATTCTAAACTCATGACATACAATTGTAAAACTAATTGTTTAAGAAAACTTAATTATTTTAATTTATTCAATTTTACATGCCGTAAAAATATAGGGTCCAATCCTATAATGTAAACCTTTATTTCTTAGTGATATATAAGACACATTACAGGATTTTAAACCCACTAATAACATGGGCTGTTTTGAGGCAAATCTGACTCAGATTTTCATAGACATCATTAATAGATAAAATTTATTTTATGTATTAATGATTTTGACTATAAATTGAATTCTAATTAAACTTAAACAATTTCTGTGTGTATTGCAACATAAACAGTGATGTAGATTCAGTTACAGACATAAAATCTCCCATTATGACAATATTTAATATGAAAACAACTCTTAAAATGTTTTCTAACATTTTTAATCTATCAAAGAGTATTTTTACGATTTATGTATTAAAATTTGTATAAAAAATGTAAAGTTTTAATATATTCTTTATTCTTTTGCTAGCGTCAAGATAATGCAATTGGGTCTGAGGATGAAATAGCATTTTATGGGTTCCTCACCATATTAGATGAAGTGCTATTGCCTAGTTTGACACTGCTGCCTTGCAACTGCTGCCTGTCAGAAGAACTGTGGAGTCTGCTTAAACTGTTTCCTTATGAACTTAGGTGAGAAAAGTTGATCAAGTTTATTGTGCAACTGGAAAAAAAGAAACAAACTCTTTGTTCCTGTCTCTATCCTATTTTTGTCTTCAGGCATTAATGTGACAAATGCAATGATTACTATTTCTTTGTTTATACACATAGGCTTTGTTCATGAACTACTTAATTTAAATTGTTCAAATCTGTGGCACTTACACCAGTAACATTACAACTTAGAGAATTCTTTCCATTAAGTGTTTATCTCTTTTATTTAAATTCTCTATTGTCCAGCTGATAAATTGATAAGATTATAGAGTATACATTTGAAAAGTAAATCCCTATTTTAAACTATTTATGATTTCATCCTTTGCAATACCATGAATGCTGAAAGGTATCTCTCACCATGCTGCAAGATGAAATCTGGCCAGTTGATAATACTTGGGAGAATATTGAAGATTTGATTTTTATGCAAGATAGTGCTCCTTCATTTTGCTATTGTTGTTCATGAATGATTGAATCACCATTTTCCTGGGAGATGGATGAGTAGACGTGGTCCGCATGAGTGGCCGGCCACAAGCCCTGATTTAACACCCTTTGACTTTTTCTTTGGAATTGATTAAAGAAGCAAGTCTACTCTACAAAACCAATGACTTTGGAAGAACTTGAAAGATGAATACGAGAATTGATTTCTGCCATTCCACAAGAGTTCCTGGGAAGATCAGTTGATGCAATTTCTGAACGGCTTGGAGAGGCTGGTGCCCAAAAAATAATTTAATTAAAATTCCATGTTATGTGTTTCTTCTCCTATTCATTTTTTAAAAATAATGATTCAGAAATGAATTATAAGATTTTTAAAATAGTGAGTTACTTTACAATCACCTTATTGAAACCACTTCTTGTACATTGAAAAAAAAATTTTTTTTTTTCCCCCTAAATGATTTAATTGTTGTTTCCTGTTAACCTCTAATTTCAGATACCGTCTCTATGGGCATTGGAAAAATGAAACTTATGGTCTGCATGCTCGGATGATTCATGCTAAGGTTGGCTGTTTAGAGAGAGCTAAGTATATTATGAAGTAAGTTGGCTATTTATTATCAATTTCTCTTAAAATATTCTGAATTTTTGTACTGAAAAATCAAACTATTGTATGGTATTTTTTCTTCAGACTTTGCTAAAAACCTACTTTAATATTTTGTTTCAAATGCTTTTTCAAATATAAGATAGAAACAATGAATGTTATGCTGAAGTAAATTAAAGTCCAATGTTGAACTTTATCTTTAAGCAATCAGATAAAAGAATCAACTTCCTTTTAGTTAAGTCACTTGTAGTGTCAATAATAGGATTATATTACATTTTTATTAATTAAATTGATAACAAAGAAAAATGATTTTTACTTCATCTTTCAAATAGATAAAACTAGAAGCGGCTACCCAGCATCGACTGAGTAGAGGGGACAGGAACCCTGATGTATTGATATGTTTACATTTGAGATTTACAAATGCTGAACATTTTTAAGTAGAATTTCAATGCTATTTCTATGTATATTTTAATTTTTAAATATCTTTGGATATAAATCAAATCTTCATAATTTTTCCAAAAAACCGTAGATATTTAATGTGTGTGTGTGTGTGTATATATATATATATATATATATATATATATATTTACTTAGTTGTTAACTGTTTTTTCATAGTTTCATCCCTACATACATACCAACTTATATATGTTAGATATAGATGATTCGGTTTTGCAATTATACAATTTATCATAAATGTACTGTTTTTCCTCTCTTAAGGCGACTTTCTAAGGAAAATGTGAAACCATCTGGAAGACAGTTAGGCAAGCTCAGCCACAGTAACCCTGGTGTTTTATTTGAATATGTAAGTTGATTTACTTTATTAACTTTTTTGAAAAAGATTTTTGTATCAAATTCACTCATTGTCCCACAAAATGTAGAAACCTAGAAAAATATAATCTTGAAAATATATCTAAGTTTCTAAAAAGGAATAATTTCACTTTAAATAATCTTTTGTTTAAATAAATTGAATAATTCTGAATAATGCCAATTGTTTTTCAGCAGAAGGATAGTATATTCTGTTATTTTTAAAGATTATAAATGATGAATTGCTATAAATTTGTTCTAGATTTTTTGTTACTTGGAAAATATAAAATTAAAACATTCTATATAATTTATCCTAATTCTGTAATAAGTAATCTGTATTTTTTTATTAAGAATTTGAAATGAATTTAAAAATTGGGATTCTTTTCTTAATTATAAAATTTTTCTTATCTTTTCAGGTCCTGTCCCAGATTCAAAAATATGACAACTTCATTGTTCCAGTTGTTGACTCTTTAAAATTCTTAACATCTTTATCATATGATGTTTTAGCTTGTATCCTTGAAATAACTGAAAATTAACTGCTTTACTTTTCCCCATATTTTTATGCATCACTATTCAAATAGTTTTTTTTACATTTCAATATTGTATTTGTATCATTTTCTTGCCTAGATATGCAATTAACACCACTTAGAGAAATATTAGTTATGTTTCCTCTCTCTCTCTCTCACTCACTCACTCTCTCACTCACTCACTCACTCACTCACTCACTCACTCACTCTCTCTCTCTCTCTCTCTCACTCGCTCACTCACTCACGTTTTTTTTTTTTTTTTTTCAAGATTAAGTTTACTGTTAATAATTGCGTAGTTATATATTCAAGAGGTCCAGCTAGCTTTTAAATTATTTAATGGATTCTATTTTGAGATGTCATTTTCTCAAAAACAAATTGGTTAATTTAAAATGAATATATGAAAATAATTCTGGTTTTATTACCTGAGAAATAATAAAAACATGTAAAGATTATTTTTTTAAATATTAAAGATACATAACTGCTTATAATTATTTTTATTTTATTCTCTGAAATTTCCAAAGTGTCTGTTTTATCCTTAACCATTTTGAAGATTCTATTGTTGAGGCAGTTGCCAATCCTGACCGTGAGAGACTAAAACACGATGATACAAATATATCATTGTGGCTTCAGAGTAAGCATTTAAATTTTAGGTTATCTAATTTTACAAACATGTTTTTCTTATAAAAAATGTTTAAAATTAAATCTCCATTGAAATAATATTGTATTTTGTTGAAATTAAACCAAATGTAATAATATGAATTATTCAAGAATGAATTTGATATTTTTTAGTGTACACAAATGGACATATTTATCATGACAATTAGAACAACCAAAAATATCAGAGAATAGATCTCATTTTGAAAAAAGTTTTTTTTTAAAGTTAGTTACTTTAATCTCAGTTCTGAAAAAAAATGAACACATTTAAATTATAAATATTAATGGATGGAATAGAAAATTTGTTTTCCTTTTAGTTAAATATTTGGGATTAAATGTTAACATTGAAAATTAGTTTTATAATTTATTGAATATAAATATTAAAATTCAATATATTTTGGAGAAATAAATAATTAATTCTGAGTATTTAAAGAAAACCACACCCAACAATTTTTTTTTCTACAAAGAAACTTTGCCATTCAATGGAAAATTTTTAAAAAAAATGTTTTTAGATTTTTAAAACATATTTGTATTTTCATTTCCTAATAAAAAAATTAACTCTTTTTCTTGCACAGGCTTAGCAAGTTTTGCTGGTTATATATGTCGGAAATACCCAGTCGAATTGGCAGGTCTCATGCAATATGTAGCTAACCAGCTGAAAGCAGGGAAGAGGTAATAGTTGTTATTAAGCTTTTAAAAGATAAACTGTGTTTCATTCAATTATTTCATAGATAAAAGATTCTACAAATTCATTTGCATATAGTTTCTTTATGTCCTATTTCAATTAAAGCTCTTAAGACAAAAAAAAAACAAAAAAAACTATCAAATTTTTACTTCCCATTAGCAGTTTATTGGACTAATAATTTTTAATAAATATACTTTATTTTAATAAACATTCATACTTACCAGCCCTTCAGGGCTTGTATTCAGTGGCTTCAGCCATTGGACCAGTAAAATATTTAATATCAGCATGATTCCAGGGGGCCATCCCCCCAGGCAACACCTGCCCCATTGATTTAAAGGGTCAGGGCCGGGCTTATTGCCCAGTGCCTGAGGTGACTCAAAAGGGATACACAAAATCTGTATGCACTAGCCATGCATGAGCTTTGGTTAGTGTGTGGTTCCTCATTATAATGATCATTGTGTTCAACTGGCATGGTGGGATGCCAGTAAATACTTACTCTATTTTAAAAAGTTGAAGACAAATATCACAAAATATAACAATGTACCATAAAGAAATATTAGTAGTTATTTTTCAATTTAGTTGATCCTAATATTTTGTAGTTTTCTTTACAGTGGTTTAGCAGATATGAATCTAAGTTTTTTTTTTCTTAAATATGTCTGTGTATAAACCTTTCAATTCTCACTATTCCCTAATTGTATTGACACAAATTTACATGAATAGAAAACACAACAAAATGAGAGGGACTTTCACTTTTCATTATCGATTCTGTTTAGTGATATCTTTTGATAATTTGTTGATTATTTTAATTTTTCAGTTTTGATCTTCTACTGCTCAGAGAAATAGTTCAGAAAATGGCTGGTATAGAAATTTCTGAAGAAATCACAGATGACCAACTTGAGGCTATGTCTGGTGGAGAATTACTGAGACAGGAGGTAATTATGTCATTCATCTCTCTATGATGTTTACTCCAAAAAAGTATTGCATATGCATACATTTTGCTATCTTAATATTTACACAAGTTCATAAATTTCTTGGGTATGATGTTAAACTGCATCTAATGGTGAAGTTCCAATTTTGGAGCTCTGGGGAGTGTGGCGTATCCATTCTCTGCCATTGCTCCCAGGTCCATTCTGACCTGAAGTCAGGTACTACACCTGTTAGGGTCCCATCTATGGGTTAAATAGAGAGAAAAAATTGAGTTTGTTGTTTTTTTTTGTTTTTTTTTTTGAATACCCATTAAGCATGAATAGAACAATATATCTTTGGCATAGAATAACCCAACAAGGGTTGAAATGCCATAAAATCCAACAAACCAAACTAATTTAATGAATATTATTTCAGTGAAATGAATTAAAAAGTAAATGTTCTATTGTACAACTTTTACATTTCTTTTTAGGGAGGTTATTTTGCCCAAGTTCGAAATACCAAGAAATCATCCACTCGTTTGAAAGATGCTCTATTAGAACATGGTCTGGCACTTTCTCTCTGTCTTCTTATGGCCCAACAGAGAGATGGAGTTGTTTATAAGGAAGGAAATGAAAGACATTTAAAATTAACTGGAAAGCTATATGATCAGGTAAAAAAAAATGAAAAATATTTTATTACTATATTTTCTTAATCGTTTTATATATGAGAAGAAATGTAATTTTCTCTGATAGTTTTTATGATGTTTTTAAATTTTAAAATACCTCAATACCTCTTTATGTAGTTGTAATTATGGATATTAGTAGGACCCATGGATATACCATAGTGATAATTCAACACAATTTTAATATGTATACTTAAGAGCTGTTGCAATAGTTCAATATGTAAAAAGTATAATAACCCTGATTTAACTATCTTTTTCACTCTCCCTCTCCTTCAAAACAAATAAGCCTTATTAGCATTATCACCTCTACTCTCATTCTCTCTCTCTCTCTCTCATTCTCATCTCTCTCTCTCTCTCATTCTCTCTCTCTCTCTCTCTCTCTCTCTCTCTCTCTCTCTCTCTCTCTCTCTCTCTCTCTCTCTATTTCTCTGTCTCATCTCTCTCTATTTCTCTATCTCTCTCTATCTCATTCTCTTTCTCATTATCTCTCTCTATCTCATTATCTCTCTCATTATCTCATTCTCTCCAATCAAAATGGAATGGTCCATTATTTGTCTGAGGTGATGACAGGGCATGATCCACAAGTAACAGCAACTTTTCCATTAAATGCTGACATAATTCCTCACTTGAATGCAAAATGTTTAAACAGACTCCTTAAATATCACCTTTTTAATAAAATTGTTGTTTTTTTTTTTTTTTCTTTGTTAGTGTCAAGATACATTGGTTCAATTTGGAAGTTTTTTATCAATGCAACTAAGCACAGAAGAATTTATAAAGAGATTGCCACCAATCAATGAATTGATTGGCACTTACCATGTTCCTCATGATGCTGCTTTCTTTTTGTCCAGACCTTTGTATTCCTATGCTGTCAATGTAAGTAATAAACACTTATTAAAATGTACATGCCCATATTTAATTTAATAGAAAAATGAACATTTTTTGAAATACAATATTATTCAGATTCTTTTTAGTAGTACTATAAATTTTTTTATTTTATGACTTACAGACTAAATTTGAAGAACTGAAGAAAACTGAAAAATCTAGTAAACAACTTTCAAGTCAACAAAAGGTGAGACATTCTCAAATTTACATCCAACATTGGTTTAATTAATGGAATATACAACTGTTAAGATCAGCACTGGTGTTATTTTTAGACCATAGATATCTTATGTGCTTTTATATAGAACATTTATAACATAGTCTTTATTTCAACAGTTATTTAAGCCCTGTTAGCTGAGGCTTTAGAATACATTGACTGCACCTCTGCAGAGGGGTAAGATACTCCCCCCCACCCCCATGTGGCCACCTGTTGGCCATGGGTAGTGACCCGTGATGCTTAAGGATTGAATCCTGGTGGCTGAGTAGTCCATGAAATGCAACACTCCACTTTGGCTCTTACTTAGGCTAGACTGGTGGTCGGAGAGACCCCCTCCAATCAATCACCTGGTCACGTCAAGCCCTAGCACCCATATGATTGTCCCAACCCTATTGCCCCTATGGCAAGCCCCAACCCTTTTTATCATATATATATATATATGCTAGAAGGCGGTGACTGAGGGTCTTAGTGTCCTATGTATGATGTTAAATTCTAACAGATAGTGAAGTTCCAATTCTGGAGCTCTGGGAATTAAAAAAAAAAAATTGAGTTCCCACCAAGAAGGAATAAAACTAAACGTCTTCAGCATAAGATACCCAACAAGGGTTGACATGTCATAAAACCTAACTAACCAGACAGGTATTTACCTGTGCCTTTTAAAGGTACCTACAGCTTCAACCAAACTATATTGTCATTTTTAACAAGGTTAAAATGTTAACAAGCTGGTGATTATTGTTTTTATTATTTTTGACTAGTTTTTCTTTTATTCCCATTTTTGTTGCTTTTTTTTTTTTTTTATTGAAAGTATTAAAAGAAAAATGAATCAAAAATTAAAAATGTCTATTTTCATATAAGATAACTTAAGATTATTAGTGTTGTTTTCATTGTAATATTTTATATTTCAAATGTTTTTCAATTTTTACTCATTCAATAAAAGTTTACTTGATTTCAATTTTATAAAACTAATTTGTTGGTCATTTGTACTTGGAAGATTTAATGGAAAATATATAAATTAAATTTTAAATGAATATACATTAAATTTCCTAAATTTTTTATATTAAATATTTCTCCATCTCAGACTCAGAAATATGTGGAAGCAAGTGCAATTGTTATGGAACCTGTGATAGAGCTGATACGCCCTTTGTATCCAGCCAAAGTATGGGATGATCTGAGGTAGGACACTCACAACAGAACTTTCTTTTCTTTTTTCTAAGAATCATTACTCTGAAAAATTAACAGTTGTTATCTTGAACTTGATAATTTTGTATATTTTTTCCTGACATTTTTCAAAAAATTCAATAATTAAGAATAAACACTTGTGGTAATAAAATATAATATTTCATAAATAAGCATTACTTTATAAGTCCTTTTAATAGGATGATACTTAATGTATGTACAATTGGAATAAACATATTTGTTTTATTTACTTGATTATTTAAATTGTAATAATTTCCTTTTAATTGTTATGTTGCAGCACTCATTTTTATATGACTTTCTGGGCTTTATCTATGTATGATCTTCATGTTCCCCTTGCTGCCTATGATAAGCAAAAACAACAATTGAAGTCACAGATTGCTGCCATTGAGGAAAATGATCTTGTAGGTTACAGATTATTTTATTTATTTATTTATTTTCCTTTCAACTGCAAAAATTTCTTCATGTTTTTGTTTGTTTTTTGTTGTTGTTGTTGTTTTTTTTTGGGGGGGTACATAAAATTTCACTTTGTCGTTTTTAAAACTATTTCATTTTAGCCTCTCTTTCCCCCTCCCCCAGCATATCTCTGTCTCTCCCTTTCTCTATCACTCACTACACTCTCCACTTTCACTCACTGCACTCTCCACTTTCACTCACTGCACTTCACTTTCACTCACTCACTCCCTCACTGCACTTTCACTCAATTTTATATATCGTAACAAGTGACCATTATGTATATCTCAAATTTATCAATTCATATTCATTTGATAATTTCTAATTTCATATCTTGAAGTCTTTTATTCATTAATCAAATTTTCCAGCTTTTCATATTAGATGATATTGTGTTATACTCAGTTATTACCTGGAGTAAATGGGACCAGAAAATTTTGTGTTTTTAGAGTTTCTGTTGTGAGCTTTATGTTGAAAAGTCTTTTATTATTTTGCTAAACAAACAATTCCTTTAGAACAGTGTTTTCCAAGAAGTTTAAATTTCTTTTCCATCAATCTTTGACTAAACATTAAATCTTTGATTATCAAAATACACAACAACAAAAATCTAGTGAATATTTTATCTAAAACTCTAATTTACTTTTATCCTTGATTTTCAGCCACAAAGCAAAAAGAAAAAAGATAAAGAAAGATGCACTTCTCTGATTGAAAAATTGAATGATGAAGAAAAGAGACAATCTGATCATGTACAGAGAGTTATGGCTCGTCTGAAACATGAAAAAGATTCTTGGTTCCTGTGTAGTAAGTCTTTCATTCTAATTCTCAAGATTTTCTAGCCATTGTTTTGTTTGTTAGTGTTTAATTCACATCAGATTTATTTTTATATTTTAACTCATAACTTTTTTTTTCTTTCTTTTTTCTTTTTCATAAATTTTTACTTTTTCATAATTCCTTTTGATGATAATTGATTTTATTTTGCAATTATTCTTATTTCATTAAAAAAAATTTTGTCACTAAAAATATTTCAGCTCCAAAATAGACAAAACTAGTCTCTATAATAAGATAATCTGCTATGAAATAAAACTAAAATGTTCTGTTTTTTTTGTTGTTTTTTTTTTTTTTTTTTTGTTTTTTTTTTTTTTCCTATATATTTTTTTCCTAGCCCCTTCCCTTCCTGTGTATATTTATTTTAAATTTGTTTTAATTATTATTTTTTTAATTTTTTTAATATTTAAAATATTTAAAAATATATATATAATGAAAGATATCAAATATGAAAAATGTTTGCATACAAAAGTGCTCAATTCTAAATTAGCAGAGCAGGTTTAAACCTAAAATACAAGATTATGGGACTATATTACTGTCACTCCAGTTTCATGCATATTATGCAATCCTCACCAATCAGAGGATTGCCTAATATGCATGAAACTTGAGTAATGGTAATATAGTTCCATAATCTTATGTTTATGTATTTGAAATATTTTCTTTGAGAGAACTCCTATTATGAATGTGCTATATGTTTAGTGCTTATCCTATAAATCTTATTCCACATATAAAAAGAAATTTATGTTAGATATTTTTATCTTCTATTTCTTCTAAACACAATGTCCGTGTGTGTCCCTTTTTTAATGTTAATAATAATTGAGCAAATATCTTTGTTTTAGGATCCACCAAAAACGAGATGATCACTCAATTTCTGCAATTGTGTATCTTCCCTCGCTGTTGCCTGACAGCAAGTGATGCTCTCTATTGTGCTAAGTTTATTTACATCCTGCATGAGCAAAAGACTCCTAACTTTTCTACTTTGATCTGCTGTGACAGAGTAAGTATTTCATTCTTCATTAAGTTATAACAATTATTAATATTGCACTTAGCTCCAAGGTACATCTTATTATAATGGAGATTGTGTGTGTGTGTCTGTAACTGAAACTGTCACTACCAACATCACAATTCCTAAGTTATTTATGTTATATTCTCAATAGTTATTAAATAATCATTATTTAATCTTAATTAGCATCTTCTTTATTAACAACGCCTTTATTAAGGGCTAACTGAGATAGATTTGCCTCAAAACAGCCCATATTATTAATGTTTAAAATCCTGCAATGTGTGTTATATATCCTTAAGAAATAAATTTTTACGTAGTATATGGAGTGAATAATTTACATACCGTTTTTAATAAAACCGTGTTTAATAAATAACTACTTGATATTATTGATTTCTAATATTGTTTTATTCTCAAACGTATTAAAAGAATTCCTATGTATAATTTTTATATTGAAATCAATTAGAATAAAGTAAAAAATAAGTAATCTTTTTTGTGTTCATATTTAATTTCATTAGTCTTTCTAATTCAATGTAATATTTAATTATATTAAAACTTAAATACTTGTGCCTGGAGAGCACTTTTCTTTTGCCTATTTATCATAAAAATAGAATCTTATTTATTGAAAATTCTTTAAACCTTTAGTGATACTGCTGTTTTGACTTCTGACCTAACTTTAAAAACTACTAGTATGAGTCAAAAGTTTTGCAATATTTTAGTAACTTATTTGCTTTATTCTTCAAGTTACAACAAAAGCAGCCTAGCATTCAAAGTAGAAGCCATTGTGTTGCACCGTTTGAAACTACCTTTCTGCCAGTTCTTTGATCCCATGCCGATACCAGTTCTTGTCCTCTGCTGAATTGTATGTTGTGCTATCATTGTCAGACCCCATCATTGTGCCATTTCTGCAGGTTTTATCGAAGTTGCACCGAGGTGGAGTCACAGAGAAAAAGAGCAGAACCACAAAGCAAACTGTTGATACTTCACAAACTGCGGCTTGAAGTGCTACTTTCACAACATGGCTAACTTGCACTATTCCTCCATTCTGCTTTTCCCCCAATGGGGCCACCTGTTGACCACGAGTGGCAACCCATGATGCTTAAGGATGGAACCCTGGTGGTTGAGCAATCCATAACCTGCAACACTCCACTTTGGCCCTTACTTAGGTTAGACTGGCAGTTGGAGAAGGCCCCCACCAATCAATCCGCTGGTCACATCAAGCCCTAGCCACCTATATGATTGTCCCAACCTTTTTCATATATATACTAGAAGGCAGTGACTTGAGGGTCTTAGTGTCCTGGGTATGACATTAAACTCTATTTGATGGTGAAGTTCCAATTCTGGAGCTTTGGGGAATGTAGAGTACCCCTTTATCACCATTACTCCCAGGTCCACTCTGACTCAGTGCTGGTACTTGTTAGGGTTCCATCAATGGGTTAGATAGAAAAAAAATGAGTTTAAAAAAAATTTAGTACTCATCAAGAATTAATAAAACAACATCTTTGGCATAAAATAACCCAACAGGGGTTTACATGCTATAAAATCCAACCAACCAACCACAACCCATTCTGCTCTGCTGCAGTAAGTGAAGGCTCGAGGGAGAAAACTGTCACAAAAGTGTCTAACCCCCATCTGCTCAAGCTGCCATCTGTCTGAAAACTGCTGTGTTGACCACAACCTTCCCCTCTTCAGCTGATCTGGTCCACTTCCTCAAAATCCAACCTGTATATATAGAATTCTTAATTCTATCACTTCCTGATATATACACCTCTCAAAAGGCTAGACATAAAATATCGTCGAAGTGTTTATCACCCAGATACTCAAAAGGATGATGATAAAATTTCAACTCTTTAAAGTGTGGTCGAAGTGTAAGCCCTCACAGCATAAGAGAATAAAAATTCTTTCTCTTCCTTCCAAGTAATTTTTGGTCACGTGGGTATCGCCTCTCCGGAAGTGAGTTTGTGTCAAAGAGAGCTAATCTCTCTACCTGCCCCTTTCATGCCCTGCTCATGACAGCAGCAGCTGCACAGAGAGACATAGAGTTAAGGTTTAGTAGTAGTAACTTGACTCAAATTCCATGTCAGCTACAAGCTACCCTATTCAGTTGACCTGGTCAGGGTCAACAAGTACATAACACTACAAAAGTCCCCAGTGCTAAAAAAAACTTGTTTAAACCTTTGTCTTCATTTGTTTTGGTTTATTTATCTTTCTTTATATTTTTTGTAGATTTTCTGTGATATTACATACACGGTAACCAGTTGCACTGAAAATGAAGCTCATCGTTATGGACGCTTTCTCTGTGCGGCTTTGGAAACTATTATGAAGTGGCATAATGACAAAGCTACTTATGAAAAAGTAAGTCATCAATTCTAATAATTCATTTGGACAAAACAGTTCATAAGTTTTAGATGTGTACAATTTTAAAATTTTTAACATCCAAACATATGTGCATGCGCACACATTAAATTCCTACACTTCAGACCTGAATTAAAATGTTAAAAAATATATAGAGACACTACTGACTAAATATTGTAAATTTTGCTTATTGTCCTAAGCTCAAATGGGACATAAGCAAATGATTTTGCTTTTTTGTTTTTATATATCAAAAAAAAAATGGGGATTGCAAAATGTATTCATGAAATAATTATTTTGCATTATTTAAAGAAAGAAAAATATTTTGAATAATATTATGGAATTAGTTTGTTTCTCTTGATATTTCAAATATTTTTTGCCTAAGTGCTATTATGTATGAATTTATTTATTTTAGGAATGTGCCAACTATCCTGGTTTTGTGACAGTGTTCCGTAAGGGCACTGATAGTATTAATAAAGCTGACCAACTTGACTATGAAAACTACAGACATGTCTGTCATAAATGGCATTTCCGGATAACAAAGGTAAAAATTCATTTAAAGATGTGCTCCAGCATAGTTTAACAAAAACAGAATATCATAGGTGTCTATTTGTGTGTCTATCTAGTTGTGTCTGCAACATTATTCTAGAAATAGATTGAAATGGGGGAGGGTAGATCATTAATTGACCCATTAAGAAAAATCGGTACCATTATAGTATGTGACCTACCTTTTGAATGTGGCCTACGAAATCATGTCTCTTTTATAGTATATGGCCTACCATAAAAAGTATATTATAAGGTTATAATAATAACTGCTAACCCTAACCCCGAATCCTATTTCAGAATTTTAGAATATTTTAGAATTAAATAGATCTGATTCATGTAAATTATGGATAAATTATTTTTTAATTATTCTTAATTACTATATACAGCTTATGACTGAATTGCATTTCTTAAAATTGAATATATGTGAAAAATAATTAGTTTCAATAAATTGCCTACTACTTATATCTATAAATATACTCTTACTGAGGTAGGACACATACTATAATGACACCGAAAAATCAGTTTTGTTTTAGTGTTGTTTTTTTTTTTTTACTACTACTACTACCTATTATTATTATTATTATATAATAAATGCATGAAATGAAATATAATAAATCTCTTATTGATTTTAATATTGTTTTAGAACAATGGTGTGATGCAGATAATCAAGCAATGCCATCAGTTAATTCCATTGCAAATTTGAATTTCTCTAATTTTGTTTCAATTTTTTTTTTCAGTAAAATATTCAAACTTATGTTTATATTGGTTTATAAATAATTGTTTATTGTTTTTAGGCCATGGTAGCTTGCCTTGAATCCGGAAACTATATTCAGATCAGAAATTCATTGATCATTCTTACAAAGGTAAGGTTGTTTTTGTTGTGTGGGGGAATGAGGTAAAGAATTTTAACAAAATAGAATGTTAAGATACGTGTTTATCTCCGTATTCCATATAAATGGTACATAGTTATTAAGATGAGTTACTTTTTTTATAAAGCTTTCTTTTCTGTTCAAAAGATTCAGTTTTATTTGGGGGTTTTATATTGGACTTATTGATTTTAATATTAACTTAGATTGATAAGCCATCAATCATAGTGTTGTGGGTATGATGTTAAATTGCATCTAATGGTGAAGTTTCCATTATGGAGCTCTGGGGAGTGAGGAGTACCCCTCGCCATTACTCTCGGGTCCACTCTGACCCAGAGTGGTAGTACCCATATTTGGGCCACATATATGGGTTAAATAGAAAAAATGTTTTAAAAAACTTGAGTTTTTAAAAAAATGTTTGAATACCCATCACCAAGAATGAATAAAAAATAAACGTCTTCAGCATAATTAATCTAAGGATTGACATGCCATAAAATCCAACCAACCATAAGTATACAAATAGTTAAGTAGATAAAAATGAAGGTCATCCTTAACCAGTAAATTGTTACAATTAATGAAAAATAATTCAACAAAAAAGCTTGTTCAATTTAACTACCAGCAAATGTCCTATCATAAGTTGTTCCTGATATTAAATTAATTTTTTTTTTTTTTTTTTTTTAAAGATTCTCCCCTATTATCCAAGGATAATGCAGTTTGGTCAAGCTTTGGAACGAAGAGTAAATAGAATTCGTCAGGAAGAAAAGGAGAAACGACCAGATATCTATGCCCTTGCAATGGGGTAAGACATTTTCCATGGGATCTTTTTTTTGTTTTTTATTGTATATTTCTTAATTATACAGGAAGATATTCTTAACCTATTTAGAATTTTATATTGTTTATTGAATTATGATGTTATTTTCTCTGTAAATAAATTTCTCTTGCTTGAAATATTCTTAATTAAACTTTGAATTATGTTTCTAGATATTCAGGTCAATTGAAGAATAAAAAGACAATGTGGGTACCTGAACATGATTTCCACTTCAAAGACAAAGAAACGGTACGTATATCCAAATAATTGGAAGGACTTCCATAATTATCCTTGTTTTCTAACTTCACAGCTATATATATATATATATATATATATATTATATATATATAATTATATGCAATTAAATTACCAAACCAGCAAACAACACATTCAACATGCAGAAACACTGGACAGCTGTTTTGACCTATTAGGTCTCATCAGTAGTGTATATCGTGATCTCCTCCCAAAGGAGATCAAACCAGCGACTACAATGCAGAGCAGAAATTCTACTCCAGAGCCACCAACCCATGGCACACACGATGCTCACCAAATCAACTAGTTGTGGATAAACACACAACTATATAACCATAGTATGCCTTGCCATTACATCTGCAACAATACATAGGACAAGCTCGCCCTTAGGGCTGTCCAGTGTTTCCGCATGCTGCACATGTTGTTTGCCAAATTTACTGGTCGTGGTAATTTAAATTGACACACTCAGCATCTACAAGATTTTTATACTTGGAAAATCCTGTATCTTTTGATTATTAAAAAAAAAAACCTTAATACTGAAATTGTATACCTGAATAGAAAAGAAAATATATCTTAGTGTAAATTTTTTTCTTTTACTGCTTTGTATATTAATAACAAAGTAAAAACAAAAATCTTTAAAGAATATCCAAGACACAGAACTGGTTTTAAATATTTTCTGTCTTTTTTTTTCCCCCCTTCTTAGCCAAAGAACCAAACCAAAAATACATCTCATTCTTCAAGACATGATGTCTCAAGTTTCTCAAGAGATCAACTGATGAAAAAAGCTGCTGAAGGTAAGTTCATTTTTAATAGCAAGTATTTTGAATAAGGGTTGTAAAACTTGTGAAGTTCCAATTTTGGAGCTATGGGGAATATGGAGTACACCTTCATCACCATTACTCCCAGGTCTACTCTCAGCCAGAGTGGTAGTACCTGTTAGAGTCCCATCTATGGGTTAAATAAATTAAAAAAATGTGTTGTTGTTTGTTTTAAAATTGAGAACCCGTGAAGAATGAATAAAACTAAATGTCTTTGGCATAAAATAACCCAATAAAGGTTGATATGCTGTAAAATCCAACCAACCTTAATTTTTTTATAGAATCATTAGAAAAACTTGAAATGAAAGCTTGTATATAGTTAGAATATATACTTTCATTTAGGATCCACTAACATTGTCTTTAATGATTGCTATCTTTTTTACTTGAGTGTGCACTTTTCTTCATTTCAGCTAAAGCACGTGAGGGTAAAGAAAGTAAAGACGTAAAGAAGGAGAAAGCAGATAAGAAATTAGAAAAGCGGGACTCATCTTTAGAAGGAAGATCAAAATCAGTCCCTGCTGCTGATATGAAGAAAAATGATATTGACAAGAAGCCTATTAGCAGGTAATTACACATTATGATTTAGTTTTCATTATTAACTCTAATAATCTATACAACCAGTTATTTATTTTTGTAGTCATTATGAATAGGTTACTTAATTGCCTTCATCATATCTCATAAAAAAACAACCAGTGGTTTCTTAATTCAAAGCTTAATAACAACATTTTATTTAAAATGTATATTTCATTGGATTTTCAAGATTTAAAAGAACTGTTTGCTTTTTGTTTTGTTTTTTCAATTAACTGACAACAGTGGTATCTTGACTTACAAGTGCCCCAACTTACAAGCTGTCATACAGTCGATTTATTTATTTATTTATATATATATATATATATATATATATGCTTATGGTAATAAGTTCATTAAACTTTCGAGTTTCGAAATTTATTACGACAAAGTATTATTTATTAAAAAAAATAGACATTAAAACATATTACACCACAATTCATTTTTTTTATTTTTTTTATTATGCTTTTATACACTTCAGTACTATTTTTCTTATTAAAAATCATTTTTTAAAATTAGGGGTTTTAGGGGACTGAAACAAATTAATAGCATTTTAGTTTATTTCAATGGGGAAAAATGATTTGATATACGAGGAAATAGTTACGAGCGGAACAAATTAAACTCATAAGTCAAGGTACCACTATTTTTAGTTTCTAGAAGAAAAAAAGAACAGTTTTTCTTAAGAAATATCTGATGAATTACATATCTATTCAAAAATGTACATATCAAAATCCTTAACATATTAATTCTTTATCTACCACTGCCACCACAATAGACATGTTCCAAATGGTTGACAAGCTAGTATCATATTGCTAATCCTTTATTACTGAATTGAAATGTATTCATTTAATTCATTTCTCTTTTTTAACTCTGAACCATTTTCTTAGTGGTCACATCTCGGGCATTTTTGGTCGGTTTGGGGCACTTGGGTAGATAAAGTCTTAATTTTGTTTATTGTTTTTTTTCATATTTGCAAACTAATTTACTTAGTGTTTAAATGCACTATATTTTTAAAAAATACTTCTTTCTTTCTTTTTTTTTTTCCCCTCCCTCTGTGATGTTTCATTTTTCTCTTGTATTTTCCCTCATAGTGCCTTGAAAGAGGAAAAGGCAAATCCTAAGGAGCATGGTTCAAGCAAAGAGAAATCACCTGAGAAGAACAGCGACAAGGAGAATCGCCACAAGGAGGAAAAGAGACACAGCAAGAGTCATGATGAGAAGTTGGTGCCGAAGGAGAAACTGGCGGGAACGAAGGAGAAGCTGGCCAGCAAAGAGAAGTCTGAGGAGAAGAAGCTACGGAAACAAGAGAAGGAAGAGGAGAAATATGAGGAGAAGCTGAAGAAAGACAACCACCATCACCACAAGGAAAAGGAGATCAGCAGCACCAGTGTGGGTAGCAGCAGCAGTAGCAGCAGCAACAGCAGCAGGCACTCTGAAAAGGTCTCAGCTGTCATATCATCAGCAGGATCTAGCTATAACCAGTATAGACGAAGTGCTGAACCCTCACCAAAACGCGCAGAAGAAAGAGGTAAGATATAATTTCATCTCTCTCTCTCTCTCTCTCATTTGTCTGTATTTTTGAGATGAGGCTTGATGTTAATAATTTTAATGTTTCAGACTGTTGTCCTCATTTTTAGTGTGGTATGAATAAACACGTTTCGGCTGCTGTATCCTCCGACCTTCTTCAGGTATTCCCTGAGTATCTGAGTATAGTAATGATCCAACCTGGGAAATCATTTTTAATAGTTAATAATGACGTCATTGTTTTGTTTTTTCTAAATGATCATGATTCTTTCGTGACACATGACCAAATGATAGGCATGTAAAAACAATGATGCCATTATTTGAATAAGATCATCAAAAGTCTTCAACACCTGTTTGATCAACAGTCAAACTATTAAAAATGATTTCCCAGGTTGGGTCATTACTATACTCGGATACACAAGGAACACCTGAAGAGGGTTGGAGGATACAGTGGCTGAAACATAATGTTTATATATATATATATATACTACAATAAAGATGAGAACAACAGTCTGAAACATCAAAATTATTTCTCTCTCTCTCTCTCTCTCTCTCTCTCTCTCTCTCTCTCTCTCTCTCATTAAACCAACTTAATAATTTTCAGATGATACATCTATATCATATATTACAAATGCTCTATCCCTTCAAGTAATCTCAAGGCTATGGTCTTTTGTTGTTTTTCCTTATATTTTAAAGCTTATGCAATAAAGAATATTGAATTCTCACAGAACTAGCATTTATTTCTATCTCACTAATCTCACTGCTATCTAAGTTTTTTTTCTTTATTATGACTTAAAACTGTAAGTAAAGTCTGTGGAGTGGCCTATTGTTGGTATCAACTGAACAGCAAGGGAGTCTATTTCCTTTTCACTAGATTAAGAAGATTGTTCTGCTGAGGTGAGGCACCACACCTAGCATCAGATCCAGTTATCCAAGCTGTGCTACTCATGCGCTGAGTTGGCGGGGACCAGTATCAAACCTGGAACCTTGCGATTCCTAGGCAGATGTTCTATCAACTGAGCCAATTGGCTGTAACATTTTGAGTAACTTAGGATTCAATCATCACTTGAAAGTTTTAGAGAATTGTATAGATAGTGTAAACAAAATAGTTATTAGAAATCTAGATAATGATAATCAAAAAATAATATAATTTATCAATTGTATGTTGTCTTGATCATTGGTTACAAATAGAACATTGATTTTTATGTTGCATCCTGGAGGGCTTGGGTAAATATATACAAATAGAACTTGTAGCTTTTTACATATCTAAAAAGATAGCATTTATGTCTTTTCATCATGCAGATTTTATTCATCTACTAAACCACTTGATATAAAGTTTTTAAAATATCAGTTATTTTATGAAAAGCTTTCAGCATAATGAAAAAATTTTTTCTAAGGTTCTATTTTCTTTGTTTTTGATTAAAGCAGCTCTAAAAGTTGATTCTTGTTTTAGAATGACTAGTTTATGCAATGAATCCACTACTCTATTTCCCTAAGAGTAAAATAGAGAAAGCTACTAGATCAACTTTGTCACTTTAGCTTGATCAATCAAGTGTCAGGTCACTTAATATGCTACTGGTACTAACCCAGTACTACCGGTTCCATAGTCAGATCTCTGTAACTAAACTGGTAACCCCACAGATTTTATCTGGTGAGGGGGGTGGCTAGACACCCTGCAGAACGAAAGACAAAACTTATAAAAGGACAGAGGGAGCTCTTTGCCAACATCTATCTAGCACATTATTTCTAAAGTCCAAACCCTCCTCATCATGGCTGGGCTGTGTAAACTTGGTAGTATCAGAGCCATGCTGTCAGGAACTTGGTAGACAGGTATGGCATCCTGTGGTATTAGAGCCACAATCTGGCCAAAAGAGGCTCTCCATCATCAGCAGGAATCAACGTTTGTCATCAAATTTTTGTGAGCCACAATAAGTTAAAATATTCAAATCTAGAACAGTATATTGCTTTTGGACTAATACCCTTGAATGTAATAGCACAACAGGACCTACATCAAGGGGGCTCCCTTAATAACAACATGAAAACCAGTGCTCAGAAAAAGTAATTTTAAGATAGTCTTCTGTATTAGGAGTCCATGTATAAACATTTGAGTAACTTTGGTTAAAAGTATAATGAACTAAATAGTAATAAGAAATAAGCTTCTTCTAGTTTGGTCTCTTATATGAACACTAATATGAAAACATAACATCTTTTAATGGTTAATCTTTAAAAGGTAAAATTTTACTACCAACTCTCAGTGGAAACCATTTGTAATTGTGTAAGAAATTCTTGTCAATTTATCTACTAATTTATTTAAACTGATTCGACTGCCATTTATGAAAGAGTTGTCTTTCCTTGGGTCAGTTTTGTTTAGTTGCTGTAGATGAAAATTACATTTAAGTAAGTAATAATAGTAACAAATCGAATAATTTTTTTTTTTTTTTTTCTTCTTATATATATATATATATATATAAGGATTCTGGTGAATAAATTACAAAAGTTATTGAAACTCTACTTGAAAATATTTCTTATTGCTGGTACTATAAATTTTATGTAATGGCTAGGTAATGTCTAATATGTTCAGAACAAAGATTTGGAAATATGTTGTTTTTTTTTTTTTGTTTGTTTTTTTTTAAATATATATATATATATATATATATATATATATATATATATATATATATATATATATATTCTACTATATCACCTAATAAACAGCCGACACTGTTGATAAGTCAGTGGGTGTACACTCACAATGCCTAGGAAATAAATTTAGTATATATTTACCAACACCTCACACAAGCAGGATGTGACATATGGTCAATTTCTTAAGCAGATTTTAGAAGTTTTGAATTCAGTTTTCCTTCTCCTATACTGGTTACCATACCCAAGGTTAAAGAGCCCTGTCTGCCCTACTATTTACCCACAGTCGGAGGGAGAGTAGTTGGATGCATAACTTTCCCAAGAGTATTAGCACTATGTAAAATGTAAGTGGCCTCGTCCAGGATTTGAACTGAAGTGGACGGTTCATTTCCTATGAATCTAACCATTACACTACGTGCCTCCATATATATGGGGGGGGGGGTCTAATGGTTATCATTATAGGAAATGGACATGGCAACACGAGTTCAAATCCTGGACAAGGCTGTTTGAATTTCCCATAGCGTTAATAGACTGGTTGCAGTACCAAAGCTAAAGAGACCTGTCTGCCCTGCTATTTACCCACATATGCCTGTTGTATAAGATTAAAAGATAGTAACTGCCCAATTCAAAATACATATACACATACATATTTACTAACACCCCCCCACCCACACACACACGATTAGGGTATGACACAAGTTCAATTTCTTAAGCGGAGTTTAGCAGATTTGAATTCAAATTTTTCCTTCTTGACTGATTACCTAGCCAAAAGCCCAGTTTGTCCTACTATTTACCCATACCTGGAGGGAGAGTAGTCAGATGCATACCTTTCCCAAGAGTATTATGTGAAATGCAGACTACTTTGTCCAGGAAATAAATTAAATAATTACTAAGTTGAATTAAGAAGCCATCTTTTTTCATATTCTTTTCATTTTGTATATCTAATATAGACTCAGATATTCTGCAGATGTTTAAAAGTTTAATCTATTTAATTTGTCTTTTTGTTTTCTACTCTCTCAGATGTGAAACGAAGAAAGCTGGAGTCGTCATCATCCACTTCTACAAAGGTTAGTATGGATGTCTCAGATTGAGTCAGCTTCAGACAAGCTAGGGTTATAGGTGATTCTTCACAAGGAAGGAAGCGGCCATTGCTGCCTGCTTAACCTACCTGACCAATTCAGCACCCAACCTGTCTACGGTGATCTGCCTCTGGGGCAGGAGGCGTTGTATGACCCAGGAAAGGAAAAAGGGAAGCAGCCAATAAAGCGTGCTGCCTTTTCAACCAGACCCCCCTTAATCATGCGATTCTATGATCCACAGGTGTCCAGGATTTAAAAAAAGGATGGCCATGTCCAACTCAAAAAGTGTGGCTATCTATCAATGCAGTTTTGTGATGGAGTTTGTTCAGAAAGAGCAATAAAGAATGCTTTTAAAATGTATTGTGGAGAAGACGAGCACGTGCTGGGTGTATGTAGTTACTTCTACTACTACTACTACTACTACTACTACTACTAATAGGGAAGGTTGATTTGATGCACCTTATCCGTGTAAAAAAAATACTAGGCACCTCTGAAGCATATCTGCAACTTCGGGGGTATGTGTGCATTCTAGCTGTGAATGGCCCATCTGGTGCTTGCTGTTTTATTTGCAATCCAGATTTTGTTTTGGTCAACATCATGGCACTGTAATGGTGTTTCTGATGCATTGAAGAAGTCTTGCAGCCTTTTTACGTTCAGAGTTTTCCCCCCAAGAAGAATCAATTGGAGACCAACATCTTAGGTTCCAAGGCTATCTGGTCAATTTGTTATAGAAAGATCCTGTGCAACCTTTTCCTACTCTTCGCTTTTTGGGGTCTGCACACAAAGCGTGGCTAGCAAATCATCAACATGCAACGTTCGACATTCATCATAGAAGCTTTTTGGAAATTTTAAACAAGAAAAGATAGATTAATTCAGCATTTCTTTTATTTTCTCATTAAATTTTTTTTTTTAAATGAAAAAAAAATTTTATTAAAAGATTGTTCTTAAAGGCAGCAGATATTTTCATATATGGACTTTATTTGCCCCCAAGTTTCAGCTTGGAGCATGAAGAAGATAGAAGAAAAGATGATCATTTTGGCAAATCTTTTGAGTAGAGCAAAATATAATATATTTTTTTTCTCTCTCTCTATTTTTAAAAATCTAATGGTATCCTGTCTCAACTTGATCAGCCTGTCTGTCTCCGGAATGCTACGTAATTAATATATTTATAATTATCCACAATGCAAGAAAAAGGGGTGTTGATAATGATCCGTGATCTTCTCACACTGCGATGAGAAACGAAAGGATACCCTACTGCTGTCGATTTAATAAATTGAAGCAATGCATCCAAAAGGTTGGTGTGACAAAATCCCAAGAAACCTCCTAAGAAGTTAAAGGAAAAAGTTGATCTCGAATCTCATCATCAGCCAGTCAATTGCTTGGTCAAAATTTTATCTTTCTACTCCCAATCCCATTAAGGTCTTTTTATAATTTGTAATGCTTATGGAAAATCCTAAGCCAACCTCACTACTACTACTACTACTACTAGTTCTGGAAGCATACCAGGAAAGAAAGAAGCAAGCATGAAGTTCTCAAGAGTTATTGTCTTTCAAATCATATGTGCCTCGATCATCTTGAAGCCTATCATTCTTGAATCTATACTTTACAAAAATGCTACGGAAGAGGAATCCAAATCCAAGAATCTGATGAAGAGTTTTTCCGGAAATCCTACAAAGATGGTGATTCCCATGATGTGATGGATAAATGGCTCAGGCAGAAACAGTGGATGATTGTGATGATGGATTGTGGATGTTGTCAATTCATTTACAACAGAGCAGTGCTTATTATCGTCCAGACAAAACCCCAAGATATTCAAGTTTGCACAGTACGAAGTTGGAAAAAATTTACAGCAAGAAAAAAATTTGCTTATCTCTGTATATGTATATATTTATGTGTATATGTATATACATACATATATATATATATATATTAATGGGGCAGTTTTTCCTTTTATTTTTTAAAGAAAGATATGTTATTAAGTGCCTCTACAACATTTTAAAATGGGGGATGGATAAAGATATATGCTTATGGATCATAGTGTAAAAAAACTAAATTTTTTTTTCCTCTTTTGTTAATATTTTTTTAAAGTTTTTGTTTGGTTTTAATTTTCTTTTAAATTAATTAAAATATATATTTAAGAAAAAAAGAAAGAAATTAAGGTATTTGCAAATGATCCTTTTTTTTTTTATCCCCAAAATAATATGGACAATCTAATGATAATATTTTGCCCATTATTGTTAAAAATGATATTGATAATAATAATCATATCGATCCTACGTATTCATCTCTGTGCTGGATTGCACTTGGCGTTTTTCTCCGTTAACCTATTGGATTACGTTAGTCAAAAGCAAAGGGATCATAATTGCTGCCATTTACAACCTTGTCAACCACTGCCATTACAATCATCACCACCACCACCACCAATTTCATTATGAACATATATCACTAGCACAAAGACTATTCTTCTGTGCTTGTCACAAAAAAAAGGAAACATTTCTCTGCTATTGTCATTCGGTTAAAAATTGAATGAAAGAAATATAAAATTTAAGGGAGAAAAAAATGCAAACGTCAATTTTGATTCTTCAAGGATTTACCATTTATCACGTCAACAATTGACATCTTGGGGTCAAATGCTGGGTTTTTGGTGACGATGGTTTGTGGATTATGTTGATTCCAAAAGGTAGGTGATTAATTCAACCTCTTATATTTTAATTATTTATCATAATTATTAAGAAAATATATTTTTTGTTTTCATTTCTTTTCATTGTCTTTTAATCATATTTGCTGCATGAAAGTATTCTTCTTTTTTCTTCATCTCGTAAATAGACAAAGAAAATGGTCTTTTAATTGTTGATCAATAAAAGTTACTTTTCAATTAAATTCCATTTGGTATTATGCATATTCTTTGCATGATAAAACTGGTTTGTTATTGAAATTATTCATTTTTCTCTTCATAAATATTTTATTCTTTCGGTTAGTTGGCTCATCAAAATTTAATATATCAAGGTTAATGTATTAGGCTTTTTTTTTCTTCTTCTTTTTTTTTAATCTGTTTTTGTAAAAAAAAATTATTTCTTAGAGTAATATTGTGTATTGATAGAAACACTTATCTATATATCCCCATACTGATTACTCATTTATTTTTAATGTCTACAATTCCCTTTATTTGGATATCATTGCTATAAAAAAATTGTATTCTTTTCTTTTTCTTTTTTTTTTTTTTTATAAATAATTGTGAACAAATTCCTTTATTCACTATTCAGCTAGAACTCATGTCTTTTTTTTCTCTCCATAATTTGATGATTGCAAAGAAATTAAGAATTGAATCTTAGAATTCATTTATTGTCTTTAGATTTTATCTGAATCTATGGCAAATATTTAAGACTTGAAATTCAAAACTGATGACATTAGACAATTCCCTGAAGGGTAGCCAAAATCTTTTGACTTTTAATGAAGTCAATATATACATATATGATTTATAGATAGATATATTAGTTTGTGTATATATATTTACACAAACTAATATATATTTATTTATTCTTATATAATAGCTCTATCACTGATATTGAGCACTCCTAATGATACCATGAAATCTTGGCCCACCACCTACTAACCAAATGAGATAGTGATAACCATACACTATTGCTATATATATATATATATATATATATATATATATATATATATATAATCTAGATAAAACCTTGAAAATTTGGTATTCAAGATTTCAATAATTTTTAAAAAATGTTTAAAATTTGAAATTTGTATTCGGTTTACCACAAAGATTTGTTAATATTAGAAGTATTCAGTTTTAACTAATTTCATTTTTTTTTTTTTTTAATTGTTTTTCTTTTTTTAATTGTTTTTCTTTTTACTGTGACAATGTTTTGTCAGCATGCATTTTCTTTTTAATTTGTCAATATTGTATTATTTTTGTTTGAGTCAAACATTGAAAATGGAAGAAAATAAGCAACATTTTCACTGTATCCTTTTCTTTTTTTTCTTTTTTTTTTTTCTTTCTTTTTTTTTTTTTTTTTTTTTTTTTTCTGTAAAATATGTTCAAACTCCTAAAAAGATGTGTGCATTTTATAAACCTGATACTGTGAATGATTGAACATGGGAAAAAATGTTTTGTAAAGTATTCTGTTGAAGATTTTTTGCTGCTGAATGATGCTTTAGTTAAATATACCAGTTGATGATAGCAACCAAATATAAAGACATTACTTGAGAATAATCAACATTATACAACATACTCAGAAATTAAACACAGCAACAAAGTATACATCTACCAGGCCCTAGTATAGACTATTCTTCTTCATGGCTATGAATCATGGTCAATGAAGGTGGAAGACCTCCGAAGACTCAAGACGTTTGATCATTACTATCCGCACAGTATACTTCAGGTCTGGTGGTATCATTTCCTATCAAACACCACTGCATTTGAAGTGCAAAATCAATTTGGTTCAGCCAGCTATGGTCACGAGACATCTATGCTGACTCGGTCATGCTCTCCATTGGTAACCTGAAGATGAGTGCTGAGCTTCAAGGAAATATCAGCCCTCATGTCTACATATTATGCCACTGGAACCATGGCTGGCTGGAGATCACCCATTCACTTGCATTGGATCGCCAAGCATTGTCAGCCCTTGTTAGAAACTCAGCAAATTCTATAGATGGAGCCGGCATGAATGCTGCCAAACAAGATATCTCATTCAAGTATTGGAAATGGTTTGCAAATTATTTTCAATGCTTCAATTAGATGTTTTGAGTATGTTAATCACTTTGATGTGTAACTTCCACATTTAAAAACAAAAATAACCACTGAACTATATTCTTGTGTATAATTCATTACTTATAAATTACAAATGTAATACCTGTTATCTGTTATAATTTCTTTTCATTTTTGTAATTTATAAGTAATGAATTAGGGCCACAACCCAGCTAAAAAGGCTCTGGTGAAAATCCAAAGGATGTCTCCATTATTGTACTTTTATTTGGTGTATTTGCCACTGTGTCTCTTCTCCTGACTGGGATATGCATGTAGGGTTTGAGAACTGCTTGTGAATTTCCTATTCCGTTGTTACTCTTCAGGATTTCGGGATATGGTGAATTCATTGGATGGAGCCAGCTCAACTGACCCAGTGTCACAACAACAATTATGCACACAGCACTGCCTTTTTTGGAAGAAAACTGGCTGTTGGTCATTTATTTTTGCTTGCCTCAAAAGATCTCATTTAAAGTAGATGCCTTACACAAATGGCGAAATGAGATCTTTTGAGGCAAGCAAAAATAAATGACCAACAGCCAGTTTTCTTCCAAAAAAGGCGGTGCTGTGTGCATAATTGTTGTTGTGACATCATCCATACTGGACCAGAGCCCTTTTAGCCAGGTTGTGGCCCAAATACCAATGAATGACAGACCAATCTGCTTGAGAGGCCCTACCAGAAACTTGAGTATGGCATAGCTCTGACACTACCATATTGTAACCACTCTGCCATGATGAGGAGGGGCTGGATAGTGGGATTAGAAGGAATTTCATCCCTATGAGCTCCTTCAAGAGAAGCAAATAATTGATTTGAATACATACTGCTCCTAATTAAAAGCAGTTGTGAGCACAGATACAATATACCATCAGATTAATGCTAGACTGCATGTTTCTTTGGGGGACCAGGCAAAATCATTATAGCTTTACAAGATTCTGTCAATGTAAAAAAAAAAAATTTTAAATAAAAAGTTAACCCCAATTCCCTGGAAGATTGTAAAAGGCAGTTCTTTGCTGAGAAAGATAATTAAAAAAAATGTTCTGAAAGGGTGTAATTATCTGGAAGATAGCAAAATATAGAAAAGAAAACTGGTAAATATGTTCAATAAAGTTAATGTTAAACCTTTCTTTTTTTTAAATTTATTTCATAACTCAATAAATGTTTTATTAGCTAATATTTCAAACAAAATTTTCTCTGAAAATAATTACAAAATTAGATGATTTCAGAAATTGTGTGAAATATATCTGAAATCTCAATGTAAATGATGATCATATCAAGTTTCCAATTTGAGATAATTAGGCTATTAATATAACCAATAACATATTTAAAACAATCCATTCAACATATGTCTCTAGGCTTTACTCTTAATCACAATCAAATGATTTACATTGTGTTCATAATTATATTTTAGCTTAGCTTTGTTGCATAAAGATGGGCTAATTAAATAATATATTTCCTATGCTTAGATAGAAATCCTATTAGTTACACACTGAAATTTTTATTGTCTTTTAACAATATATCAATTTTATAAGTATTAAGGAAAGTGTTTATATATATATATATATATATATATATATATTATTATTATTATTATGAAATGTTGAGTGTTTATTGTACAAGAAATTCTCTCTCTTTTTTTTCTTTTTTTCTTTTTTTTTTAACTATAAATTTAAACTTTTTTTGTTCTGGAAAATAAATATTTTTATGATTGCATAAATATTCAGCTTTTGCAGTTGAGTTTTTTTAAAACTATTAACAAAATAAAAAGTAAAATGACTAATAAATTTTCTATTTTCTCTTTTGTTTTGTTGGGCTGGGATAAGACTAAGCACACATGAAAAGTTTTCAAACTGTTTTCCCCTGCTAAAATTTTAGTCAGCCAAATTATTTGTATGTATAAAATTCCTATAAATCAACAATGTTTAATAGCTAGCTTATATGTTCTTTTTTTGTATAAATTTTCATTAAGCATTTAGAATTGTGAAATGCCAGCTGTGATTTATAAAAGATCAAAATTATATTAGTCTAATACAAGAGGAAAATTTATATTTAAAAGATATGGTCAATAAGATCAGTTATTTTCAAGAGATACTGTTTTGTTTTTTGTTTTTTATATATATATATATATATATATATATATGATTCCAAAATTGATAAATTAGTACTTAGATACACTTTTTGCATTAGAAATTTGTTTATCTAGAGTAAGCTGTTTTTTGTTTTTTTTTTAAACCTGAAATGCATTATAAGCAAAACAAAATCCAAATGCATAAATGTTTGGGGTTTTTAGAAGCCTCTGTTTTGATTGAGGTTATAAATTTGACTAAGAATAAAGGGAGACAAGCTATTTTATATTTTCATTTTTGAATTAGAATATAACCTGAATTTACTTATAGTCTAGCAATATAATTTTGTACTGGTTTTAAATGCTAAAACCAAGTTACATTAAACAAAACACCCAAAGAAGCTTTTGTGTTCAGTTAACTTCTCTTAGAATATTGTGAAAAGAAACTATGATAAAAAATAACGAAAGAGCTCTTACTTATTGTCTAGTGGTCATAATAGAAAAAGAAATCAATTTTAAAAATAATATTGAGAACACCTATTACTGCTACTGCAATAATTTAATATGCTACAAGTAATTTTTAATAAAGATGGGTTCCATTGTTGCAATCGGTTATATTATCTTCATTAAAAGAATTCTTGAAATACATCCAAAAACTTAAGTACATTAAGGATTTGTTATAAACTATTAACAAATCAATAATTATGTTTGCTATTTTGGCACACTATTCAATCTTAAATTTATATCTTCATATTTTTTAATATTCATTCCAAAATATCTGAACAAGTTGTGATTAATATCCAATTAGGATTCAGATTCAGTCAGTTGTTCATTGCATTATCAAAATGTTCATTTGAGTTGGTTCTAACAAAGGAAATTTGCATCATTTTGTCTCTGTGTGTGTGTGTGAAGGGGAATGCTTTAATGATTAGTTTTTTTACTTAATCAATTTTCTTGACTTTTATCCAAATCCAAACTATTAAAATTTTATATTAATCAAGTTAACTTCATTGTTTAGACACTCCAGTAGATATTACAAAATGGAGAATTTGGGAAATATAAAAGAAAAAAAGAATAAAAATGAACAATCTAACAATTCATGAATAATTTTGATGTTTTGGACTGTCATTTCTCATCTTTATTGTGTTATGTATAAACACAGCGTTCAGACTGCTATATCCTCGGGCATTGTTCAGGTGTTCCCTGTTTACTTTCAACTAAAGTCATCATCAGACAATAACCCTGAGGTCAAGTGTGGTTTTGGAGCTTTAATACCGTTGACACTAATTCAATAAAGATGAGGACAACAGTCCCAAACATCAAAATTATTAACATCAAGCCTCATCTCAAAAATACAAATACTAACAATTCGTATGAAATGTTTCCTATAGATCTAACTTGAAGTTAAATACATATTATTATTATTAGTAGTAGTAGTAGTATCTCTCACTCTCACATACATGCAATTTCTTTATCCTAAAAAATATATTATGAATTTCTCTTATGCTAATTTTTATTCTTCAAATATTTAATATACAACTGAGGATGTTTTAGATCTATTTGTTTATTTATTTTATTTAAGTTGTGATGAATCAACCTGGAATTGATTGAAACTTCTGGATAATGATTTATTTCTTTGTGAATAAAGATAGAATTATTTCCTTTTTGTTTGTAAGATCATTTTAAATGCAGGAAATTCTCTAATTTTATTGAAAATGTAATCATGCTGCAAATACTACTTGGATGTCGACTATAATTAGCATGATTTCTAAAATTCAACTCTTTTCTTTTCATAAAATACTTTCATCATAGTTAATGATATCAGTCTGTACTTTTCTGATTTTGCTTTTAAAAATATAAATATAAAATCAATAAATCTTCAACGTGAATTTAATAACAACAATAATAAACAAGCCAACAAAAGATAAAGATCTACTTAAACCCTTACTTATGCTAGACGGTTGATCAGAGAGGCCCTCTCCGATCAATTGGCTAGTCATGTCAAGCCTTAGCACCTATGTGATTATCCCAACCCTATTGCCCTTTTTATATGTGCTAGAAAGTGGTGCTGAGGGTCTTATTGTCCTAGGTATGACATTAAACTCTTGCTGATTGTGAAGTTCCAATTTTGGAGCTCTGGGGAATGTAGAGTACCCTTTCATTATCAATACTCCCAGGTACACTCTGACTCAGAGTGGTAGTACCTGTGGGAAAATATTAGGTCCTTTCTCTTAACATATTCCAGGCATTTGTTTTTTTCTTTCTTTCTCAATTGTTGCCTTCAATTTACCTGAGTGGACACAATATTTGTTCAAATCAATTATTTGCTTTTCTATAAGAAACCCTGGAGGTGTGTGGTGTAATGGTTAGAGTCTTAGGAAATGGGCTTGTTGACCAGAGTTCAAATCCTGGACTAAGCTGTTTGCATTTCATATTAACGCTAATACCTTTGGAAAGGTATGCATCCAACTACTCTCTCTCTCTCTCTCTCTCTCTCTCTTCAGCTATGGGTAAATAGTAGGGTAGACTGGGTTCTTTAACCATGGCTAGGTAAGCAGTCTAATAGAAGGAACTCTGAATTCAAACCTGTTAAATTCCACTTAAGAAATTGACCTTGTATCGCATCCTGCTCATGCAGAGAGATTGGTAAATGTATATATATATATATTATATATATATATATATATATATATAAGAAACTTATAACAAAGGATTTCTTTCCAATTCCTATAAAATACACATCACCTTATTCATTTTTTTATTTTCACTTGCAGGAAAATCTTTTACATTCTATATTGTTATAAAGTATCTCCTTTATACCATCTATCACAATTCAGTTTTTTAAGAAACAAAATGTTTATAATACACAAATAACAAACCATACATTAAAATATGCTAGGGTTTTTTTTTTTTTTTATAGATGTTATACAACAGAGATTACAATAACCTCACTAGTATAAATGATTTTCACTGCTTGATTTAAATGTTTTGAGTATGCTGAATATCTCCCTCCTATTATATAACCCTGATTATTCTCAAGTAATACACCTTTCTTTTGATTGCTATCATCCCCGACTGGTTTACTCAACCGTGGAATATCATTCAGTCAGGAATCTCTAACACAAAACTTTGTACAGCATTTTTGACATGTTTTAACATTCACAAAACTTTGGGAGTGGAAGTTGAATTGTATTTTTAGCTTTCTTAAAACATACGGGAAAATGTTGAATGTTAAAATACAATAAAGGTAATGAAATATTTAAAAAAAAAAGAAAATGAAGTTGATTAAAACTAAATGTTCCTAATGCCATCAAACAAAAAGAAAACAATTTTTTTTGTGTGTGTGTGTGTATATATATATATATATATATATATATATATATATATAATATAATCAAGGCATGCCAACAGTATGGATTACTTTGGCTATCTCTCGCCATCCATCCCTATTGGTTATCACTATTGGCTAGTCCTCTAGACTTGTGGGTGTGTAATATCATGGAAACTGACCCATTAATACCAATGGTTTACATCCATGCTTCTCAAACATTTGGGAGTTGCAGACCGGTTGACATTTATTTTGATTGATGCACGGATCGGTGTATAAAATTAAAGAATTTGTTAAATTTGGAATAAAAAGTATTTATGCAGGCATGTTAGAATTAGCTTTATTTAATACAGAAATCATTAATACAAACTAACTTCCAGTGTACAGTCAATGGGAACAGGGAGACTGCTTCTTATTTATCAAGTCTTGGCTCCATAGAAGAGTGTCACATGCAATTTTGTTCCTGTACTTTGTTTTTATCACACTCATAGTTGAAAAAGCAGCCATGCATAGGTATGTTGATTGAAATTAGAGAAGCATATTAAGAGCAATTTCAGCTAGTTGATGTTTTTAGAAATATATTTTCAATTTTAGTTTATATGTATGGTTACCGTACTTCAAAACTATACACATTTTTAAAAATTATGTGCAGCACCTGTGGACTGACTGGCTATGAGAAGCACTGCTCTAGACAGCATTCAGAGCTGATGAATATGAGTTTTTGCTGGTCAGCCAACACTGGTGTGTCCATGTGGTGGAGTCCAAAGGTGAACATTGCTTATGAGTTCATCTATTATTCTCCAGCATGTCTTGGTCATCTTATTTAGATGGTTTATGAGATGGGAGGTAAGTGGAGTATTGCTTCCAAGACTTGTTCAAAACAGCACACAATATCCTTGTGTAGTTCCCATCTAGCTTTTTCTCCAACCAGTGCAACTGTACAGTAGTACAGACACAGCTACACCTTTGAAGAATTCCCATTTTATTTTATCAGAGAGATCATATTTTCATACAGTTGTTAACCTGTCAATAGCAGTTTATGCCTTACCTCTCTCCACTGGTCATACTACATGCTCGATATTAACTTGTGGAAGAAACCAGGGTTGCCCGGAATAATAAAAATAATATATTAAAGTACATTTTGTTAAACAAAAATTCATTATATTTGCTTTTGGTATGAATGAGTCTTATTAATTTTTATTATTGTTTATCTATTAAACTTCATAAATATGGCCACCACCAGATAATCTTACTCAGATGCGTAAAGGTCATTTTGCTCATTTGAAGTTCTCATCCCTTTTATATAGTATACAATTTTAATAACAGTGCTATTTTGATATACTTATATATCATTTTAATTCAATTTCCTTAACTGTTGCATTCTCAAAAACAACCTAAATTTTAGAAATCAATATTATTTTTAAATATAAAAACAAATTTCATTGTTTAAGAAACTAAAAGCAATTTTGTAGCTACATATTATCTTGTGTTTTACACTCAACAAATACATACTCCTTGTAGTCATGGTTCAGTTGTAAAGAACTGGAGCATTTGGGACCAGATGGCTCAACTTTATGAACTATAACTTCCTTAATTGGGCATTAGTAATAATTCAATTAGTTATAAACAATTTAACCAGTGTACAAAAGCGTAGCAAAAGTACCTTTTCTTCACTCCTTTTTTTTTTTTTTTTTTTTTTCCACTCACAAACATTCCACTAGCTGTCATAACTTGTAAAATCAACTATGGTGATTTTTTTTTTTTTTTTATTATTTTTTTTTTTTGTGGTGGGTCTGATTATTTTCTAAATATTATGACTATTCTCTTGTATGCTAAAATCTTAATCTTCTAATCGTATTACATAGATCTAAATATTTCCTATTTAATTCCACTTATTATAAGCTTGTGTATATAAAATAATATATAATATCAACAATAATACCTTAAGCATTTGAATCTTCATAATCTGCATACCACTTGTTTTTAATTTTAATGTTTCTTTCTTATCTCCTACTGAAACCAATTTAACTTCTTTCCACTGACTGGCCACAATCCAAAAATAGACATTTTATTTTTAGTCTACATAACTATTTGCCAATGTTGAAAATATTTAACTAGGAGTACACTAATTATTCTTAAGAATAACCTAAATTGCTAATTCACTTATTTAAGTCTTTCATGACTTATGTTTCTACATTTTTATTTATTTTTTTCTTCTAGAAAAAATATTCACTTTTATTAGGTGCTACATATTCTAAAGATGAAAAAAATGTTCTTGCTTTTAAGCATTTATGACTTTTTAAGAATTTCAATGAATAAAAGTTGGATTTCCCTCTCTATTCATTGCTTTTTTAAAATGTTCCTACTGACTTGGATTTAAAATGATATTCTTTTATTCATTCTTCTAAAATCATTAAGTTAATCATAGTTCATTTACTTAAGATTCCCCCCCCCCTCTTCTGTTCTTTCTTTAAAGCAGAAGAACATATTGACTGAGAGTCTATTTTCTGAAAAGTGTTAGGCATTTAAAAGTATTAAATTGTATAAAGTTTCTTTCATTTTGAATTACTGACAGAAAGACTTGGCAGATATTTCTGACGCCAAAACTTGCTTTGTTGATAAGCACTGATTTATACAAATACTCTTTACTGCCATGTTTACTTAAGGAAGTGATAAGTAATGTATTTTAAATCTGTAGTAGTTTTTAAGAAATACCAATAATTTACTCATTGCTTCAAGTTTGTTTTTTGGGTTTTTTTCCCCCACTTACAAGCTCCTTTTTTAGAATTAATTTTAAAATGAGCAGGACCTGTGAATATTCCACTGTATGATAATTTACTTAAGAGCTATTGCGAAATAGTTTAGTGTGTAAAAGTAAAATAATCTTGATTTAACTCTCTCCCTCTTTTTTTCTTTCTTTCTTTTGATCTTTTCATTATGTTTGATTGAAATAGATTAGCATTATCGCTTATGCACGTTCACCCCCTCTATCTTTCCTTCCTTCCTCTTTTTCTTTCTTTGTATTTTTTCTGTGTAGCATGTCCTTTTCTTCCCTTTCTTTATAATAAAAACAGAATGGTCCATTACTTAGCTGAGGTGACAACACTCATAAGAAATAAGTATTCGGCAGATAAGCAACACCAGATAATCAAGAATTACAATTTTGAATTTTGTTTTGGCTGATTTGGATGACCATTTTTAACCAGAGTGTTGCAAGATGATAACAGTTATACTATTAAGGAACACAAATATTAATATATAGATGAACTGTTTATTTTCTAAGTTGTGTGTTATGGGTTATTCTGGCAGTGAGTTAAGAATTTAAATCAATTTTCTTCATTTGTCCTTTTAATACAGATTCACTAACCAAATCTACAAATTTAATTCATTTGTGTGTCTATTCTAGTTTACCAAAGTATTTTTAGTATGAGGTAATCCATTTGTAGGAATAATTTATTCTTCTTCTAGTGATTATCTAGACACTTGAATTTGAAATTATCATATTTCTTCATACAGAATAAAACTTTAGTTATAACATTGGTTTGCAAAATAAAGCAATAAGTTATAAATTTATTCCAACTACAAATATTTAATATCTAAACATTTATTTCTAAATAGTGATTCTTTAATGCAAATAAATTTCAAATTATAGAGCAATTCTATTTTTAAAAGTTTACTAATTAACTACTATTTTAAAATTGTATATTTTATTTGGCAGTCTATGATTTTCAGGATATAAATTCTATCCTTATAAACTGTCAAAATTTGATAGTCTTAAGTCTGTTTAAAAATCATGACTTATATCAACATTGATTAATACTTACAATAACACTGTTGATTAGTCAGAAAAAGAAATAATAAAAACTACTTAGCCTAATTTATGTATATACAATAGTTATAGTTATTTATCTTTTAATAAATACCCAATAGTATTGTGCCAAATGATTTTTACACTAGAATCTTTTTTTTTTTTTTCTTTCTTTTTATATCATAATGTCTTGTATAGTTAATGTTCTTTAGACCTTTAAGTAAGCTTAATACTTATAAATTCATAGAATTCAATGTTAAATCAAATTAAAAATTTCACTTTCTTTTCTCCTTCACCTAAATATTCAAATAGTTTTCAACTAAAATTCTATTTTGATATGTTTGGAAAATTAGTGAATAATTAAATGATTGTTATTTTAAGAGGAAAAATGCTGTCTAAACATTAAAGATTATTTTATTCTCTTAATATCATGCTATAGGCACTTTTTGTATATACTATCTACCTATAATTACATTTTTCATTTGGGAGATGTTGTTTTTTTTTGTTTTTTGTTAATACTTAAGTCTTTTTACTTGTGTTTCTTAACAATTAATCATCTTGAATATTTTCTTATCCTAAAGGTTGATTTCACTATAAATATTATATAGTAATTACAGATACAAACATTTAAATTCTATTTTCTGCACTTGAGCCTCGTGTGTGTGTGTGTGTGTGTGTGTGTGTGAGGAATGTTTTGCCTCCAAAACATAGACACTAATTAAGCTTGATAAGACAACAACCGACCACATGATTAATTATAAGTTTTAAAAATTCTTGATAGTAAGTAATGAATATATATTTGTTGACTAGAAATAAAGGCAGCCTACAGTAATGTGTGTCTGTATTCATGATGTTCTTTTCTATGGAGGTGGGGGGCTCAGTTTATCATGAAGTACATGTGTTTTTACATGGGCCTCTGTTAATTTTAATGAGTTCACTTGTACAATTTTAGTGTCCTAGGTATGATGTTAAACTGCATCTAATAATGCAATTCCAGTTCTGGAGCTCTAGGGAGTGTGGAGTACCCATTCATTGCGATTACTCTCAGGTCCAACTTGACCTGGAGTGGTAGTACCTGTTAGGATCCCATCTATGGGTTAAATAGAAAAAAGGAGTTTTAAAAATTGTGTTTTTAAAAAAGAATTTTCAATACCCATCAAAAATGAATAAAACAAAATGTCTTCAGTATTAAATAACCCAACAAGGGTTGATATGCCATAAGATCCAACAACCAATATTGTACAATTTTTTTTTTATGTTTCTACAAAGAAAATATATTTCAGTATCTTCTCCAGACTATCTTTTAAATGATGGCATAAATAATTGTGGTGATAATATTAATATTTAATTTTTTTTATCAAGCGTTGAAGTTTTTTGGGGGGTGGGGTGGGTGGTCATAAATATATATATTTAATTTGTTCAAATGGATAAGAAAAACTGACCCTGTAAGTTAATCTCCCTTCATTTTCAATATGACTCTTTCTTTTCTTTCTCAGCCCAACTCCCTCGAACATGAAGGTCAGCCACATACATGTACTAAATTTGGTGGAAATTAGGCTTGAACAGTTTTTAGAGCTCTAAATCTGCATACACAGTTAATTTTTATGGTATAGATTAATTGGGCAAGGTTATCTGACAGTAGCCATCTTCTCTGCTAGTAAGACAAGAAAAATAAACCAAGGTTACATGGTTATCAGTAGCTGAAAATCATTCCTGACTTCATTCTTCTTTGTTAATTATTATGGCTTACCAATGATAAGAATATGGGGATTTATACATATCTCTCAAGTATATTGAAAAATGAATACACAGCTTCAACTGGAATTTGAACTGTTTAAATTCACTTTCTTTGTCAGTAACTATTATATCACTTTACACACACACACAAGGTAAATTTTCAAAAGGTCTTGAAAACATGTTGAAGAGATCATAGATAGCATTTTCACAATTTACAACTGAAATGAATTGAGTTAGTCATATTTCATTGTTTTTATATATTTTTTGGTAAAACCTTTAATTGGGGAGTGGTAGTCTTACCATTAAAGGGATTGAAAGGCCTTCTTTTTTCTTTTCTTTTTTCTTTCCTAAAATAATTTCAGATAAGACTCAAGGAGGTTAATCCAGTTGAGATCAATTTAGTCATTGATACTCAAACACATAAATCTACACAAATTATTCTGGTTAATTTGTAGCTACAGTATTCTTTCCATCATATTGGTTAAATCTTTTTGTAAATGCATATCTATTCTACTTCTCTTGGTTCTTGAAAATAGGGATATATTCCCTAAGATGAAACATTAAAGGTTTTGATCATCACCATAAGTGTGTGTGTTGATTTTCTGAAGCAAATTGTATGTATCCTCTTCATCTATCAATGCTAAAATCCAACTGGAGTAAAGAGCCATAATTTTCTCATAAGAATAAATTATGCATATGGCAATTTGATTTACATCAAAGAATGCTTTCTCAGGTTTCTTCAACAAAACACTTTCAACTTTATTAAACAATACATTTTTTTATTATTATTTCACTCCTTGTGAGTTTTTTCGGTGTTGTGTGAGCAACAACAAGTTTCCTCAGGTCTCCAGGGCTCTTCTGGGTATTCTAGCTGATTTCAACAATGCAGTTGGCTGGATGATCTCAATTCTTCCTCTGATTTCCAATACCTCTCATCTGTTTTCTAAACTTTTGGGAACCATTCTAAGTGCACCAACTACAATTGTTATCACTTTTACCCTCATATTATGATTATATAACATGTTGTTTTTTTGTTGTTTTTTCCTGTTGTACGTGGGGGTAGTTTAATTTTTAAAAACTAATTGAATAAATTTCTGTTCCATTATTTTCTCTTTATTGAATTGTTTTGAAGTTTTGTTCAATCAGCTTCTTTTCTAATCCATTTCATTTTAGTTCTTAGTATGAATTAGGAAACTGGATTTTCTGAAAAATGTACATGTTTTAAAGGAAAAAATGTTAATTATACTGAATGTTTGTTTCCTTTTAGTTACTGATTACAACAATAAAAATACATTAATCCACCCCCCACCCCACCATATAATTTAAATGGAGCATTATGAAGAATTGTCTGGTAAAAATTCTTCCATGTACTGGTATTTGAGAGGGTAGAAATCAGTTTCATTTACTACATCCTCATCATTGTTTTGATGGACAGTGAGGGAGTCAATCTCCTTTTCACTAGCACTAGACTACCTAGACTAGAGAATCTTTTTGCATATGAAGTGGGATGCCACACCTACCATCAACTCCCCACTTTACCATACAGATCCAAGCTGTGCTACTCATCCACTGAGTGGGCGAAAGGCCAGTATCGAACCTGGAACCTTGTGGTTCCTACGTGGATGCTCTATCAACTAAGCTAAACCAGACCCCTATGAATATACTCTAACCGTTATGACACTTATTCTATATATCTTTTAATTAAATACAAGGTTACTATTTTCATTTTTACATTCTCCTTTTACAAAGTAATTTCTTTTTTTTATTTTGTTTATTAAAAAGTATTCTATTTCTTTATGATAAATTGTTCTCTTTAAACAACTTAATCATCAAAATGATTTTTGTTATTATTATTATTATTATTATTGAGTTGTTCATGCCAGTAGTAACTGGTGGTTTCACTGAATTTTGAGTGACAGCTTTTCAGGTTTCTTCTAAATATTCTATCTCAGAAGTCCTTTTAACAGTCTCAATTATATTCATTTTGAATTTTATTCTTTGCTGTTTTATTCTGATGAGATTAAGAATCTCCAAATCTGAATCATCATAAAAATAAAGAAGAATAATGTAATTATCTGATTATTAGTTTCACTTTCAAAACTCCCTATCAATAAAATCCCTATTCCTTCAGGTTTAAAGTTATTCTCACTTCTTCACACTACTTTTGGATTTTACATATTTTAATAATAATACTTAATGTCAAAACCCCTTAAAGAAAATTTAAGCATTTGGTATTAAAATTAAACGTTAGCAAACCCAGGATTATATGTTGCAAAGAGTTCATTAAATTCTTGTGTATAGCTTACAAATGTTAAGTATATTTAGATTTACTGATTAATTTCATTTTCTGATAACCCAGATATTTTTTGTTGTTTATTTATCGTATGTATTCTGATAAAAACAGGCAGGATTTGCAATTGAAGAAAATGTTTGAAGGGTATTTTTTAAGTTTTTCTCCATTATACTAGTACAAAATAAAAAACACAAGGCGATTTTTGAAACATATTGCCTGAGGGGTGGGAGTAAAAAATTCAATGTCAGCGAGTTTGTACCCTAAGTAAGTAAAATCATCAAATTCATTAAAGGATTAAAAAATAAAACAATTTGAAATGTAAACTTTAAATATGTATTAAAATAAAACAAACTATATATAGATATATACTACCAGTTTTAAAAAACAATGAGGACTGTCTAATGTTGTATGTTCAAATTTTGAGTGTATTTATTCTATGTTATGACGATTTTGGGTAGGCAGTGACATAATTTTTGTTACAGACAAAAACCGGAAGTGAATCTCCATTATTAATAGATTTTAATAGATATATATATATTTATACATAGATAATTCTTGGCAAAATAGTATTAAGCACAAGTTAAATAGGGGGGGGTCCTGTTAACTTTTTTTCAACTTATTGCAATTGTTTCCCCCATTTACTTTTTGGTCAATGGATGTTGCTTTTTGTTGAAAATCCTCTTTAAATTAAAAAATGTCAACGATTAAAATTCCTATCCTATTTACAGTGCATGTTATTTACAAAAAATAACTGCTATTTACCTCTTATTAAAACTTGGGGTAAAACTGCAATCATAAAGGAAAAATGATATTCTATAGATTCTTCACATCTTAATTTGTGGATAATTTTTCACTTTTTTTTTTTTTTTTTTTTTTTTTTTTTTTTTTGTGCCAGAAAGGAAATGGATTAATCATGCTGAATTAGTTTATTTTGTCACAATTTAATTACCATCTGTTTATTACTTATTGTATATCTGCTTAAAAACTACGACAGACTCTTTTCACAGTTGTTCTTGATATTTTACCAAGATTTATTCAACATATTAATTGGAAAATTAAAATAAAAATTAAGTGAAATTCAAGACGAAAAGGTCTCATTTCAAAAATTATCTCTAAATTAGATTTAGATAAGAATTCACCAACTCCTAATCAAAATTTGAGATGGTGACTTCAAAACCAATTATTTCTTATTAATGTTTTTTTTTTTTTTGTTTATCTTTGCTAGCCAGACTTTTTAAATTTTAAATTTCATTCAGCAATGACAGTTGTTACTTGGTATCAGAAATAAAATTGACTTTAAAACAAAACTAAATAGGAATAGTCTACTCAGAAAAGTTAACTGAAAGGTAATAAAAAAAATTTTTTTAAATGCTGCAATATATCTAAAACACATTTCCATAAGGATCTCAAGAAGAGATGTGTATTTCTTAATCATAAAAATTATTTTTAGTTGAACACTATTGATTCTTTTTTTAATGTTAACCAACATTAACTTGGTTTCAAGTTTGATTTGAGACTCTCTCTTTCTCTCTCTCTCTCTCTCTCTTCACATTTATTGCTACTCCTTGGTCTGTTTATTCCTAATAAATATTCCAAAACTTTTAGTTTTTTTTGTTTTTTTTAAAGAGTCTATATCAATTAAATGTAATTATCATGGGACTGTTGCAAATGTAATAGAAGTTTAAAATAAGCCTTTCCCTTATCCTTGTTCTTCCTCTGAGAGACTTTTTCTTTTTTTTTTTTTTTTTTTTTTCTTGCAAATTCTTTTGCCTTAATTATCCTTCTTAATTAATCTTAGGATCTGCCAAGTGATATTTAATTCAGAAATTACCTTAATTTTTATTTTTTTCTATTTAGTTTCAGGCACACTATAGTTAAGAGGCAAAATGAGTAAGAAGAAGGAAACTGCACCCATGAGATAGTGAATGTAAAAGCTGTGTTATGGCCATTTGTTGATATTATTGACATGGGAAGACAAGATTCAGTTTTTTTAACTAATTTCAGTAATGTACTCTTAAGCTGTCAGCAGCCAAAATTAGACTCGGTACCATGTAATAAAAAAAACAGCTTTTTTTTTAAATATATAAATTAAGCTGTTTCAATTAAAATAGCTTTCTTGATCATTTGTTGGAATGATCTTATTTGCTAATAAATAAGGATGATATATTGGAAAATATTCTTTTAAGTAAAAGAGATGAGAAATAAAATTTAATCAATTCAAACTTTTTTTCTTTTTTTTTTTTTTTCTTTCATGGAAAGAATAAAATAATTTATTCATAATAAGATACTCCAGTAATTTTTTTTTCTTTCTCTTTAATTATTTTCAGATGTTTTATTGTCATTCTATTGTCAGCCAGTCTATTTGTTCTGAACAAGGGGAATAACATCCCCGAAATATTTACGAAATAAAACGAAACTTAACATTAAAAAACTGAGTTTCTTATATTTCACACCTAATGCTTCATACTAAATCCCAAATAATATATTATAGACACACACACACACACATACACATATATATATATATATATAAGAATATATTTAGAAGCTGTGACTTAATTATTAGAATAGATAAAATATTGATGTAATGAGGTATTTTAAGCTTAAACTTCCAGTGGTGGCAGACAATTGGAGGAGAGAAGTAGTTTGCTATTGCCTTCACTTTCTAGTTTATTATTTTAAAAAGCCACTGAGATTATATATATATATATATATAAATCTGTGGCTTTTTTTTTTACTAGAGTAAAGACAATAGCAAACTACTTCTCTCCTCCAATTGTCTGCCACCACTGGAAGTTTAAGCTTAAAATGCATCAATATTTTATCTATTCTAATAATTAAGTCACAGATTCTAAATACATAAATCAATAAATAGAAAATTCTAATAAATTTGGTACTGTAGAATAATCTTTATTAACTTCTTTTTGTCCAATTTATGAATATACAGAACATCTCGAAACTCACACATGACTTTTATTACTATTAGATTAAATAAGTCTTTTGATTAAGCCTTTCTGCAATTAAATCAGAAATATCACCATTAATCTTGTTCTATAGTTCAATATTTTTATGATATTATGGTGTTTAAATGTTGATTCACATATTCTATAAAATTTCAAAATGAAAAAGAATCTTCTTGGAGATGAAATACAGAAAATAAATATTCTAAATATGCAGTTGTGATCATGTTTCAGCTCATAAAACTTTAAAATCTTAAAACTATTTTTCATTGGTAATCATCCTTATTGTAGATATTAATAAAAGAAAATAATTCTTTATCTATTTCTCTTTTATTTCATTCAAATCGTTCTTCTTTTTATTGCATAATGTTATTTAATAGAGTTGGGGATTTGGCAATTTTGGTTTTGGTATTGATTTCAGTTATTTTTTTCCTTGATACCTGGTTTGGTTTCAGTTTTTAATTTACTATGTTTTTCTCTCTAAGGAAGCCACTCCTTCTCTTGTGTAACAATGATTAGATATTTCAGGTGACAAATTATTTATTTACTTTTACCACAAAAAGTATATTTTTAGACATTTAATTTTGATAACTGAAACAAATAGATTTCAGATGTCATGTAGTATTTCCTTTGAAAACATTCTATGCTAGAAAATAGATTCCAAAGTGGCATACTTCTATTTCTTTTCTTTCTTCTTTTATAGACAAATGAATTTCACATTTATCTCCTAAAAATATCTAATTAAATGTTTTTTGTTCAATCTTTCCAATAGTACAAATGTTGATAAAATTCAATTTTATTAAAATCTGAATGTTTTTGGTTTTGTAAAAAAATCTGTGCTGTTTCCCTGTGTAGAAATTTTTTTTTTTTTTTTTTTTTTTTTTTTTCATAAACCTCTCATCTTTATTATTTAGTTTAATACAAGTTAATGATATAAACACATTATGTTCAAATATATTTTAATTTTCTAAATTACACATAGACACATCAATAAATCTAACAATGAAAAAAAAAAAAAACATTAATTTTACATATTTTTTACATAGATCAAACATTATACAGTGAAAATTTCAGATAAAATTTAACTCCTAATTATGTCAACCTGCAGATTTATTGATTCCCCCCCCCCTACTCCCACTTTGTAAATGATTATTTTAGCTCTTCTCATTTTTTTATTCTAATTATTATAAAGTGAATAGCTCTTTGTAAATTTTAGTTTGTATTAGAGATTATAGGTCTGTTGAATAAAATATTGCTTATAATATTTGTTGTCTATACACAATTCATCTGGGTTTCAGTATTTAAACACACACACACACACACACACAATTTGTTATTACATATTAGTAGTAACAACAATTATGTATATTTTACATGCTACTTTTCTTTCATATAACTTTGCAAATGTAAAATTGATTACTGTCAACTTGTATCTTCCTGATCCGGTTCTCAACTCATTATGAATCCTAACCAATTCAATTTAAAGTAATGCTAGTCTTTAGTTGATTCACAATATCCAATTTTTTATTATTGTTTCACTCTTTAAATTATCTGTATGGATTTAATAATGGCTCTTACTTAAAATAAAATAAAATTTCTGATAAAAAGTTTTTTTTTAATTTTATTTTTTTAATAATCATTTTTGGGGCAGGGTGAATGATGAATATTTTGATTTATATATATATATATATATATATATATATATATATATATATACACACATACACACACAAGATCTGTTGATGAGGTTTAAATCCACTTCACTTGATGAGTCAAAGGTATATATTTTGTTAAAGCACACTTTAATCATCTCTTTAATCAACAAAGATAGTTTTTTAATTACCACTTTGAACTAATAAACCTCTTTCTCTAATTTTCAATTGTTTATTTAAAATAAACTTTTTCTCAACAAAGAATCTATTTATCTATTTATAACTCTCAGTAGCTGCTTTTTAATGCTGTCTTGAGACACACCTCCTCCCCCCCCCCCATCTGATTTTCTATCTACATTTTACAAAATCATTTGACATCTGTCATAGTTTGTTTTGATTTTCTAACTTTTACCAATAATGTTACTCATACACTTGCTGAGTTTCTTAAATGCATATCTGTTAAACAAAATACAACAGAAATTAATTTCTAAAGGTTTTTTTTTCTGCAATAAATAATTTATTGATAAATGTACTGTTTGGCTCTGATCAAATCAACCCCCACTCCTCCTCCTCTCATCATCATCATCATCATTCTGCCTTTGTTAATAACCAATATGAAAGCAGTCAACAGAAGTAAGAGAAATCCTAGTAATAATGTAATTGATAGAAAGATTGCCTCTGTGTTTTTTAGTCATGCAATTGGCATTTGTGTATAGAGAATTCTAGTGAATCTCTTTGATTATATTGTTTTGTGCAAACTGTCAAAAATGACAAATCAGAAACATTGTTAAAAATCCACATCTCCTAGGATTCTATCTTTTTGTTTTAATCCAATAATATAAAAATCTATTTCATTCAGATTTCATATATTGGTACAATCCAAATCATCTTAGCATTTTCTTGCTGAAACTATTTACTAGTTTTCTACATATTAAGAACTAAAAGTGTCACTTAAATTCATGCATTTTTTAATCCAACTATTTTGAGGAATCTATATTTATCAATTTTAGTAATTTTATGTTTAAGTAATTAGGAAAATATGAACTATGAATTGATTTGGTGTCAGTCCAAAGTACTATTTTAAAACTTAGGGTGATTGTCCAATATCTGTATGTAATGCAGGCATCAGTTTAGCTCAGTCAGTAGAGCATCTGCCTAGGAATCGCAAGGTTCCAAGTTTGATACCGGTCCCCACCAACTTAGCATATGAATAGTGTAGATTGTGTAATCTGATCTGTATGGTAAAGTGGAGGGCTGACGGTAGGTGTAGTGCTCCATTTCGATCAAAAACAATCTTCCTAATCTAGTGCTAGTGAAAATGGGATAAAGTCCCTCCTTGTTTGGCTGATACCAACAATAGGCCACTCCGAATACTTTATTACTTTTATGTCTCAAGTTTTATATGTCTATCATTCTCATCACCTGAGATCAATATATAAATAATGTTTTAAATGATCTTAAATGAAATAAGATTGTGACTATCATGTGTAATGACCTTATTTTTATTTAATGAAAAATAAAGTAATAAAAACATTACCATAGTAATGTGTAAGTTTAAAGCTGTTATGGTTTAGTAATGAGTTTAGATAATATTTATTTATTAATAACTATAAATAATGTAAAAAGAAATATTTGTCAAAAATCAAATGCTTTGGTTATTTATTTGTTTCCTATCACAAGTTCATTGTTCAAGTTTTAGAGTCTCTACAGTTTCGAAAGCAAATAAAATATAATCCCCCCCCCCCCGAGTATGTCAATAGCTACTTATCAGGCATAATTAAAGAGAAGAATTATCTTTCTAACTTAGATAAGTTCATGTTTTTTGTTTTTTTAAGATCCTACCTTTTACTGTTTTCAGAAATGTGAGAGTATTAAAAAAAAAAAAACAATCAGAAACATTTTTATATTATGTAATCAAAGATGACAAAATTAATATTTGAATAAAATAAATACCATGATATTGCATAATTCATCTTGTCTGTAGAAATTGAATGATCAGATATAACTGCGACCTTCATAATAGTTTAGGAAATTGTTTTACTCTATATGCAATGTAATTTTGTCATAGGGTCATTCCATGTCACAACACCAGCAAAAGTTGAAATCTGCACCCACCAACACCAAATTACTTGAAATTTGACACAAATGTTCTCCTTAGGAAAGTGTGTCAAATTATTTTGTGTTAAACCTTACCATTCCGATTTTAGAGCGGGGTTATAATTGTCCTATGATGCCTCTAAATTAAGGCCGTGCGGTATTGCAGAATCTCAGTGTTTTTTGTTGGTTTTTTTTTTTGGGGGGGGGGGTAAATTTTAAAAATACTTCCATACATTCAATATTTCTGAAATTTGGTATGTAGGGCAAATAAGGGCTGTAGAATCCAAATATCCAGCTATTTTAATACCTGATTTCCTATACCTGATAGAAATTTTCATTTTGCTCACCCAAATGCATGACTCCAAAATCAACAACTTTTCACCCATGTAGCTTACAGTCAGACTGTAGAAAATATATCATCTTCAATTTTCATAATATTTTTTCCTAACATCTACTATGCCTGCCTAAGTTCACCAAAGAATTTTGTGAGGGAGTCAAGTCTACTTTAGAAGATATGAATCTGCCAAGTGAGAGTTTCTTTTCTTATGTACATGCAGGATTTCAGTAAAAGATTATAATTCAAGACAATCATCCTAATGCTCCATGAACTCTTAAATATTGATATTGTGCTCAGTGACTTCTTAAAATATTCAATAATATTGTTTTTATTAATTCAAAAGAAAACAATTTAAATATATTTTGCAGATATTACTTTTTATACAGATATTTTAACAACTGGTAAACATTCCTTTAGGCATGATAATCAACGGTGCATAGAATATTTGTAGATAAACATGAAGTTAAAAGAAATTCTTTCTGTTTGTGTTTTTTTTTTTGTTTTTTTGTAATTTCATTTTTATATTTTTTACTATTTTTCAATTATTTTCATGAAACAAAAACATTTGATTTTTTTTTCATTCAGAAGAAAGTGATAATAAAAAATGAATATACAAGGAGTCTTTAAAACATTACATTTTAAACTACACTGTGCAATAAATTTTGTTGTGGATACAGACCATCTTGGATAGATGATAAACTCTACCATTTGGTGTTATAGGGACAACAGTGCACAGAATATTTGTTAATGGCACAAAACATATCCTTAAAATCCTCTTCCCAGTAAAATGAAAGAGATGGAGGAGCTGGGTGCATAAACTTAATCAGCAAGTCCTTATTCTTTGTATCAATCCAAATTTTATTTAAACATATCCTGAAATGACAAATTTCACTGTTTATTCTTCAGTCCCAATAGAAAAGTCAGTTTTCATCTTCACTACATTGTTTCATGGCTATTTTAGCTCTGACGAGTGGAATAAATTGATGAAAACTTCTTGTTCCTGGGACTGAGGATGCATTTTTGAATCTCATGTTGAGGCTCCTCATTGCTTCCTCAACTTCTTCCTTTTCAACCAGAATGAATTTGATACTGTCAATTGCAGATTTGCAATATTCAAACATAGATTTTGGAAAGGATTTGTTTGGTAATTGGACTTTCTTTTGACACTCTCCTTTTCACTGTTCCACCTATACCATCACATAGTTGTTTACCATGACTTGTTGCAAAGATATTCCAAAATCTTTCTGATGGTTGCACAAATTGGCAAAGTTCTTATAATTCTCGTATTGCACTGTGCAACCATTAGTAAAATACTCAATATTTTTTATATTTGGCAAGGTAGGCGTGATTACCTCAATCATTTTTTTTCCGTACCATATAAACAAATGCTACATGTGAGTTGTCACTCGACATAATGCAGAAACATTGATTTTTGCATTGCATTTTCAAGTTTAAAGTAGAGTACCACTGGATGTAAAGTACATTGTGAGGTACTCCAAGGAAAACTCTGGATATCATCTTGAACAACAAATTTGTAGTTCTCGGCAAAATCTCCCAGGAACAAAACTTTGCAATCACTAATCTCCTCCTTTCTTTGCTTTAAGTATCTGGATTGTGATTTAGCCAATTAAGAATGAGGTGCTAATTTATTCAATTCCAAAACAACTAAATCAATGTAAGCTTGACAGGATTCCTTTTGTGTTGTCAAAGTCGATCAGTCAGTTGTTATCCATTGGGAGAACTCTATTGATTCAGCATTATCAATATATCCTTCAATGGTATCATAAAGAAATTTTTCAAGCTGCCTTGATGATTTAGGACAGTTTGGACACCTATGAATCATACACTCTATTTCAAGAGATCTTGATATGATACATTCAGTGGCTCCAGTAATAATTTCATGTTTTCATGGATGGTGCATACATATACAGCATGTGTACCTGCACTGCCAGCAAGGACACAGCATTTCAGCCTGAGATTACAAAATTTTGAAAACTCCAAGGATACTATCAGGTTCTGTTCCTTGAATGGTCTGAAGAGCTCATTTAGGTTGCACAAGATGAGTCTTTTCTGCTGATGAATATTATGTTTAATACTAACATAGTCTTTCCTGCTGGCATCAGTCAAGTATATTCATCATCTTGGTAAAATACTTTCACTAGCTGTGCAATATCAGCAGGCAAAGACTTGCCCCTTTTTGGTTCTGGCACAGCTAAAATACCTCTTACCAAACACAATTTGTGAGCCTTGCGTACAATGTGTTCTGAAACACCAATCACACAACCTTTTTGTGTGACCAGTCGGTAGGGGCAAGTGTCAAGATTTGTATTTTTATATTGGTTGATTCCACTCTCTTCACTTTTGCTACAAGAAGCTTTATCATTTCATCAAAGCACTTAGCTTTATATAAAATCTCATTTTTGAATTTCAAAGCCTCATCATTCAACAGCTCAGTGTCAATATTTAATGACCTGCCTACTTTGGTCTTTATACATTGCAATGTTGAAGAATTTTTTCTCTTACCTAAATGAGGTTTTCCAGAGTAATGAAGCCCTTTTGTTTTCATTGGAGAAATTCCAATAGCAGTGAAACATTCATTGATATTTCTCTTCTGTTTTTGCAGAAGTACTTGTATCAAGCTTTTTCATTGTTCATCTGATACATGTCTTGGTTCTTCATTATTACTAACCTTTTCTGATTCTGCAGAAGTACCTGCTTCAAGCTCTTTTATTTCCTCATCTGATACATGTCTTGGTTCTTCATCATCAGGAAGAAGTTTGTGGATTTGTATTTGACAATTAGGGCAGAGTTTCTTGTCTGGGATTTGTACCAACTTAGCTTTTGCCTTGTTTGCCATCTCCAATGAAATTGGTTTCAAACCACCTTTAATTTGCTTTTTATGATTTTAATTGAATACATCTCTTTACAAGCCATTCATATTTAGTCAACAAAGTCTGATTGTGATGGTAACATATAGTTGTCTTTTATCCTCATCAAATCTTGTTCTATAGGCAAAAAGCTTTATATCCATTGCATCCAACTGATCAACTGAAATCACTCCAACCTGTTTATCATAGAATAGACCATGACATTTTTCAACTGTTAGCTCAGTACAAATAGAACAATAATGTTAGCCTCTCAAACCCTCTTTCATTCTTTCTTTTCAATAAAAACATTATTCCAGTGACAAGGAAGTGTAATCTGTAGTGAATAAGTGGCTCAAAGAACAGTCAACAGAATAGGGATACATGCTCTCATTCGAAGGTGGAACATTGCTATTGAGAGAAAGTGACTGTGGGGAAAGTATGGATGTGATCCATAGAGGACCAGCTTCATTTTGATGTATGATACATCTTCCTGTGTTGGTAATTATACCTGTCCTAAACAAAATGGCACCCTTGTATTTTTTTGTATTTTTTTTTTAAATTAATAAAAATAATATTGATTAATTTAAGAAGTCACTGAGCACAATATCAACATTTGAGAGTTCATGGAGCATTAGGATGATTGTCTTTAATTATAATCTTTCACTGAAATCCTGAATGTATATAGGAAAAAAGCTCTGAACTTGGCAGATTCATATCTTCTAAAGTAGACTTGACTCCGTCACAAAATTCTTTGGTAAACTTAGGCAGGCATAGTAGATGTTAGGAAAAAAAAATATAAAAATTGAAGAGGACTTATTTTCTATGTAAGCTACATAGGTGAAAAGTTGTTGATTTTGGAGTCATGCATTTGGGTGAGCAAAATAACATTTTTTTATCAGGTACAGGGTTAAAATAGTTGGATATTTGGATTCTACAGTCCTTATTTGCCCTACATACCAAATTTCAGAAATATTGAATGTATGGAAGTATTTTTTTTTTTTTTTTTTTTTTTTTAAACACTGAGATTCTGCAATACTGCACAGTCTTAATTTAGAGGCAAAATAGAAAAATTATACCCCCCCTCTAAAATCGGAACGGTAAGGTTGAACACAAAATAATTTGACACACTTTCCTAACTCATGAAGGGGAACATTTGTGCCAAATTTCAAGTAATTCGGTGTCGGTGGGTCTAACGCCTTGGTGAATTGACATGGAATGACCCGTACTCTATACCAATAATTTAGTAGCCTTCCCAGTTGATTTTTTTTATTTGAGGTTATTGTTAGTTATATAAAGCTTTGTAAATAGAGTTCAGAACTGTTTGAATTATGCAAATATCCCCAGTGGTTCAAAAGTTATGAGAATTTAAAGCCCCGAAATTGGGGGTACAAAAGTGGGCATGATTTTGTTCAAAAAATATCAAATCTCGGACCAATTCAAAACAAGAAATTTAGTTAAACTGGTACGGTCTGAATAAACGGCACCTAGTTGAATTGTTTACATTCAGAAGACAAGTAAATTTGAGTTTTTTGGGGATGGGGTTTTAACAATTTTTATAAAACTTTGCATTCTTATGTAAAATTGTATGTTCTTTCTGATTTTGCATTTAAATTTTATGTATTTCCATGCTAGAACCCATTATTTGGGGAATAAGAAGTAGGGATATCAAGATTTTATTTTTTATTATTCAACATTTTCATTTTAATACTGCATATATACACATATATAGTATTAATTTATATAAATAACATCACTTTGGACTTTAAAAATACCTTTTTAAATACCTGCTATGTTGTATTACATACAAGAAATAGAATAACTCTTTATATAATTTTATTTAACAATGCTTGTCCTGCATGTGCAGCTTTAAAATAATACCGTTTTAACTAACCATAAAAAATAATTTAATGGTTAAAAACACATAAAAGTTACATATTTAGAAATTTTCTTTTCTTTCCAACAATATAAGTATTTTTAAAATTGGACCTGAAATAAGCGATGAATTAATATTTAAACTGGTACGGTCTGAATAAACGGCACCTAGTTGAGTTGTTTACATTCGGAAGACAAGTAAATTTGAGTTTTGTTTTTTGTTTTATTCAAAGTTTCAAAACAAATCCCTGACAATATACAATCGTTTTTATTTCACACATATATGAAAATAATTCTGAGTCTGTCTACTATTACTGGTATAGTGTTTTGTTTTGTTTTTTTGCTTCTGTTATATTTTTTGAAGAAATCGCCTTCAAATTTGCTCTATTGTATTTTCACTTCCACGGGGCCTAGAAACAAAAAATAGGTCCTTTTCGTACTTCCAGGTGTCTTTTAATTGAGTGTAAAATTTCAAGAATATTAATAAAGATTAGCCACTATGATTTTGAAAAACAAAGTAGCGTGTAAAAATTAGTTTTTAAAAAAAGTCATATTTTATATTTTCAGCTTTTCGAAGCAAGATATAATTTTAACTCACTGTAAAAAAATAATTCAATGGATAAAAACACATAAAAATTACATATTTAGAAAGATTATTTTCTTTTCTTTCCAACCATATAAATATTTTAAAGATTAGATCAGAAATACCCGAGAAATTGCTATTTGAACCAATTAAGGTGAAAAATTGTCTGTGTCCAACGATTTTATAAAACAAGCTGGCAATGCTAAATTTAGTAGTCAAGTATAGTATCATTCCAACTGTTTAATGATATAAGCCAAATATCTTACTCTAAGTATGAAAAAGTATAGATAGACATAATCTTTTTCTGTTCTATTATGGCATTCACCCTGGGTCAGTTGAGCCGGCTCCAACCAGCAAATTCACAAATGGTCCCCAAACCCCATATGCATATCTCGTTGTTTGCCACAAATTTTCCATAGATGCAGTGACAATTCACTAAAGAATTGTCTGAAAATGATCCTACCATCTAACAAAATACATTGGCAATAAATTTAAGAATACATTAACTTCTATATATTGGTTTATCTTGTGCAAATGTAAACAGTGTTCCCTATTGCCAATTCCTTAGGCAAAATTCACTTTATTTATTCAATGACCCTCATACAGCAAATTTTTACCCCCAAAAAATGTGAGTTAAATTAGTATTTTCTGAATGATTCTTTTTTCTTCTTCTTTTCCCATGTAGGTAAATGCTTTAAAATTAAATAATCTAACACCTAACACTGGATGGACACTAAAAACATTTAGGAAACTAATTTATATTATAAAAATAAAACAAATGTATACCATTAATAAGTAGTTCTCACCTTTTTTGTGTCTATAACTATCTGATACACATATATTATATACCATCTTGTCCATTACCATCAGGTGTTATCATGGTCTTAAGAACTTCATATGCTCAAATTTTTAAATCAATTTGTGTAAACTTCACAAATCTCATATAAAGCTTTATTTATTTATTTATTTTTTAATGCTTAAAATTAATGCTATATTTTCCAATTAATCTATGTTAAATTAGCAGGACCTGTGGATATACCACAGTATAATAATTTTATTATTAGATTTCATATTGAGCTATTAAAAGCTATTGCAAATAGTTCAATATGTAAAAAGTATAATAATCTTGATTTAACTCTTTCATTCTTTTTTCTTTCTTTCCTTTTTTTCATTATGTTTGATTGAAACAAATTAGCATTATTGCTTCTGTGCGCTCAATTACTCTTTCTACCATTCCTCTACTCTCTTTCTTTCTTATTATACTTTTTCTGTGTAGCATGTCCTTTTGCTTCCTTTTCTTTATGATAAAAATGGAATGGTCCATTATTTAGCTGAGAAATAAGAATTTGGTGGATAAGCAACACCAGATAATCAAGATTTACATTTTTGCATTTTATCTTGGATGATTTGGACAGTCTCATTTTTAACCAGTGGGTGTTGCAAGGTGATAACAGTCACATAATTAAGGAACATGAGTATTAATATTATAGATTATATAAGGTTAAATTTTGTATGTCAGTTGCTTTTAGTTTCTCAATATATTTTACTACTCAGCAGTACTGTTTCTATCATAAACAGAAAAGACAAAGACAAGGACAAAATCTGGTTCTCACATATATTTGTTATTTGGGATGTGATTCAAATGTCATTTCTACTGGAACTTTATCTTTCTATTTAATCAGTCTCTCTCTCTCTCTCTCTCTCTCTCTCTCTCTCTCTCTCTCTCATCTAGTGATAGTGTGTAGAAGGGTAACTTTGTCATTTATTTCTACTTTGTGATTCATCACAAATCTACCAGGCAATTAGCACTGATTGGTTGACATTGATATCTGTAAACCCATTTTGCTTTCACTGCCATTTTAACATAAACACAATTTTTCTTCATGTGATAAACACAAATCAGGCAAAATAGAGGCTACACACAATCTGGTTAATACTCGGAGTAGTTAAAAATAATCTTCACACAAAACTAAATTTAAAAGAATCAAATAATGATTTGTAGAAAAATTAAAGATTAATTTTGACAGTGTCTCATATTTTATTTCTATGGGAATATTTTATTTGTCATTTAAGGTTTTTATTTCATTATTTTATAACGTCTTTGCCTAAACTGCTTTTATTAGCATTATCTGTAGATTAGCTTTAATCGGTGGACATTGACAAATTTGGACCTTAATTGCTCCAACTTGGAATTTCTTGTGTATTTCTGGCCCAATCTTTAAAATATTTGTATGGTTGGGAAGAAAAGATAACAATCTTTCTAAATATTTAATTTCTATGTGTTTTTATCCATTGAATTGTTTTTTACAGCGAGTTAAAATTATATCTTGCTTCGAACAGGCGAAAAAGCAAAATATAATTTTATATATATATATATATATATATATATATTTTATTTTTTTTTTTTTTTTTTTTTTAGACTGAATTTTATACATTACTTTGTTTTACAAAATCAAAGAGGCCAATCCTTTTTCTTGTTTTAATAAGTTGTTAGCAATTGATCTCTATGCAATATGAATTCAGCAAGCTGATTCAACATTGTATAAAAGTTTTTTCATAACTTTTAAAAAAGATTTTTAAAACACCAAATCATGAAATATTGATAATATAGATTATTATTAGCTTACCCCACTGCTAATAAAGTCTTGTAAAATATAAATAATGATTAAAAAAAACTTTGTTGATTAATATAACTTCCTACAGAAAGACTATTTATCAGCAACAGAAAATCACTAAATAAACATATTGTACAGTTTCTAATTTGATTTTTATGCATGAGTTAGTGTATCATATAATTATATACAATATAATTTCTAGAGAGAAAAAATGAACTTTTACATCAAACATAATATTGTGATTAAAATTTCAGAAAAGATGACAATTGGAGTTGATTACTTAGTAGTAGTAATACAAGGTGTCCAAAAAAAATTGACTTAGTCTAATAATACAATGAATTCGCACTCAAATGATCTCAAACTTTAACAAAGTGTGTAAAAACTAAGTTTAAGGTTTTAATTTTTCTATATTCTATTTTGTACTTTTAAAAATATGGAAATGAAATTGTATAAATAATTTCTTTTTGCTTTTTAATAAGAATAGACTAAGTTAGTGATTGGAATTTTAACTTTAGTCATTATGTAAATAAATTATTTGGTTAAATTCATGTAATTTAATCCTTGATTAATTATTGAAAAAATAATGGAATTCTTTTTTTGCTCTGGGGATCTTGTTTGAATGAATTTCTTATTTTATTTGTATTGTATGTGTCGCCATAGTCTGAAGTGGTTAACATTCTTTAATTAAACTCTCTTAATTTAATCCACTTGTTAACAATGTTTATTAGTCAATGTATTTTTCAACTTTAGAGCCTTTCTATTTATTTATTTATTGGTTGTGTGTATGTGTGTGTTATACTTGAATATATTTTGATCATTTCTTGCCTTTGCCTATTGTTAAGTAGTCATCTAATTTGTCTTCATGAAATTTCATCTAATTTCCTTTCCCAGTTGAATTTCCAACCTTTACAAACTATATTTTCAAGTTGCATCCATCATTTTAGTTACAAGTAATTAATATATCTTGTATATATTTATAATAACTGTAAAGCTGTTTCAACGTTATATTTTATTTGGTCTGGATTATACATTGGATTTTATTATTTGATTTCATTTACAATCCTTTTTGTTAATGATGCCAGAAAATTTCATCAATGTTTCATTGGTCTATATGAAAAAGTTAAATAATCTTTATTGAAATATCTTTGGCTATTTACAGTTTATTTTGGATAGCATCATCAAAAACAATCTTCTAAAGACAATATTTAAAACATTAACAGTCATCTCCCAGAACTAAAAAAGAATATTTTTTGAACACTCCAATTTACATATTTGCTTACATATTTTTGTGTCTTATAAAGGGCATAAAAAATGAGTTCTTAATAGACAATATATGAAGGTTTATATTTTCTGTGATCTTGATACAGCACCTTATCACTCCAAGAATTGTCTATACTATTGAAGTTTTTTTTGTATTTAGTTATCACATGTTGGCCAATCTATTTTCCAATGTTTTTCAGGTGTTCAATCCATGTAATGGAAGTACCTTTAATTATAAAACAATTAATATTTGGTTAATCTTCACATATTTATTTTTCAAATAGACTTTTTAGGATTTCCAATCTAAAGAAAGAAAAAAAAAGAAAAAAATTAAATATCTTTGCTATCCATGTAGATATAAATAAATTATTTATATTAAAACTTTTCGAGTAAATAAAAGAAGAAAAAAATTAAAATTGAATTTATTTTTTCTTTATCCATGAAAAATCAACTAATTACTTGAATATAATAAGATTTTCAATACTTATTTGATAAAGGACTAAGATTTTAAAAGAAATTTTCATTAAAAATTTTGTTGTAAACATCTTTTCTTTCTTGTGTGCATACCCCCCCCCCCTTAATTAAATTGATGATTTACTTATACAAAGTGCATGAGATTGATTTTTTTTATATAATTAGAATATAATTCCCTAGGGAAATAAATCTTTTTAACCTTTTTAAAACGGAATAAAGTTTGACTATGTGGAGGTCTTACTTCAGAAAATAATAGAAAATAAAGTTAGATAATGCTCTTGCTAACATTTTAGGCCAATCCAGTGTGTGTATGTATATATATATATATATATATATATTTCTAGGTAGCAGCACAAATACTATACTGACCAATTGGATACTAAAATTCAATTGAAACAGTTTTTTAGTGAGAAAAATCAAAATCTGGGAAGAAATTAGAAGATAATGGACAAATGGTGAATACTGTAAACATAATTTAATAGACTTTATAAGCAACAAGGGATTGTTTATTAATAGATAGATTAAATCCATTATACCAGGTCCATTAATTCAAATTTGTTTTGTTTGTTTGTTTATTTATTAAACTAAATAGTTGGGGTTTGTGGGGTACCACCCAAAATTTTAACAGTACCTTAATGGCTAGATTTAGGTTTTATTCCTTTTAGATAATCTTTGGATAGATTATAATTTGTGAAATTGGCTTTAAAAAAGAAAAATGTTAAGAATTTTGTAATTTCTATATAATTATAAAAGACCAAAAAACAAATGATCTTTGTAAACATAAATGGGATGTGTAAAATTTCAAACTATAATTACTGCAGTGGTCAATAGGAATGTAGATTTTTATTTTCAGCCTCTAATATGTTAAGTGGTCACTCATTTAGTGGTGACCAAGTACAATAAAAGTTAATTTTATTTAAAAAGAAACTATTTTCAATATTTTATGGTTTAGCAATATAAGTAATACACAGCTAACTGCTTGCTATTAGGCATTCAAGGGATTTAAGATATCTCCAGTTTACCTGAAAATATACAAAACATTGGAACTTTTTCTCATCAACAAAAAGTCATATAATCTATATATTAATATGCTTGTTTCTTAATCTTCCAACTGTTATCATCTTGCAACCACCCCTGTTTGAAAATGAGACTGTCCAAATAATCCAAGATGAAATATAAAAATGTAAATCCTGATTATCTGCTGTTGCTTATTTGCCACAAATTCTTGTTTCTTAGTAGTGTCGTCACCTCAGCTAAATAATGGACCATTCCGTTTTTATTATAAAGAAAAAAAAGGATATGCAACACATATAAGAAAGGAAGAAAGAGTAATCGAAAGAGAGTATGTGAGCATGCAGAACCAATAACGTTAATCTGTTTCAATTGAACTTGATAAAAAGAAGGAAAGAAAGAAAAAATTTTAGTGAGAGTTAAATCAATATTATTATACTTATACATATTGAACAATTGCAATAGCTCTTAAGTAAACATATCAAATGTAACAATCCTATTTGTTTGTTATGACTCCTTGGGTATCTCTCCATTTTACAATATTCTCACATCAACCTTTTATATATATATATATATATATATATATATAATCTGTTAAATCTCTCTCTCTCTCTCTCTCTCTCTCTCTCTCTCTCTCTCTCTCTCTCTCTCTCTCTCTCTCTCTCTCATACTTTTTTCATAGCTTTTTGTTCAATCTATTGTTGATTAAATTATTTTGGAGGTGACTTTTAAATGAAAAAATTGTCTTTGTAATGAATGAATTTGTACCAATTTTAGAAATATTTCCATATGTTTATACCATCCCAAATGTGCCAGAAAATGATTCATTGATTATACAGAATGTCTATGTAAATATTGATTAAATATCTCTTTTCAAATTTATTGTGCTTTTTTAACTATCTCTTATTATTAATGAATTATATATAATATATTAATAATAAATTATTAGAGATAAATATTATCTCTATTATTTCTAAATTCTACTTAATTCTTAATTATGACGATAAAGGAAAAGGATAATTTTTCGTCAGTTTGGTTTTCAGTGTTAAATAAGAATTGATGTTTGTTTTTTTTAAGGTAATTATTATTTATAATATTGGAATCAGAATTACTGACTTCAAGGCTTATAAATTATTACTTGATCTAAGTTTTTTTGTTCTGTGTTTTTTTTGGGGGGGTTGTTAGCCCTTGTAGATCTAAACATGATTTCCTACATTTCTATTAGTTTTGCAGGTTGTTCCTTGCTAATATTAAGATTAGTATGTTTAACATGTTCTTTTTTGGTATATCATTAAGAGTAAAAAATATTTTTAAAAAGTCTCTCTAATCAAGTTATTCCTTTCTCTCATACACATCTTTTTGCAAAACTTATTGAAAAAATAAGAATTAAAAAATAATTTCTGTTCATTGTTCTCTTTGCCAACAGTACTTGTTAGGATTTTGTTTTATAGCAATGCTATTTTATTTATTCCCAGGCTTAATTGAAATTTTGATTTTCTCATACAACTACGTATAGGCAAATTCTTATGAGAAAAATAAAAGGAACAAAATCTCATGTTTTTATAAATTCCTGATATTATTATTATTCAATCATCAAATTGTTTCCCTTCGTTTTCTATGATCTTCTGGCACTTTTCAGGTAAATTGTTTATTCATAAAGGATTGATTCCGGTTTTGATTCAAGGAATTTTTCAAATATTTTGAACTTGTTAGAAACCAATGACCAAACATGGCACAAAATTTACCTGTCATTCCAAAAAGTATTGTGCTTATTTCTAGAAGATCTATTTTCTAAGGCTGCACTATCCATTGTGCTAAGAGTAGGCTCCACATTAAACTTAATCTTCTATTAAATTTTCCCTTGTGGGGAAAGCAAATGAATATCATTTATATGAAGCAAAACAAATGATAGTCTGGTGAATACAAGGCACATAGCTGAACTTTCTATTCCAGCTTATATTTACTTGAGGAAATGGACTCATCGACCAGAGTTCAAATCCTGAACAAGGCTGTTTGCATTTCACATAGGGCTAATATTCTTGGGAAGGTATGCATCCAGCCACTCTCCCTCCAGCTATGGGTAAACAGTAGGGTAGACTGGGCTTTTTAACCTTGGCTAGGTAACCAGTCTAGGAGAAGGAAAACTCTGAATTCAAACCTGTTAAACTTCAAGAAATTGACCTTGTCACATCCTGCTTATGTGGAGGGGTTGGTAAATATATTTACTTGAGGATGCACATTGTCTTGCAGCAAAATAACCAGTGGACTTCATTGCTTAAGTATTTTATCTCCCAATCTATCATTTACATAAGCCAATTGTTCACTGTAAGCATCAAGCAATAGTAGATTGTATATGCTTCAATAATCCATAATTAAAAATAAATTCCACTAAATACAACAAAAAACCCTTTTTTCTTCTTCTTCTTCTCTCAGTGAACATTTAGTTGAGATGTTGACGGCTGTCATGTCATTTTCTCATAATAATTCCATTTTCAATTTCTAGAGATTATCTTATCTAAAAATGACTTGTTGAACAGGAAGGGCTAATTTAAACACTGGGTATGAAAATTTAAAGAACTATAAAGTCTGTTTTCTCAAAACTCAAAACTTAATTGTTGCTGATATATCTATTTTGACTTTGTTTAAATTTTCAGCTAGTTTTTCCATATTTCAGATATTGTCTTGTACCTTTAATGCAGGTTTGGCAGAGATTTAATGTGTATGAATTGATTTTCTACAAAATTAACTTAAAGGATTTTCATGGAGAATACATTAATAGTGATCAGAACACATTTTACTCTATCATCAGTTCTCTGCTATATTACATGACCATAAAGGGTTGTTCTATATGACTTTTGCAAGCAATATATATATATATCATGGCTTGGCTGCATGAATGAAGATTAAGTGGGTGGTCCATGTTGACTGCAGGCATGTTTATGGCAGTTAAGGCCTATGTGGGACTGGTAGGCATGGTCGCAGTGGCTTCAATTGAAGGTCTGGTCAGGATTTGATTGCGTTGTGATTCTTCCTCCTATGCCTTTTGTCCTTGAGGGTGGCCCTGCGGGTGTTTTCAAAGGAGGAAACAACTTGGTTAGTAGTAAGACGTCACAGTTATCAGCTAGGGTGGACCAAGGGCAATGGTTGATGTGACAGGTACCAAGGGATTTTTTCAAGCAATCCTTGTATGGAGTGTGTGTGCGTGTGTGTGTGTAAACACAAACTTGTGAACAGTTTTTATTCATATTACAGATTTTGTAAGCAACTTAGAGTAGTTTGTAATCGAAAAAAAAGTACTATGTATACTGGTATTGCCAGGTATACAAATGATATAGTAAAGCACATTTTATTAATGAAAAAATAATTCTATTTGCTTTCAATATAAATGAGTCCTATTTTTGATGTAAAGGGGACTCATGTAAATGGCAATTTTATTTGCTTTCCGTTTAAATTAAACCTTTGTGATCAATTCCAAACTATAATCTTCTAGGCACCTCTGCTGCCAGAGATGCCTGAAACATTTTAACTGTCAGATAAGGGAACATATCTCTTAATTTGTCAGTTTGCAATGTTTGTGTGCATGTTACCCATGGACTCTATGCTAATTGACCAATCTTGAAGAAACTTGGCATGTGAACTTCACTTCATGTGCTGTTGAGCTCTGAACATTTTAGCATAAAATTGATCAGGAAGGTCTAATTTATCCAAAAAGCAAATAAAATTGGCACCTGCTGGACTTTGTCTGGAATGTAGTCCTTAAACTTTTGGGGAAAAAAATTAATTAGAAATATTTCATTTTACTTACAGGGTCCTCTGCTAATGGGCAAATCTTGATAAAGCTTGGTGTGTGAACTCCCTTGACTTCACAAAGTGTTTTGAAGATATCTTCATGGGGTGTCTAGAAGTCCTAGAGTCCTTGCCCCCACTCAAGAGCACACTAGAACTTTTTGAAAGAAAATTAATAAGGCAGAACAGAAAGCAAATATAATGAAGTTTTGTTTAACAAAATGTTTATTTAGTATATTATTTTCATCCCAGCTATTGCCAAGTTCTTCTGCTAGCATGTGTGCATTTGTTTTTTTTTATAGTAATGTAAATACATATTGATCCTCTGCAATGTATGCTACGTGCAGTCTTGAACAAATCGTGGAAGCAGCACCCCACGAAGAGACAGCTGTACGGTCACCTGCCCCCCCTCTCTCAAACTATCCGAGTGAGACGGACAAGGCATGCAGGACACTGCTGGAGAAGCAAGGACAAACTCATAAGCGACGTTCTCCTGTGGAAGCCAACACATGGACATGCAAGTGTGGGGCGCCCAGCAAGAACCTACATTGACCAGCTATGCGAGGATGCTATATGCTCAGCAGAGGACCTCCCAGGTGCAATGAGTGATAGGGAGGGTTGGCGAGAGATTGTCATGGATATCCGTGCTGCAAGCGCGACATGATGATGATGATGATGATTTTTATAAGAGCAATTTAATTTTTTTTTTTAAATAGAACTATCAAATCTTATTGCTTAACATGTTTTAATTTAAAACTTGAAATCCTTATAAAAAGGGGCAAATAATAAAACCGCAGTTGTACCTGGTTGTTTTTGTGGATTCCATTAGCATAAATTAAATAATCTATGAAAAATCTACTTTATTATTTGTCTGTATTTTTTTAGATGAGGTTTGATGTGTATAATTTTGATTTTTTTTTTTTTTATATATATATTTTATTATTATTTAATTTTTTTTTTTTTTTAATTTTTTATTTTTTACTGTTGTCTTCATTTAATGGACCTTATACATTAAAACAATGGAGATGTATAGGAAGAAAAAAAAACTCAATCAAAAACTGGCACAAATGAAAAAGCTCCTCACATTCTGATACATATTGAAAAATCAAAATTATACAAATCTACTTTAACTTTAAATCATTCCACCTCCATTTTTTTAATGAGTTTATAAAATGTTTCCCTCATTTGACAGCAAAAGAATTTAAGATATTAAGTTCTCAGCCTCTACTGCTTGTATTTATTCATACTTATAAACAAAGTGGTAGTACCTGTTAGGGTCCCATCTATGGGTTAAATAGAAAAAAATGACTTTTAAAAAAATGTGTTAAAAATATATAGTTTGAAAAAAATTGTTGAATATCCATTTAGAATTAATAAAACAAAACATCTTCAGCATGAAATGACCCAACAAGGGTTGACATGCAATTAAATCCAACCAACCATACTTATAAGTCCTGCACTACCTTTCTTTATTTAAATGCAGTTTATTTTGACACTTTTTATGAATTGCATTTTTATAGTAGATATTGCAGTATTTGTTGTTGTTTTTTCGGTGGGGGGCAGGGGTAACTGCTGCTTTCTTTTGTAAAAACACAAAAATAGCTATCCATCTTGGAGATAATGATTTTGTTAATTTCTATATACCCCTCCCGTTTTAACAGTATAAAGAGTTACTGATATGGGGGGGGGGGGCTTCTTTTTCTTTTTTCTTTTTTTTTACCCAAATCATTAATTTCAAAAGTATTGAAATCAGATTTAACAATTACAAATGCACACATCCTCCCTAAAACTTATTTAGAATTGACTTTTTTAAATTTAAAGAACTCAATTTTATTTCCTTCTGGCTTCAGTGATTAAGTATTTTAAAGTTAAGAATAATTTTTAGCTTTACAAAATAAACTCTAGAATTATAGCATCTTTGTCTCTTTGGAAGATTCCATCTCCTTTTTTGTAACTAATTTTTCATTAGAGTCTGTATTAGACTCCAATGAAAAATTAGTTACAAAAAAGGAGATGGAATCTTCCAAAGAGACAAAGATGCTATAATTCTAGAGTTTATTTTGTAATAAATAATTTTAACTGATTCTATAAGTACTTGTGACATTTAAAAAAGAAAAAAAATCCATTTTTATTGTAATCTTTTTTTTTTTTTTTTTTTTAAACAAAAAACTTAGGTTACATTTAATACTAAAAGAATAAATACTGTCACACAAAAATGGCTGCTTTATTTTAACTCAGATTTTATAAACATTGAAATTTAGATTTTTTTTAAAGATTTTTTCCCCTATAACTACAGACATTGAGAGAAATTAATTTTGTATGAAAATATGTAAGAAAATTAAAGTTTTCAAAAGATTGCTGTGATTATGAAAAAAGGCTGATTACAGTAACACATGAAAGATATTTTATTTCATCTGACTATTCTTCAGTTTAAAAATTTAAACATTTAAAAATAGGTTGGTTAGTTTGATTTTACGGCATGTCTACTCTTGTTGGACTATTTTATGCCAAAGACATTTTGTTTTATTCATTCTTGATGAGTATTCAATTTCTTTTTTCTTTTAACTCAATTTTTTAAAACACTTTTTTTTAAAAGTTTTTTCTATTTAACCCATAGATGTGACCCTAATAGGTACTACCACTCCGGCTTAGAGTGGACTTCGGAGTAGTGGTGATAAAGGGGTACTCTACATTCTCCGGAGCTCCAAATAAATGATTTTAAAATCTAGATCTTATAATAGTAGTAGTAGTTGTAGTAGTGAAGTCTGTAGCGTGGCCTATTGTCGGTATCAGCTGAACAGCAAGGGAGTCTATTCCCTTTTTGTTGGCGCTAGACCCTGGAAATGGTTTTTGCTGAGGTGGAGCACCATGCCAGCCACTAGTTCCTGGATGCTTTATTGCACAGATCGAATTACCCAAGCTGTGCTACTCATGCACTGAGTTGGCGAGAACCAGTTGAACCCAGAACCTTGCAATTCCTAGGTGAATGCTCTACCAATTGAGCAAACCCGTATTCCTATCTTCTTTAAAGAAATAACCTGACTTGATTGCTTTCATCTTAACCTTCTTACCTTTATTCAATGTTTGAGTTTATTTAATTTTGGGCACTGTAGTGGATTTTCCTCTACACCAAATATGTGACATTATAACATTAAAGTTGTTGTCTACTAGTTAAATTTCAGAAAAACCTATTGTTTTGTATCTAACAACCTGAATAGTTCATAGATTTATTTAAAGTCTTTTGTCATTAAAAGTGCTTTACAATTTTTTCTTTGTTTATTCTATAATCTAACTGGACCAATCAGAAATAGTTTCATCTGTTATCTCCCTGCACCATATTTTTATTTTTGTTGTTTTAGATTGTTGCTTTATCATCTTGTTTTGTCCACTCCAACAAGGTATTTATATATATATATATATATATATATATATAGACAAATATATCTATATCTATGTATTTCAAAATTGACCTTACCCAGTTGTTGCTGCAATTATCTTTTCACTGTCCCAATTACTTTAAAATGGTTAAAATAAATATTTTCTCTTTAAATTGATTTGTCATTTAGTTAATTTCACAAAATCCAAAAATGGTTCTATAATGGCTTGATTCATCTATCAATCAGAAACAGTTTTATTTGTCTGAATTTTTTTTAGATGAAGCTTGATAATTTGTATTATTTGGATTTTTTTTACTGTTGTCCTCATCTTTATTGTTATATACACAATGTTTCAACCGATGTGCCCTCTGAACCGTTTATTCAATTCACCAGGGTAGACTGTTCTCAATCCATTAACTGTTTAGCTATGTTAAGTATTCTATGTTATTATTGCCTTTGGCTATGATTGAACCTGCAACCTACAGATGATTGTCAGTTAGAACTGTATTAACTCAACTGTTGTGCCACATGTCCAACTGGACAAAAGGGTTCAGTTCAAAGTTATGTGAAGGCTTCCGAGTTTGACAAAAAAACACCTGAAGATGGTTGGAGGGCACATTGGAGGAAGTAGTTTTGTTTTGAATCTTTTAAGTGTAGCTGATTATGGGGGAGAGGATAAACAAGGTTATCATTTAGGAATTATTCAGTAATCAAAGGAATTTTATCAACAATAGATCAGTTCTGAGAATTGTTGTTGTTTTTTGTTTTGTTTTGGTTTTTTTAAGTATCTTTAGGTTCTGATCCCATAAAGTAATCAGTATAATATTGCAAAATTGTTAGTGTTTATAGCTTTTCAAAAGTGGTATAGATAACAAATACAAAAATATATGCAATTTAACTTATTTTAAGGATTAGTCAGTGGCTTTCACTAAGTATCACCTACAATATACCTATATGATTGTCCCAACCCTATGCCCTTATGGCAAACCCCAACTCTTTTTATCATATATATGCTAGAAGGTGGTGCCTGAGGGTCTTAACATCCCGAGTATGACATTAAACTCTATCTGATGGTGATTTCCCAGTTCTGGAATTCTGGGGAATATGTATTATCCCTTCATCACCATTACTCCTTGGTCCACTCTGACCCGGATTGGTAGTACTTGTTAGGGTCTCGTCCATGGGTTAAATAGAAGGGGAAAAATGAGTTTCAAAAAAATTTTGAATACCCATCAATAAATAGAACAAAATGTCTTTGGTATAAAATAACCCAACAAGGGTTGACATGCCTTAAAAACCAACAAACCATACCAAACCTACAATCTATTGAACTATTATACTGCCATCCCTCTGGGGAAAATACCAAGTTATATGATTAGTGAGAACAACAGGCCAAGTCAGAATGCAAACAATTTAATCACTGCTGAATTGGTGGTGGTATACTTTTACAGTTTGTCATTATTGTGTGTGTATATTAACAGCACTACTTGAGGAATATGACTTTTAAATCACCAGGTTGATGATAGACTGTTACTGGCCCAGTCTGTGAAAACAGCCAATTAGGCAGTGACTCTGCAGACAGCAAAACACATGTTATGACTATTCTATACAACTAGTATTATCTATATATTAATACTCGTGTTCCTTAATTGTACTACCATTATCATCTTGCTACACCCTCTGGTTAAAAATGAGACCGTTCAAATCAGCCAAGATTATCCGGTGTTGCTTATTCGCCAAATTCTTTTTTCTTATGAGTATCATCACCTCAGGTAAATAATGGACCATTCTGTTTTTATTATAAAGAAAGAAAAGGAAGAAAAAGGACATGATACACAGAAAAAATATAAGAAAGTAAGTAGGGAAAGATATAGAGAGGAGGTGAGCACATGGAAGCGATAACACAAATCTGTTTCAATCGAACATAATGTAATTAATAAATTATTATACCGTTGTATATCCACAGGTCCTGCTAGTCCTTTAATTATTATTGCTTTTGAAATAGGCAAACAATTTTTTTAGGTTAATGTTATGTTCTTCATATTATATTTTGGATAAATAACTTTCTAAAGTTTTTGAAAATGAAGAAACAATAAATTAATGATAGAAAATGTAAACCAAGTAATCAGGATTTACATTTTTGCATTTCATCTTGGCTGATTTGGACAGTGTCATTTTTAACCAGAGGGTGTTGCAAGATGATAACGGTTGTACTATTAAGGAATATGAGTATTATAATTAAAGGATTTTCCTTCACTGGCTTCTAATAATTACGTGCAACAATATTTGAGAAAATGCTTGCTTCTATTTTCATATTTATTTCACTTGCACATGCTAAAAACAGATTTTAAATGATATGAAAAATACATTTCTTCATCTCAACAATTCTTTCTTTCATCTTTTCCTGTTTATTTTTGTGTCTATTATAAGTTATGTATGATATTCAAGTGAAAGAGTTTTGAAGGTTACTATTGTTTGTATTCATCTTTAAAAGTGCAGTCAAATTTTACAATGAATCTAATGTTTTTTGGGTTTTTTTATATTAAGATCAGCTCAAATTTGAGGCAATTATGAAACGTAGTTTTATCAATTTATAATAAGAGCAATTTAGTGCTCAAATTATGGAATTACACTGGATCAAATAATTTTGTTTCATTTATTTTTGATTTTCATTCAATTTTTTTTTTTTTATTCCTCCTCCTCTCTCTCTCTCCATTTTTGTTCTTTGTTCTCTTATTAATCCTTATTCAATAATTGCAATAATCTTCATCCTCATTTGACCTTATCACTTTCTTTTATTCTCTGATTACCATAGAAACTGAATTGATTTCCAATTAAAATCGCTTATCTTCAAACATTTGAACACTTATGAAACTCAACTTTGCTGCCTGTCAATCAAATATATAGCTTACACTAATAGAGAACCACATGATTCAGATGTTATATATATATATATATATATATATATATATATATATATATTTTTACCAACTCCACCACGTGAGAAGGATGTGACACAAGGTCAATTTCTTAAGCAGAGTTTAACAAGTTTGAATTCAGAGTTTTTCTTTTCCTAGACTGGTTACCAAACATAGGTTAAAAAGTCCAGTCTTCACTACTATTTACCTATAGCTGGGGGGAGAGTAGTTGGATGCATACTTTTCCCAAAGGTATTAACACTATGTGAAATGCAAACAGCTTAGTCCAGGATTTGAACTCTGGTCAACAACTCCATTTCCTACAACTCTAACCATTAAAAAATGTGCCTCAAATGTTAAATGTTAGGAAAATATTTTGCTTAATCAAGAGGAGACACGTGTATTAAAACTATTTCATTTCATTTATTTGTATGGATCATATTTTTTATTCTATGTTTGATTTATAGAATTAACTTTAACCTTTTATTATTATTAAATGAATAAAAGCCTTTACCATTTTATATATACACCCACCCACCCACACACACACGCGCGCGCACTGGTTTAGTTCAATTGGTAGAGCATTTGCCTAGGAATTGCAAGGTTCCAGGTTCAATACTGGTCCATGCCAACTCGGCACATGAGTAACTCAGCTTGGTTAATCTGATCTGTGCAATAAAGCATCTGGGAGCTGACAGTATGTGTGGTACTCCACCTCAGAAAAAGCAATTTTCCTGGTCTAGAACTAACAAAGAGGGAATAAACTCTTTTGCTGTTCAGCTGATACCAACAATAGGCTACTCCACACATCTTTTTATTATTTTATATCTATCTATACATATATAAAGGGCAGTTGTGTGAATCTGTATGTCCAGAGGAAACTTCGAAAATAAAACAATTAATGACAAAGTAAATATTATATACATTAGATATCACCAGGGCTTGGTTTTGAGCAAAAAGATTTGATTTATATTATCGAATACATTTAAAAATTAAATAGTATTATAAAATAACGTTAAAATTATACTCTGCCATTTTCAACATTCTTGCTAAAAATAAACAAATTAAATTAATAACGGAAGCTCAATCAATTTTTCTTTTCATTTTTTTTTCACATTAAATGTAAATTTTTACTGATTCAAAGTTGTAGTAAATATTTCATTGTATAGGATAAACAATCGTTTATTTAATCTATTTTGTTTATTATACAATTTTTATGGACAGTTTAAGAATTAATCACTTAGTTATACTTTTGACATCGAAATAATTATTACGGTGAATTGATATTGAACTTTTTTAAACAATACAAAATTCTTTCTAATAAGACCTGTGATTTTTAGATTTTTTTTTTTTTTTTTTTTTTTTTTTTTTTTTTTTTGCATTTAATATTTTAAATAGGAAACATTAATTTTCCTCAGAGGTTTTATGCCTGAGCACAATTTTTTAATTTAAAAATTAAAATTTACATAGTTATGTAGTATGTACTGTCAATTTTCCATCATTCGTCAATGTAAATAAACCCTTTTTTTATTTTTCATAATCGCATTAATGTATTTATTTTAATATTAGAAATACAAATAAAATCATGATACCAATGCAGAATAGTGTGCAAGAGATAATATGATTAAATTACATATTACATTTCACGGAAATACCTGAAAACTTTGAGACACTCGATTAAGTAGGTTAGAATTAGGCACCTTCGGGAGTTTCCATAATCTAATGTTATTTATTTGTAAAATACGATTCTAATGATATTATCTATTGTGGACTATTCTGTATTTGTACCAAAATCAGAACTCTAATTTGATATTTAACTTTTAAGCACATTCAAAATTCTATTTTAAAAAATGTTTTGTTATTTTGCATTTAGTTTTCTTTTCATTTCGTAATGTTTTCAAGTCAGTGCACTTTTCGATTTAAAAAATAATATACTATGCTTAGTATAGTATATTATTTTTATCAAATTTATAGTATAGTATACTAATAATTTGATATTCGATCGGCTACGCTTTGAATTAATAATGTTACTTTTTTTTTAAAGATTATTTATCGTTTTACATTAATTTAAATACTTTATTTGATTGTGCTTTGCTTTGCTTTGCTTTGAAATGTTAATTTGAAATTTAGCAAATCGTATCATGTATATTTTATTTTTTTTAAATATGGTTAATCATTGAATTAAAATTTCTTACTATATTATTATGTGATATCATTCCCTCTAATCTGACGAAAAAAATTCCCTGACCTCCCACCAGGCCAGATTAAAATAAGATCTTTTTTACGTGGTGATTTTTATGGGTCATCCTGCGAGGATCAAACTCACTATTCAGTAGTTATAGATCTGCAATTATTAAACCATGTTTTTTTTTCTCCTCTACCCGGGCTTTGCAGGGTAGCCGCTGCTAGTATATATATATATATATATATATATATATATATATATATATAAATGTAAGGTAATCCAAATGACTGGTTGTAAGGGATGATTCTATTTTGGATCTTCGAAATCTCACTGTACAACCATACTGTATGCTCTTGTAGGTGCAAACATATATACTTATACAAGGATTTTTATAAATTCCTAAAGAGACCTCAATGCATAATAATCAATAAATTAGATTATATACAGAGCAATATCCAAATTTTGTAAAACCCGTCTGATGATGCTAGAACTCAAAGAAAAATTTTTGAGTTTCTGGTTGAAATAAAAATTATAACGGGATGATGGTTTAAGTTTTTCTTTCTTTGAAAGGGCTAGATGGCTGGTCACGTCAAGCCCTAACACCTATATGATTTTCCCAACCCTATTGCCCTTATGGCAAGCCCCAACCCCTTTTTATCATATGGGTGCCAGAAGGCAGTGACTGAGGGTCCACATGTCCTGGGAATGACGTTAAACGCTATCTGATGGTGAGGTTCCAGTTTTGGAGGTTTGGGGAATGTGGAGCACCCCTTCATCACCATTGCTCCCTGGTCCACTCTGACCCAGAGTGGTAGTACCTGTTAGGGTCCCATCTATGGGTTAAATAGAAAAATGTATTTATAAAAAAATTGTATTATCTATTAAGAATTGATTTATTTCAAAACTTTATCGGCATTAAATGATCCACTGAGGTTGATATGCCGTAAAACAAAACCAAACCAAACCAAACTTTCTTTGAAAGTTTTTATATATGTATATAATGTGCACACACACATACAAACCGAGATCTTGAATGCTTTCAGAGTCAAACATATTCTGTATATGATTGTTTTATAATCAAAGTGATTATTGAATTTAATGAATATCTACATTAACTGACTATACTGGACACAATGCTTATAAATGATGATATCTCTGCAACTTGTACTGATAGAAATATTTATTGATACAAGGCTCGCCTGAAAAGTTCATGGGCTGACCAAGATGCTCCCATTAAATGTGACCAAATGAGGTTTATTTTTTGCTGTCCTGCACCTTTTCCATCATTGTTGCAGTGCTTAGTTCCCATTGGTCAATAACAAGTCATCAACAGCAGATATGACATCAAAATATGAACTTTTCAGCCCACCCTCATATATTACACCATTTCTTTGATTCCTTACCAGCTATTACTTCATCTTCTCATTGACATGATCTTACTCAGAAACAAAATTTAAATACTTAACCCTATGCCTATAAATATTTACTATTAAATCTATATGAAAGGAACTTTGTAAGTTTATTCAAATTAAAATCTTGTTACAACTCTAATGCTTATCAAAGAACTCTTTTTCTTGGTGCTTCTTTTCTATATAATATTTGAAGGTGTAGCACAATGGTAAGAATATACAATTTTAGACTAATAAAACTGAGAATTTATCACTTTTACTAAGTCAATTACCTTATTCAAGAGAAACTGATTCCAAAATCAAATAAGTGTTTGTTTGTTGTTTTTAGGGTTTTTTTCTACCCTCTCTTTTTTTTTTTTTTTTTTCTCTCCCATCAAGTCAAATACTTATAAAAGGTAAAATATTCTAAAGCATATCAACACTCCTCTGTTCATCTGAATTTTTGAGATGAGGCTTGATGTGTATCATTTTGATTTTTTTCGGACTATTGTCCTCATCTTTATTGTGGTATGTATAAACACAGCGTTTCGGCCACTGTATCCTCCAGCCTTTCTCAGGTGTTCCCTGTGTATCCGAGCTTAGTAATGACCCCACCTGGGAAATCATTTTTAATAATTTGGCTGTTGATCAAACAAGGTGTCAAAGAACTTTTTGAAGATCTTATTCAAATAATGACGTCATTGTTTTTTACATACCACAAAGATGAGGACAACAGTCTGAAAAATTAAAATTATAGATTTTCTATAGAATTAAGACTATGGTGTAACTTTCCCATCTTTTAAGCAGCTCCTAATAAATTACACAATGAAACATAAATTATTATAAAGAATACAATGGAGACAGATGTTTATATTGTTGAATAATAATGAAATTAATTTTATTTTACAATTGTAGAATGATATTTCGATTTAAGATTCTGCTTTGTAAGTTATTATATAGAAATTTCCAAAACCTATTTATAATTTTCTGTTTTAAAGAAAATTATCCACAAATATTAATCTGCATTTGATGGGATTATGATGTTAACAGTTCTATCTATATATTAATACTCATGTTCCTTAAAATACAACCGTTATCATCTTGCAACACCCTCTGGCTAAAAATGAGACCATCCAAATCAGCCAATATGAAATGCAAAAAATGTAAATCCTGATTATCTGGTGTTGGTTATCTGCCAAATTTTCATTTCTTATGAGTGTCATCACAGAAGCTAAATAATGGACCATTCCATTTTTATTAGAAAGAAAGGAAAGAAAAAGGACAGGCTACACAGAAAAAATGTAATCAGAAAGAAAGAGTAGGAAAAGATAGAGAGAGGGGGTGAATGTGCGATAACGTTAATTTGTTTCAATCGAACATAATGTAAAGATAAAAAGAAGGAACGAAAGAAAGGACAAAGAAAAATGAGAGTTAAATGAAGATTATTATACTTTTCACATATTGAACTATTTAGCAATAGCTCTTAAACATTACAAACATTGTAATAATTAAATTATCATACTGTCGTATATCCACATTCCTGCTAGTTTGTAAGATTTTTACAGTATTTCAGAACTAATCAATTATCAAGTTTGTGGCAAAAATCCAATGCACACTCATTGTTTAGTATTTTCTGTCGTGAGAAAATACAGCACACTGAAATAAAATTCAAATTAATATTTATGTACAGCTGAACAACTTTGATAAAATGATCATGTCTAGACTTCTGTCAGTGCCAATTTGAAAGAAAATTATGAAACCAGTTTTAATACTTTTTGAACATGCCATGTGTGCACTATGTTATTGGTTCTTATGTTTTTGTTGTTGTTGGTTTTTTTTGTTAAGCTTTTTCATGGTATATCAGGGTCCTGTTTAGCTCAGTCAGTAGAACATTTGCCTTGGAATCACAAGGTTCTAGGTTCAATACTGGTCCTCGCCAACTCAGCACATGAGTATCAAAGTAATACTTGGGAAATCTGATCTGTGCAGTAAAGTAGGGACCTGATGATATGTGTGGCGCTCTACCTCAGCAAATCAATCTCCCTTATCTAGCACTATTGAAAAGGGTATAGACTCCTTCTGGCTGATAATGAAAATATACCAATCAATTCTTTTAAAAGAAATCTCCCCAAAGCCTTTCTCCTGACGACAATTTAAGGTTAAAAGTAGCTGAGATAAAAATAAAAAAGTAATTGCTAAAAAATATAGGTTGAGCTCAAAAGACACTCCTCGATTTCAAGTGGTCATAACATGAAAACTTATTGGAATATGTTGTGCACTCAATCACAACACCAGATATGCAGCAGAAAGTCTGCACTGAGCTAGATTATTACATCAAGAAGGTCACACATTGTTATTAGCTGAATTTATTATTGTATAATGTTCAATCTCTTTGATTAATATTTATCCTGAATCAAGTGCATTCATAAGGAAGGTGAGGGGAGGGTGAATATTTGTTATGTAAATTATATGCTTTTTACCTATGTGAATATAATTTAATTCTTTAACTCCGACATTTAGACTTAAATATTATATTTCTCCTATGATATTCAAATAGGTATAATATTACATCTAATTTTACTACTGTTATATATAGAACAGGAATATCCTACTGGTATTGTAGAGTTCATAAAAAAGTGATATAGCTCTGCTGTTAATTAAAGTCTTTGTAATTTGTTAGGAACTGTCATAGCATAACAGGCTCCCAGGAATAAAGGATGCATGTTCCAATCTTGCCTGAAGCTTATTTTTAATCCTTGCTGCTTAGTAATGGTAATAGAATAATGATCTTAGAGTTTCAATAAAAAGTAACAGAGATGAAAGAAATATGAGTTAGAATAGCAAATTTTAACATGTTCCAATTTGAAAATAGATGAGCACTGATAAGTATTGCCTACCTATTTTTAGAAACTTTTACTTGTTTATCTAAGAAATCTGTTGCTATAATTTGCATATGATGTTTTGATAGCTTAAGAAAGTTGTTACTATTACTACTAAATCAAATTTTGTGTACACACAAAAATGAAGATAAGCTGAGAATAACTTCCTGTCCCCCTCCCCCTTTTTTCTTCTTCTTTATATACAGTGTGATGGGTAAATTGTCATCTAAATTATGCAAAAATGGAAATAACACTGACATTTTGCTTTGTCAGATATATTTACCAAAATTGCATGAAAATATCTTGAAATACTATAGATTAAATTTATTCAAAGAAATCACTATATTGACTTCAACCATGGCTTCTAGATAACTTTGGAATCTCCGAAAACCTTTCTGACATACTTGTTGTTTAAATTGGTAGATGCTGATATTATCCTTACCTTCAGTTCATTTTTGGTGTTACACTGAGTTTTGTTGATCTATCGTTCAACCTCACCCCCACACATAATAATAAAGGGGAATTAGGTGGCCAAATTTTTTTTGGGGGGTGGGGGAGATCTGGTCGCAGAAATTTTCTCACAAAAAAGACTGTATTCATCTGCTCGTGTGGCCTGACACAGTCCTGTTGCCAGACGTAAAATCTTCCAGCAGCCCCCCTCTCGATCCAGGGCAGCACAGAGACTGTATGGGAAGATAAATGGAGGTATAGTATCATCATCGCTAATGACCACCCCAAACACCATTATGTGGACTGGGTTTTCATCACTATTGGTACATCTTGTGGGAACAGAGCAAACCAATGGTTGTTCTGTAAGTTCATCATCTGATCCTAGCAGAAATTTTTCTCATCTGAGAAAAGGTAAAGCATGTTCAGTAGAAGGAGATACTTGAGTTTGTTGAAAAGCTTTGCAATGCGATCTTTCCTTTTGTCCTTGATAGCCTGTGTTAAAAATTGTCCCTTTCTCATCTTGTATGAGAAATACCGAATGTCTTCATGCACTACTCATCTGATAAGACACTCCTATGTCCTTGGCTATGGATCTGGGATTGTTGTACATCATGGCCTGGATCTTTGTAACAAATTTGTGAGTTCTTTTCTTATCAGAACAATCAGAGTGAATCTTCCAAGCTGCCATACCTTCATAATTACCATTGGACTCGTCCAACTGTTTTTGACTCCTCTGCATTGTACTCAGATTAACACTCAGACACTCTCCAATCTTCATATTAGACCTTCTGGTGTCGATAACATTTCCAAAATTCTGGAAGTGTGAATTGTGTCATGGTGCTGCTTTCCTCACAGACATAGCCTGACTGACTCTAATTTGCTACACAGTAGACAAAACCTTGAATAAACAGAATAGAATATATATAAATCCTTTTATATAAATATATTATATATATATACAAGAATTTGAATGCAACTAACTGATATTTTCTTTAAAGTATCTATTTATCCAACTCTCCTATAAAATGTGCAGAAGGTCAATTAAGTGGATTACAGCTGGTTTGAATTCAGGTTTCCTTCTCTTAGACAGGTTGCCTTACCAAGATTAAAGAACCCAGTCTAACCTACTGTTATGTTATTGCTCTCATGTCAGAATGGAGTGATGTGTTAATATAGAAATGTTAATTGTATACTTATCTCTGGACTGGTACTACATTGGAGAGGCTTGAATTTTGGTTGCTGAGTTGGCTGACAATTCCTGGATGTTTGGAGCCTGGAAACCAACTTGGGGTGCTGGGGGATGTTTTGCCTTAAGCCATTTAGAGTTTTTAGTAATAATACAAGGCCATTTCTTTTTCTCATTAGATTTTTATTTTCCCCCAAGTCACAACTGCCGAGAGCCCATTTGGCTCTCTCAACGCATTGTGCTAGACTCCCTCCTCTCTCCCACCTCTCTCTCCTCCTCTCTCCCACTTTGCCACGTCTCACGGCTCATCCAATAGAAACAACTGTATGTGGCCTCATGATGATTCGTCCTTAAACTTTCCCATTCTCATCTAACACAATTCTTATTTTCATTCTAAAAACCTTTCCGTGCTAATTTACAAGTCAGGTTATATTCTTGCCCCCACCCCCATTATGTTACACTACTATTTACCCATAACTGGATAGAGAACGTGGATTCATGCCTTTCCTAAGGGCATTAGCTCAAAGTGAAATACAGCTTCATCCAGGATTTGAACTTAGATCACTGATTCTATTTTCTGCAATAATAACCATTACACTAAACACACCTCAAAAAAAGTAACTAAAATTTTGAATAACAAACCTTATCACAGTTTTATTTAGTCTTTAGTGTTTTATACTTCAAAATTTTTTATCAATTTTTTTTTTTTTTAATTTAAAAAAAAACGTCTGTTTTACTCTTAAGATTTTGTTAGTAATATACTTTGGTTATTTTTCTTCTAAAATTAAAAAGGAAAAAATTATAACATGTTTATTTTATTTTTTACTTACTATAGTATTCTCTGAGCCTAGTTGAAATTATTCTATACATATTTGCATTCAAAGATTGTAAAAAAATAAAGACTTAAATTTAAAAAAAAAAAATTTTTTAAATCGATATTAAGAATCATGTTAATTTATGATTATTGAAGTTTCAGAGAGAATTGCATTTAAGTGCTTTTATTTTTCAAAGTTTATTTTATTATAGTTATTTTACTAAGTTTTAGCTTGGATGGGGCACAAGGCCAGAAGTATGGGGCACAAGGCCAGAAGTATGGGGCACCCAATGAGAATCAAACTCACTAACAGTGGTCTGCGAATCTAGCTTACTAGCCATTACTCAACACGAGGTTTATTTTATTATATACAAATTGAACAATAAGTTAGTGCTAAATAAAATTTAAAATGATTATGATTAAAATTAAATATGATCTTTACAGCAGGAATGCAGTTACATGTCAGCAATAAGTAAAATTCATTTTTCTTTATAAGAATTGAAAAAAATTAAAAGCTAACCAAAAAAAAATGATTTTTTTTTTCTTTTTTCTTTTTTCTTTTTTAATCAAAATCAAGTTTGTTTTTTGTTTTGTTTTGTTTTGTTTTTTCTAAACAAAATTGGGAAAATTGTAATGTTCTGTGTATGTTTACAATTAAAAAGAAAATATGAAAAATGAAATTGACTGAAATTTTAAGTTTGCTTTGTAAAAATCCATTAAAAAAAAAATAAGTAAAGAAAAACACTTTTAGAAAAATACCAAAAAAAAATGAGTTAATTTTATGGAATTTTATTCATTCATTTATTTATTTTTAAATCAGGACCTGTGTGTTATGGGCTTTATTTTCAAAAGAGACATTCTTTGATTTTCAGACTGATCAGCCCTGATAGTGCCAAAAGAGAACTTCAAAGTTTTTTTGTTGTTGTTTTTAGGGGGTCTCAAAACATAAACTAAGAATCACATTAACTTTTTTACTTTCAAATTATTGTTCCAATCCAATAATTTATTTGAAAAAAAATTTTAAATGATGAACTTCGAGGATTTGATAAAAAGAATTGAAATAGAAATTTTACATTTAGTTTGATTTTTTTTTTTCAGAGAAACTCACTATATAACAGATACATACATAAGTAATACTGTAATTTTTCACATGTTAATTTTCAATGTTCAATGCAATATGGAAACATAGTTTGATATCATCATGTCATGCTAGCTGCATGGATATCCATGACAATCTCTCACCAACCGTCTCTATCACTCATTACCCTTGGTAGTTCCTCTGCACAACATCCAGTATCCGCATAGAACTGGTCAATGTAGGTCCACACTGGCGTGCCCATGATATAGGAACTCTTCATATGAAAATAAATTCTGATGGGCAGACTGGGCTCTTTAACTTTGGCTAGGTAACCGGTCTAGGAGAAGGAAAACTCTGAATTTAAACTTGTTAAACTCTGTTTCAGAAATTGGCCTTGTACCAGATCCTGCTTGTGCACAAGGGTTGGTAAATATATATATATATATATATATATATATATATATATGAAGATAGGAGGGTTGGAGTAAATCCGATAGTATGAGGTAAGGAAAAAGGAAAAGTGGACAAAAAATAATAACTCAAACAAGTAGATGTAGGAGAGAAATATTTTGTTCTGCTTTAAGCGGGAAACTTCATCAGTCTGTTTTATTCAAAACATGGTACATACATTTGTATTCATAGAAGAGAAAGTGAGTTTGGTGAGGAATTCAGGGGAAGGGAAAGTTTGTGAAGATTTGGTTGGTCAGAGGATATCTATCATGGAAAGTGGAGGGGGAAAGGTCAGAGGATTGTAGTTTGTTCAGGGAGATAAGATGAGGAGGGTGCTAGGTGCTTGTTAGGAAGAAGTGGGTTAAAATTCTTGATTGGTCAGTTGAGTTTTTTTATTTATTGCATGGAGAGTGGGGTATAGTAATGGGAAAAGATGTAGAGGATGATGGCAACAAAATTAGGCCATCAGTTTTTATGGTAGGTGTGAAAAGTTGTTGAGGTTGGTGGCACTAAGTTAGGCCATTAGTTTTATGATATGGTAGGTTGCACAAAATTAGGCCATCAGTTTTATGGTAGGTGTGGATAGAAATTTTGATTCTTTGAGTGTAGAGGGAGAAGATATATATAGTGTACTCTTGTTTTCTTTCTCCATCCTTTTTAAGATTCATATCTCTACTCAGCCACAAGTGATATGATTGGAGGCATTTGAAAATCTTTTGATTCCAAAGATTCTAAATCCTCTAGAGAAGAAAGTTAATAGAGATTTCCACTACTTCTAAATTTGACTGGTGTCATCATCTGTGAAAAGTATTGAAAGGGATATTATTATTATTATTATTATTATTTATTATTATCCTTCAAACAATACAAGAAACTGAAACCAAGCTGATTAATATTACATTATAAGTAATTGGCGAAGTGGCCTATTGTCAGTATCATCCAGAAAGTGAGGGAGTCTATCCCCTTTTTGCTAGCACTAGACCAAGGAGATTGTTTTTGCTGAAGTGGAGCACCACACATACCATCTGTGCTACTCATGCGCTGAATTGGCAGGGACCAGTATCGAACTAGGAATCTTGCGATTTCTTAGGGGGGTGCTCTACTGACTGAGCTAAACATTTTCACGTCTTTTCATATCATTAATTCCACACACACACACACACACACACACACACACACACAAAGAACGCATAATAATTAACCTATTTTAAAACTTTTATATGGTAAAAAGGTTTTTAAAAAATTGTTTTGTTTTTTTTTTTTGTATTTTTTTTTGCCCTAAAAAGACAATTTCTGAGTGAGGAATTGTTTTTGTTTTTTTATTTTCGTTTCGTTTTGTTTTGTTTTGTTTTGTTTTGTTTTGTTTTGTTTTTTTTTGTTTGTTTTTTATTTGTTTGATTTTTGTTTTGTTTGTTTTTTGTTGTTTTTTATTTTTTGTTTTTCCTAACATTTCAAATGCAGCACTTTAGATAACAATGCAGTTGGAATAGAAAGTTCTTCTACATTTAGCATGTTCTCAATATAAGGATGGCTTTGCCATTAAATAACCCATGAAGATTGATATGCCATTAAACAAAGAAAACAAATTAAACCAAACAAGTTATCAAAAGATTCCTTAAATTCATCAAATCCCCTCCTCATGGAGCCACCTGTTGGCTGTGGGTGGTGACACTTAATGGATGGAACCCTGGTGACTGAGCAGTCCATCATCGGGTGATCGGAGAGGCCCCCTTTAATCAATTGGCTGGTCAAGCCCTAGCACCTATATAATTGTCCCAAACCTATTGCTCTTATGGCAAGCCCCCAACCCTTTTTATCATAAATGTGCTAGAAAGCGGTAGCTGAGGGTTTTGATGTCCTGGATATGACATTAAACTTTATCCAATGGTGAAGTTCTAATTCTGGAGCTCCACTTCATCACCATTGCTCCCAAGTCCACTCTGAATCAGAGTGGTAATACCTGTCAGGGTCTTATCTATGAGTTAGATAGAAAAAATGAGTTTTAAAAAAATGTTTTTAAAAAAAAATGATTTTGAAATAAATATTGAATACCCATCAAGAATGAATAAAACAAAACATCTTCAGCATAAAATAATCCAACAAGGGTTCACATGCCATAACACCAACCAACCAACCATAATCAGATAGAAGTAACATCATTTTATAATCTTTTTGTTGCGACTACTTATATGAAATATCAAAATCTTGTTCCCTGTGGATTTAACTTTAAATTTTGTGCATTTTTATTTTATTCTCATATGATAGGTCCCTGTTATAACCCTTAATCTAAAAATATTTACAGATTTTTATTAAACTTATTCATTTACTTTATAATTTTTTTAAATGTTTTCCAAACTACAACCAGTTTTTCTTTTTATTATATATTCTTCACTCAGTGTTCTCATTTTATATTGAAAATAACAATGTATTATTGAAGTAAGAAAATAGAAACACTAAAAACTAGCAGGACCTGTGGATATACCACAGTATGATAATTTAATTATTACAATGTTTGATATGTTTAAGAGCTATTGCAAATACTTCAATATGCAAAAAGTATAATAATCTCTCTCTCTCTCTCTCTCTCTCTCTCTCTCTCTCTCTCTCTCTCTCTCTCTCTCTCTCTCTCTCTCTCTCTCTCTCTCTCTCTCTCTTATGTTCAATTGAAACATATTAGTATTATCACTTTTGCATACTCACCCCCTCTCTATATATTTCCCCCTACTCTTTTTTTATATTTTTTCTGTGTAGCATGTCCCTTTTCTTCCCTTTCTTTCTAATAAAAACAGAATGGTCCATTATTTAGTCGAGGTAAAAACACTCATAAGAAATAAAAATTTGGTAGATAAGTAAAAGCAGATAATTATGATTTACATTTTTGCATTTTATCTTGGATGATTTTTACAGTTCGATTTTTAACCAGAGGGTGTTGCAAGATGATAACAGTCATACAATTAAGGAACACGAGTATTAATATTAAAAAATTGGAAAATTCATAATTTTAGCAATTATATATTTTGTACTTTCTCTCTGATAAAATGAAGTTTTTCAAGATGAAATGATGAATTCAGCAGAAATGTTAATATTATTCAGAATACTCTTTCTCTCTCCTCATCAATTTATTGTGACTCTTTTTTTGCAATAATATTTTCAAAAATCAGTTGATGGAAGTAAGATTGCATACCTATGTTTTCAGTAGATAGCAGCTTGTATATTTATTTTCCCTTCTACTCACTGAAATAGAATACAGGAGGAGTGTTGGCTTATTTATTGGCTATTTTGCTGAATCTGTAAATCTTCCTTTACCATCTTTAAAACATTTTTCCAAATTTTGGAAGATATTTTCTTTTCTATAATACAAGGTTCCTGTTTTGTTATAAAAATTATTTTTTTATTGATAAATAGACAACAAAGACTTGATCATGAATTTTGCTCTTTGTGGATATTTTATTTCTTATATCTTCTAGATCTTCAATTTTGATTCATATAAGCTAATACACACACAAAGTTTTTAACCATTTGAACTTGACAGCCAATCCTGGTAAATGTGGGAGTCACCAACACCTACAAAAACAAATATACTGATCACCTAATTGAAATCTCATTAGCCAGGTGTTCTCACCAGAGAGAGGGAGAGAGAGAGAGACACACACACACACACATTCAAAAATTCCTCATGTATATATAAGAAAATTTCAAACTAATTCAGCCAGAAGGTGGTTTTCACTGAACAAATGGATTCCCTACTTCTCTCTTGTCAAAAGCCACAAGAATTCAGGCAAAAAGATGTATCAGAAGTAGTGTCCATTTGTTCAGTGAAAACCACCTTCTGGCTGAATTAGTTTGAAATTTTCTTATATATACATGAGGAATTTTTGAATGTGGAAAAAAATTTTAAATTCTCTAAAAACAATTTCTTTCAAGTGAAATTATCTCCTGATGATGACCTTAGGTTGAAACTAGTTGAGAACAATCAAAAAATAAATAACATAAAAGAAATATTCCTGTTTGTCTTATCACTTTTTGTTCACCTTTCTTAAGCAGAGTTTATCATGTTTGAATACAGTTTTCCTTCTCCTGGACAAGTTACCAAGCCAACATTAAAGACCCCAGTCTGCTCTACTATTTAGCCATAGCTGGGGGGAGAATAGTTGGGTGGATACCTTTCCCAAGGGTATTAGCACTGTGTGAAATGCAAACAGCCTCGTCCAGGATTTGAATTTGTCTCATCCTGTCCCTTTCCTACAACTAACCATTACACCACACACCTAATCAATACAATACAATTTATGCTTTGAGTTTATGACCATTATTTAAGCTAAAAAAAATTAGAAGATTTGAAGATATCCCTGTTGTGTATGAAGTAAAATATTGTTGATAAATTGTAAGTAAATATTACATTATAATTGATGAATTTTGGGAATATGTTTATGCTAATTTAACCTTTAATATCAAATCAAGTGAAATTTTAACAAACTTATCCTCAACTTTCATTAATTATAAAATGAACTATTTACTTACAGATTATTGTTAACAATATTTGACTTTACACATAACAGTGTTAGCTTGTAATTTATTAACTTAAATAATAGTTAAAGCACAATTTCAAACATTTTTCATTCTTGCAATTTTAGATAAAACTTATATAAATTCTTAAAGCTGGCAAAAAAAGGATGATAGGCAAATTAATTTTAATCCTTATATTGCTGTAAACGTAATAAAGTGATTCAGTTGCCGTTTAGACTTGTTTTTCTGTTTTACTTGAAATCATTTTCAATTTTCATTTGATGAAACAAAGATTATTATCCTAAAAAATGAAACCTATTTAAAAATTCAATTTTGAATTTTCATTTAATATAGTGAAAAAATTTGAAAGATCCTTTTAGTATTTGTCTAAAGTTTTGAGAGGAGGCTTGATAATTTGGATTATTCAAACTATTATACTCATCTTTATTGTCATATACACAACATTTCGGCTAATGTGCCCTCTGGCTTTCTTCTGGTGTTTCCTGTCAAATTTAGGAACCTTCTTGTCATAACCGGGAGCCTTCATGGAACTTCAAACCAAACCTTTTAATCAATCCATGGGGGTAGACTTTTCTCATTCCACTAACCATGACTGGGTACAAGTGTTAAGCTATGTTAAGTATTCTATGTTACTGTCGTCCTTGACCAGGATTGAACCTGCAACCTAGACATGATTGTCACTTAAAAGTGTATTAACTCAGCCCTTATATCTGTTACACTATGTATCCAATACTTGAAGAAAGCAGGAGGGCACATTGGCCAAAACGTAGTGTATATAACAATAAAGATGAGTACAATAGTCTAAATACTACAAAATCCTTTTAGTATTTAAAATTCAAAATTCTATATGTGCATTTAAAAAAACAAAATACTTAAGGAGATTGCAATGAAACCAGATATTCATTTAGATAACCTAATAAACCAAACTTTCATAAAATAAATATCCTGTTTTTGTTCCATCCGGTAAAATCTGCCTTCAACAAACTAGTAAAAATGAATATATTATCTGTACAAATCGGTTATAAAGTTTATCTGTAGTGTCTCTTCTCTATAATTCAGAAATGAACATGTACAAATATAGAATAAAATGTCTCATTAGTGTCATTAAATCTGTTAACTAATAACTTTTTTCTCTTGTGTGTAAAAGGTTTTTAGGTTGTTAAAAATTTTAAAAACATATAAAGAGTGAACCAAATGCTTTGTCACTCCTACTAAAAAAGTATCCAGAATACACACAATCATGTATCCATACACTTGCAAGCAGCATCTCTTCCAAAGTGTAGGAGCTCATGTCAGATATCAGAAATAGAAAATTATATTATTATTATATATTATAATTAATCATATTATAAATTATATTATTAAAACTGTTGAAGAATGATAGTTGGTTGACTATCATTTTCAAGTCTGTAGTGTTCCTTGTAATATATATAACCAGGAACACTACAGACTTGGACGTATATATATATATATATATAAACAGAAGAAATGTACAGGCTAGAATCACCAACTGGATTCTGTGAACAACTGAACCCTTACAATGCCAACACAGATTCTATCAATTGTAGCTAGTTGAAGATATATATTTTAGACTGAACTGTTCAGGGGTTTTTTTTTTTTTTTTGGTTTTTTTCTTGGTTCTTACTACAGGGTGGTCAGAAAGTCTAGTCAGTACCTACCAAAAAGTAATGAGAAAAATAAGTAATGAGATTCTTGCATTGAAGTCATATCACACGTCCTTCATGCTCTCGCCAGAATACACACAATCATGTCTATACACTTGACAAGTAGTTTCTCTTCCAAACTGTAAGAGCTTGTGTCAGCCATCTGAAATAGAAAGTTATTATTGTTGTTGTTAATAATATATATTATATTATTAAAACAAAAAATGATAAAAAGTTAAAACAATATGTAAGGGTGATAAGACTTTCGGATCACAATGGATTCCCCAATTCTTTTTCTGGTAACATTTAGATATTGTCAAGTTTTTTATTTTATCTTTTTTAAAACCCTTAATATTCTGTTAGTGAAATTTCAAAATGATTCATAAAAAATTTTCTCTATGATTAATGTATCAAAAGAAATATTAATTTTTCTTCGTTATCTTTTTCTTTTCTTTTTTTTTTCTTCTAACAAACTCTTCTATTGACATACCAAAACAATTGTAGACTTTCTCACCTTCTCCTTGAATGTAATAACCTAACCCTAAAGGTACAGAAATTAATGAGGATTTAAATCAAATAACAAACTGGTGTGTGCTTAAAGCCTGTGTCTGTGTAATTTTATAAGCTATTAGTTGTGCTTATAGATATAGTTATCAAGAAAGAGTCTTGAGTGAACTGGACAATATCTAAGTGCTAATTAGCATACTCAGCACACCATTCTTCTCTCATTATACTTTGAGACAAAAGACTGGAGTAAAACACTCCCAACACTCTTATTCTGACCTTAACCATTGGACAATAACTTCAATGACTGTCCCAGCCCTGTTAGCTGGGGATTTAGAATACACCGACTGCTCTTATGCAGAAGAGTAAGACACCACCCTCCCAATGGGGCCACCTGTTGGCGATGGGTGGCGACTGTGATGCTTAAGGACGGAACCCTGTTGGCTGAGCAGTCCATGACATGCAATACTCCATTTTGGCCCTTACTTAGCTTAAAGAGGTGGTTGGAGAGGGTCCTTCTGATCAATCAGTTGATCATGTCAAACCTTACCACCTATAGAATTGTCCTGACCCTATTGCCCTCATGGCACCCCCCACTCCCCAACCCTTTTTATCATATGTGCTAGAAGGTGGTGGATGAGGGTCTTAATGTCCTGGTATGACGTTAAACCCTATATCTGATGGTGAAGTTCCAATTCTAGAGCTCTGGGGAATGTGGAGTACTCCTTCATCACCATTACTCTCAGGTCCATTCTGACTCAGAGTGGTAGTACCTGTTAGGGTCCCATCTACGGGTTAAATAGAAAAAAATGAGCTTTTTACCCATCAAGAATGAATAAAAATGTCTTTGGCATAAAATAACCCAACAAGGGTTTTCATGCCATAAAACCCAACCAACCAATGACTGTCCATTTGATTAATTAACTCTGATGATTTTTCATTATATTTTCCATATAATTGCAAATGTTGTTGCTTCTCTCTCCATTTCAGAATATTATTTTCTATATCAAATTAAAAAAAAAAATCTGAACCTTTGATCCACTGGCCTATCACTGATTTTCCTTATAAAATAATTGTCTAGATAAGTATTTGTATATGCATAGAATATGGAAATATAACCAGTCATAAATCACTCTCATTTGGTACTTAATACATTTAACAAGCTCAAATCAATTTTTATATTCATAATGTTTTCTATCATCTCACTGAAATTATTGTATTTCCGAGAGCCAAAGTTGCTCCCCCCCTACCCTCTCAAAAATTCATCATACAAAAAATAGGCACCTACTAATGCACCGGGGGTGGGGGGGTTGAATTAAAATAAAACATCTAATTATCAGATTTTAATAAAATTTTCACTATTTAAAGCAATAAACGAGGGTTTTTTTTGGGGGGGGGTTAAGGATTTTTCCTCATTATTTTTTTTTTTTTGGGGGGGGGTCATGCACCTCCACCCTCTCAGTCATTTTGTTAATTTTACTCCCTTAATGAAGATGTAGGTGAATGATTTTTGCATGTTTTAAAGATAAGTCCCTGAAGAACTGAATTTTTTTTTTACATTTTGTCTTTTTGTATCTGTGACTTATTTTTGAAGTTAAAAAAAAAAGTTAAAATAAGCTACAATGTTGCTCTCTAGGCTTTTTTTTTATTCATTTTTGTAGCTTAATCTACTAATGATGTAGTTAATAAAAGAGAAAATATTCAGGTTAAACTTTTTTTTTTTGTTAGAGGTTTAAAATTGATTTAAACTCTTCCACTCACTGCAGGTGACTGATATTTTGTTATTTAATGTAAAAATACTGAATAAATAAATTTGACTGAAAAGGTATTTTATCTGAATAATACTTTTTTTAGTCTTTGTTTAAAGTGTGTAGGTTTTTATTGGACAATGTATTTTTTATGGAGGCCCTCAAGAGAAGCAATGTAAAAACATCACTCAAGGGAGAATTTTATGTTAAACTTTTCTTTCTTTTTTTAAACTGATTATTATGCTTTTGATCATCATGTTTTAGAAGAAAAAGGGAGTGGCTTGTCAGTGATAAATCATAACATTGCCAATAAAAAATGTTAATATCGCACACAGCATCCTTGTGCCGCTCCCATCTAGCTTATTCTCCAGGCACTTCATTTGGGTCTAAGTTGTGCAGCCATAGAGTAGCACTACTACAACAACGGCCACTGACAAGTTAAAAAAAAATCCTTAAAGTAGTATCAGGTAAATTGCCTAATATTTTTGTGTGCCAAAAATTTAGAAAAAATATTAGATTGATAGCATTGAATTAATTATCAGTGATAACACTTTTCTGTCTGCTAGTTGTGTTAACATCCTCCTCCACTCCACCACCACATCTTTTTTCTGCCAAATATTGTATTGAATAGAATGTAGGACACATGGTCCAAAAAAGATGCTGCCTCATTTCAACAGGAAATATTTAGAAAATACTGGCAGTCTACAGTAGTAAAGCTAAGTATTGGCTTAAGTAAAGGCCTTATCTTCTTTACATAGAGAGTGGGCAGGACAATGTTTTAGTCATTTTGTTGGGGGGGGGGTATCTACTATATGCCATCAAACATGTTGCTAGCTTAAAGAGACAAACACTTAAATGTCTAATGTTAAAGTAGAAAGAAATTTTTGTAATATTTCTGCTTTGGACTGTTAACTATTATTTATTTGACTCATGGTTAATAACCTAGCAGAAAATGAATTCAGTTTTTTGTTTTTTAAACAATTTTATAAGTATCAACATTGTCTGAAATGTACCAATGACTTTTTAAGATCAAATATTCACCTCAAAAACAAATGGTCATTCATTATATGAGATATGTTTTTGAACACTTCAAAGCTTACTTTAATTCATTACACTCAATATATTACTTTTTTAAAAAAAGTAAACTTTTTTTTTGGGGGGGGGGGTTAAAAATTAAGGGCCATTAATTACACATTTCATTACTTGAGTATATTTATATGTTTACTAACGGGACCACAGTATGATAATGTAATTATTACAATGTTTGATATGTTTATTTAAGAGCTATTGCAAATAGTTCAATATGTATACTATAATGATATAATAATTTAACTCACTTTTCTTTTTCTTTTTTTTTTTTTTTTTTTTTTTTTTTCATTAATTTTGATAGAAACATTAGTGTTATCACTTCCGTGCAATCACCTTCTCTCTTTATCTTTCCCCTATTCTCTTTCTTCTAATTTTTTTTTGTTTAGCATGTCCTTTTTCTTCCCTTTCTTTATGATAACAACAGAATGGACCATTATTTAGCTGAGGAGATGGCACTCAAAAGAAATTAGAATTCAGCGGATAGACAACACCAGATAATCAGGGTATACATTTTTGCATCTCATCTTGGCTGATTTGAACAGTGTCATTTTTTAACCAGAGTGTGTTGCAAGATGATAACGATCATACAATTAAGGAACACGAGTAATGGTATATAGATATCACTCAGTATTTGTTATAGCAAATTTTGAAATTGTTAGAACTGGGTGTTGTATTTCAATTCTTATTTCATTTATCTAGGAATGGTTAACACTAGCAAAAATCCCACCGGCCCATTTACTCTAAATATCAATATAGATAACTGTTGAATTTTTAGCCAACCACACATGCCCCCCACCCTCCACCCTTCCGAATAAATCTTTTAACAATACATATACAGCCTGAGATATTTGTTTCTCTCCCAGAAATTTTCTTTTTCCATATCCAAAATCAAAAGAAACCTAATGTATAAATGTTGTAGTATTCAAGCTTCAGGTAAATTCCATTGGTTTGCAGTTGGAATTAGTAAGAGATTGATCTATTGAATTAGTCTCAAATATAACATTTGCTTGATTAATCATCAATTGTTGGAATCAAATTTCTATGTTTCTACATAGTTTTGCTTTTATTAAAACTATAAGTTTTTTACCATTATAAACTTGTCAGTGAGATTGGCACTTGAACCCTAACGAGGCGCCTAGAGAATAAGCTAGATGGGAGGTATACAAGAATGCTGCACGCAATGAACACAACTCCCTACAAGAAAGCAGCTGTACGGTCACTTGCCCCCATTACACAAACCATCCGAGTGAGACAAACAAGACATGCTGGGTACTACTGCTGAGGTAAGGACGAACTCATAAGTGATGTTCTTCTTTGGACGCCAGCACATGAGCACACCAGCTCTGTGCGGATACTGGATGCCGCACAGAGAACCTCTCGAGAGCGATAAATGATAGGGACAGTTGGCAAGAGATTGTCATGGATATCTGTGCACAACATGATGATGATGATGATGCCCATTATAAAAATAATTGTAAATTTACATAGACTAAAATACTGAAATGTATATCCAAATATTGCAAGAATAGTTTTTAAGTTATATTTCATTATTTATTTATTTTAAATCTCCCTCATGTCTTCATGGCTCATTTAAGAATTTAAAGTTTTTTTATTTGATTTACATAATTATTTCTTATTTGTTTTACTAACTCAGATAATCTTAAGTATTTTATCAAATATTCTGGGGAAAATCTTTTTGCAATATTCAATTATTGACCAAATATTAACTTTGCTCTTTTCAAAGCTTCTGTTGTAAAATGAGATATGGGTTTGTGTGAACACTTGTTATTGCTCTCCATGAACACAATTCCCATGGTAATTTAGTCAAGAAGAAACAGGTCAGATGATTTGTGTCTGGTTTCACTATAGCTAATCAAGATGTCAGCAGATTAGATACAATCATTTATCTCTCTCTCTCTCTCTCTATCTATCTATCTATCTATCTATCTATCCTTTCTCTCTTTCTTTCTTTCTTTCTTTCTCTTTATAATATTTTTGCCTTTTTAATTTTCACTTATATCAACCAGACTTTTTTTTCTTTTTTATCTAAGTACTGGCTACAAAGAAAACTTTTTGCTCTATCGTTTTTTGGGGTTTTTTTTAAATAATCTTTACTAAAATATTGAACAAAGATCATTTACAAAGGTGAGTTCACTAAAATTCTGCCTGAAAGATGAAAATGATATTAGTAAAGTCGGAAGTATACATTGAAAGCTCAGGTATTAACATCGAAGTGTCATTGCTGGATTTAAATTAGATATAGATAGATAGATAAAGTCTGAACCTTTTATTTCACTTTTTTTACTGTTTGACATATGTTTTTAGAAAATCTATCTTTAGATAATTATTGTTTTGAACTGTACAATATACTTCCATGGTTGATGATTTTAGTTACTAGAAAAGAATGACTATGCTTAAAAGTAGTCGGCAATACATTTATATCTTGTAAAATGCAAAACTAAAGTATTTCTCAGGTAAATTTCAAATACTGTGTTTGCAGTTTTTTTGTTTGTTTTTTAAAAAAAAAAAGGAAAAAAAAACACTTTTACACTTTTTAGATTTAACCAAAAAGTAGCAAAGATAACAAAATTAGTCCAAATAATTCTTGACACAATAGAATAACTAATAGAATTTCATACAATATTTATCAACTCCATATTGACTAAAAGTTGTTTGAGGAATTTGAATTTATTATTTTCTATAGTGATGACAAATTTACTGTCAACAATTAAATTTATGTCTAAAAAAATGTTGTTGATGTTTTTTCAGCTGTCATCATAATTACTATATTAAATTTCTAAACACTGGGAAAATAAAGAAAGCTGTTTAGACTCTTCATTTTTTTGTTTAAATTTATAAAATGAATGTTTTCCCATTGCCAGTTATTAATCATTGGATATTCTTTTTTTTTTTTTTCTTTTTTTCTTTTTTCTTTTTTTTCGACAACAATTTCATTTTGTCTAGTTTTCTTTTTTCTTTTTGTTTATAGAATATTTTTATATTTCATTGATTTACTAATATTGCTGATTCTTCAATACTCTCAGAACTTAACAAGTTTTAGCTATAAATAAAAGTAAAGTCGGTAGAGTGGCCTATTGTTGGTATCAGCCTGACAGCGAGGGAGTCTATCCCATTTTCACAAGTGCTAGACCAGGGAGATTGTTTTTGCTGAGGTGGAGTGCCATACCTACCATCAGCTCCCCACTTTTACCACATAGATCAGATTACCCTGTCTATGCTACTCATATGCTGAGTTTGCCATGGCCAGTATAAAACCAGGAACCTTGCCATTCCCTAGTCAAGTGCTCTACTGACTGAGCTAAACCAGCCCTATAAAAAATAACATTGAGTAATTAATATACAACCAAAAAGATCTGATCCTTTAATTTTTTTTAATTAGACATTTAGCTTAGTTCAATATCAAGATTAATAGGGCTGCTGAGTGGCAACATCTTTGTCATCATGCACCACAAAATACAGATGGAAATTTCCCTTGCAATGTGTGTGACCGCATCTGCAAGTCCAGAATTGGACTAATTAGCCACTAGAGGGTTCACAACTGTTGAACGACATAGTAATGTCATTGTCATCTGCAACTGACTTCTAAAAGGAGGAGGAGGAATACTTTTCATTGAACTCTAAAATACAATTCTTATATAAGATATATATTCTTATTAAGTACTAATATACTTCCACTGAATTAAATCCCAGGATATAATGTGTTACCTTTTTTGCAATAATTTATTGTATGCAATGCAATGTATTAGTATAGAATATTCCTGTTCTAGATTGAATTAACTTTGCATAATTTGACCATCAAATAAATTATTAGAACAAAGTGTAATTTTCTTTCAATTTAGAATCTAATGCAACAATATACTCAACCAAAAATTTTTTTGTTTGATACAACAGCCATCAGGTATTACCTTGCTGAAGATATAAACTATTAATGAGAGAGAGAGAGAGAGAATTCCCACTGGTTCTCTATTAAGCTTTGGCAGGAAGCCATTGCATACATATGAGAAAGGAAGTACTAACTAAAGATGAATATCCACTGATCTGTTATTTGCATTAGTATCAACAGTGTTTTATTCACTATTTTATTAGTAGCAGAACTGGAATATAAATGTCTATAAAAACTAAATGTGAGTCACTTCAAAATTGCTACTTTTGGAGAAAAAAATTATTTCCAATACAATATTATCAATACCTGACTTTGTAAATTTCAATTTGTTTATAGATATAGGCAATAATATAATCTTAGAATTTGTAGAGGTCTCTGTCTTGAGATATGAATTTTTATTACTTTAAGAAATATCTATTATTATACTAAAGCTGAGCGAATCACCTTTTGTCTCCTAAAGGCTTTTTTACTGTTTAGTTTAATGACAAAAAATTATACTAAATTATTCCTTACTTTTAGGATTGAGTTATGTTTGAAAAAAATTCTATTTTAATTGGTTCTAATTAGTCATAATTTGCAACTAAGTCAAAAATTGACTGTCTCTTACTTTACATTCTGCCTATCACTTTCTTTCTCTCTATGTATATCTTGATTACCTCCTCGTTATATATGTTAGTTTCTCTGCAAGAAGAGAGAGAGAGAGAGAAATAGGAGAATTTGAAATGCCAACCCATAACTTAAATTAGGTCAAAAATTCCCTTAGAAATCTTACAAAATGATTTTAATGTTTTGTTTTTTTTTTTGTTTTTTTTGGGGTTTTTTTCAATTTAATTCGCTTTGCAAATTCATGACCTGCATTTCCTTACTACCAAATGACATACTTCCCCACACTCTGTGCCACCCTGACTATCAAATTTCCTCTAACACTGATCAACTCATATGACCCACAGGCCAATATCAAATTTCTCTTCTAAGTCAACCGACTGACCCTACAGAAAATGAACAAATCCCCACACACCAACCCACCCATCAGTGCCTCACCCCTCACCCATTCACCTTTTAACTATAAAAGCAAATGTACCTGTACCTATGTTCAATAAAGCTGACAGAGCTTCATTCAATATGAGGCGAAATATCCACTAAATTTATGCTGTTTTTATCCACACTTTCCTCTATTCTCAACTACATATATATATATATATATGAGGTTAAGTAAACAAACAAATGTGTTTATTTTTATATGGTTTTAAGCCAACAATTTTTTTTTCTAGCTTGCACATTCTAGTGTAATGGTTAGAGACTTCACCTGTCAGCTTGACAGTCGAGGTTTCGAGTCACACACGGAGCAGTCTCCCATGTCTATAACCTTGCTGATGAGACCTAACAGGTCAAAATGTACATTCAGGGATTGACATTTTCTCGATTTGTTTAGCCTTACATTTGAACATATGCCCGCCTAAATTCATTAATTATTAACTAATTAATTTTCAAAATTAGGTATGACTTCAATTAAGCACATATCCTAAAAAAAAATGTGTGTGTGTGTGATTTAAAATTTCAAGTATTATTTTTTGTTTTCATTTTAATTTTTTTAGATAAAGTCTGTGCAGAGCAAAGCTAATTATTTTTACTTCTGTGTATGTAGGTTTTTTGGGGTGGGGGGCCTGTTTAGATACCAAAAAAAGTACCAATTTTTAAAAGTTCCCAAAATAATTTGCTAATTAGTGGATTCTAATCAAATTTTCAGTAAAAAATAGTAGTATATGTTAGGGTCCCATCTATAGAACAAAATGACTTTAAGAATGTTTTAAAAAACAAATATTGAGCACCCATCAATAATGAATAAAACAAAACATCTTCAGCATAAAATGACCCAATGAGTTAACATGCAATAAAATCCAACCAACCAAACACAACCAATCAGTAAAAAAAAAAAATTGTTTATTTTAGTTTCCACTCAAATTTTGGAATCAGGATTTTTTTTTTTTTTTTTTTTTTTTTTTTTTTTTTTTTCAGTTCTTTCATTGTATGGAAGAAACTGAAACTAACCTGTAATCTTAAGTGCAATAACATTTAATAAATATGGCGAAAAAATATTTAGTGCATCTATTTTATTTATTTATTTTTGATATTTTTTTATATATGTGAATTAAAGAATAAGTTTTATTTTAAAACAAATTTAAGTTTATTTTTATTGATAACCTCCACTGTTAATGATTCTATTTCATACCCTTCTAGTAAGTAAAGTCGGTGGAGTGACCTACTATTGGCATCAGCCAAACAACAAGGGAGTCTATTTCATTTTTGCTGGGAAGATTGTTATGCTGGGGTGGAGCAGCACACCTACCATCAGCTCGCAGATGCTGCTTTACTGCGCAGATCAATTACCCAATCTGTGCTACTCATGTACTGAGTTGACAAGGACCAGTATCATACCCAGAACCTTGCAATTCCTAAGCAAATGTTCTACCAACTCAGCTAATACCCATTCTTTAGGCTTGCAGTCAAGTCACATTGAGAGCACTGATTCCTGCTAGATCACCAAAGTTAAGCAGCAATGAGCCTATTAAATACTTAGATGGGTGACCATTTAAGCAACATTAGCTACTGTAAGCAGCCAAATATCAAAATGACTTGGTCCGGCATTAAATAACCCGAAAGTGGTTGATATGCCCTAAAACAAAACAACCAAACCTTCAGATAATTATGGTTTCATGCCTTTAAATTTCAACCTTCCATAACACCATCTTTTTTTTTTTCTTTTTACCAAGACACTTGCACTTTTTTCTTTTCTTTTAACTAATATCTTGTTTTGTGATTTTGCCAAAAGAAATGCAAAGATAAAGTGTAATTTAAAACCTTAGAGAAATCACTGCTTGCCTGCTTTACAGAATTCTACTTGAATTTGTGCCATTTTATCCAGAAACTTATGATAAGTACAACTGTGTTGGACTTAGCTAATATTTCTATCTTCACTAAATAATAAAGTTAACTGGGTGCTTTGTTGTAATTGTTATTACTACAAGCAAATAGCAATGCCAAAAACTGGGGGGGGGGTTGTAATTGGTCAGTTGGTCTGTTCTAAAAAGGAACTCAAATCTGGAGGTGAAGGAAAGGCTATAAAAGTTGATACACTAATTCTATACAAATCAGATCTACTTACTCACCTTATTATTACTGCTATTATCACCCTCCCCCCTTCCTCTTCAAAATGATCACTGTTATTTCTTTTCATTCCTATCATTCAAGAATATATGAAATACTACAGATAGGTCATCCTTAGGCAAAATGCATCATTTCTCTGCCGCCGCCACCACCATATCAGTGGGTCTATTAATCTTCAACCTTAAAAGTTTAGCAACAACAACAAAAAATACATCTACTCTCAATACTCTGTGGTTTATGAAAGAAATATTTGACTTTATTGCAATGAACTGGAAAAACTGACCTTAAAAACAATTACTATAAAAATATTTTTTAGGTACACAAGAACTCTATTTCTTCATTCATGTTAGAAGTTTACATGGTATGGGGGAGGGGTGTTATTAAAATACATAAAAGGGAGGATTAATTATTAGATAAATATATTTTGCAAAAATGTCTTTTATAAAAATTCTCCAGACATTTCAATATTAGATAAGAGGGGGGGGGGCGTTATTTGGTATTGTTTATTGGATTTTACGGCATGTCAACTCTTGTTGGGTTATTTCATCCAGGATACTAAGATCCTCAGCCACCACCTTCTAGCACATTTTTGATAAATAGGGTTGGGACAATCATATAGGTGCTAGGGCCTGACGTGACCAGCTGATTGATCAGAGGGGTCTCTCTGACAGCTCGTCTGGCCTAAGCAGGGGCCAAAGTAGATTTTATTTGGCATCTATTGCTATCTTCTATATGCTATTAAAAATAATTTATTGAAAAGTTAAATTTTCAAAATAGTGTTTCATCCAAAGATTAACCTGCTGTAATATTTTATTAACATTAAATTATTCTTGATTGACCTTCTTTTATTTTTAATAATCAATTGGTTTCCCTGTGATATCCATACTTCAGTTTCACCTGATGTAAGTAGTAAGTAATCAGGGTGGCCTAGAGTTGGTATCAACCAGTCAGTGAGGGAGTCTATCCCTTTTTCACTAGCACTAGATCAAGGAGATTGTTTTTAGCATCTCAGGTGGAGCGCCACTCCTACCATCAGCTTCTCACTTTACCACACAGATTCTTGTGCTACTCATACACTGAGTTGGAGAGGGCTGGTATTTAAGCAGGAACCTTGTGGTTCCCAGGCGAATGGTCTACCGACTGAACTATACTGACCCTAATTAATTGATATTAGTGCAATCAGAATTCTTAAAACAAAAAAAAATCTAAGCCAGCTTAAATTGAACAGTTAACTTTTTATAAATTATTAGTCTTATTCAGAAAAATGTTCTTTTTCAGCATTTGCTAAATATTTGGTCATTGTAGGTTTCACAATGTAAAGCTAGAAAATAGTTTCAACTGAATGATAGCAAATTTTTTTTTTTTTTTTTTCATCTTTAAATTTCATATTTGACACATGTAACCTAATTTAATATCTCTCTCTCTCTCTCTCTCTCTCTCTCTCTCTCTCTCTCTCTCTCTCTCTCTCTCTCTCTCTCTTATATACATACATGCATATAAAAATTTAGGAATATTATATTTCCATTACTTCTTTGAATAATGGAAGTATCCATAATTTTAGGTTTTATACCTGAAAAGCACACTTTTTGTGCATACATACACACCAACTGCTCTTTATATATGTATAGATTATATATATGTATATAAATTCCATTAACATATTTACTGACTTGATTCAGATGATCTTTAAAATTTACCTCAATTTTCAGTGTTGATAATCATAATTGATTGAAATAAAATATTTCTGTTAAAATCAAGATAAGTTGATCTCCATTTTCAAGAAAGGAAACTGCCATGGCAAATTAATTTTGTGTGTCCCTAAAAGATATGATGAGCAAAATACACTTTAAACGACTGAAATTAGTTTTAGTTATTGACAATCTTTGAGCCACAAATGGAATTTAGAGACCTTGATTTATATGAAATTGTCCATTTGAATATTAATTTGTTTATCTGCTCATTTTTCTGCCATATTGCTTTGTTTGTCTATCCTGTTGGCATGGTGGAGTGGCTAAACAATTGTGCTGAAATTTGGGAATGTCACTGATGAAATATATCAAAATATTTTTAGACAATTTCTGGACTTAGTTTGTCTATATGTGCTTACAACAATGATGGTGTTTAAAATTATGCCAGATTTGCATGGATGTATACATTTTGTTATTTTGTTATTTTTCACTTTAGAATGCAAAGAATTTACAAAAGATATTATACAGATATATCCAGCTTATATAAAAGTATTGCTGTTTGTTGTATAAAATAACACCTTTCCAAAGTAGTTTGCCCTATTACCCTTATGGCAAACCCCCTACCCTTTTTATCATGTATGTGCTAGAAGACGGTGGCTGAGGGTCTTAGTGTCCTGGTTATGATGTTAAACTGCATCTAATGGCAAAGTTTCAATTCTGAGACTCTGGGAAGTATAGAGTATCCCTTCATTGCCATTACTCCCAGGTCAACTCTGCCCCGGAGTGGTAGTACCTGTTAGGGTTCCATCGATGGGTTAAATATATAAAATAATGTATTAAAAAATTGAGTTTAAAAAATAAAATTTGAATACCCAACAAGAATAAATAAAACAAAATGTCTTTGGCATAAAATAACCCAACAAGTGTTGACATGCCATAAAATCTAACCCACCAATCAACCCAGCAAAGTAGTTTGAAATTTACTAAGTGAATTTGTCTAATTGCTACAAATATCCTCCAACAGTTTACTATACCGCCTTACTTAGTTGCCCAATAATAAAAGGAGTTCTAAACAACATTAGTTTGTAAATAAGTACAAAAAAGGTTGTTTCTGTTTTGTTAGTTTTTCATCTCCTTTACTTTCAAGTCAACACTTGCAACTATAAATAGTTATTATTATACTAAGAGGAAAGGCAGATAGCCTGTTTCTTACTACTACTCTAACACACCAACTTCCTGAACATCTTTTATTAGTATATAAAGATAACCTTCCTACATCCTAGCAGATATGTATGTGTTTATAAGAAATGGTTTAAGTTGTATGTTCATAAGGAAGGAATTAATCCAAATACCATATTGGATATAATCACCTATTTAAAAAAGAAATAAATAAATCATCTTATATTATTCCCCAAATGATATCCTGTCTTTCCATAGTTGCAAGACTATGCAAAATGTTAGCCATCTTCTTCTTCTCATACTTACCAACATTTGGTTAATTCATTATACATGAGATGTCACTTTGTTTACAGGCATCCAGCAAGTCTGGAATTATATACATGCCATAAAGGTTTAGAGCATCCTCTGGATCCATTTATAAGGGAAATGACCTCAAGTTAAATATCAAAAACATAAATATTTCTGGATGGGAATGTGAAGGAAAAGGAGGAAGGAAGCAATTGATGAAAAAATGCACAGCTTTCTCACTTTTCTTAGAATTTTTCTCTCCCCTTTTTGCCTCCATAAAATTGCAAAGAAGAATGTATCTCTCTGTCTAGTTGGTAGGTTTTTGTTTTTTTAAGAGACAATGGGACCATGATCCTATTCATAATAAAAGCACCATTTACTTAATTTAGTGTAATACTTAATCACTACACAAAATGCTTTGTTATAGGGTCCATGATATGCCTTAAATGTTCTATCTACATTATTAGCTATTATGTTTTTCCAATTTCTGCATTTACAGATAGAATTTGGGATGGATTTAGTTAAACACTCTTTTTTGTATATTTCTTTTCATAGAAAGTATTAATTACAGTTATAAGGACAAATTCATACGTGACGTTCTCCTATGGAAACCAGTACATGGGAACACCAGTGTGGGACATCCAGCAAAGACCTACATTGATCAGCTCTGCGCAGATATTGGATGTTGCACTGAGTACCACTCCAGAGCAATTAATGATAGGGATGGTTGGTGAGAGATTGTCATGGATATCCATGCTACTATCATGACATGATGATGAACAGAACGATGGACATTTTTGCCCTAATTTCCTACAAGTTGCTGCATTTTCTTTTTAATATTTTAATTATTTGAAAAGATTACTCTTTATTTTCCTACAATCTCAAGATAAGTGAATTATCATCATTCAAGGGTTTTGTTACTACTCTTTGAAATTCTACATTCCAACTGTTTGATGTAAATCTTTGATCTTAAATGAACTCTTGAAACAAACAGTAAAGATAGTAATGTTAATCTAAAGAAATAAACCTGATCCTACAAAAGTATATTTCCTTTCTATTCATGTCCTAAAGAGAATGTACAAAATAAATGGTATTCATCATCTATTGAGGAGCCAAAGGAAATAACCTTTTCTAATGGAATGTTTCCTTTCTAGGATATCAGCAATAACATAGCTGCCTTTTCATGGTAATATGATAACTTTCCTTTGGATTATTGCAACTAGAGTTAAAATACTTTTCTCACAAAAAGTCCCACAGTTTATTATACTTAAAACTTAACTTATTTGCAACCAGATAGCTGAGACCAGTTAGATAGAATTGTATTATATGACCAATCAATTTGTTCCTTTTTATAATTTCTACTAATGAATAAGTTTAGTGGGAATAAATGGTTTTGCATTAAAACATCATATTTGAATAATCATATTTTGGATTGTTGTCCTCATCTTTATTGTGTATGAATACAACGTTCAAGCCACTGTAACCTCAGGCTCTGTTTTAGTTTTTTTTTATGTGTCATTTTATAAATATTAATCACAATTTTGTCAATAAGTCTTGTAGCATTTCTGCTGCTTGGAGTGCCCTCTTCAGTGAGCAGTAATGATTAAGTTCTGAAACTGCATTTGAATTTATGGGTAATCATTTGAAGATGACTTATTTTAAGGTAATTATAATAATAAATTTTAAAAAAACACCTAAAACAGAACCCGATGTTACAATGGCCTGAACATTATGTTTATACACAATAAAGATGAGGACAACAGTCTGAAATATTCATATTAAGCCTCATCTCATAAATACACATAAAAATATGTAACATATTTATTCTACATTTTTCTGTGTAAAATAAGTTTGGTACTAACTGATCTCTATAGGTCTTGATGTTCAAGAAAATTAAATAGTCAAGTTAATCATTATATTAACAGTTGGTGAATCTAAACTATCTATACATATTTTGGCTTATACAACTAAAAGGTAAGGATAAATTCTCTTTTCTTTTTATCAGTCATCTATAAACCCAAAAGTTTAAATTAAGGTTAAAAGAAAAAAATGTCACTGTTAATTGATTTCTCTACTTTGACTTTATTTGTTAAACAGAATTTTTTTTGTGTAAAATGTTAACTCTTCATTTGATAATTAAAAAAAATGTCTAATAATGAAATGTGAAAATTAGATATTGTTCTTTGAAATATATAGAGTATGATCATCATGTATAAAAATGTTATTTGTTGCTCAGTCAAGTTGAATCTTTGTTTTGAAGCACATTCTCTATGGCAGAAATTGCTATGTATTTCTGAAACATGTGACACCTGGAGGTCATTTTGGAAATAACAACTATGTAGAGAGGGTGTTAGCATAGACATTATAATTGTTGCTTCAACATAGACCATTTTTTATATCTATTTAAATACTTCTTTTTTTTTTAATGTCCTTTTAACATGATACTTCCTAGTATTTTTTTTATTTTAGACTTTAAATGATATTTTATTACTCAAAGAATGACAAACCTTTTTTAAAGGCCATTTTGTTATTTAGAAAAAAGATAGTTTCTTATTGGTAAACAACAAGAGTAACAATAACAAATCACTTTATCACTACTTAGACTTTACAAAACTCCGAAAGCCCTGTTGGCTGGAACTTTAAAATACAACTGCATCTCTGTAGAAGGGTAAGACTCTCACCCCCAATGGGGCCACGTGTTGACCGTGGGTGGCAACCCGTGATGCATAAGGATGGAACCCCAGAGGCTGAGCAGTTCATAACATGCAACATTCCACTTTAGCCCTTATTTAGGCTAGATGGGCGGTCAGATAGCCCCTCTCCAATCAATTGGCTGGTCACGAGAAGCCTAGCACTTACATGATTGTCTTGATCCTATTGCCCTTATACCAAGCTCCAACCCTTTTATATATTTGTTAGGTGGTGGCTGAGGGTCTTAGTGCCCTGAGTATGATGTTAAACTACAACTAGTGGTGAAGTTCCAATTCTGGACCTGTGTGGAGTACCCCTTCATCGCCATTACTCCCTGGTCCACTCTGACTCGCAGTGGTAGTACCTGTTAGGGTTCCATCTATGGCTTAAATAGAAGAAAAAATTGAGTACCCATCAAGAATGAATCAAATAAAATGTCATCGGCATAAAATAACCCAATGGGTTGACTTGCCATGAAATCCAACCAACCAACCAACCAGAACACTGAAAAAGTATTAATTTTAAATGTTGTTCGAATAAACATTTCATAAAACTCATTTTATTTTTTAATGATTTATTTCTCTTTGAAGTATTGAAAAGAAAACAATTTTAAGTAGCAACCAATTTTAAAAAAACATCCTATTTTCTTATATTAAAGCTTGTAAAGATATGTTAAATCTACTTCTCTTTTTATTCTATATTAGATATTTGAAATTCATTCCATTTAGAACATACAAAGAATTATTGTAAATAAATATATAAATGTTTGTTTAAACATTTTATTGTTACATTTTTGGGAAGTGATTTTCTGTATCTCCACAGTAGTAAGGTTCATTTTAAAGTCCTTCTTGTACTGAATGACCAGTATGAATCACAAAAAGAAAAGAGAGGGCAAATTTATTATTAGTAGATTGTCACCTCTGCTTGTTACAGTATTTTGTGTACAGCCATCATTTATAATTTAGTGAACCTTTGTTTATGAAAAAAATATTTTCTGTAATCTTTTTTTTTTTTTAATTTTTTTTTTTTCTTTAAGTGGAAATAGGTATTTATTTGAGAAAATTGTAAATTATCAATTGTAATATTATACATTAGCCCACTCTGGGTTTGTTTTTTGTTGTTTTTTGTTTGTTTGTGTTTTTTTTAGGGGGGGGGGGTAAATTATATTTAGAGAATTATCAGGTGACCAATGATTTGTAATGTTCACAGAAGATCATCCACTTTTTTGCTTTCTTTCTAATTTTTAGAAATATACAAATAGATCACCCTTGGGCGGATATCTATTTTATTTTATATCTTATATTTAGAATTCTTACTTAGAATACATTTATAAAAAGAAAAAAAACACAAGTGTGTGAAACTTTGTATAAAAAGCCACAAGGGAATTGTTCAGAATTATCTCCAGCTATTTAAACTATCTCAAGTACTAGAATATTTAATGTAAAAATCAATCAGAAACTGCGTCAGGTCACTCAATGTGCTACTGATACTATGTGACTTGGTACTATTTGTCTCATAGTCGGATCATTGGCAACTAAATAAGTGACCCCACAGATTTCATCTGGTGAGGAGGATGACTAGACACCTTGCAGAATGAAAAACAAGACCTGTAAAAGGGGCAGAGGAAGCTTTTTGCTCAATGGCCATCTAGCACATTATTTCTAAAGTTCAACCCCTCCTCATCGTGGCAGTGTCAGAGCCATGACCGCTTGTTAATTTTCTATTCCCTTGTTACTCCTTTCATGAATTCACCACAGGTGAATTTGTTGGTTGGAGCCAGCTCAATTGACCCAGGGTGAATGCAATAACAGCAACTAACCAATGAGAAAGGACCTTATTACTGTAGGGTCAGTTGGCAGTGAAATGCTCATTGAAATACAAAATCTTTTGTACTGTGTGACCTTCATATTCAAAATGACCAATCAAATAGATGAGCAAATATGCATTTTATTTTGCTAGAAACATTTTTTGAATGATTAAGGAAACTTTCAGGGATGATTCAATGAACAAAGGTAGATAAAATTTTGGCACCAATGCTTCACACTTGGCTGAGAAACTGTTGAAATTTATCTCAATTCTGGAAAGCCTTCAACAAGCAGACACACCTGAAAATATTTGAATGCATGTGAGGTGCAACAATCAAAGGAAATTGGCAATAGGTTGAGAATTAGATCTGAATATTGGACACACTGTTCAGAAAATATCCAGCTATTTTAAATGTTTCAACTGCTTGTCCTTTGTGACTTTTATAGGATCTTTGGCAAAATATCATATTGCCTGGGGCTGTAGAATATGCCGACTGCACTTCTGCTGAGGTGTAAGGTGCCCTCCCCACTGGGAATACCTGTTGGCCGTGGGTGGTGACCCATGATGCTTAAGAATGGAACCCTGGTGGCTGAACAGTCCATGACATGCAACTGTCCACTTTGGCCCTTACTTAGGCTAGACGGGTGGGTGGTCAGAGAGGACCTCCTCTGACCAATCAGCTGGTCACATCAAGCCCTAGCACCTATATGATTATCCCAACCCTATTGCACTTATGGCAAGTCCCCAATCCTTTTTATCATATGGGTGTTAGAAGGCGATGGCTAAGGGTCTTAGGTATGACATTAAACTCTATCTGATAGTGAAGTTCCAATTCTGGATCTCTGGGGAATGTGGAGTACCCCTTCATCACCATTACTCCCAGGTCCACTCTGATCCAGGGTGGTAGTAACTGTTAAGGTCCCATTTATGGGTTAGATAGAGAAAAAAATTGAGTTTGAAAAAATGTGTTTGAATACCCATCAAGAATGAATAAAACAAAACATCTTCAAGATAAAATGACCCAACAAGGATTGACATGCCGTAAAATCCAACCAACCTAATTTCCTAGGCCTGCCAGCCTCTCCTAAAGCTGAAATTGCTGTTGAAAAGAAATTTTGGATTGTAGACCAAATTAGAGAGAACAATAAAGCAACTGATGGTGATCTACCTAAAGAGGTCTTTACAGATTGTGTTGAAAAGTGTATGAGGTCTCAAGAGTACTAAGTCACAATTGCCCTAAGTAGGCTACTTTTTGTTGATATTTTTGTTTGGTTCTCCCTGACCATTACATAAATGTTCCTTAAACCCCTTTTTATAATGACTATCTCTCTGTGCTTTATACATATCATATATATCTAGCCTGTATGATTAAATAAATTTCATTAGGCATAAATATGAAACAAATGGATAAAACAGTGTAAAAGATGTTATTTTGCATCTGGCATGCAACTATGGATAGTAATAATATATAAAAAGACAGGGCAGTTGCAGGGGGGGGGGGTCTGCTTTTAATGAAGCTTTTCTTTCCAACATTAACATTATTGTTCCTCTATATTTTGCTCAAGAGGCACATGGTGTAATGGACTTGGTGAACCAAGTTCAAATCCTGTTTGTATTTCACTTAGCACTGATACCCTTGGGAAAGATATGCATCCAACTATTTTTTTCCAGCTTTCTTTTAAAGACTGGACTCTTTAACCTTGGATAGGTAACTAGTCTAGGAGAAGGAAAACTGAATTCAAACCTGTTAAAACTCCACTTAAAAAATTGAGCTTGTGTCACATCCTACTTGTGTGAAAGGGTTGATGTATATATCTTTCTGTGTGACGGCATTCACCCTGGGTCAGTTGAGCCGGCTCCATCCAACAAATTCACCTGTGGTGAATTAATGGAAGGAGTAACAAGGGAATAGGAAATTCATAAGCAGTCCCCAAACTCCACATGCATATCCAGGCCGAGAGAAGTGGATGCTCTTGTTTGCCACAAGTATATATATATATATATATATATATATATATATAAAGATTATTTTGGTATCTGTATCCATTTTTTGGGAAGTACATATATCAGGTTTGGGCATTAGAGTGAAGCATTAAACAACACCATATATATATATATATATATATATATATTCAGTCAACTTCATAATTCCATCTTCCCAGAACTTTTTATTTTTCTCAGGAAAAAAATTGCCCAAGATGCTTTTTGTAGTTTTGTAGAGATCTTCTTTCTCCCTTCCCTCCCCCTAATCAATGGTAATCCAAAGGTGAAATATCCAATCTGAATAGAGTGGTTGAGTATACACTTCTTAGTTAAACTCTACCATTTTTTTGTCTGGTCACTTAAGAAACATGTAGTCTTGTTATCTTGATGGAATATTGTACTGTTTTTCTTAACTAATTTCAGAGGCTTTTCATTAATTACTACTTTCAGTACCTTTTCAAATCAATTGTTTCTCTAGAAGGAATTCATAGTAAATGACTCTCTCCTGATTCCATCATATAGACAACATCACTTTCTTTGGATGAAGACCAAAATTTGGTGCTGTTAATAAATGGTTCATTTTACTTCATAATCTCTTGTGTTCCACATTGTTGTAAAGTATCCACTTTTCATTACCAATCACAATTTTTTTTACTTTGTTTATTGTTTAAATGATGAATTTCACAAAGAAATCTGATCCTCTCTCTATCTATCTATCTATCTATCTATCTCTCTGTGGAAATCAAAAAATAAAAGCAACTAACATAATCAAGTTGATGCAAGTGATATTTTCAACACTTATTTTGAGTATGTTGACATATCCTACATTGTATAATGTTGATTATTATCAAATGTCTTTATTTGATTTCTATCAACTCTAACTACATATTCTACTGTGAATATCATTCAGCAAGAAAATTTGCAAAACACTTTTGACACATTCAGTTATTTGCAGAACCTTCTTCATAAACTACACCACTCTTTTTTTGGGAGGTCTGAACTGCATTTTTATCTTTTTTTATCAAATGAAAAAGCACAATATGCTGAAAATGGTGACATATTTTATTTTTTATTTTATTTTTTTTTTATATCAATTTTGACAATTTTTTTAATGTACACCAATATGGCAGCAGTAACAATACAACCAAAAACAATCTTTGTAAATAAGGCTAGTTAAAACTAAATGCTTCTAATGCCATCTAATAACAAAAATAGAATAATATCTTTGTTTTTGTTTGGGGAAACCTGGCAATAACATGACTATAGTACTATACTGTTTTTGTTTTTTTAGTTTTTTATTTAAGATAAAATGTATATACAGTGTGTCTATAAAGTCTTGCTACAGATTTAAAATATAACAACAAAGATGGCAGTCTTGTTGAAATGCAATAATCAAAACGCACATGAAAAAAAACAAAAGTATGAGAGTTGAACTTTCATATGGTTTTTACTAAATGATTCTATCATTTATAAAATGTGAGTTATTAAGTTTTACATTTTAGAATTTCTGTAACACTTTATGAACACCCTGTACAGCTTGCTACCTATTAGAAATAGACTACCTCACTTTTTAATTTATAATCTAGTAAATATTTTTTGTACTATAAAAGTTTTTTTAAATAATTAGGATATTTTTCATTTTTTTCATTGGAATTTTTTTAACTCTTAAGAAATTTTCCTTTATTTTAATATTTTTAGCTTTTGAAATAATTTTTATGTATTGAATCAAACATCTTTGAACTTTCATTTTTATAATAAAAGAAATTAAAAAATGACCATAAAGGAAAAAACAGCAATTTTAGCAGTGACTTCTTTATAATATTTCAATCTTTAAAGATTAAAAAATTAAAAGGTTATAAGGTCATTGCTAAAATTGTTGTTTTTCCTTCATGGCAATTTTCTAGTTTGTTTTTTGTTTTGTTTTTTTACTATAAAATAATTTTGTCAATTACAATGTACATCATCATAGAGGAAAAGAATCACACTAGCTTTCAGCATTTTGATAATCAGTTTCGTTCTGTCACAATAGAATTGTTTGTTGAATAAATAAATATCTTGCATTCTCTGTTTTAATTTTTTATTATAAAAAAATGTGTCATTAAAATATTTTCGATTCTTTCTCTATAATAATTTTTTTTTTAAACTGATTTGTGGGTGTGGATTGTCATTTAGGTTAATTGTACTTTATTGAATGAACATTTTTGATTAAAACATAATTTATTCTCAGTTTTTATCAATGGTTTGAGTGTTCATTTATTCTCTGTGCTTAATATACAAACAATGATCGCCACTATTTTCTCTTATTCTGCTTTTTCATAATTGGGTGGAGAAGGAGACAAAGGCCATTTTAGAGCATAATTTCCCTAAAATTGATCACACTCAGGATAATAAGTAACAATAATAAAAATGTTTGGAATGTTTAGTCAACTGAATAAATTCAGATGGGAATTGGGAGAATTTGAAAATGAGAAATCACTTTTATTATTGAACTAGATGCGGCTACCCAGTGTCGACTGGGTACGGAGGAGGGGGGGCTGGTGATTGATTTGTTTGCTTTTGAGATTTACAAATGCTTTTTAAGTCAAATTTCAATGTATACTTTAATTTTTTAGATATCTTTGAATGTAAATTAAATCTTCATGATTTTTACACAAAAAACAACTTAGTCATTAATTGTTTTATTTTCAATTTTCATCCATACATACCAACTTCCCTTTATATATGTATAAATTAATATAACAAAAAGCTGGGGGATTTCAGTGCCTCTTAAAATAAACTTGGTTTCTGCCAACAATGGTCTGTTTGAAGCTACAAAGCTTCTTTTTTTTAGCACCATATCCTGAAAGATGCTAATATTACACAAAGTGCAATTCAGTAGTTTTAATGAAAAAGCTTTACAAAAAACACTCCCTACATCTAAGATTATAATATTATGTACACACTTTGTATACATATGTGTGTATATGTGTATGCATTTAATAAACATGAGTAGATTTATGTTAGAAATATGTATTTAATAATAGAATCAGATTGTTTATCTTTATATGCTAATTAATCCAAGCCAATTAGAAATGTTCACTGTGTTTTCCAAGATAATAAATGTCATAGTTTTTACGTCTGCCATTTTCTCATGTGAAATAGAATTAATGAGTTATAACTTTCTCCTAACACCTTTTAGTTTTGTTTTTAAATTCAATTCTTCTTTACTCAATTTATTTTCATTAATTAAAAAAACAAAAAAAACATTTCAGGTTATTCATTTTACCTGTTTCTTGGGAATAAACTTAAATAACATTGAGCACCCTCCCCTTCTCCCTAAAAAAGACAATTCTCTATGGTTGAAATTTAGTTTACTGGAAAGTACTTGCTTATATCTACTCTCTCTCTCTCTCTCTCTCTCTCTCTCTCTCTCTCTCTCTCTCTCTCTCTCTCAATATAAATAACTGTCTATTACAAGTGAAAATAAAGTAAGTAAAGATGTGCAGAGTGGCCTATTGTCGCTATCAGCCAGAGGAGTCTATCTCCTTTTTACTTCCAGGAAGATGTTTATCCTGAGATGGAGCACCATACCTACCTCCAACTTTACCACACAGATCAGATTACCCAATCTGTACTATACATGTGCAGAGTTGACGGGGACCGGTATCAAGCCAGGAACTTTGCGATTCCTAGGTGGGTGCTCTATCAACTGAGCTAAACCGGATCCTGAGTGAAAATAACTGTCCCTAAATCTTTATTTCTATGTTTCCTAGGATAAATTCATCTTATTTAAATTCTACCAATTTTATTTCTTGGCTTATTTCAGTTTTTGGAGAGAAAGTTTGTTCACTTGAATAAGCTTTAAAAATATTTCTTTTAAAGGCAAGTCCTTACATTGTTCTTAACGACTTTGGAAAAATGTATTCTATTTTTATACATTGTAAAACCTAAAAAAAGATCATTAAAGCCAGTGTTTTATAAGTAGATATTTAGTATATACTAGATTGTATGCAATCTATTCTGTTATGAACTTTAAAATTTAACCTGGTCATATTGGGGTGATAACTGTTTGAAATTTTGAATATTTGATTTTTCTTGATTGTTCCAAAACTATTTCATACTAAATATTAATTGTTATGCTATTTCATACTAACTATTACCTATTATAAACTATTGAGCAAGATGAACAGCTCCACACTAAACTGTGTTTTCATCTAATTTATTAGAAAATGTTATCTTTATGATTTAAGATCATGGTTACAAGCACTATTCTATATTATAGATAATAGTTTTGTTAATTCAATAATACGGTCTCTTGAGATAATGATTGCAGACATCTTAATATTTGATAATAGAATGTTTAAATTAGAAAAGTTTTTAAATCTTGTTTTTTTAAACTTGAAAATGTTGCACTAAGAATAGAATAATGATTGAAAAACAAATGCAATCCAATGGCAACAAAAGATTTGTTACTTATATTCTATGTTTTTCATAAATACTTAGAGATAAGATAATATTAAATACTCTTAAAGAATATATACTTTGAATTTAACATTTCTACAAACATTTTAAGTAATGCTTTTTTTTTTTTTTTTTTTTTTTTTTTTTTTGCTTTTATTGATCTTTAACTAGCAAGACCTGTAGACATCCCACAGTATGATAATCTAATTATTACGTTTGATATGTTTACTTAAGAGCTATTGCTAAATAGTTCAATATGTAAAAAGTATAATGATCTTGATTTAATACTCTCTCTCTCTCTCTCTCCCTATATATTTCCCTACTCTTTCTTATATTCTTTCTGTGTAGCATGTCCTTTTTCTTCCCTTTCTTTATAATAAAAACAGAATTTAGCTGAGGTGACGATACTCATAAGAAATAAGAATTTGATGGATAAGCAACATCTAATAATCAGGATTGACATTTTTACATTTCATTTTGGACAATTTGTACAGTTTCATTTTTAATCAGAGGGTGTTGCAGGATAACATTTGGAAGGTTAAGGAACAATCATTAATATATAGATAAATCTGCTGCCATTGCCAAAATACAATTTTGCTCTATATTACAGCAAGTTAATCATGGAGATTTATTTTGAAACCTTTAACTTAGCAATAACCAGCTCTTTTTCCATAGCAGCAAAATTAAATAGGTGTCATATCATTAGAATGGGCCGGTTTAGCTCAGTTGGTAGAGCGCCCACCTAGGAATCACAATATTCCTTGTTCAATACCAGTCCCTGCCAACGCAGCGTATTAGTTGCACAGATTGGATAATATGATCTATTCAGTAAAGTGTAGAGCACAATCTCCCTGGTCTAGTGCTAGTGAAAAGGGGATAGATTCCCTTGCTGTCTGGCTGGTACAGACAATAGGCCACTCTGCTAACTTTACTTTTTTATATCATCTATTAAATTCTTCTTTTATCTAGACTTAGTTTAAAAAGAAGAAAAATGTTCATCTCAACAGAATAGTATTATAAATTATCCCAAATATTTCATGATAATTCAGTTCCTTCCAGTTATTTTAATGCATTCATAAAATTTATCCCTTAATATCTGTTCATTTTTATTATCTATCAATTGATTTATCCATTTGAGCTATACATTCATTTTGTTAACTTCTTACAGCTTTTTTGAAAGGAAAACATTTTCCCATTGTTCCTTTTAATCTATTATTTTCATGTGAAAATTCTAAATTACTTTTCTCCCCCCCCCCTTTGTAATTCTATTTTTCAATTTAATACCAAATTCCTTTCCTTTATTGTAATTATCCCATTGAGGATTTGATTGTTGTTAAAGATCTATTGTAAAAAGAAAGATGATTATTTTAAAAAAAAACAAAAAAACACCTAAACTGATGTAGCATTTTTTTAGGTTTCATTAAATTTCAATGGAATAAATTCTATAGATTTTTCCCTTGGGAAATTTCTTACAAATATTCACTGATTTCATTTTTTTTAATTTTTTTTTTAAATGTACTTTATTATTCTTTGCTTTTCTCTTCAAATATTACTATATTGTATCAAGAACTTTTAATCATTTCTTTTATTTTTGCTTAGCAAAAACTTTTTTGTTTTTTAAGTAATAATTCTATAAAAATCTGCCAGGAAAAACTTTTTTTATAAAAAGCATTATCTAAGCTGTAAAGATATTGTTTCCATTTTATGACTGCAAAACTGCATGATCAATAGTGATTATGTAGACTTTTTAAACCAATTCTATCTTCATCTTCAATATTTTCAAACTTATTTCTTGCTATTAATAATTAATTCATATCAATGCCATTGTGTAAATTTTTCTGATCAACCATTTTATAAAAATAACATAATTAAATATTTTTATATGGCTTCTCATCTTTGGAAGTCAATATAAAGTAAAGTTGGCCTATTGTCGGTATCAACGAGACAGCGAGTGAGTCTATCCCCTTTTTGCTAGCGCTAGACCAGGGAGATTGTTTTTTGCTGGGGTGGAGCACTACACCTACCGTCAGCTCTCCCACTTTACCGCACAGATCAGATTACCCAATCTGTGCTACTCTTGCACCGAGTTGACTGGGAACCGGAATTGACCCAGCAACCTTGTAATTCCTAGACAGGTGCTCTACCGACTGAGCTACTGTTTAATCTTAATATCGTGATAAATTATTCTATGTCTATAAAATGAAAGCATTGTTTGTTTGTTTTTTTTGTTTATAACCTTTTTACTATGAAGTAGGTATAATTTAGCCAATCAAGTTTTCTTGAGATACCAAATTATATTTTTCATATTAACTTTTAACAGGTCCAGTTTTGTTTTATTTTTTAGCGTAAAATCTTTTATGAAATTATATCAAATTTTAATTGTTTCCAAGAGAAAAAAAAAGAATGAAAACAAGTTGCAATACTAGAAATATTGAAAAAGTGCTCTAACCAAAGTTCTAAAATACATTCTCTGTACATAGAGAGCCAAATAAGTAACAGAAGCTTACTACTTGGGTTTCACCAAAAGGGATCTTCAGGGCAACTCTGCCAGAAAGTTATTGAAACCAAGTAATAAATATATACAAGAACATGCAGTAAATGATCATTTATAATATTAACATTGAATTTTCATAGAAAAAAGACAAAACACATAGACAGTTAATGATTAAGCAGCCATTTATTTTTGTGCCTATATCCATTCAATATCTGAGATCTTTGATTTTGTATTGGGGTATGTGGCAAAATTTATAGCTTTATCCAACTGTTGAAAAGTTATTGTTAGAAAGAATGTTTCTTGCATTTCTTGATACACTTACTTCATGAAACAGATTTTTTTTTAAAATGATAACCTATTTACTGGTGGATTGTGAGAGTTTGTCAAGTGAAACAGTTAATGAAATAAATCAGAATTTAATAAGTTTATGTTGTATATTTAATGTGCTCTCTCTCTCTCTATATATATATATATATATATATATATAAGAGATTATACAAATAGGTAGTTGTTTTACTAAATGGTAAAGAAAATGATACTTGGTACTTCATGTCCAATTTAAATTTCGTTTTGTCACAAAATATTTTGATCACTACTTAGAGCTTAAATTTTTCTCTAAATCTTGTAAATTTTTAATAAGACTCATATGAATCTGATATTTTGTTAATAAAAATTATAGTAGATATTTGTATCATAAGGTCCTCAATCAAGCATGTGATTGACTACTTGAATCCCCAAGTTAGATGCTATTTATGACACACACACTACTGAATGAACTAGGTTCATTAAAACAGTAGATGTTGATATTCCTAGATAATTGATCATTATAAACATAGGGTGCAACAACAACAAAAATTGTCTCAATTTCAAGTGTTCATTTGTCACATTGAATCTTTAGTAGACAACCAGTAACTTACCAGTATACCTGGTGTATAATAAATTTTCTTTGCATTATTCCTGTTTATATATTGAAGACTGCTTTGAAATCTATGAAGATATATAGTCTGATTTTCTATATTTATTCAACTTTGTTTTAGTTGCTGTGCATGTTTTGTATCATTTGTATCAGTTCTCTTTGGTATGTTTATTTGTTATTAATCTGGTGTCATCAATTGTTTCTGCCCTGTCCGCTGGGGCGTTAGAATGCACCTCTGCAGATAGGTAAGACTCCCCCAATGAGGCCACCTGTTTACTGTGGGTGGCGACCTGTGAAGCTTAAGGATAGAACCCAGGTGGTTGAGCAGTCCATGACCTGCAATACTCCACTTTGGCCAATCAATCGGCTGGTCACGTTTAAGCCCTAGCACCTATATGATTGCCCCAACCCTATTGCCCTTATGGCAAGCCCCAACCCTTTTTATCATATAGCTGCTAGAAGGCTGTGGCTGAGGGTGTACATGTCCTGGGAATGACTTTAAACTCTATCTGATGGTGAGGTTCCAGTTTTGGAGGTTTGGGGAATGTGGAGCACCCCTTCATCACCATTGCTCCCTGGTCCACTCTGACCCGGAGTGGTAGTACCTGTTAGGGTCCCATCTATGGGTTAAATAGAAAAATGTATTTATAAAAAAAATTGAGTATCCATTAAAAATGACTTTATTTGAAAACTTTATTGGCATTAAATGACTCACTGAGGTTGATATGCCATAAAACAAACCAAACCAAACCAAATCAATCATCAATTTTTTGTTGAAATATTCAAATACAAACTTATAACATTTGATAATACATCATAGATATAACTTAGTTAAATGTCATCCAATCAAATATCTTTAAAAATAAGGAATAAGTGTTGAATAATTTGGTTTATGTTATTTGAGCTGCATAGCTCATAAAAATCTCCAGTTTAGCACAACCAACAAAAGTTATGCAATGCTTTTAAATTAGCCTTTGGATGAGGGCATTTTTATATGTATATATATATCTATATATATTTGTTATGTACTTTCACACACAAGGAAAAAGTAATGATGATAAAATGATTATACAAGGTTTATATGTTTAAAACAATTACATAATAAGAAAATAATTATGTTTCCATATGTTTACAATAACCCTGTTTATAAAGACTTTGTTTTAAAATGGAAAATTCTCAATATAAAATGCATTTATTTTTCTGTATTTATGAGATAAGGCTTGATATGAATAATTTTGATATTTTGGACTGTTGTCCTCATTTTTATTGTGGTAGCACACTAATAAAAATAATTTACATTCACAATGTTAGCTCCAAAACTACATTTGTATTTAAGGTTATCATCTGATGACTTATTTTAAGATAATTAAAAAAAACACTTAAACAAGGCCTGAGGTTACAGTGGCCTGAACATTGTGTTTATACATACCACAATACAGATGAGGACAACAGTCCAAAATATCAAAATTATTTTAAATGTATTTAGTCCTCATAACAATCCAATACTTTTGCCTCATCGTCTTGTGTGGCTTTGTCTACCACAAAATTTTAATGTCAATATTTTTTTTTCTTTCTTCTTAACTGAATAGAATGACATTTCAAACTGTGTGAGATTTTGTGTACAGTTAACTGCCGTAAATGACCATTTATAATAATAACATTGACATCAAATTCTATAGGCAACATTCTTTTATATTTGCAGAGTCCTTCTAGTGAAAAAGAAAGGGAATACTATGAAGAAAAGAAGAAGGAAAAGAAAAGGGTAAGTTTATTATTTTTCTTTTTCACTCTCAATTGTTAAACTATCTATTCCAAAGAGTATGGATTAAAAAAAAAAACTATGTTGTTCATAACAACAAAATCACAACTGTGTAATAAATACTGTTTTGACACTCCTTAACCTTATAAATGTTGATGTAAAAAAAACAAAACATGTTTTTATATGTTGAACTTAGACTTTTTAAAGTTGTATAAATGTCTACACAAATCTTTTAAATGGATTATCCTTTAATCTCTATTTTATATCACTCCATTAATTCCACTAATGGTGGATGGCATTTACATCTGCCTTTCTGATACACTAAAGTTTAATAAAAGAAAATCTACTAATTTCACTTATGAAAAACTATGCAGTGAATATTTTTTTAAAGATTCTCAATAAACTTATCTAATGGTGAACTTCTAATTTTAGAATGCAGAGTTCCCTTTCATCGCCATTACTCCCAGGTCTACTCTGATCCGGAGTGTAAGTACCTGTTAGGGTCCCATCTATGGGTTAAATAGAAAAACATGAGTTTAAAGAAATTGTTTTAAAAAATAAATTGAGTTTAAATAAAGAATTTGGAATACCCATCAAGAATGAATAAAATAAATCATCTGCATAAAATAACCCAACAAGGGTTTACATGCCATAAAATCCCACCAACTAACCAAATCCTTACCCCAGATAAATATTTAATGTACTGATAATGGAATTATATAACTGCTAACATTTTGTACATTTTAGACAATTGAGTTTTTTTTTTTAATTTACAGGCAGTTATAATAATAAAATAAAATAAAAAGGATACAAAATCTGTAACTCTGAGGATCTTTGTTTAAAATATTTAAAGAAGTTATTTTTAAAACATTTTGATAATGCAGGAGTGATAATTGTTTCTAATCATTGAATATATGGCTCAAGGTCATACCAAGTACAGGCTTGGCAGGCATGCAGATATGGGGGTCTTTAACTGGAGGCGAACACATGCTGACCTAAATTACTACTAGCCTACAAATAGTGAAAACAAATTTCAAAAGGGACTTCTTAGTGATATCTAATTTAATTGATTAGCAACTATACCTATTACTAGGAATTTTTTTTTAATACCTGTATAAAACAATTGGATAGTGATTTCTACTTTTACAAAAATACACAAAAATGGGGGGGGGGCACTTTTTTTTTCTTTTTTTTTTAACCAGAATAATGAGGCTCAGAAAAACAATAATTCTGATAATATTTGAAAGTTTTATTTAATTTTCTGCTCGCTTTTCATTTAATGCATTTTGGCAACTATCATAAAGATATTTGTTGAATAATTTCTGCAAACATTTGGTGTGACAAAATTAAACAGAAAAACACCCACTGAACTAGTGGAATTTTTAAATCACCAATATGTATTTTACTATAAGCAAACGGAGCCATTGATTTATCAAAAATGGCTTGAGTTGGCATTAGATGACCCAAAACGGGTTGATATGCCGTAAAACAAAATAACCAACCAACCAATCTGTGTATTTCTTTATAGAATAAAATGAACAAAAATCCCCATACTCTTGATAATAAAAAGTTGTATCAGTAAATATTTCCTCCTGGAACAATCTTGTCTTCTTTTTTTTTTTTTTTTTTTTAAGGTGGATTTTTTTGGGGGTTGCTAGGTCTGGTAAGTGATCAAATGTTTGGCATGTCACTTATCCAACAAATATCTTTTTTTCTCTTTTTTTTTTTTTTTTTTTTTTTTTTTTTCTTTTTTTAATCATATTTATAATATTAACTTTCATACATATTATTAAAAATTACTGCAATTCAGTGGGTGTTTGGTTGGGGGAGGGGGGTTGTCTTGTGATGTTTAATTTTGTCAAATTAAAGTCTTTCAAAAATTAGGAATATTAAAAATCTACAAATCTCTGTTTATATTACTGTGAAGATATAAACTGTCTTTGTTAGTAGTTTGTATTATTTTGATTTTTTATACTATTGTTATTGTTATATACTCAACATTTTGGGCAATGAGCCTCCGGCCATCTTCAGGTGTTTCTTGTCAAACTCGGGAACCTTCTCGAACTCGGGAATACTTAACATAGCTTAACACTTGTACCTGGTCATGGTTAACAGAATGAAAACAGTCTACCCCCATGGATTGAATAAAGGGTTTGGTTTGAAGTTCATGAAGGCTCCCAAATTCAACAAGAAGCGCCTGAAGAAGGCTGGAAGGCACATCGTCCGAAATGTTGTGTATATAACAATAAAGATGTGGACAATAGTCCGAAAAATACAAATAATATAAATTATCGAGCCTAATCTAAAAAATTCAGACAAATATTAGGTAGTTGTTAAATATATTTTGAATGTGTATCTATATTATCCTTTCTTTTTATAGTCAATTCTCTTCTTCAACAATCACTTTTCTTTCTTTCAATGAAAATATTTTGTACTGTATAAACACACTTTCTTTCTTTTTTTTTTCTTTTTTTTTCCCCCGGTTTAATTAAAAAAATCAAAATATGTTGTGTATGCATATAGGTGTTGTGCATAATGCAAGAAGAATTAAGGTGAAGTAAATTTGAAGCGACTCTTGCAAATTATGTTGAGGTGGATTCATTTACTGTTGATTAAGCTTTTGTCTGTCTGTGACCATCTGATCTGTTTGGATTATAATTATCTGTTGCTTAAAATAATACAGACAACCAAAGTGGAGTGGAGGAAATTGCAACAGCATGTGTACTTTGCTTATTCACTCCAACAGATAAATATCCTCACTCAACTAAAATATCCCCTGTGATAAAATGAGCCATTGGCTTGCTCATCCAAATACACACTGTCTATTGCGTGTGTGTATATCACAGTTGTGTTTAACTCTTATAAATGAACATCTAAATGAGGGAAGTGCTATATTAGAGGACATGTTTAGATTACATGTGTGCAAGTTTTTGCTATGTCCTATCAGATTGTGCATGGACCATTATTAATATGTGCAACCAACTGGCAGATTATATCATCATCATCATCATGAATGAGAACTTGCTGATTAAACCTCCATTATTTATAGACTAAGTGTAAATACTTCGACAGAAAATTGAGTTATTTAATAATTACTGAATATTTAGATAATGCTGAGTAAATTTAGTTCTTTTTTTTTATTATTTTATACTAAGAGTAAAGCAAGTTATAGTTATTAACTGTTTTGAATTGTCCTAAATTTTCTGTTAAATCCATTTGATTAGGAGTTTCAGATAAAATGAACTCTCTCTCTCTCTCTCTCTCTCTCTCTATATATATATATATATAATATATATATATATATATATATATATATATATATAAAATTGATTGGAATTTAAATAATTCCATGCAGAATAGCCCTGAGAAACCTCTGGTGAAACTCAAGTAGGCTTACTCTGGCTATATCGGTTTTCTAAACCTGTTCTACAATTTTATTGAGCATTTTTATTTTCATTCATAATTACAACTTATTCGTTTAATTATTTTTATCGACAAAATTGCAAATCACTCAATTTTTTTGCCTTCTTCATTAAGTCACCCTCTTTTCATATATATATATATATATATATATACACACACACACATACACTTCATTTGTGTGCTTGTCACCTGTAGACTCGGGGGTTAATGAGCCAACCTTGATAAAATTTGATTGGGGGAGGGGGGTATCATTATTGTTTTTCACTACTGGATGTACCCAAAACATTTTAGCTTAAAATGAGTCAGGAAGGTCTAATTCATCCAAAAAGCAAATAAAATTGGCATTTTCATGAGTACCCACCCCACCCCTCACTGTATGTGGAGGACTTTTTCTTTTCTATCTACTCTTGTGTGCTAATGAGCAAATCCTAATGAAACTTGGCATGTGAACTCCCTTGACTTCAGGAAATGTTTTTAAGGTATCCTCATAAATGAAGGACACACGGGTGGAGTCTTAAGAAAAAATTAATTATTAGTTTATACTCTAGTACATGCATACACATTTTCAAGGAAAGATTATCCTGCTTTTTAGAATAAAAATCACAAGTATTTAAGTAGGATATATTCAAGTGAGTACTAGTCACTTCAATTCATAAGAACTACTTCTTAGTGCTGAATTAATGGTATTATATATAGATGTAGTTCTTTTTGGTTGTTTTAAGTAAATATTTTTAGAAAAGTACACAATATAGCAAAAAACATCAGATATATAAAAAAAAGACTTCTGCATTTGGATTTTTTTTTTTTTTTTTTTTTTTTCAATTCAACCACTTTTAAAGTGCTTCTACACGTGCCCAATAAACCACAAAATAAAATTCTTCTGGGTGCAGCACCTTTTATAGTAAAGCTTGTTTATCGCACTATAAAATTTAACCTGTTAAGTAAAAGGGGAAAAATCACTTTGCAATATAGTATCATCTAAAACAGGTATGCGGCCCTTAACAAGCACAGATGAAGTTTGCACACAGACTGCACTCTTATATGCCACTTTTACAGTACCCTAGGTTTTTTGGGGTTTTTTTGTTTTTTTTTAATTTCCAAAAGTTCTTGGGCAAAAAAGTTTATTTTCATTAGGGCAATGTGTTGTTCAGAAACAGTCTGTCATCAGTGTATTGTCTCTCACTCCTTCCTTTGAGTTGCGTAAGGAGAAGGCTAACTCAGTCAATGAAAGGGGGCGAGTCTTTCCTCTTACCTTCTGCTTTCAATCAACACATGGCTATAATTGAAAGTGACAGTGACAGTGACACTTGTACATTTTATTTGAACTTAGTAATAGATATTATTTTTATAGATATGTATTCATTGATTTTTAGTTGATAATAAAGAAATTAATGATAGCAATCATCAGTTTGTTCTGTTTATGTACAAGAAGGATTTAAAGATTTAGCTGTCATGTGTAGCCCTCATGACAGACATATGAAATCCATGCGGCCCTCATGACAGACATATGAAATCCATGCAGCACTAGGGGGCTACTCAGTTGAGATATGCCTGATCTAATGAATATCTAACCAACAATCCACCTAAGCAAGGGAACAAGTGTTGCTGCAGGATTTCTTTCTTTTGGACCACCCTGTCGACTGGGATACAACCACTGCACTTATGCAGGGGAGTAAAGACATACACATAAACACCCATGGGGCCACCTGTTGGCCATGGGTGGCAACCCATAATTCCTGGGGAAGGGATCATGGTGGCTGAGCTGTTCATGACCCAAATACTAAGTGGTCACATGACCTGCAACACTTTGGCCCTTACTTGGTACTCGTGCAATAATTATTGTCATAAGAAATGAACAAGGCAACCCAATTTCAAATCCTATATGAGGCTGTTTGCAAAGGTATGCATTCAACTATTCTCCCTCCAGCTATGGTTAGATAGTAGGGGAGACCGAACTGTTTAACCAGTCTAGTTGAATTCAAACCAGTTTAACTCTGCTTGAAAATTGACCTTGTGTCACATTTTTCTTGTGGCAGAGGGGTTTGGATAAGTACACACTTACAATACTGATCAATCAGCTGGTCAAGTCCCACCCTAGCACCTATATGATTAAGTCCCAACTGTATTCTTCAAATTGCTCTTATGGCAAACACCCAACCATCTTTATCTTAAAGGTGCTAGAAGGCGGTGGCTGAAGGTCAACCACAAGTTAATTAATATACATGAAGTTACTGAAAATTTCTCTGAATTTTTTAGATGAGGCTTGATAATTAGTATTATTTGTATTCTTCGGACTATTGTCCTCATTTTCATTGTTATTTGTACTTTTAATACAAATAATACTAATTACTGAAAATTATTTATAACAGTATTAATACACTTGAAATTAAACAAATCATATATATATATGTACGTGCTGGGTTTGGTTTTGGAATTTCATATTCCCTTGATAATCCTTTCATGAATTCACCACAGGGGAATGCGTTGGTTGGGTGAGTGCTGTAAAAGAATCTGTGTGTGTGTGTGTATATATATATAATGTATGAGAGAGTGAGAGAAACAAGATTTGGGATTAACTAACCTACAAGGGTTGATATGCCAGTAAACACCAACCAACCTTTCTTTTGGAGGTAGAGGAACAGAGCCAACTTGACTTGTTTCCATTGTTAATTCAATTTTTCTCTCTATCTCGTCCAGTTCCCATTAGTTGGTTGAGCACTTGGAGGAATTCTAGGCCAACAGATAATTTCTCTTGCAGAAGAGGCAGGTTCTCATTAGTACCTCTGTACACGAAGGAAGCAGGATGAATGCCAAGATAGAGATCAGTTTTCTGTTAAAGCCAGGAAGTAAAATTGGGAATGATTGGGGGAAATTTCTAACTGTTGAAATCCAAGCTAATCATTAGACACTGAACCCTTGTGTAGTTCATTGTTAAAATAGCAGGGGTGAACTAGTATACTTTATCTACACAACTTTTTTTTTTTTTTTTTTTTTTTTTTTCACACGTTAAATCTCCATCTTTAGTTTTCTCAACAGGTCTGTCAATTTTGTCAGCTATAAAAGTGGATTGCAATCTTGCTGAGTTGTAGCAAGAAAACAGTTTAATATAACCAAATTGTTATATGGGTATTTAAATAGAAGACATTGTATTTTAACTCGACTAGTGAGAATATGTACTCCCTCCAAGCATAAGTATTTAAGTTTTAATGTAATGAAATATATCAAATTAGAAAGACTAATGAAATTAAATAAGTGCATATGTAAGGATTACACTTATTTTAATTATATTCTAATTGGTTTCTATATAAAATCATTCATAGGATTGATTTTAATACATTGGAGAATAAAAACAATAATCAATAACACCAAGTAATTATTCATTAAACCCAGTTTTGTTAAAACCAGTATGCAAATCAACCACACTATATATTATGTAAACCTTTATTCCTTAGTGATATATAAGGCACATTGCAGGATTTTAAATGCACTCAGATTTTCATAGAGGCATTGTTAATAAATAAGATTTATTCTTTGTATTAATGATTTTGACTATAAATTAAATACTGATTGAAAAACTTACTCAATTCCAGAGGGTATTGTGACATAAGCAGTCACATAGTTTCAGTTACAGACAGACAGACACCAAATGTCGATTATAAGATTGTGAGATGTCTCTGCTTCATAGTTAAGTAATTGTTCTGTGCATGTTGCTTATTTTTCTTCCTTTTTTTTTTTAAATCTACGTTTTCCCTGTTGATGCAAAAGTAATACTTGCTCCACCCACAAATTCACAAGTGACAAAACTCTAGACTCATTTACTTTGTAATTGCCAAAACATATTTTATAAATTTCTAATGTTCTTGTACTTTTAGTTTGATGGCAATTGTTTCAAATTTAACTTATTTACAGAGACATTTTGAAATTTTTATTTGAATTGTATATTTATCCTATTTTTCTTTTCAAATAAATATTCCTTTTTTACAAATTAGAATGATCTAACATCTAGATACTTAATATTTTCTTTTAACCTAGAATTAAATTAAAGGTGTACTTGTGGAAAATCTATTTATAATAAGTTTTCTTTTTCTTATTTTGATACACAAGTTTACAGATATTATTTTTATATATATATATAAAAAAATAACCCACCTCATAGAGGTTCTTCACGGAACAAATGGACATGCTACTACTAACACACTCGTCTACCCGGATTTTAATAGCATGTCAAACCCTCAAAAACACTTCAACTTTTATAGTTCTTCTATAATGCTCCCTTTCTAAAAATCTATAAACAATTTCTTCAAATAAGAAATTTTCTCCTGACGATGACCTAAGGTCGAAACTAGTTGAGAATAAACAACATACAAGAAATATTCCTGATTGTCTTATTACTTTTTGTTCATACTATATATATATATATATATTTTAAGAAAAAAAACATTTTTGCTGGGCATATTTGAAGCATGCAACAAATGAATGTAAAAAGTATTGAAAATCTAAAATTCAAATAACCTAATATTAACAGGTTTGCTTATCCTTCTCTTTGAGATTCTATTTAGAAGTGATCCAAATATATTATATTTAATTTTTTCTGTTGGGTTTCCGGGGCTTTTTATTTTATTTTTTTTATATTCCTGATCAACTAATCTAGAAGTATACGGGTCATTCCACATCAATTCACCAGGGTGTTACACCCACCGACACCAAATTACTCAAAATTTAGCACAAATGTTCCTCTTCATGAGTTAGGAAAGTGTGCCAAATTACTTTGTGTTAAATCTTACCGTTCCGATTTTAGAGGAGGGGTTATAATTTTCCTATTTTGCCTCTAAATTAAGGCTGTGTGGTGTCACAGAATCTCAGTGTATTTTGTTTTTTTAAATTTAGAATACTTCCATACATTCAATATTTCTGAAATTTGGTATGTAGTGCAAATAAGGACTGTAGAATCCAAATATCCAACTATTTTAACCCTATACCTGATAGAAAATTTTATTTTGCTCACCCAAATGCATGACTCCAAAATCAACAACTTTTCACCCATGTAGCTTACAGTCAGTCTGTAGAAAATATATCATCTTCAATTTTCATAATATTTTTTCCTAACATTTACTATGCCTGCCTAAGTTCCCCAAAGAATTTTGTGAGGGAGTCAAGTCTACTTTAGAAGATATGAACCTGCCAAGTTCAGAGTTTTTTTCCTATGTACATGCAGGATTTCAGTGAAAGATTATAATTAAAGACAATAATCCTAATGTTTCATGAACTCTCAAATGTTGATATTGTGATCAGTGACTTCTTAAACTATTCAATAATATTGTTTTATTAATCTAAAAAAAAAAAATTAAATACGAGAGTGAGTCAAAAAGTAATGCCACTTTGTTTAGGACAGGTATCATACATCAAAATGGAAATAAAAGAGCTTGAAACAGGTACTTCTGCAGAATCAGAAAGGGGTAGTAATAATGAAGAACCAAGACATGTATCAGATGAGCAATGAAAAAGCTTGATACAAGTATTTCTGCAAAAACAGAAGAGAAATATCAATGAATGTTTCTCTGCTATTGGAATTTCTCCAATGAAAACAAAAGGGCTTCATTACTCTGGAAAAACTCATTTAGGTAAGAGAAAAAATTCTTCTGCATTGCAATGTATAAAGACCAAAGTAGGCAGGTCATTAAATGTTGACTGAGCTGTTGAATGATGAGGCTTTGAAATTCAAAAATGATATTTTAGATAAAGCTAAGTGCTTTGATAAAATGATAAAGCTTCTTGTAGCAAAAGTGAAGAGAGTGGAATCAACCAACATAAAAATACAAATCTTGACACTTGCCCCTACGACTGGTCACAAAAAAAAGTCATGTGTGTTTGGTGTTTCAGAACACATTGTATGCAAGGCTCACAAATTGTAATTCAGTAAGAGGTATTTTAGCTGTGCCAGAATCAAAAAGGGGCAAATCTTTGCCTGCTGATATTGCACAGCTAGTGGAAGCATTTTACCAAGATGATGAATATACTTGACTGATGCCAGGCAGGAAAGACTATGTTAGTATTAAACATAATATTCATCAGCAGAAAAGACTCATCTTGTGCAACCTAAATGAGCTCTTCAGACCATTCAAGGAACAGAACCTGATAGTATCCTTGGAGTTTTCAAATTTTTGTAGTCTAAGGCTGAAATGCTGTGTCCTTGCTGGTAGTGCAGGTACACATGCCATATGTGTATGCACCATCCACCAAAACATGAAATTATTACTGGAACCACTGAATGTATCATATCAAGATCTCTTGAAATATATTCTGTAATACCAGTAGCAGAGAGTGTATGATTCATAGGTGGTGTCCAAATTGTCCTAAATCATAAGACCCCCCCCCCCAATAGAAAATGGATGTCCTGGGTATGACACAAAACGTTTCTGGAGATCTGGGGTGTGTGGATTACCTCTTGGTTGACATTATTCCCAGGTCAACCTGACCCGTGAGTGGTAGTACATGTTAGGGTACCATCTATTGGTCAAATAGATCTATTTAAAGATTATTCATATTCAATAGGACCATGTGCAAAAAAAAAAAAAGAAATGATAGTTTGATGTACACACCACCACCACCACCCCAAAAAAAAGTTTTCAAAATTTCTTTCTTTTGCTCATATCTCTCTCTCTCTCTCTCTCTCTCTCTCTCTCTCTCTCTCTCTCTCTCTCTCTCTCTCACTATCAAAGTGGATTTTTTTTTAATTTTAAGGGTTGAGGCGGGTGTAATGAACGGGCATAACTTTCAAACATCTATTCATGTCTTATTCTGTTAAAATTATTGCACATAATTTTTTTTTTTCAAGTAACTCCTTAGATATGTTTTTAGACTGTCTCATAAATAGATAGCTTCTTTTTTTTTTTTCTTTTTCAAGTAGCCAGTCTCATATTCAGGGAAAACTTTCAACAAATGAGTGTCCTGTGTTTGACATTAAACTGCATCTAATGATGAAGTTTTAATTATGGAGCTCTAGGGAGAGCGAAGTACCCCTTCATCACCATTGCTCCTCTCTGACCCAGAGTGGTAGTACCTGTTAGGGTCCCATCTATGGGTTGAATAGAAAAAATGAGTTTTAAAAAAATTGAGTAACTGTCAAGAATGAATAAAACAAAACGTTTTTGGTATAACCCAACAAGGGTTGACATGCTGTAAAAACCAACCAACTAACAATCATCATTTTGTTACTATAATTATATGTTGTATTTTCTTTTAATTTTATGTCTGTTTTTTCTTGTTTACCCAGGACATTTCATCAGACAGGAGCAATACAGAAATAAAGAAAAGAAAAGGTGATAATAAATCAGGTATTTTTTTTTCTTCTTTTCAAATTGCCACATGTGGATCAAGAGTCAAATAAATGTAGACATCTTGAAATTTTTAAACAACCTAAATTTAACCTAAAGGAATTTAGTTGATAAACCATTAATAGTTTAAACAGATGTGTTATGGTCTTAGTACTTTCCACTGTCTTCTTTAAATAACAAGTAACCATTTATACCCAAAAGTCTAAACTATCACATTAACGTTTATTCATTTAGACAGTTTTAGAATTTAGTGATATCTCTACTTTGTAGTTTGTTTAAACTTTTATACAATCACACAGAAGTTTTATCTTCAAATATTTTATTTGCTCAATCCTCAAATGCTTGTGGGAATTGAAATTTCAAATCCTGCTAATATATTGTAGAGAGAGAAATGATATACCCCAAAGTTCAAAGTGGGCAGGAATGTGTCTTGCGTGCATAATGAGTGAAGGAAAGAAAATATGGCTGCCTTAACAACTTAATTTAAGAATACGCAATCTTGTAGCCTGGAGAATTGGCGAGAATGGTTAGCACATATGCAAATTTTTTACGAGATCAAGCTGTGCATAAAACACCATGCTCAACAGTGATGGTATTGAGGATATATTGAAGACTACTATGTTATTCTTGCCAATGATAGACTTTGTCATCAGATTTTTGAAGTTTTGATCAGTTTTCATTCATCCCATATCTCAAAATAATTTGTGCAAAATTTCTGATTCTCATAAATTCAAGTGTCATCCACTTTTGCTATATAAATCAAATGTTTTTGGTTTGAATTGACTTGCATGTTTGAATCTGTGAGTAGGAAAGTATGATAAAAACATCGACAAAGCCAATGAAATAATTAGACTAATATCAAACTTGTAATATCTATCATAATACATGATGATTTCCGTCGAATACTAATTAACCATGTTTTTTGTGAAGGAAATTTTCAGGAATGATCTTGTTCAAAGAAAAGAATTTTCAAACCTTTTCCATGCTTTAAAGCATAGAAACCAAAACCAACAGATAACAATTTGACTCTACTTGGATTTATATTGAAGGAATTCAACATTTCTAGATTAAATGCATCTTGGCATTTCATTATCATAAAGCACATACTCTGTTGTTTGTTATAAGGAATGAGGTAAAGAGAAAAAAAAACAACCTTTTATACAAACAACTCTCCAAAAATTCTTTAGCCTCATCAGCAACAATAACCCAAAATATAATTATCTTTCATCAGTGAAAACTATTTAAAGCAGAAAAAAGAAAAACTAGTTTCATTTCCTCGAAAGAAAAAAAGAATTAAAACAAAATGTTGTGGGAGTGAAGCCACATGTGACAGGTCAAATAAATTAGACAAAAAATCCCAAAGTAGAAAGACTGTCTATCATCTCATATCATATTGAGATAGATAGGAAGCTGCCTGGACAGAATAAGACTGGCTTGAATGAACTAATCTGATTTCCAAGCATCTAGACAATTCCAGTTAATGAATCATAGGATGCACATACTTTCATATTCTGAAGAAGTGAATCCTACACCTGCATAAACTTGAGGAACATTCACAATAATCCAAAATATAATTGTTTCATCTGTGAAAATTATTTAAAGCAGAAAAATGAAACTAGTTTCATTTCCTAGAAAGAAGAGAAGAATTAAACAAAATTTGTATTCAGAATTTTTTTAATAATTTTGATATTTCAGACTTTTTTTTTTTTTTTTTTTTCATCTCTATTTTGTATAAACACAATGTTCAGGCCACTATAACCTCTGGCTCTGTTTAGGTGTGTGTGTGGTGGTGGGGGGGTGTAATTACCTTAAAATAAGTCATCTTCAGAAGATTACCCTGAATTCAAATGTGGTTTCAGAGCTTTTTTGAATTCAGCTTAATCATCTGAAGATGACTTATTTTAAGGTAATTAAAGAAACACTTAAACAGAGCCGAAGGTTATAGTGGCCTAAACATGGTGTTTATACACCTTAAAGATGGGGACAACAGTCTGAAATATCAAAATTATTCATAAATACAGATAAGTATTTAAATAAATAGGAATTTTTTGTTTCAATTATTTAACAAAAGTTATCTCTCTAAAAATTAGATATATGGTCAGTTAGTGAAACAGATTCAGTCACATGTTTTCATTGTTAAGGTTTTTTTTTTGGGGGGGGGGTCCTAACTGGTAACACCCTTCTCATCTTTCTTTGTCTCATTGAAAATTATTTTGCCTCAGTATTGATGCTGGGTAAACATTATCCACTTTAAGAGTGATACTTACATTGTAAGTTAGTTCTTTCTTGTTTACCCCATGAGGATACTGACAAGAATGTAACACTATCTTTTCTACCAATTCATAAGGAAAAACAAAAAGCAACAAAACAATTCACCCTATTTATTGTGTTGTTAGCATAACCAAAAGAAGCAACTTTGATGGTCTTTACATATTGCAAGAAATTAGATTATTCTTTCTAGGGGAAATGTTTCATATAACATTTCAATTTCTCAGATAAAAAAAAAAAACCATACATTCCAGCTTAATTCTCTATCACAGAACTTTGCCAGAAAATGTAATTGTTTTTATTTTTGGGTTTATATATATATATAAACTGATAAATAGTTTTGTATAATCTTATCTATTTACATTCAAGGTAAATAATTTATCTGTAATCACATGATTATGTTAGGAATAATAGATGTTGTCAAATTTATTTATAAATTTTTTTTCTCAAATACTAGGAGTAAAATTATAAACATGTTAGGTACCCCGAATGAATTCAAGATTAAAATTAAATGCTACCACTAGATTCCTTTTAAAATTGTGCACTAAAAAAATTGGTTTGATTTTGGTAAAGGGCTTTGTTTTCATTTGCATTCCTTGACGAACAGACAGCACAAATATTATAGAAGATTAATCAACTACGTTGTCAAATGTTTTATTCATAATAGTTCACAAACTAACAAACCTATAATTGATATTTTATAGAAACTAAATTATAGATCTTTTATATATATATATATATATATATATATATATAAAGAAAAAGAAAAAGCTTTAAAATCAGTCATTTTGTGGTTATAGATCTATTTCTACCCACAGGTATTAGCGTATACCTATGAGTATCATCAGACAGCTAACTTCATTGGAAATGGTAAACAGAAAATTCATGAGGCTTAATATACAGTTTTTCTGTGAAATCCTGGAAGGTTTCGATTACAGTTCTTCTCATCATCTTAGGAGGGAGGGGGTTATGGCTAAGGAATTAGTTCACGAGGTGGTCTCACTTTGGGTAGTTTTGTCCCTTCAATAATTTTTTATTATTATTATCCAGAGGGTTCGGCCACCTTGCCCCCTCTGATCATTGGATTTTTTATTTTTTTTTATTACTTTTTTATTTTTTAACTGGTCATTTTCAGTGAACTGTTCCCTTTTTTCCTCAGGTGCTTTCCTTACCAAAAACCTCATAAATTTTAATCTTTTTTGGCATATATATATATATATATATATATATATATAGTAAGTAGTAAAGTCTGCAAAGTGGCCTATTGTTGGTATCAGCCAAACAGCAAAGGGGGTTATACCCTTTTCACTAGCACTAGACCAGGGAGATGGGTTTTGCATCTGAAGTGGAGCACCACACCTAACGTCAGCTCCCAGGTGCTTTACCTCACAGATCAGATTACCCAAGCTGTGCTACTCATGCGCTGAATTGACAAGGACTGGTATCAAATCCAGATCCTTACAATTCCTAGGCAGATGCTCTACTGACAGCTAGAAATTAATAAATGATTTATTTAGAAATATTATGTTGTAATATTCCACCTTGGCCCTTATTTAGGCTAGACTGGTGGTTAGAGAGACCCCCTCTAATCAATCGCCTGGTCACTTCCAGCCCTAGCACCTATACAACTGTCCCAACCCTATTGCCCTTATTGGCAATCTCCCCAACCCTTTTTATCATATACATGCTAGAAGGCAGTGGCTGAGGGTCTGAGTGTCTCTAATGGTGAAGTTCCAATTCTGGGGAGTGTGGAGTACCCCTTCATCACCATTACTCCTGGGTCTACTCTGACACAGAGTGGTAGTACCTGTTAGGGTCATATCTATGGGTTAAATAGAAGAAAATGAGTTAATAAAAATGTTTTTAAAAATTGAGTTAATAAAGAAAGTACAATACCCATTAAGAATGAATAGAACAAAACGTCTTTGGCATAAAATAACCCAATGGGTTGAGATGCCGTAAAATCCAAGAAAGTAAAGAAAGATCATAATTTAATTATTGTAACGGGTATAATTCTTCTGTTCTTTCTGTAAGAATATTCCCATAAAGAATATCGTTTTTCACCTGCGTTTGTTGTCCTGTTGATTCCAGGCAACAATAAACTAAATGGAGAATCTACAGAATCTCGATTATCTTCTGGTTCCAGTGGCAAAGAGGAACGGAGAAGCAAAGAAAAACAGTTTAGCAAGCATGACAATGGAGAAAAAGAAAAAAGCAAAAGAGTAAGTGGATTTTTTCTTTTCTTTTCTTATTGATTGTTTTATGGAATTTCTCTAGCTAATGAAAATTATCTAGTGACTAGCAGGACCTGTGGATATACCACAGTATAATTTAATTATTACAACATTTGATACAGTCTCTTGTATTTCAGATATTTTTTTATGTGCATCAAAGAAAGCAGAAGGATTAAGTGGATCTTGTAGTTTAATAATCCTTTGTAATATTATTTCACTAATTTCTTACTAAAATTTAGAAACAGAATTATATTTCATTATCAAATTTAACTGGTATTTTCTTTGATCTTAATTCTGAATTTCCTTATTTTGATCCTAACTCACTTGAATTATCATTTCTACAATTGTAAGGAAGAATGGAAATTGGAGATAATTTATAGAGAAAAAAGTTGCAGTTGTAAAAGTAGCAACATTAGTGAATTGCAGCAAAAACATTAAAAAGATTTTTAAAAATGCCAGTCAAAAGTCATCATGTTTGACAATGCTTTATATAAAAATAAATAAAATATTTTTAAATTTTCATACAGCTTAATATTGCTTTTATTACAAACTAGCAGGATCTGTGGATATACCACAGCATGATAATTCAATTATTACAACATTTTATGTGTTTACTTAAGAGCTATTGCAAAATAGTTAAATATGTAAAAAGTATAATAATCTTGATTCAACTCTCTCACTCTTTTTTTTTCTTTCCCTCTTTTCTTCTTTTCATTATGTTCGATTGAAAAAGATTAGCATTATCACTTTTGCGTGATCAACCCCTCTCTCTATCTTTCCCCATCTCTATCTTTTTTCTTATTTTTCTGTGTAGCATGTCCTTTTTCTTCTCTTTCTTTATAATAAAAACGGAATGGTTCATTATTTAGTTGAGGTGACAACAGTCATAAGAAATAAGAATTTGTTATATAAGCAACACCAGATAATGAAGATTTACATTTTTGCATTTTATCTTGGATAATTTGGATGGTCTTATTTTTAACCAGAGGGTATTGCAAGATAACGTTCCTACTTTTATGGAACACAAGTATTAATGTATAGATAGTGTACAAAATTAATTTTGTTTAATGTATTCCCAAACATTTTTGATTCAATAGAAGAATAAAATTGTCTCAAAGGCCTGATTATGAATTTCAATCTCACTTGCCATTACCTTTATGTGTATTTAAAATTGTGTTTAAAAAACATAATTCAGTTTATTTATACACCTGGAATTTAAATAAGTTGTGCAGTTTCAACTTCTATAAGTCAAAACAATGCTATTTACTTGAGTTTAGGGACACTTGACTAAAAAGACTGGATTCATCTCTCATTTGTATCTTTTATAGTAGCAGTTGAAAATAATGGGATTTTAAGGCAGACTTTATAATGCTTAAAATCAATTAAATCTCTCTCTCTCTCTCTCTCTCTCTCTCTCTCTCTCTCTCTCTCTCATGAGCAATTTTGTCTTTTCGTTATTCAGAAGCAACAAATGTCTTATTTTCAATCTCTAATGTAATGAAACTTTTGTCATTTATTTTAACTCTTTCTTTACAGGAAAGCCGAGGCGAAGAGGAATACAGAGAGAAAGTAAAAGATAAAGAAAAAGAACGAATGAGAAGAGCTGAAAAAGAAAAAGTGTATCCTTCTTCTTATAATTCATTTCACGTTTCTTTCTTTTAATTTTTTTTTTCTGCATCATTTTGTCTTACTTACCTGAGGCTGGATAGTGTTAATTAAAAGTATCTCTAATCAATATTGGAGATTTTTTTTTTTCCTTCAAATTTTGTTGGTTCAATGAGGCATAATTAAACCTAATGACTGTATTTCTGCTCTCCAAAAAAGTGAAGAACATCTAATCAATTAATTCTAAAGAAAAAGAAAAGTGGCCAACTGAAAAGAATTTTTTTTTTTTTTTTTAATGATGATGAAGAAATTTCCTAGAATCCCTCTATGCACCTAGCAACCTTGTTGTGTTTGTTGACAAAAGATGTCCCAACAAATGCTGTTCTGTGCTTGCTGCTTTCAGACAATTTTTAAATGGCAAAAAATTTGTTACTAAAATAAATCCTGCCTTGTGTTTAGCTTTTAATCATCAACCAAGAATCGTCTAGTCATAAGTTGATGTACTTGATTTTGAAACAATTACCTATTAATAGCGGACTCAATACAGTATTGTTTTTCACTAAGCAGGTTGTTGTTAGTATTTTGTAGCAGTTAATTGGATAAAAATAACTTTGGTTTCAGATTAGCATTATTGGACATAATAAACTTCCTTTTTTTGGGGGGGGGGGGTATTTCTGTCTTAGTCATAGAAAATATACAGACTGAAAACTTTTGATTTTTACTTATGTCGCTTACTTATTTGTAGATCCATTTTACTAAACTTGGAAAGCATCACTTTATCAGCAATGTAATCAATCTTTTTATGGTGAGTATTGTCATGATTCATCTTGTCACCAACAATCAGTCTTTTAAACAATATCTTCCTATTTACGCTTAGGCTAGAGGGGCAGTCGGAGAGAGGCCCCCTCATATGGCTATGGTAAGATCCAACCCTTTTTTATCATATGTGCTAGAAGGCAGTGGCTGAGGGTCTTAATATATTGGGTATGACATTAAACTCTATCTGATGGTGAAGTTCCAATTCTGGAGCTCTGGGAAATGTGAAGTACCCCTTCATCACCATTACTCCCAGGTCCACTCTGACCCAGAATGGTAGTACCTGTTAGGGTCTGATCTATGGGTTAAATAGGAAAAAATGGGTTTTAAAAAATTTGAATACCCTTTAAGCATAAATAGAACAAAAAGTCTTTGGCTGTAAAATCCAAGCAACCAATCTATTTCTACTTATGTTGAATTGTTGGATCTTGAAGGAAGTTGAAGAAAAAGACAAGATAAAGAGATGACAATAAACTCACAAAAAAAGGAAAAAAGTCAGACACAGTCCAACAAAAAATACCACTCACTTTATTAGTGTGTTTCAACACACACCCCTCTAGGCCAGGCTCAAGACAGAGAGACTTGAAGTATTGTTTTTTTGTTTTGTTTTTTTTCTCCATGAAGGAAAGATCCTATTGTTCCATAAATTGACACCCCCCCCCCAATGGATAGGAGGCAGTCTCACTAGCTCAATTTTAAACTCTTTACTTGTCTTCCATAGGAGCCAGCTTTGCTCAGTCAGTAGAGCACCAACCTCAAAATCGCTAGGTTCAGGATTTGATACCTGTCCCTGCCTACTCAGTGTATAAGTAGCACAGATTAGCTAATCTGATCTGTGGTAAAGTGAGAAGCTGACGGTAGATGTGGCGGTCCACTTCAGATGAAAAAAACAATTTCCCTGGTCTAGCACTAGTGAAAAGGAGATAGACTGTTGCTGTTCAGCTGATACCCACAATAGGCTACTGCGTCAACTTTACTTACTTATAACATAATATACTCCGCTGTATATTTTTCAATTATTTAATCTTTGAATTATTCCGTATTGTTTACAGTCTCTTCTATTTCTTATATTTACAATATATGAATTGTCCTTTTTTTTTTTCATTTTTGTGTATATTTTCCTTAACATAATCTTTTCAGTTCCAGCAAGAAATTGAAAAAATGATGTCTCTGATGAGTGCCATGATGCAGAAAGCCAGTTATATTTGTGCCTCCTCTATAATTAACAAGTTTTTTGTTTTTTTCAATCCTCTTGTTCTCAACCATAAAACCACAATTTATTTGACCTTGTGCCCAACTTGACAATGAAATGAACAAGTATTTAGCAGCAGCAGGAGGAGGAGGCAACATAGACACTTATACTGACAGAAGAACTGACAACAACAATGTTTATTAGAACGATTATAATTACAACTCCCACTTACACACAACATGCTTTCTCTCTCTCTCTCTCTCTCTCTCTCATTTACCGAGAAGAAGAAATCTCTCCATCTTATTTCCTTTTCCTTTCCCATACCAAATTCCCCAGCCCTAATTTTTTTAACCCTTTTATTATTTTTTTTATATTATTTTTAATTACAGATATTTCCACCACCACACTACCCAGCCAAATAATGTGCTGCCACTCTGCAAGATTTTTTTTTTTTTTTTTTTTTTTTTTTTTTTTAAATGAGATATACACAGTGGCTTTTGGGGCGGGGGGAGAGTTCCCATAATATTTTTTAATGGCCCTCCTACCTATTTTTTTTTTTTTTTTTTTTAATATATATATATATATATATATATATATATATATATATATATTTTACTAGGCATGTGGCCATTGTATTGATGGTGCTGATCCTGTGCTGTTGTAAGATATTTTCTAAGGCATCCCACCACATGGGTACACACACACACACACACACACACACACTCCTTTATGATCGACCCAGACAACAACCTATAGACCCTTTATCTACTTACCTATATACCAACATTCACCATCCTTATGTAAATAGAGGCTGCCACCTGGTGGTGTGCTTATGTGCCTGTGTCTGGTAATAACAAAAAACAAAAAGGAAGATCATGCAGCAGCAGCAACAACAGACATTAGGTCAGTGACATGAATTCAGTTTCTACAACAAGTCAAAACAACTTGAACTTTTCTTAAAAATGAGATGTGAATAAAATAAAAAAAATTTACTTATATATATAAAACCAAAAATGTTTTCTGTGGTTTTTATTGTTTATCTTCTTGTGTAAATGAATGCATGCACACACACACACACACACACACACACATATATATTATATATATATATATATATATATATATATATAATATATATAGTAAAATGCTAGTCAGAAAGCCTACCTGGTTTTCACTGTTCGGATCATCAGGACTATCTGTGATAAATTAATTAATTTGACCTTACGAACGCTGAAACCTGGGTAGGCTTTCTGACTATAGCATTTTACTAAACCTGTTCTACAAATGTATTGTCCACTTTTATTTTTATTAGTAACCCTGACTTATTCAGTTAATCATTTTATCGACAAAGTTATATATATATATATATATATATATATATATATAAGGGTAATCCAAATGACTGGTTGTAAGGGATGATTCTATTTTGGATCTTCAAAATCTCCTTGTACAACCATACTGTATGCTCTTGTAGGTGCAAACATATATTCATACAAGGAGTTTTATAAATCCCTAAAGAGAGCTCAATGTATAATAATCAATAAATTAGATTAAATACAGAGCAATATTTAACTTTCAAAGAAAGAAGGAAAAAAAGAAAAACTTAAAAAAAAAAGTTTTTCTTTCTTTGAAAGTTTTTCTTTCTTTGAAAGCTATATATATATATATATATATCTTATTATAATGGAGATTGTGGGTTTGTCTGTCTGTAACCGAAACTATATTACTATACAAGTCACAATTCCTTTTGTTATTTACATCACATTCTCCATGATTTTATGTTTATTTAATTTAAACCTCAATTATTAATAAAATTGTTTTACATTATTAATATTGTTGACCATATCTACATACTAATAACATACAACTGTACTTATATATACAACAAAATAGCGGTTTACAGTGTGAATGGGAAGGCTAATTTGCATATTGATCTTAAAAATTTGATTTTAATAAATATATGCTTAGTATTATTGATTTCTAATGGTTTGGTTATATCTTATTGAATATGAGCAAAAATCTCGGGGATAAATCTTAAAAGAAATCCCTTAACAAGAAGAAATAACTGTAATATCATTCTTTACTTCCTATTTTAACTAAATAGTTAAATTAGGAAAATTTACCAATGAAAGACGGGAGTAAGGGAAAATGATGGAAGAGTTAATTTCAAAGTTGTTCCATTTTTCAATCATACCCCCTCTGTTCCAAATATTTTTATCTGAATTCTTATTCAGTTTCATTAGCCTTTCTAATTTAACATGATATTTTATTATATTAAAACTTAAATACTTGCACCCAGAGGGTGCATATATTTGCTAGTATATATAAAATGTGTTGGAATTTTCTGGTGGCCGCTAACTACACTAAAATAGTATAGCTCTCCTTAACGGATAGAGTACTCCTAGCGGCTTTATATTTATATGTCAGTAAATTCTCTTTCTCAAAGTAGGTCATGTTGATGGCAAGGAGGTAAGAACACTGACTGACGATAAATCAATCGAGTTTTGATCATGGCTTGAAGCAGTCTGCCTGTCATGCTGCACTGATAAGCCATGAAACGACAAAACAGAATGTATCCGTTGGTATGTAAGTATATAAAAAATTTGAAAGAACAAGGTGTTCAGGTGGATGATATTTTATTGTAGGGGCCGACGTTGTTCTAATTGATTTGAACTTTTTTTTTTCTCTGATTATTTTTACTAATATTTGTATTAATAATCCCATTAAAAAAAAAAGAGAGATATCATATACGAGGGAGTTAAAAATTATCTGCACTTTCATCATAACATCTTTATTATTGTCACATCTCATTCTGCTTCTGCCCATACAGTTGGCACTGTTGTAGTCGCATGATCGAAGTTTGAGCCTGATCACGCCATTTTGCTTGCTCTCTACTATGTAAACATGGCTGCTCCATTAGCAGTATGTACCAAGGAAGTGACCCGATTTCTCTGGTCAGAAGGAGTGTCAGGAGCTGAAATTCATCAGAGGTTTTTAGCACAATACGGGTTCAGTGCACTGTGACACTATGGTTAAGTGAGAACATGGTCAGAAAAAATAAATAAATAAAAATGGAATGTGTTAAGCCCAGGCATATGTATATGGGTGGGTGGTTGTCCTTTAAGGACACAAAGGATTGGGCAATAAAGTTTAAGAGAATTGAATGGCCACTATGAAGTTAACCTAGTTAGAGATAATATCATTAGGTATCTATGTTTTAAGAGAAAAAAGCTATTTTTATGGGAAAATCTCTATTGGGGGAATTAATGGTCTGAATAATGGGGACATTCAGACTGAAAAAAAAAGTAATTGCTTTAATTTTAAGGGAAATCACAGACAAAAAGTCTGAGATTAAAATTAAGTACCGAGTATCTGGGTGGTCGAATCCATGGGGATGTGTGGGGGTGGAATTTACATATATTCAGCCAAGCTCCAGCCCTTGGGTTAGTTTTCAGACCAGCAGTTAGGGTGTTAGTGTCATCTCAGTAGCAGCAGATATAGAAAATAGCCAGGGACCCACATCAATGAAGCCAGTAATCGACTTAGATTTAAAACAACTTTCTTGCCAGCTGACATAGACCTAAGTGTATACTACTCCACTACAAACTGCACCAATTTCCTCTTCCATCAGCGTCCTGTTATCACACTTTGTGTTTTGTTGGTTTTTTTTTGTTATCCTTGTGAACCTGTCTCTGACTCGTGCCCTTCGAATCGGCCAGCACAGAATATCACAACGTTGGGGTCATAGACATTGTGTAACGAGTGCAGACCAGGTATTGTCAAAACTACTGCATAGAAGTATGTACGTGCAGATAGAGAAGTTTAAAAATGGCTGGACAAGTGTGACACACAAAGAGGGAACAGGACACCCATCAATTTCCACCAATGATGAGAAGATTCAGCAAGCTCAAGAGATGGTAATGGCGAACTGGTGAGATATCATCGATGAGGTAGCTGGTTCTCTGCAGATTCGTCATGTTTCTATCTATCAAATCATCCACAATGATCTCAGCTTACATAAAACAATAGTGTGGATAATTTTTGAATCTCCCACATAGATTTATACAAATTTCAGGGTTATTTCCTATAAGTCTAACATGATTAAAAGGGAACCACTCTTGACTGATAAATTATTTATTTATTCATTGATCTACTGGGGAAAAAGAAGACGGGGTTAGGGTTAGTTTAATGGGAAAATAAATAAATAATTTATCAGTCAAGAGTGGTTCCCCTTTGATCATGTTAGACTTATAGGAAATAACCAATTTCAGAATGCAAGAGGTTTTGCTCTCAATAGACTTTTTTTTTTATATGAATGGCCTATTTGAAAAATGTTGATATGACATTTTATTTTTTATGAGAGAAATAAAATTATACCAAAACTATAAATATGATCAGGATCATACAAAGTAATTATTAGACAATTATCCCAGAGGATTTTGGTATATTATTAAAATTGGACGAAGCTGTTTGCATTTTCATGTGGCGCTAATCCCCTTGGGAAAGGTATGAATCCAATCCTCCCTCCAGCTATGGGCGAATAGCAGGGCAGACTGGGCTCTTTAACCATAGCTAGGTAACCAGTCTAAGAGAAGGAAAACTCTGAATTCAAACCTGTTAAACTCTGCTTAAGAAATTGACCTTGTGTCGCCTTTTGCTCGTGTGGAGGAGTTGGTGAAAAATATATATAATTAAGATTGAATAGATTAGACAACAACTTAAAAAATGTAAATCTAAATGTACAATATACAAGATTCCCTAATCTCTAGACAAAGTCCAACCCTTCCTCACTGCAGTGACAATATGATAGTGTCAGAGCTATTCTGTCTGGAACTCAAGTTCCTGGTTGGGCCTCCCAAGGTGGATTGGTCTGACACACAGACGCAGTGAAAGTGTGCTGGGCCCATAACCTGTAAAGTTTTTAAATGCCATCCTTGGCCAGTTGAAAAGTAAGTCCTGAGTTATGGAATCCTTTGGTAAGCGAATAAGTCCTATCCTGCATATAAGTCCTATCCTGCGTAGTGTTAAAGGTCCAGTGATTTAATCCTATGTCCGTCGTCCACGAAAGTCGAAGTAGTTATGGCCAGTACTGTTACAGTACAGTTTAAGTATTGTATCAGCAGCAGAGTACTGCCAGTGATTGGCCAAGAGAGATCACATGGTTCTTGCCGAGTCTATAAGTAAAAGCGGGCGTCTAGCCCACACCTTATATCCCAAAAAGTCAACAGGTAATAGGGCCACAACCTGGCTAAAGGGGCTTTGGTGAAAATCCAAAGTGTGTCTCCATCATCGGTAGGAATCAACAGCTTTTGGCATACTTGTCACTGTGTCTGGAAATCTGTGACAAACAAGGGCATTTCTTTCCCCTGACTGGGATGTTCATGTTGGGTTTGGGGGACCACTTGTGAATTTCATATTCCTTTGTTACTCTTTTCATGAATTCACTATCTCATTCATTTGGGATACAGTGAATTTGTTAGATAGGCACAGCTCAATCTGTAACATAATAAGGTTGAAAAAGAAAAATCCAAATAGTTACATGTAGTTAATAATGGAAAGATTTTTGGGATGAGTCAGCACTAGGCCACCTGTTGATTTTTGACTGGTTAGCACAACACTACCTGTTGAATTCTGATTGGTTAGAACAAGGCAAGGAAGAGAGGTAGTAAGAGGAGAGGATGAACAAGCAGTTGGAACTAAGCTGTGACAGGGAAGGTGTGTCTGTCCCCCAGGGCATTTTGACTTGGGTATATAATAAATAAATTCATGAGAAAAAAAAGATTGTCTTGTATTGCGATTTAAAAACTACAAACGACACAAGGCCAGATATCCTCAAGCAATTCCCAAGTTGTTCCAGACTCAAAACAGTAAGAATGTCATCCAGCCCAACAACCAGCAACTCTGATCCAGCCTCAACAAGTAAAACAGAATAAGATAAGTATATTACTATTAACACGTCATCATTCCTTTCAAATTGACCTGCTAAATTACAAATCAACTCAGGGTGAATGCCATCACAGCAACAACATAAAATAACCCGACTGGTTGACATAATGTTAGAATGAATTAACATCAAATTTCAATATATTCCTGTTGTTTTTATATTACTAAGAAATCTGTTTTAGTTTAAGCCAGTATTTTTTATTTGCTTTTATATTTAATGATATTATACAATGATTTTCAGTGAATGGTTTTGATGGATTGGTTGTTTGGCAATATCTTAGGTTTTGTTGAATTAGACAAGAAAAGTGAAAGTTGTTAAATCAAAAATTACGATTGCCAGATCTGGTGATAGTGATGAAAGAGATTCCAGATAAATCTTATTCTAGAAAGTAGTTTTGTCCCATAGAAATCCTCAAACACTCCAACCACCTGCCACTTATAAATCCTTTACTTTCATAATCCAATGGATTAAGGATTATTGTTTTTCAGAATCAATCATAATTTTCTGATTTTAGATTATTGGAAAAGATTCTTTGAGGATTATGATGCTTTTTATTTTTGCTACTTTTTTTTTCCCCCCATGTTTTTGTAAAATTCTAATAATCTTGAGAATATCTACAAATCCTCAGCTTTCCATTTTTGCACAAAAAACAGAAGACAATTTTCTCAGTAATATTTTTTTCTTATACTTCATTCAAGCTTACCAAAAATCATTTTTTTAAAATTGGAAGTCTGTAATTTTAACCTTGTTTATATTGTAATACAAATCCACTGGATAAAAAAAGCAAGACAATATTAATGAATTAGCATAAAAATAAATTTGTCAATTTTATTTTCAGGCAGAAGTAACTGGAATCTTATTCATATTTTCCCACTGTTGTTGATTTAAAAGACTTTAAATTCTTTTATCTCAAGAAATACATAATTTGCCTCAAAAGAATATTTTTAAAGTAGAAAAGAATTCCCTTGTTCAATATATTTTATTGGAATATCAAATGGAAATTTATATTATTTAGATTTTTCAAACTGTTGTCCTCATCTTTGTTTATCTTTGAAGCTCTGTACATAAAATTTAGACAACCCACTATTAATCGGATTAACTTTGAAACTAGCGACAATATTTTAGATAGATAGAACAATTTTTATTCTAAATCATGTTTTCATAGCTTGTTAGAAATTTTTTTTTTTTTTTAAATAAACTGCCACCATTATTTAGCAACAAAAACAAAACAATAGTTTAGTCAAATATAAACAGCCTTGATAATGGTTCTGAAAAGAACCGAAAATATTTGGTTTACCAAACATCAAAAGAATTGTTAGAAAACTTTAAAGAAAAAATCTGAAAACAATAAGGATTCTTATTATCTGTGTTATTCGGATTATTGTCCCCATCTTCATTGTTATTTGTACAACGTTTCGGCCGATATACCCTCCGGCCTTCTTCAGGTATTTCTTGTCAGACTCGGGAACCTTCTTTTCGAACTTGGGAACTTTCTTGTCATATTCGGGAGCCATCACGGAGCTTTGAACCTAACCCTTTATTTATTCCACAGGGGTATCCTGTTCTCATTCCGTTAACCATAGCTGGGGTAGAAGTTGTGTTAATTATTTTTTACAGATAATACTAGCCTCATCTCAAACATTCAGAGAAATAATAAGGATTCTATTTTTAATCAAATTTGTTTGAATCTGGCCTTCTTCAGGTGTTTCTCGTCGAACTCAGGGCATTCATGTATTGACCAAGAGCCTTCATGGAACTTTGGACCGAACCCTTTATTTAATCCATTTGAGTAGATAACTCTCATTCCATTCACCATAACTGGGTACAAGTGCTAAGATATGTTAGGTATTCTGTTATTTTCACCTTCAGTCAGTATTAAACTGGCAACCTACAGTTGATTGTCACTGTATTAACTTAACCATTATATCCATTGTGGCATGTGTTCAACTGGACAATCAAGGGAAGAGTAGTAGGCACATCGGCAGAAATGTGTATATAACAATAAAGATGAAGAAGACAGCCAAAAAAGAAACTAAATAATACAAATTATGAAGCCTCATCTCAAATATTCAAACAAATAACAAAAATGAAATATTTTACTTGTGCTAAATTCTAATTTATAGATAAGAATTATCAGTCGTAAATGACTGGGAAAGAAAAGTGCTCTCTTTCTCTCTCCAATAGAAGAATGTTACTTTCCTTATTGGACAGTCTATACAATAAATGTAACCACAAAAAAAGGTGTTTTGATCATATATTGCAAGTCATGAACTACAGTAAGTTTCAAAGTGTACAAGTCCTTTTGTATTTTCATAATTAGATATTTTTTGCTTGGCTGGATCCAAAAGAAATGTTATATAATTCCCCGGAGAGCCATATGACCCCTCGGTTGAGAACAACTGGTCTCAAGTAATGACTCTTCAAAACTTTGAAATCTGTAGTCTCTGAGTAATATAAGCAATATCTCCAGAGAGATTGATATTCTACATAAATGGCTACCCCCCCCCCAGGTCTATGTTGGTTATAATCCGAAAGCAATCCGGCTATTGGCCTGTAAACAAGTCGTAGTCTCATCCAATTCTCATTTACACACTGACCTTAAATTTGTCACCATTTACCTAACACAACCCAAAAATCTCTGATGGCAATTCTGCTGCTGCTGCTGCTGCTGCTGCTGCTGGTGGTGGTGGTGGCGGAGGTGGCGGCGGCTCTCTCTTTAATTTTGACATTTTGCATTTGCTATTTACTCAAGTAATTTTCTTAGGCCATTTATGTTTATTCCTCTTACTCTATGTCTGGCACAAGGCCACAATAGTGAGCATCAAACTTATTTCACTTGCTAATAAATAGTCTATCAGATTAGTTTGTTAAACATGCCAGCGATTCTCTAGATGACCCCAAGGCCAACTTGTAAATACTGCCCTCCCCCACGTCATATAAGCAGGTAGTTTTTTAACCGGCGGATTTGTTTTATAATCAGTTGACCTTGTGTCACATCCTGCTTGTGTGGAGGGGTTGGTAAATATACACATTATTACAATTCATGTAGTCATTTTAGGGCTGTAGTTGAAAGTAGTTTTACAGTGGAGATCCCTTGTGGCATAAAGTTTGATCCTGTCTTGAACTAGAAAGATGTAGTATCAGTTTTAATCCTTGTCTACTGATCCATCCATGGAGAGTTGTATAATCCTCATCTGTTGGTCTGTGCTTCCAGCGAGTAATTTAAGACAATTTATCAACACCTTTAAATAGTAAATTAAATACATTTTTGGGCGTTTTTGATTAGCCGATTCAGCCACCGCTGTTTTGGAATAGTTTATAAATACAAGTCGTGATCTTCAGCACACTTTATACATTCAAAATACGCCAACACACATGAAGCAAGATTGGACGAGCTAGTAAGTCTTTGTGGATCGTAGACAGAGCCGTCACTAGTTTGTGTGGGTCATCACAGACCCTCTATTATATACAGCCACACATAAGCAGGTAGATTTCTAACAGGCTGATTTATTTTATAATCAATTGTCTGTTTTGTCTGAAAAATGTTAAAAGTACAAAAATACACAAACTGATTTTTTTTTCCTCCTGAAATCTAATAATAAAAGATTGTAAACAAACAAAACAAAAATAGTTATTAAAAAGATCATACAGTAATACAAAACAAATACTAGTAAAAAAAAAAAAAGCATAGAAAAACTCATTTGTCTAGATGGAACTGGTAGACTTTGAGAAATACTGCTTGTCTGTAACATCATCACTATCATTGCCTACCAAGACCAAGGAATACATTTTACATTGAAAACATTTAATTAATTTTTTTATGATATAACCTGAAATCATAGAGAAATTGTTTGTAAGTTGATTTTGTTTTTGTTTTTTTAATGATCTACTGCAAACTGATGTGTTGGATCAGCCACTTAATCAGCAGGCCTTTTCTACGAGGATGGGGATGATGTGTGTGGGCCAATAAATAACCCATAAAAACTGCTAAATGACCTACAAAATACTACTAAATGAACCACTAAAACTGCTAAATGGTCTACAAAAAACTGCTAAATGAACTAGGAAACTTCCTTCCTTGACATTGCTTCCACTAAAGGAATCCATTTATTGAAAGAGAAGAATTTACTATCAGTTTCTCTTTAAATAGATTTTGCATATGCTTGCATTTTTTTAACCATACAACACACACACGCACACACACACACACATACACACACACACACACACACATACACACACACACACACACACACCTAATTGCAGATGAACTGCTTAAGACACAAAAAATGTTCTGAGAAATTATCTCAATAAATCTGTTTAAAAAAAAAAAAAAAGAAGAAAAGCTTTTATCATATACACCCACATCTGTATACATCAAGATACATTGACAAATGGGTATGTTTTGATAGAGTTCTTTTTAACACGTGAATGAAAAAATGTTGGATTTTTTGGAGTTTTTTTATTTTTAAATTCCCAGCTGTTGAAGGAAATGACTGAAGTCAATATTTATTCTGACTCAGTGAAAGATAAGAACCGAAAAGAGGATATTTGCAGTGGGGTGGGGGATGTTATGCAATACCTTTTAGGTAGAGAGGGGGGGGGACAAAAAGTTAGTCTTGCAGATCCATTATTACTGTCTCATGAGTTGGATCCTCACAGGATTCCCCCATTAAAATACCTATGTAAAAAAGACCTTGCATTGATCCATTATGTTGGGGTGTCAGAAAAAAAAAAGACACTCTGAAAAGAAAAATCAGTATCTCCTATTTAAAATAATAAATACAAAAAGAAATCCATGCTGTTACTATTTAAATTTTTATTTCTTAATTATCTTCACGAATATAAATCAAATCTTTATTAGTTTTGCTCAAAAAGTAAGATCTGGTAATAGTGAATGTGTATACATATTTACTTTGTCATTAATTGTTTTATTTTCATAGTTTCTTCCCTGTTGGTGGGACTTAGAATATGGTGACTGTTTCCCCTGCAAAGACATATTACCCCCCCCCCAAAAAAAAAAGAGGGGTTCTGAGAATGACACTAAGTTGTATCATATGATGGGGCTCCAGTTCTGGAAGTGTGGAGTACCCCTTCATTGCCATTACTCCCAGGTCTACTCGAATGCAGAGTTGTTGAATCTGTTAGGGTCCTATCTATGGGCCAAATACATCTGTGTGCAAATTATTAGTATTAGATAGGAATACTTGATACCATTTAACTATGCAAATTATTTGTATTAAGAAGTTACTTGAAGTTATGATTGTTTACTTAGGATTATTTTTATTAATTACCTGAAACCATATAATTGCTATTATTAGGAATAATAATAATTATTATTAATTGAATAGTTACATTATACCATAAAATTGTGTATAAATTATTACTATTAGATACGAATACTTGATACCATTTAACTGTATGCAAGTTATTTGTATTAAGAATAGTTACTTGGAGCTATAATTTTTACTTAGGATTATTATTCTTAGTTACTTGAAACCATATAACTGTGTGCAAACAAATGATTCTTATAAAATAGAAATAATTGCTTGAAACAATATAATCATATATGAATTGTTAGTATTATATAGGAATACTTGGAACCAGACAACTGTTCAGTGGATAAGCAACACCAGATAATCAGGATTTACATTTTTGCATTTCATCTTGGATGATTTAGACAGTCTCATTTTTAACCAGAGAGTTGCAAGATGATAACAGTTGTACTTTTAAGGAACATGAGTATTAATATATATAGAGAGATTAATAGTTTTATTGTATTCATGCTAAACAAACAAACTGTGTCTCATAAGAAACAAGAATTCAGCAGATAAGCAACACCAGATAATCAGGATTTACATTTTTGCATTTCATCTTGGATGATTTGGACGGTCTCATTTTTAACCGGTGTGTGTTTCAAAATGATAACAGTTGTACAAATAAGGAACACAAGTATTAATATAAGGGGCCGGGTTAGCTCAGTCGGTAGAGCGTTCGGCTAGAAACCACAAGGTTCCTAGTTCGATACCGGTCTTCGCCAACTCAGCGCATGAGTAGCACAGGGATCTGTGCGGTAAAGAAAGGAGCTGATGGTAGGTGTGGCGCTCCACCTCAGATGCTAAAACAATCTGCTTGGTCTAGCGCTATTGAAAAGGGAATAGACTCCCTCGCTGACTGGCTGATACCGGCTTTAGGCCGCCCCGTCGACTTTTACTTTTTTTTATTGCATCCATTGTCAACCTTGCCATTCATTCATTGTACCGTAAAATATAAAGGCAAAAAGAAAACCAGCTGAGACTCAATGAGCACACAGATGAATTACAGATGAAAATCATATTCGAACCATCTGGACATTCACACAGGGAATGATCCACCCACCTGTTAGGGGGGGGGATCAGTTACCAGATGTCCTGGCCTGTTTCTATGTCACACCCCCACCCACCCCCACCTCAAATGTAAACAAGTGTATCTCCTCTCCCCACCCCACCCACAGCCATCTACAGTCCACCTGCTAACCACAAAAAGGGATAGATATGAACAGTAGCTGACTGGAGACACTTGTTAACTCAAAGGATAGGATATATTTGTCTCCACCTACACACACACACACACACGTTTACAACATATTTTTAGCTTAGGGAAATGAAGAACTGCAACTTTAAAAAGAAAAGGAAACTAGTATTTATTTTACTTAAGGGACCAGTTTTATTTTGGTAATTTATGAGGAAGTGCGTCCCGGTCTCCTGCCTCAAGAGTTGCTGCCCGGTGACTATTAAAATAACGACCCAGCTCAGTCTATTCAGAACTATCCATCTTCATATCTATCTATCTATCTATCTCAATTTGTTCATATTTATCTATATTACTTTAAATACTAAGATTTTCTTTTATTCATGTTTGTTTAATGTCTTGTTTTTAGTTTATATAAACAAGAATTACGACAAAAAAAGAAGCGACCTCCCCCCCCCAAATACATTTACTTGTCGAAAATATCTATCTATCTCCATTTTTTCATATCCATCTATATTATTTTGTTTGTTTATCTATCTATCTATCTCAGTCTATTCCAAACTATATATCCATCTTCATATCTAAACAAGAATTACGACAAATTACAATAAATAAACAAGAATTACAACGAGCTGGGGTTGTTATTTTGATAGTCACCGGGTAGCGTTTTTTTAGGCGGAGACCAGAACGCACTTCCTCATAAATTACCCCAGTTTTATTTTCACTTGGCTTTCTGCCTTCCTTTTGTTTTGCACATGAATAATTCACATTATTGATTTATATTAATTATGTTACACTAGCAGGACCTGTGGATATACCACAATATGATGATAACTTAATGATTACAATGTTTGATATGTTTATTTAAGACTTATTGCATATATAGTTCAATATGTAAAAAGTATAGTAATCTTGATTTAACTGTCTCTCTCTCACTCTTTTTTTTTCTTTCTTTCTGTCCTTTCATCTTTTCATTATGTTCAATTGAAACAGATTAGCGTTATCGCTTCTGCGCACTCACCCACCTCTCTATCTTTCCCCTAGTCTTTCTTTTTTATTATATTTTTTTGTGTAACATGTCCTTTTTCTTCCCTTTCTTTCTTTATAATAAAAACGGAATGGTTCATTATTTCGCTGAGGTGACGACACTCATAAAGAAATAATTTGGCAGATAAGCAACCGCGGATAATCAGGATTTACATATTTGCATTTCATCTTGGACGATTTGGATGGTCTCATTTTTAACCAGAGGGTGTTGCAAGATGGTAACAGTTGTACGATTAAGAAACACGAGTATTGATATATAATATTGATATTTTATATATTAATTATTTATAATTATATTACAGTGGAACCTCGGTTCTCGAACATAATTTGTTCCAAAATTATGTTTAAGAACCGATTAGTTTGATAACTGAAACAATATTTCCCATCAGACACCACAACTTTCCTCTTTCCTTTTCCAGTAATATCACTGCTGCCTTTCTTAGGATCCATGAATAAGGGTTAAAGTACTCATAAAATAAAGATTAAATACAAACGAAGCAAAGAATTTGCACACAGACAATATCAGATACTCATTCAAGATAGCGACTGACGCTAATTGATGCTGCTTGGGTAGAATCGACCAGCTTTTCAGCTGTCTTCAGTTTGCAGTGAATAAATCCGACAGTATGTCGTCGGGAGGGCCTAAAGTCAGTATCAGCTAATCAGCGAAGGAGTCTATCCTCTTTTCATTAGTGTTAGACCAAGGGGATTGTTTTTGCGTCTGAGGTGGAGCACTACATCTACCATCAGATCCTTACTTCACCGCACAGATCCCTGTGCTACTCATACGCTGAGTTGGCGAGGGCAGGTATCGAACTAGGAACCCTTTTAATTAGTGCTAGACCAAGGAGATTGTTTTTGCGTCTGAGGTGGAGTGCTACACCTACCATCAGCTCCTTACTTTACCGCACAGATCCCTGTGCTACTCATAACGCTGAGTTGGCGAGGGCCGGTATCGAACTAGGAACCTTGTGGTTTCTAACCTTACACTCTACCGACTGAGCTAACCCAGCCCTTTGTATGATGTATAGAAATAAAAAAAACAATATTAAATATTATGCTTATAGGAATGACTCCTATATTTTTTACAAATAATCAGAGATCTTAAAACAATTATTTTAGTAGCCATAAATTAGAATTTAGATTTTTTTTTAATTGTGATTGAAAAAGAATAGACATCTGTTTCAACCTGTGGGGTTTATAAAGAATAATTCAATTGAAATCATTTTAAAATTATAATCAGTATTTGCTAGTATGTACGTATGATATACACATTGATTGATTAAGATAATTAGATTTTTTTTGTTTGTTTGTTTATTTCTTCTTCTTAACAATGAAGAGTTTTGGAAATAAAAGATTTGAATGTTTATCCTTGCTGTTCTTCTACTTCAGTTTTGACAGTAGCATCATCATCAGCAGCAGATGTCTTCCTCCTCAGCAAGCAACCAAGTGGTATCTCAAATTTCTGGGGTTCCTCACCAGATGGGATAAAGAAAAGTCAGAAGGGTTAACTGCTAATTGGGTTTAAATGATTCTAATTCTTTCAGATCAAATATCATCTTAATCATTTTCTCCTTTTACAGATGTTTGAGGTGGGAAGGAGACATGAACAAATCATTTATATATATATATATATATATATATATATATATATATATATATATATTAATATTTTGAAGGCTAGTACAATGCGTATGAAAAATAAAAACAAAAAGATGTTATTTTTGTCTTATTGATTTCGAAGCAAGAGCTTCATCATCAGAGTTTATTTTCTGAAAATAAACTCTGATGATGAAGCTCTTGCTTCGAAATCGATAAGACAAAAATAACATTTTTTTGTTTTTATTTTTCATACGCATTGTACTAGCCTTCAAAATATTAATATATTATTACATACTTAACAATGCTTCAAGCAAATTACCAATTGCTTTTATATATATATATATATATATATATATGAAAGTACATAAATAAACACTGTGTTTATTTGATATGGCTTTTAGCTGACAATTTTTGGAGGATATGTGCTTAATTGAAGTCATACCTAATTTTTGAAAATTAATTAGTTAATAATTAATGAATTTAGGCGGGCATATATGTTCAAATGTAAGGCTAAACATTGACATTTTCTCAATCTGTTTAGCCTTACATTTGAACATATATGTCCACCTAAATTCATTAATTATTAACTAATTTTCAAAAATGAGGTATGACTTCAATTAAGCACATATCCTCCAAAAATATATATATATATATGAAGTGTACAAACAATTTGTTTGAGATGGCGATAGCTGACAATTTTTGGGAGAATATGTGCTTGATTGAAGTCATACCTAATTTGAAAATTAATTAGTTATACTTAAATGAATTAGGCGTGCATATCGGTTTAAATGTAAGGCATAAATAAATCGAGAAAAAGTCAATCTCTGTATGTACATTTCAGCCTATTAGGCCTCATCAGCAGAGTTATAGACAGGGCAGTGCTTTGTCTAACCATTACACTAGCTGGCTTAACCAGATTTTCTCGTTTATTTTAAACTGATATATATATCGCATTTTTTTGGTTGACTTACAGCACGACAGTATGAAGTGTACAAACAATATGTTTGAGATGGCAATAGCCGACAAATATATATATATATATATATATATATATATATATATATATATATACTAGCAAGAATATGCACCCTCCAGGCATAACCATTTAAATTTTAATGTAATAAATTATATTAAATTAGACTAATGAAATTAAATAAGAATGCATATAAAAAGATTACACTTATTTTGATTATATTCTAATTGGTTTCTATATAAAATCATTCATAGGATTGATTTTGATATGTTGGAGAATAAAACAATATTAGAGATCAATAATGCCAAATAATTAACTACTCTATATATTATGTAAGCCTTTATTTCTTAGTGATATATAAGACACATTCAAAATGAAGAGAATTTAAACCAAAAATTGAGATTAATACAACAAATACAAAAACCAGACAACAAATCTTACTTCAATATTTATTTGTTTTTTTGTATTTGTTTTATTATTAATTTTTGGTTAAAATTGAATCAATTTGAAGCTGTATAAAGATGCTAAGAGAATTTGATTTTTATAGATTATCTTTAAAATTTTATAAAGATTTTTAGATAGATCTGAACAGGCTGAAATAGATAGATAGATGAAGGGACAAATAGATAGATCAGATAAGACATAGGTTATGAAGAGATTGAATAGATGGATAGATAAACTGATCAGAATGGACACAAATTGTGAAGAGATCGGAACAAAGTAAAATAAATAAATAAATTAATAAATAAATAAAAAGTTTTTTAATTAATCCAGTTGTATATGGGAAACTTTAATCTAAATTTACTAAATTGAGTTGGTTTATGGGAATATAATATTTCATATATTTGAGTTTGTTTTTATTATAAGCAACCTGGTATTGTTTACAATTGTTTATTTTTGAGGGTTAGGAATTGTTTGAGCTAAGATTAAATCTTAAACGTATGACACATAGTCAACAGGAATGGGGGGGGGGGGTCACCCCCCCCCCCAATACTCCCTTTCCATTCCCAGCTGCAAAAAAAAATTTGAATACAAATCTAAGAATCAGTCTCATCTGTTTTATCTTTTCAAATTTTCTTGTATTGAGGGGAATTTTTGGATAAATTCTTTAATTCTTGGAAATAATTGCAAATAATGAAAATCTTCAAATTATTGGTACTGGACCATTTTTTTTTTTTTAACAAGTATTTCTGGAATCGTCCAATTTCGGGATATAGGCTGAACACTTAAAATATGAAATAATATTTGTTTTCTTTTGTTTAATGGCATATCAACCTATGTGGATTATTTAATACAAATCCATTCTTGTAGAAGAACAGTAGTGGTATTATTTAATCCATTGATGGAGAGTGAGGGAGTTCATACCTTTCCCAAGATCGAAAGTGAACGTGTTAGCATGACTGTGAATAATGCTAATTATTTGTATCAAGAGACATCAGGAATTTGGTTAAAAACACTTGGTTTGTTTGGTTTCTTTGTTTAATGGCATATCAACTTTTGTGGGTTATTTAATGCCAAAGCCATCCTTGTAGAAGAATTATAGTAGTACTATCTAATCCATAGCTGGTTGAATCAGGGGTTTCATATCTTTCTCAAGAGTATTAGTCTGAAAGTGAATGTAATAGCATGACTGGAATTTGAACTCAATTTCTATGATATTGAAATCCAGCAGGTTAGCCACAATGCAATTAGGGATTCATACCTTTCCCAAGAGTATTAGTCTGAAAGTGAATGTAATAACATGACTTTATGAATTGAATCAATTTGAAGCTGTATAAAAATGCTAAAATAATTTGATTTTTATAAATTATCTTTAAATTTTATAAATATTTTTTTTAGATAGATCTGAACAGGCTGAAATAGATAGATGAAGAGACAGATAGATCAGATAAGACATAGATTATGAAAAGATTGAATTGATTGATTGATAGACAGATATATCGATCAGACTAGACAAATTATGAAGAAACTAAGATAGATAGATGGATGGAAATCAGGGGTTTCCTATCTTTGTCGAGGGTATTAGTCTGAAAGTAAATGTAATAGCATGACTTGAGTTCAAACTCACATACATGCAGTCCAGCACGTTAGGCATTATGCCACATGGGACTCATCCAAACATAAAATAAATAATAAAAAAGTAAAGAAATGAAAGTCTATTCAACCGATAGAAATTAATCCACTTTTAAAAGAGGATCTGTTTGATCTTTTTTAATCCATTTAAAACTCTTTGAATATTTTTTTTATAGAATGCCCTTAACGCATATAATACATTGGATGAAAATTAAAAGAAAAAAAAAGTGAAGAACACAGTTTTGTTTAACAAATACAGGTAAATATTAATATACTTCCATTTATTTAAAATTTCTGTTTGTTTTAGACATGGTAATAAATCAAAATAATAAATTGAGATAAATAATTAGTTAATGTGAGAGAATTGCTGATATCCTGCAACTGTCTCAATTGAACTGGAAACATGCATGTTGAAAGACACAAAACTCCCTATTGAGCCTAGGAAATTACATAGAAAACAAAAAAAAATGGGCATATGGGGAACTATAGTTGTATCAGTTGAGTTATTTGTATATATATATATATATATATATATATATATATATATATTGAGGTAAGGTGACTCGAGCCCTCCATCCTGAAGCGACACATGACGGACGCCATGGAAACATTTCCTACATTTAAGTCTGACCTGTGTGGCAGGGCCTGTATGTCGAGGGTTTCATATGTGTGACAGGGTACATAAAAACAAGCTGGATCCGTGAGCCATCTATGTGCTCACAACTGAACTACTTGTAGAAATGGCCTTATTCTGTGAAGAAGCAGCAATCACCATATATATATATATATATATATATATATATATATATTCTTTGTTGGAGTACCAAGTTTCTTAGTCCATGGTGATTCTAGGCAGGTCCGATTCTCTAACAGTAATTTGTTGTAGAGTTTAGGTTCCGTATGAGAGCTCAATGCTTAATTTTTATAAACAGAGCAAATTTATTTGTGAATAAAAAGGCCTTAAATAACATGGGTATCATGATTATGGACCATTAAGGAGAGCCTTGCAATTTAAGCTGGCTTTATATATATATATATATATATATATATATATATAAAATGTTGTTCTGGTTCCAACGGGAGAAAATTTAATATTTTATAAAAAAGAAGAAGGTCCGCAAAATGTATTATGTTCTCAGAAAATTTTTAAAAATTCTTTTTATCTTACATACGCGACACGTGTTTCTGATCAGTTGTCTTTTTCAGGCATTGAATTATTATTTTGGCAGAATATGTCCGATATTTGATAGGTTGTGTGTGTTTCTGCAACTTTTCTATTATAATGGTTGTGTAATAACGGTTGAACGCTACGTTATTTTTTTCAATCCTTGCGTGCGACTTGCGCACAAAAATTGAGAAAAAATGATGTAATATTCCACAATCTTTGCGCGTAAGCAATATATATATATATATATATATATATATATATATATATAAAGCCAGTTTAAATTCTTACAGGATGCTTCACTATTATAACTTTGTACTAGAGTAATTGACGCTTACTGACAACTTCAACTATTCATTCAATTGAATTCCTTTTCGTTCAAGCAATTTGGGGTGGGGTGGGGGGTTTATGTACTAAGATAGTTATTCAATTGTTGTGCATTTTTAAGATGTTTCTTTAAAAACGTTTTCATTATCACCAATTAGATTCTTATTTGTTTGCTGGTTGAGATTAACTTTTAGGTAAAGTATAAAAGGAGAGAAAGAGAGATTAAATGGAAAAATAAAAAACATTTTTCAATTGAGTACAAAAATCCTTTTTCCAGGTAATTTTCTTTTTTCTTTGGAATTGACAGGGAGGACATTTTCTCTTTTCTTTTTTTTAGATCAATATAGGACATGTTTTATACCCTACTGACAATTTATAAATAAAGAACATTTTTTTTCATACAAATATAAACCATTCCTTCTCTTCCCCCTCTAAGAGTGGTTTCAATAAAATCCATGACTAAAAAAAAAAAAGTTAAAAAACCACAAAAACACAGATTTTCTTTATGTCATCAATTTTAATTAAATTCTGTTTTTTACATTTTAAAGATTTGCCACCCATTTGAACTTGCACTGACTAAGACAGCGGGTGGAACCTAACTAGTTTTATTTTTTTATTTATTAGCTCAGGGATTGTTAATGGAAATAGAATAAAGCAAACAAGATTGTCCTTTTGTCATCCTTTTTGCTACTTTTACAAAACTGTCAACAGTACGAAAAAAATAGTAGTATTTGCTTTGCTTGAACAGTATTTTTCCCATCAGAAAGCAATGCTTTATCAACACACGAAATTCAGATTTTTCCATTGTTTTGAAGATTTGCAACAGTAGCTTCACTTAAATAACTGTAATTTGTAAACTAATTATCTGATTGGGCTCAAATTTTGACACGTGCCATTTGAAGGTTAGTACTTTATAAAAATTATATGGATTTTTTATTATTGGCACCATCTATATGACTGGGACTTATTGAGTGATGTGTTATATTTATTCGTTATTGTTAATATTGCTTTTACATATATTGAGCACTCTCCTAATAATACTGTATATATTGACTTTCTACTGTCTCATCAAGTGAGATAGTGTTAACCATACACTGGTTATATACACATATGTATTATATATATATATATATATATATATTTATATATATTTTAACAATGGAAAGGAGTAACCTACTCGAGTTTCATCGATTGATTCTTCAGGGTTACTTTAGTTAAATTAATCGAGTTTTCGATTAATCTTAGATGGTGTAATACATGCCCGTTGCATGTATTATACCATCTAAGATTAATCGAAAACTTGATTAATTTAACTAAAGTAACCCTGAAGAATCAATCGATGAAACTCGAGTAGGTTACTCCTTTCCATTGTTAAAATAAATTTTTGCTCTACATTGTATTTAGCACTTTGTATTTGTTTTTTCTCAATCTTAGCCTCTGGATACTGTGCGCTTCCAACGATCCTACTTATACATATATTTATATATAGATAGATAGATAAAGACAGAGAGACAGAGAATAACAGATCTAAATGTACAGAATTAGATATAGATATAGACAGCTGGTCTTAACCAATAAGGTTTATTATTTCTGTACACAAATAAAACATTTTACATTGGATTTACTTGGTTAAATAAGAAACACAATTAATATAAAACTGCACACACACACACACACACACACACACACATGTATAAATACACACAAATAAGGAACGTCCCAAATAGATTAAATAGCTCCTCAATTGTATAATCTTATTATAATGGAGATTGTGTGTTTGTCTGTCTGAAGCCGAAACTAAATCACTACTCAAGTCACAATTCCCTTAGTTATTGACATCACATTCACCATGAATTTATTTTTATTTAAACCTCAGTTATTGATAAAATTGTTATACCTTATTAATACTTTTGACTTTATCTACATTCTAATAACATGCAATTGTATTTATATATGCAACAAAATAGCGGGTTACAGTGTGAACAGGAAAGCTAATTTGCATATTGATATTAAAAGTTTAATTTTATTAAATATGCGCTTGGTATTATTGATTTCTAATTGTTTGTTTTTTTCTTAATGAATATGAGCAAAAATCTCGGAGATAAATCTTAAAAGAAATCCCTTAACAAGAAGAAATAACTAATATTATTCTTTACTTCCTATTTTAACTAAACAGTTAAATTAGGAAAATTTAACAATGAAAGACGGGAGTAAGGGAAAATGATGGAATAGTTTCAAAGTTGTTCTATTTTTCAATCATACCCCCTCTGTTCCAAATCTTTTTATCTACATTCTTATTCAGTTTCATTAGCCTTTCTAATTTAATATGATATTTTATTATATTAAAACTTATATACTTGCACCCGGAGGGTGCATACATTTGCTAGTTGAAAATAAAAAGGAAAAATTTATGAAAAAGAAAAAGTGTTTTCTTTTTCAAATTTTTTGAAAGCACCGATTAATTTCAGGTTAGTCAGCTTCAAACTAAATATAGCGATAAGGACAGACATCCTGTTATTGTAGTTGACTCTTAAGTCTCCGATGTTCTGACAAAGAAGAAACAAAGGATTAAGTAGGGAAAAAATGGAAAGGACTTTTCTTTGATATAACAACAACTACAATATATATGTATATATATATATATATATATATATTATATTATATTATAATGGAGATTGTTTGTTTGTTTGTCTGTCTGTAACCAAAACTATATCACTACTCAAGTCACAATTCCCTTTGTTATTTATATCACATTCTCCATGATTTTTTTTCAAACCTCAATTATTGATAAAATTGTTTACATTTTAATACTGTTTGCCATATCTACATAATAACATGCAATTGTATTTATATATACAACAAAATAGCGGTTTATAGTGTGGACGGAAAGGCTAATTTGCATATTGATATTAAAAATTTGATTTAAAAATATGTGCTTGGTATTATTGATTTCTAAATTTTTGGTTTTTATCTTAATGAATATGAGTAAAAGGATTTTCAAACTTTTTGGAGCTGGCACCCCTTTCTTTTTTAGGATTGATCTTGTGGACCCGCATATAAATAAACATTAAATCTCATGGATCATGATATAAATAAAAATCAAATTCATCAAAAATATTTAATGAAAATCACATTAAATATTTGCACTGAGTAATGACATTTAGTGAGAGGGGTACACTTGCCTTGTTTGGCACAAATTGTCAAATTGGAACTAAGCAAGGTAGGATGTGTCCAAGTTTAATATTTAAGTGAAGTACAGCTGGTTTGAAATCAGAGTTTTCTTTTTCCACAGTTGATTGCTATACCAAAACTAACAATCCCAATCTGTTCTATTATTTACCAATAGTTGAGAGGGAGAAGAGATGGATTTATCTCTTTACCAAAGGGCATTAGCTCAAATTGAAAAGCAAACTAACTCATCCAGGACTTGAATGTAGGTTAAGTGTCCATTTCCTATGATGATAACTATGCTATGAGCACCACATCTTTTCAAGCATGAGTAAGGATTACATCCCTTACTTGCCACAGTTCTCTTATTTGACACTAGGGGACATAAAAGGTAATTATCTTCCATGTCTGCAAAAAACCACTAGATGGCAGGGCTAGCTGCATTATAAAAGAAGAAGCAGCAAAGTTAAAACTCTCTCTAAGCACTTTCAGCTTCGAAAAGCAAGACACGCATTAACGGGCATCTCCCTGTCCACTAATTGGACCGGGGGTGGGGGAGGGGCTTTGCGCACCAGCAACCTTTCATCATATGAACACAACAGCATGCTTAACTTATAAGTCTTTATACTTCCCTTCTCTATCAACTACATATGAAGAACTCAACACTTTCTCTACTAAAGACTCATTTCATTTCATATTAGACATTTTGTCCATACAACTCTGTATAAGTTCTTCTTTGTTGGTTGGCTGGTTGGTTGGATTTTATGGCATGTGTTATGTTTTTACATACAGATAAAAACGGAAGACTGAAATGATAATGCAAGACCAGGTTGTTTGTAAAATTAACGAGGTTTTATTTAACACGGGTAGTGAATGCTTCTCCCCTCAAGTCTTAACAAGTTCAAATGCTGTGTCCACACATAAACAAACGCCAATCCACAAGTAACATGACGGAAACAACACCTCCGACTTTGACTGATCAAAGGGCAGCAACTCTATTTTTGTTAGGTCTTACTAACAGCATGTCAACCCTTGTTGGGTTATATTTGTTTTATTCATCTCGATGGGTACTCAATTTTTTTAAAACTCAATTTTTTAAAACATTTTTTAAACTCTTTTTTTCTATTCAACCCATGGGACTCCGGGTCAGAGTGGAGCTGGAAGTAATGGTGATGAAGGAGTACTCCACATTCCCCAGAGCTCCAGAACTGGAACTTTACCATCATACCCAAGACAATAAGACCCTCAGCCACCACCTTCTAGCACATATATGATAAAAAGGGTTGGGGCTTGCCCAAAAAGGCAATACGGTTAGGACAATCATATAAGTACTAGGACTTGATTGACCAGCCGATTGATTGGGAGTGGCCTCTCTGACCACCTGTCTAACCTAAGTAAGGGTCTAAATGGAGTATTGTGTGTCGTGGACAGCTCAGCCACCAGGGTTCCATCCTTAAGCATCACAGGTCATCATCCACGGCCAACAGGTGGCCCTATTGGGGGATTCTTACTCTACAGAAGTGCAGTCAGTGTATTCTAAAACCCCAGATGACAGTGCTGAGCTCTTCCTTGTATCTCATGACATGTTTGTATTCTATTCTATTAAGTTTGCTCAGGCAATAAAATATTCTTGTTATTATTTTGTCGTGAATTGTTCTCACATTTATTCTGTACAAGGAAATGATATTCAACCAATTATCGTTGTTCTACACATGCAAGCTTAATATCATTTATTATCTAATAATTTACAGCATTCAAGCAAATAATTGAATTATTATAATAAAAGAGTGATTCAAAAAGTAACTCCCTATCCTATTTTTAAACTATTTATAAATTTTTCATAAGCAGTTACATTTTCTCAATTCTTTTAATGTATATTCCTAAAATATTGGCAATTAAATTTGTGTTGTTTTCTTTTCAGATTGATTATTTTGTTTCAAAATTCTAAGGCCCTATAAAGATGTCTGGACATTTAACTTTAAAAGAGTGTGCCCAGCTATGGGGCTGGAGATGATTGCTGGTGCCTATATAGAATTTCAAATAAAACTCCATATGTATGTTTTTCTTATATTCAATTTATAAATAAATTGTAAAAATAATGATTCAGAATTATATTTTAAGATTTTAAAATTTAAAATTAAGTTAGAGAGTTATTTTACAATCATCCAGTAGATTGTCTTATAATTATCCTATGGAATCCTGAAAAATACAGAACAAATGGAAAAGAGGAACTTTTTAAAATTCAGTAAAAGAAAAAAAAAAGGATAAAAGCAATTGGTAATTTGCTTGAAGCATTGTTAAGTATGTTATAATATATTAATAATTTGAAGCAAATACAATGCGTATGAAAAATAAAAACAAAAAGATGTTATTTTTGTCTTATCGATTTCGAAGCATAGACTTCATCATCAGAGTTTCGTATCAGAAAAAAAAAGAATTATGAAGTGTCACATAAAGACAGAGCAATGAATTATGGGTAAGTCACATGGTCACTAATTGTGAAAATTTGTTGAGCTTATTTGGGTGACCTCTAAATAACATTATCTGATTATGAATTATATTTTTTTTTTCTTCACTGTTAAAAGATAAAACAACACAGAACAACACCAAATAGGTCAGCCATGAAAACAACAAAATATTTAAAGGAAAGAAAATAAAAAAAAAAGAAAAAGAACAGATACGGGTGAGTTGGCATGTTCAGAAAAAAGTCCCAGCAAAAAGAAGGTAAGATATACACACACACATGTGCACACATCTTATTATAATGGAGATTCAGTGTCTGTCTCTAATCAAAACTACATCACTGCTTATATCACAATTGCATAAGTTTATCAATGAGAATTTAATTTATAGTCAAAATTATTAATACACAGAATAACAAATCTTATTTATTAACAATGTCTCTATGAAAATATGAGTTAGATTAGCCACAAAACAGCCCATGTTATTAATGCATTTAAAAACCTGCAATGTGTCTTATATATCACTAAGAAATAAAGGTTTACATAATATATGGTGTGGTTAATTTGCATACTGGTTTTAACAAAACCAGGTCTAATAAATAATTACTTGGTGTTATTAATCTCTAATATTATTGTTTTATTCTCCAATGTATTAAAATCAATCCTTTGAAAGATTTTATATAGAAACCAATTAAAATATAATCAAAATAAATGTAATCTTTTTATATGCATTCTTATTAAATTTTGTTAGTATTTCTAACTTAATATATTTCATTATATTAAAACTTAAATACTTATACCTAGAGGGTGCATATTCTTGCTAGTACCCAATCAAAATTGTATATGTTATTATATATATTAGGAATCCAGTCCGTCTGGCCCTAAGTAAGGACCAAGGTGGAGTGATATATGTCATGGACTGCTCAGCCACCAGGATTCCATCCTTAGGCATTACAAGTTGCCACCCACAGTGAACAGGTGGCCCCATTGGAAGGATTTTACCCCTCTGCAGAGATGCATTTGCTGACAGGGCTGGACCTTCTCAAAGCAAACTGGGCTAATTCACCTTGGCACGACAACTGGTTGAGAAAAAGGAAAACTCAAAATCCAAACTAACTGTACTCCAGTTAATAATTGACTCATTGTAGCAAAATTGAAAGGCAGAACCCACAAACTGCTGCCTTTGATGAGCTAACTACGGTTCGTCATTCAAAGAGACAACGAGTGGCGTGCTGCGTGTGTAGGCAGACAGCGGATGCTTACGTAAATTTAGCAACCGTCCCTGGCTGGATAAAATACCAGTGGTGAGCCAGTTGAACAAGAGAAATGAAATGTGATGAGCAAAATGGCCTACCTTAAAGTTTGAAACGAGTGCGAACGTGTTTTGCGTGCAGAGTGCTGGAAGTAAAAAGAAAAATAGAAGCATGAGCATCCTTGGGGGTACAATTTATAAGTCACGAACCTCGTCGCTGGCGAGACGAGATTTGTAACATATGCAAATTTCGGCCAGCCAGAACTAGTATAAAAGGAGTAATCTCAGCTGACTGCGGCTGAGACAGTCAGACAGAGTGGTTTTGAGTATATTGTCGCGGAGACT
>CM042137.1:38495110-38528675 GCA_023376005.1 Doryteuthis pealeii | reverse complement strand
ACTGTCTCATTAGCTAGAGACAACACTCAATGTGGTACTCCAATTAAGACTGTTGTCTATACAGAAGTATTGAAGAAAGTTTATGAGGCTTGGATAGGCAGGGTACACAACGGACTCCAATTAATACTCTGCACTGTCTCATAAGGCTAGACAACACAAGTGTGGACTCCAATAATACTGTTGTCTATTACAGAAGTATTGTAGAAAGTTATGAGGCCCTGGATAGGCAGGGTACACAACGGACTCCAATATACTCTGCACTGCTCATAAGGCTAGACAAACACAAGTGTTGGCACTCCAATAGACTCGTTGTCTATACAGAGTATTGTAGAAAGTTATGAGGCCCTGGATAGGCAGGGTACACAACGGACTCCAATAATACTCGCACATGTCTCATAAAGGCTAAGACAACACAGTGTGGGATCCAATAAGACTGTGTCTATACAGAAAGTAATTGAAGAATGTTTATGAGGGCCCTGGATAGGCAGGGTACCAACAGACTCCAATAATACTCATGCACTGTTCTCATAAGGCTAAGACAACACAAGTGTGGACTTCCAATAAGACTGTTGTCTATACAGAAGTATTAGAGAAAGTTATGAGGCCCGGATTAGGCAGGGTACCACAACGGAGTCCAATAATACTCTGCACTGTCTCATAAGGCTTAAGACAACACAAGTGTGGACTTCCAATAAGACTGTTGTCTATACAGAAGTATTGAAGAAAGTTATGAGGCCCTGGATAGGGCAGGGTACACAACGGACTCCAAATCATACTCTGCACTGTCTCATAAGGGCTAAGACAACACAAGTTTTGGACTCAATAAGACTGTTGTCTATACAGAAGTATTGAAAGAAAGTTATTGAGACCCTGGATAGCAGGGTACCACACGGACTCTCCAAATTTAAACTCTGCACTGTCTTCATAAGGCTAAGACAAACACAGTGTGGCTCCAATAAGGACTGTTTTCTTACAGAAGTATCTGTAGAAAAGTTATGAGGCCCTGGATAGGCAGGGTACACACGGACTCGCATAATACTCTGCCACTCGTCTCATGAAGCTAAGACAACACAAGCTGTGGACCTCCAAAAGACTGTTGTCTACTACAGAAGTATTGGTAGAAAGTTATAAGGCCCTAGATAGACAGGGTACACAACGGACGTCCAATAATACTCCGCACTGTCTCATTAAGGGCTAAGACCAACACAAGTGTTGGACTCCAAATAAGACTGTTCTATACAGATTTATTTAGAGAAGTTTGAGGCCCTGGGGGGGGATAGACAGGGTACACAAGGACTCCAATAATACCTTCCGCACTGTCTCATAAGGCTAAGGACAACACAAGTGTGGACTCCAATAAGGACTGTTGTTATACAGAAGTATTAGAAGAAAGGTTATGAGGGCCCTGGGATAGACAGGTACACAACAGACAATCCAATAATAACTCCACACTGTTCATAGGCAAAGACAACACAAGTGTGGACTCCCAATAAGGGACTGTTGTCTATACAGAAGTTATTGGAGAAGAGAGGCCTTGGATAGACAGGGTACACAACAGACTCCAATACAACTCCGCACTGCTCATAAGGCAAAGACAACACAAGTGTGGACTCCAATAGAACTGTTGTCTATATACAAGTATTGAGAAAGAAGAACTTTGTTGTTCCTTAGTCTCCAACACTCTACCGAACGTCTAATAAAGGATGTCATGCTTTCCAAGCCTTATTGAATATATTCTTGATATATCAGCTAGGACAGTGAGGAGAGTCTATTCCCTTTTCACTAGTGCTAGACCAAGGAGTTGTTTGGGTGTTTGAGGTGGAACGCGACACTTACCATCAGCTCATCAAATTTTGAAGCAAAAAAACGGATTCTGACAATTTATTCTTACCAATTTTGATTTGGTCGTTCTATGTTTCTTACGGCACATCACACTTTTTGGGTCATTTAATGCTGAATCACGTCATATTGATATTAGGTTGTTACTGATGGGTTATTTTGGTAATAGGTGTCTTACAATACATCAACTTAAATTTATAGACCTAGTGAGGTAAGTGGGTTTAACCTCAGCCAATTCAACAACCCAAATGCGTGGCTGGTTGACTACTTAATCAACTGATACTGAGAGACGTGCATTTGCAATCATTTGATGAAGAAACTTGCAATACTGAGGGAGCACCAAGGTTCAACCAAAGGATTCTTTACCAAGGATTTATGCTGCGACAAGCGATCTTGCTTGAAGCCTAAAGGATTGTCCATTTAAAATTCGTAATACTTGCATACTGTGTTGTTGCTTAAATATTCACCCATCTAAGTATTGGACACGGTAATCGTGCTTAAACTTGGGGATCTAATGGGAACCGGTGCTTTCAATACTGATTGAACATATATTGTACCAATTGGTTCAAAAACGCAACATAGTCGTATATAATACATAATTTCGGCAGCTTGACTTTGGCTGTATGGGTAAGAGGTTGGCGAGTGTTAAGTCGGTTCGGGTCTCAACTCGGCCAGAGGTAGCTGCTAAGATGGTATAACTGCACTGATGAGAGTGGATAACCTCGAAACACGTGTCTGTAGTTTGCCTCTATTATACGCTCCCAATTTTGGTTGAGCCCTTTATTTAGAAGGGATTTAATTGCAAAATTCACCGTATTCGGCGTTCAGCTTAAACTCTTTGTTACAAAGTTTGAGACCTCTAGGTGAATTCATTTCCGTTTTAGAAATGTAGCGGATTAAATAGGCTGCTAACTTGGCAGCTGGGCGCACACCTGCCATCAGCTCCTTTACTTTACCGCACAGAGTCCTGTGCTACTCATAACGCTGAGTTGGCAAGGACCGATTCAACTAGGAACCTTGCGATTTCTAGCCGAAACGCTCTTACCCGACTGAGCTATAAAATCAGAGATTAAATATTATTGATTTAATAACCCGTAAACTGCAGTTTCATGCGTACTTGCAATCGTCAGGGTTCAAAATGTTATAAAAAAAAATTTTTTTTTAAAAACGTGGCCTCGTTCCATGCAATAGAATGTTATAACGCTAAATTTATATTTTTAAAGAAAAATAAACATGCTTAGATCTTAATGCACGCAGTTCCAGATTGCAAGTATGCTATGAATATGATAACTCTAGGTCAAGATGACACTTTTCAAAATTAAAAACTACTATAAATGATAGAAATATCATTGGTAGCTGAACGGGTGCATAATTTAGATAACTATACCTACATAAAGAAAGCATTACACAAATAGGATGATGGGGTGGGACATACTCTGATCCGAAAGATCCTCAAGAAAGGAAGCATCAACAGGCAACTATGACCGATGTTAGATTACGATAGAGTAGAAATTTAAAAATAATTAATAATGCTTGAATGTTTCAGGTCTTGACATTTCCTGACCTCATGGCTGTCCTTTAAGTTAAGGACAGTTCGGTTTGTGGAAGCAGAAGTGAACTGGAAATTTTTCTGATTCTAGTTTAGAAGGAAGCAAACGTGTTTCTCCATGATGCTTTTTTCTGTGGACGTGAATTCTGTGATTTTAATCGGCTCTGCTGTTGTTTAGCATTGAGTACCTTCTATGCTAAAACTTTTCACATTCATTCAACTAAGCTGTGCAGAACCCCCCCCCCCCCCCCCCCCCCCCCCCCCCCCCCCCCCCCCCCCCCCCCCCGACCCCCACCCCCCCCCCCCCCCCCCCCCCCCCCCCCCCCTGGGAAGGTGTGTCTGTCCCCCAGGGCATTGACTTGGTATATAATCAAATAAAATTTCATGAGAAAAAAGATTGTCTTGTATTGCATTTTAAAAACTACCAAAACGACCCACAAGGCCAATATCCTCAAGCAATTCCCAAGTTTGTTCCAGACCAAAACCAGTAAGAATGTCATCCAGCCCAACAACCAGCCAATGCTGATCCAGCCTCAACAAGTAAACAGAATAAGATAAGTAATTACTATTAACACGTCATCATTCTTTTCAAATTGACCTGCTAAATTACAAATCAACTCAGGGTAAATGCCATCACAGCAACAACATAAAATAACCCGACTGGTTGACATAATGTTAGAATGAATTAACATCAAATTTCAATATATTCCTGTTGTTTTTATATTATAAGAAATCTGTTTTAGTTTAAGCCAGTATTTTTTATTTGCTTTTATATTTAATGATATTATACAAGGATTTTCAGTGAATGGGTTTGATGGATTGGTTGTTTGGCAATATCTTAGGTTTTGTTGAATTAGACAAGAAAAGTGAAAGTTGTTAAATCAAAAATTACGATTGCCAGATCTGGTGATAGTGATGAAAGAGATTCCAGATAAATCTTATTCTAGAAAGTAGTTTTGTCCCATAGAAATCCTCAAACACTCCAACCACCTGCCACTTATAAATCCTTTACTTTCATAATCCAATGGATTAAGGATTATTGTTTTTCAGAATCAATCATAATTTTCTGATTTTAGATTATTGGAAAAGATTCTTTGAGGATTATGAGCTTTTTATTTTTGGTACTTTTTTTTTCTCCCCATGTTTTTGTAAAATTCTAATAATCTTGAGAATATCTACAATCCTCAGCTTTCCATTTTTGCACAAAACAGAAGACAAATTTTCTCAGTAATATTTTTTCTTATACTTCATTCAAGCTTACCTAAAATCATTTTTTTTAAAATTGGAAGTCTGTAATTTTAACCTTGTTTATATATATTGTAATACAAAATCCACTGGATAAAAAAAAGCAAGACAATATTAATTGAATTAGCATAAACTAAATTTGGTAATTTTTCTTTATTTTCCAAGGCAGAAGTAACTGGAATCTTATTCATATTTTCCCACTTTAAATTCTTTTATCTCAGAGAAATACATAATTTGCCTCAAAGAAATATTTTTAAAGTAGAAAAGAATTTCCCTTGTTCAATTAATTTTATTGGAATATCAAATGGAAATTTATATTATTTAGATTTTCAAAACTGTTGTCCTCATCTTTGTTTATCTTTAAAGCTCTGTACATAAAATTTAGACAACCCAACTTTAATTGGGGATTAACTTTGAAACTAGCGACAATATTTTAAATAGATAGAACAAATTTTATTCTAATCACGTTTTCATAGCTTGTTAGAATATATTTTTTAAATAAACTGCCACATTATTTAGCAACAAAAACAAAACATTAGTTAGTCAAATATACAGCCTTGATAATGGTTCTGAAAAGAACCGCGAAAATATTTGGTTTACCAACATCAAAAAAATTGTTAGAAAACTTTAAAGAAAAATCTGAAACAATAAGGATTCTTATTATCTGTGTTATCGGATTATTGTCCCCATCTTCATTGTTATTTGTACAACGTTTCGGCCGATATACCCTCAGGCCTTCTTTCAGGTATTTCTTGTCGGACTCGGGAACCTTCTTTTCGAGCTTGGAACTTCTTGTTCGTATTCGGGAGCCATCACGGAAGCTTTGAACCTAACCCTTTATTTATATTCACACGGGGTAATCCTGTTCTCATTCCGCTAACCATAGCTTGGGGTAGAGTTGTGTTATTAATTATTTTTTACAGATAATACTAATCTTCAAGCTCATCTCAAACATTCAGAGAAATAATAAGGATTCTATTTTTAACCAAATTTGTTTGAATCTGGCCCTTCTTCAGGTGTTTCTCTTGTCGAACTCAGGAGCATTCATGTTATTTGACCAAGAGCCTTCATGAAACTTTGAAGCCGACCCTTTATTTAATCCATTTGAGTAGATAACTCTCATTCCATTCACCATAACTGGGTACAAGTGCTAAAGATTATGTTAGGTATTCTGTTTTCACCTTCAGTCAGATTAAACTGGCAAAACTACAGTTGATTGTCACTGTATTAACTTAACCATTATATCATTGTGGCATGTGTTCAACTGGACAAATCAAGAGAAGAGTAGTAGGGCACATCGACAGAAATGTGTATATAACAATAAAGTGAAGAAGACAGCCAAAAAAAACTAAATAATACAAATTATGAAGCCTCATCTCAAAAATTCAAACAAATAACAAAAAGGAAATATTTTATTTGTGCTAAATTCTAATTTATAGATAAGAATTATCAGTCGTAAATGACTGGGAAAGAAAAGTGCTCTCTTTCTCTCTCCAATAAAAGAATGTTACTTTCCTTATTGGACAGTCTATACAATAAATGTAAACACAAAAAAGGTGTTTTGATCATATATTGCAAGTCATGAACTACAGTAAGTTTCAAAGTGTACAAGTCCTTTTGTATTTTCATAATTAGATATTTTTTGCTTGGCTGGATCCAAAAGAAATGTTATGTAATTCCCCGGAGAGCCATATGACCCCTCAGTTGAGAACAACTGGTCTCAAGTAATGACTCTTCAAAACTTTGAAATCTGTAGTCTCCTCTGAGTAATATAAGCAATATCCAGAGAGATTGATATTCTACATAAATGGCTACCCCCCCCCCGGTCTATGTTGGTTATAATCCGAAAGCAATCCGGCTATTGGCCTGTAAACAAGTCGTAGTCTCATCCAATTCTCATTTACACACTGACCTTAAATTTGTCACCATTTACCTAACACAACCCAAAAATCTCTGATGGCAATTCTGCTGCTGCTGCTGCTGCTGCTGCTGCTGCTGCTGCTGCTGCTGCTGCTGGTGGTGGTGGTGGCGGAGGTGGCGGCGGCTCTCTCTTTAATTTTGACATTTTGCATTTGCTATTTACTCAAGTAATTTTCTTAGGCCATTTATGTTTATTCCTCTTACTCTATGTCTGGCACAAGGCCACAATAGTGAGCATCAAACTTATTTCACTTGCTAATAGTCTATCAGATTAGTTTGTTAAACATGCCAACGATTCTCTAGATGACCCCAAGGCCAACTTGTAAATACCGCCCTCCCCCCACGTCATATAAGCAGGTAGATTTTTAACCGGCGGATTTGTTTTATAATCAATTGACCTTGTGTCACATCCTGCTTGTGTGGAGGGGTTGGTAAATATACACATTATTAAGATTCATGTAGTCATTTTAGGGCTGTAGTTGAAAGTAGTTTTACAGTGGAGATCCCTTGTGGCATAAAGTTTGATCCTGTCTTGAACTAGAAAGATGTAGTATCAGTTTTAATCCTTGTCTACTGATCCATCCTTGGAGAGTTGTATAATCCTCATCTGTTGGTCTGTGCTTCCAGCGAGTAATTTAAGACAATTTATCAACACCTTTAAATAGTAAATTAAATACATTTTGGGGCGTTTTTGATTGGCCGATTCAGCCACCGCTGTTTTGGAATAGTTTATAAATTATAAAGTCGTGATCTTCAGCACACTTTATACGTTCAAAATACGCCAACACACATGAAGTAAGATTGGACAAGCTAGTAAGTCTTTGTGGATCGTAGACAGAGCCGTCACTAGTTTGTGTGGGTCATCACAGACCCTCTATTATATACAGCCACCATAAGCAGGTAGATTTCTAACAGGCTGATTTATTTTATAATCAATTGTCTGTTTTGTCTGAAAAATGTTAAAAGTACAAAAATACACAAACTGATTTTTTTTTTCTCTCCTGAAATCTAATAATAAAAGATTGTAAACAAACAAACCAAAAATAGTTATTAAAAAGATCATACAGTAATACAAAACAAATACTAGTAAAAAAAAAGCATAGAAAAACTCATTTGTCTAGATGGAACTGGTAGTCTTTGAGAAATACTGCTTGTCTGTAATATTATCACTATCATTGCCTACCAAGACCAAGGAATACATTTTACATTGAAAACATTTAATTAATTTTTTTGTGATATAACCTGAAATCATAGAGAAATTGTTTGTAAGTTGATTTTGTTTTTGTTTTTTTAATGATCTACTGAAAACTGATGTGTTGGATCAGCCACTTAATCAGCAGGCCTTTTCTATGAGGATGGGAATGATGTGTGTGAGCCAATAAATAACCCATAAAAACTGCTAAATGACCTACAAAATACTACTAAATGAACCACTAAAACTGCTAAATGGTCTACAAAAAACTGCTAAATGAACTAGGAAACTTCCTTCCTTGATATTGCTTCCACTAAAGGAATCCATTTATTGAAAGAGAAGAATTTACTATCAGTTTCTCTTTAAATAGATTTTGCATATGCTTGCATTTTTTTAACCATACAACACACACACACACACACCTAATTGCAGATGAACTGCTTAAGACACAAAAAATGTTCTGAGAAATTATCTCAATAAATCTGTTTTAAAAAAAAAAAAAAAAAAAGAAGAAAAGCTTTTATCATATACACCCACATCTGTATACATCAAGATACATTGACAAATGGGTATGTTTTGATAGAGTTCTTTTTAACACGTGAATGAAAAAATGTTGGATTTTTTTGGAGTTTTTTTATTTTTAAATTCCCAGCTGTTGAAGGAAATGACTGAAGTCAATATTTATTCTGACTCAGTGAAAGATAAGAACCGAAAAGAGGATATTTGCAGTGGGGTGGGGGATGTTATGCAATACCTTTTAGGTAGAGACGGGGGGGGGGGCAAAAAGTTAGTCTTGCAGATCCATTATTACTGTCTCATGAGTTGGATCCTCACAGGATTCCCCCCATTAAAATACCTATGTAAAAAAGACCTTGCATTGATCCATTATGTTGGAGTGTCAGAAAAAAAAAAGACACTCTGAAAAGAAAAATCAGTATCTCCTATTTAAAATAATAAATACAAAAAGAAATCTATGCTGTTACTATTTAAATTTTTATTTCTTAATTATCTTCACGAATATAAATCAAATCTTCATTAGTTTTGCTCAAAAAGTAAGATCTGGTGATAGTGAATGTGTATACATATTTACTTTGTCATTAATTGTTTTATTTTCATAGTTTCTTCCCTGTTGGTGGGACTTAGAATATGGTGACTGTTTCCCCTGCAAAGAGGTATAACCCCCCCCCCCAAAAAAAAGAGGGGTTCTGAGAATGACACTAAGTTGTATCAGATGATGGGGCTCCAGTTCTAGAGATCTAGGAAGTGTGGAGTACCCCTTCATTGCCATTACTCCCAGGTCTACTCGAACGCAGAGTTGTTGAATCTGTTAGGGTCCTATCTATGAGCCAAATAGACCTGTGTGCAAATTATTAGTATTAGATAGGAATACTTGATACCATTTAACTATGCAAATTAATTGTATTAAGAAGTTACTTGAAGTTATGATTGTTTACTTAGGATTATTTTTATTAATTACCTGAAACCATATAATTGCTATTATTAATAATAATAATAATTATTATTAATTAAATAGTTACATTATACCATAAAATTGTGTATAAATTATTACTATTAGATATGAATACTTGATACCATTTAACTGTATGCAAGTTATTTGTATTAAGAATAGTTACTTGAAGCTATCATTTTTACTTAGGATTATTATTCTTAGTTACTTGAAACCATATAACTGTGTGCAAACAAATGATTCTTATAAAATAGAAATAATTACTTGAAACAATATAATCATATATAAATTATTAGTATTAGATAGGAATACTTGGAACCAGACAACTGTTCAGTGGATAAGCAACACCAGATAATCAGGATTTACATTTTTGTATTTCATCTTGGATAATTTGGACAGTCTCATTTTTAACCAGAGTGTGTTTCAAGATGATAACAGTTGTACAAATAAGGAACACAAGTATTAATATAAGGGGCCGGGTTAGCTCAGTCGGTAGAGCGTTCGGCTAGAAACCACAAGCGTACGAGTAGCACAGGGATCTGTGCGGTAAAGAAAGGAGCTGATGGTAGGTGTGGCGCTCCACCTCAGTTGCTAAAACAATCTGCTTGGTCTAGCGCTATTGAAAACGGAATAGACTACCTCGCTGACTGGCTTTAGGCCGCCCCGTCGACTTTTACTTTTTTTATTGCATCCATTGTCAACCTTGCCATTCATTCATTGTACCGTAAAATATAAAGGCAAAAAACCCAGCTGAGACTCAATGAGCACACACAGATGAATTACAGATGAAAATCATATTCGAACCATCTGGACATTCACACACACAGGGAATGATCCACCCACCTGTTAGGGGGGGGGATCAGTTACCAGATGTCCTGGCCTGTTTCTATGTCACACACCCCACCCCACCCACCTCAAATGTAAACAAGTGTATCTCTTCTCCCCCACCCCCACCACAGCCACCTACAGTCCACCTGCTAACCACAAAAAGGGATAGATATGAACAGTAGCTGACTGGAGACACTTGTTAACTCAAAGGATAGGATATATTTGTCTCCACCTACACACACACACACACGTTTACAACATATTTTTAGCTTAGGGAAATGAAGAACTGTAACTTTAAAAAGAAAAGGAAACGAGTATTTATTTTACTTAAGGGACCAGTTTTATTTTGGTAATTTATGAGGAAGTGCGTCCCGGTCTCCTGCTTCAAGAGTTGCTGCCCGGTGACTATTAAAATAACGACCCAGCTCAGTCTATTCAAAACTATCCATCTTCATATCTATCTATCTATCTCAATTTGTTCATATTTATCGATATTACTTTAAATACTAAGATTTTCTTTTATTCATGTTTGTTTAATGTCTTGTTTTTAGTTTATATAAACAAGAATTACGACAAAAAAAGAAGCGAACCCCCCCCCAAATACATTTACTTGTCGAAAATATCTATCTATCTACATTTTTTTCATATCCATCTATATTATTTTGTTTGTTTATTTATCTATCTATCTATCTCAGTCTATTCCAAACTATATATCCATCTTCATATCTAAACAAGAATTACGACAAATTACAATAAATAAACAAGAATTACAACGAGCTGGGGTTGTTATTTTGATAGTCACCGGGTAGCGTTTTTTTAGGCGGAGACCAGAACGCACTTCCTCATAAATTACCCCAGTTTTATTTTCACTTGGCTTTCTGCCTTCGTTTTGTTTTGCACATGAATAATTCACATTATTGATTAGTATTTCAATTATGTTACACTAGCAGGACCTGTGGATATACCACAATATGATAACTTAATGATTACAACGTTTGATATGTTTATTTAAGACTTATTGCATATATGGTTCAATATGTAAAAAGTATAATAATCTTGATTTAACTCTCACTCTTTTTTCTTTCTTTCTTTCTTTCCTTTTTTTCATCTTTTCATCATGTTCGAATGAAACAGATTAGCGTTATCGCTTCTGCGCACTCAGCCACCTCTCTATCTTTCCCCTAGTCTTTCTTTTTTATTATATTTTTTCTGTGTAACATGTCCTTTTTCTTCCCTTTCTTTCTTTATAATAAAAACGGAATGGTTCATTATTTCGCTGAGGTGACGACACTCATAAAGAAATAATTTGGCAGATAAGCAACCGCGGATAATCAGGATTTACATATTTGCATTTCATCTTGGACGATTTGGATGGTCTCATTTTTAACCAGAGGGTGTTGCAAGATGGTAACAGTTGTACGATTAAGAAACACGAGTATTGATATATAATATTGATATTTTATATATTAATTATTTATAATTATATTACAGTGGAACCTCGGTTCTCGAACATAATTTGTTCCAAAATTATGTTCAAGAACCGATTAGTTTGATAACTGAAACAATATTTCCCATCAGACACCACAACTTTCCTCTTTCCTTTTCCAGTAATATCACTGCTGCCTTTCTTAGGATCCATGAATAAGGGTTAAAGTACTCATAAAATAAAGATTAAATACAAACGAAGCAAAGAATTTGCACACAGACAATATCAGATACTCATTCAAGATAGCGACTGACGCTAATTGATGCTGCTTGGGTAGAATCAACCAGCTTTTCAGCTGTCTTCAGTTTGCAGTGAATAAATCCGACAGTATGATGTATAAAAAAAAGTCGTCGGGAAGGCCTAAAGTCAGTATCAGCCAATCAGCGAAGGAGTCTATCCCTCTTTCATTAGTGCTAGACCAAGGTGATTGTTTTTGCATCTGAGGTGGAGCGCTACACTTACCATCAGCTCCTTACTTTACCGCACAGATCCCTGTGCTACTCATACACTGAGTTGGCGAAGGCAAGTATCGAACTAGGAACCCTTTTCATTAGTGCTAGACCAAGGAGATTGTTTTTGCGTCTGAGGTGGAGCGCTACACCTACCATCAGCTCCTTACTTTACTGCACAGATCCCTGTGCTACTCATAACGCTGAGTTGGCGAGGGCTGGTATCGAACTAGGAACCTTGTGGTTTCTAACCTTACGCTCTACCAACTGAGCTAACCCAGCCCTTTGTATGATGTATAGAAATAGAAAAAACAATATTAAATATTATGCTTATAGGAATGACTCCTATATTTTTACAAATAATCAGAGATCTTAAAACAATTATTTTAGTAGCCATAAATTAGAATTTAGATTTTTTTTTAATTGTGATTGAAAAAGAATAGACATCTGTTTCAACCTGTGGGGTTTATAAAGAATAATTCAATTGAAATCATTTTAAAATTATAATCAGTATTTGCTACTATGTACGTATGATATACACATTGATTGATTAAAATAATTAGAAATTTTTTTTTGCTTGTTTATTTCTTCTTAACAATGAAGAGTTTTGGAAATAAAAGATTTGAATGTTTATCCTTGCTGTTCTTCTACTTCAGTTTTGACAGCAGCATCATCATCAGTAGCAGATGTCTTCCTCCTCAGCAAGCAACCAAGTGGTATCTCAAATTTCTGGGGTTCCTCACCAGATGGGATAAAGAAAAGTCAGAAGGGTTAACTGCTAATTGGGTTTAAATGATTCTAATTCTTTCAGATCAAATATCATCTTAATCATTTTCTCCTTTTACAGATGTTTGAGGTCGGGAGGAGATGAACAAATCATTATATATATATATATATATATATATATATATATATATATATATATATATATATGAGTATGAAAAGGTGGAATGAAAACATCACACAATGCTGTTAAAGAGAAAACAATTTATAATATAATCATAGCTGATACTGATCAATATTTCGATTTTACAAAAATTATCATCAGAGCTCATTCACTCCGTAGTTGTTTGGGTCAGAGAAGAATGTCAAATCAGTTCACAAACAAAAAAACCTTAATACTGCAAAAAAAAAAAAAATTAAAAAAAAAATAAGAACGAAAGTTGTTACATTATTCACCAATGTGGGCATTAGCGCCATATATATGTCGGTCATGTCTCTATGTATACCTTTTTGTCGGTAAAACATATCCAACATATCCATATTTTACCGACAAAAAGGTATACATAGAGACATGACCGACATATATATGGCGCTAATGCCCACATTGGTGAATAATGTAAAACTTTCGTTCTTATTTTTTTTTTTTTTTTTTTTTGCAGTATTAAGGTTTTTGTTTGTGAACTGATTTGACATTCTTCTCCGACCCAAACAACTACGGAGTGAATGAGCTCTGATGATGATTTTTGTAAAATCGAAATATTGATCAGTATCAGCTATGATTTATTATAAATTGTTTTCTCTTTAACAGCATTGTGTGATGTTTTCATTCCACCTTTTCATACTCATATTGTCGGATTCATTTCCTTTCTTTTAACTTGTATATATATATATGAGAAGTAAACAAACAAACAATGTGTTTTGATATGGCTTTTTTTAGCCTACAATTTTGGGGAGAATATGTGCTTAATTGAAGTCTTACCTAATTTTGAAAATTAATTAATTGATAATTAATGAATTAGGCGGGAATACCTATTCAAATGTAAGGCTAAACAAATCGAGAAAAATCAATCTCTGTATGTACATTTATATATATATATATATATATATATATATATATATATATACTAGCAAGAATATGCACCCTCCAGGCATAACCATTTAAATTTTAATGTAATAAATTATATTAAATTAGACTAATGTAATTAAATAAGAATGCATATAAAAAGATTACACTTATTTTGATTATATTCTAATTGGTTTCTATATAAAATCATTCATAGGATTGATTTTGGTATGTTGGAGAATAAAACAATATTAGAGATCAATAATGCCAAATAATTAACTACTCTATATATTATGTAAGCCTTTATTTCTTAGTGATATATAAGACACATTCAAAATGAAGAGAATTTAAACCAAAAATTGAGATTAATACAACAAATACAAAAACCAGACAACAAATCTTCAATATTTATTTGTTTTTTGTATTTGTTTTATTAATTTTTGGTTAAAATTGAATCAATTTGAAGCTGTATAAAGATGCTAAGATAATTTGATTTTTATAGATTATCTTTAAAATTTTATAAAGATTTTTAGATAGATCTGAACAGGCTGAAATAGATAGATAGATGAAGGGACAAATAGATAGATCAGATAAGACATAGATTATGAAGAGATTGAATAGATGGATAGATAAACTGATCAGAATAGACACAAATTATGAAGAGATAGGAACAAAGTAAAATAAATAAATAAATGAATGAATAAATAAAAAGTTTTTTAATCAATCCAGTTGTATATGGGAAACTTTAATCTAAATTTACTAAATTTAGTTGGTTTATGGGAATATAATATTTCATATATTTGAGTTTGTTTTTATTATAAGCAATCTGGTATTGTTTACAATTGTTTATTTTTGAGAGTTAGGAATTGTTTGAGCTGAGATTAAATCTTAAACATATGACACATAGTCAACAGGAATATGGGCGGGGGGGGGGGGTCAATCCCCCCCAAATACTCCCTTTCCATTCCCAGCTGCAAAAACAAATTTGAATACAAATCTAAGAATCAGTCTCATCTGTTTTATCTTTTCAAATGTTTCTTGTGTTGTGGGTAATTTTTGGATAAATTCTTTAATTCTTGGAAATAATTGCAAATAATGAAAATCTTCAAATTATTGGTACTGGACCATTTTTTTTTTTTTACAAGTATTTCTGGAATCATCCGATTTCAGGATAGAGGCTGAACACTTAAAATATGAAATAATGTTAGGTTGATATGCCATTAAACAAAAGAAACCAATGTGGATTATTTAATACAAATCCATTCTTGTAGAAGAACAGTAGTGGTACTATTTAATCCATTGATGGAGAGTGAGGGAGTTCATACCTTTCCCAAGATCGAAAGTGAACGTGTTAGCATGACTGTGAATAATGCTAATTATTTGTATCAAGAGACGACAGAAATTTGGTTAAAAACATTTGGTTTGTTTGGTTTCTTTGTTTAATGGCATATCAACTTTTGTGGGTTATTTAATGCCAAAGCCATCTTTGTAGAAGAATTATAGTAGTACTATCTAATCCATAGCTGGTGAATCAGGGGTTTCATATCTTTCTCAAGAGTATTAGTCTGAAAGTGAATGTAATAACATGACTTTATGAATTGAATCAATTTGAAGCTGTATAAAAATGCTAAAATAATTTGATTTTTATAAATTATTTTAAAATTTTATAAATATTTTTTAGATAGATCTGAACAGGCTGAAATAGATAGATGAAGAGACAGATAGATCAGATAAGACATAGATTATGAAGAGATTGAATTGATTGATTGATAGATAGATATATTGATCAGACTAGACAAATTATGAAGAAACTAAGATAGATAGATAGATGGAAATCAGGGGTTTCCTATCTTTGTCAAGGGTATTAGTCTGAAAGTGAATGTAATAGCATGACTTGAGTTCAAAATCACATACATGCAGTCCAGCACGTTAGGCATTATGCCACACGGGACTCATCCAAACATAAAATAAATAAAATAATAAAATTCGAAGGCAATACAATGCGTAAAAAATAAAGACAAAAAGATGTTTATATGTCTAATCGATTTCAAAGCGAAGCTTTATCGTCAGAGACTGATTTCAGAAATGACGTGCTTATGTTTTTTTTTATTTGTGTGGTTATAATTTCTCTTCTTATTTCCTTTTCCTCTCCTTTTTTTCCTCTCTTTCTTCTTCTCCTCCTTTATGAATGGGCGAATAACTGTAATTTCTTATTTCTCTCTTTCTTTTTTTTCTTTCTTAAAAGTTTGTTGAGAACAAGGCTGACATCCGGTAAGATGTTGCAATGTGTAGCAATGTGTAGCAACGGTGTGAGCATGTCATAATTTCAAAAACAAAAGTGAACAAATGAATAAAAACCGTTAATAGAAAATTTTTTTTTTTTTTTTTAACATACTTAGCTTTTGTTTCGTTTTCACCTTTCATTTCTTATTCTTTCTCCCTCTCTTTCTTTTTTTGTGTTATTTCTCTTCTTTTTTTTTTCTTTTTTTTTTTTTTTTTCCCCTTTATCCCCTTTGTTCTCTAATTTAAATTATTTTTTTATAGTAAATAAGTAAATAAAAGATTATCTTAAATTATGTATTAGTATTGATAGAAAAAATAAATGATTCTTTTTATTATTATTTTTTTTTTTTTTTTAAGAAAATATCTTTTATGAGTACTTTTTCTCTTTTTCTTTTAAACTTAAATAGATTAAATATTATATTAATTATATATTAAAATATCATATAATAATTACATATTAGGATTGATGTAAAATTCAAAACAATAAAAATAAAACAAACCATTCCCCCCTTAAATTTCAGATAGATTAAATATCATAAATCAAATATTTGAATTACAAAAGGCATAATGTACTGCTTCAATTATATATCTTACCGGATGTCAGCCTTGTTCTCAACAAACTTTTAAGAAAGAAAAAAAAGAAAGAGAGAAATAAGAAATTACAGTTATTCGCCCATTCATAAAGGAGGAGAAGAAGAAAGAGAGGAAAAAAAGGAGAGGAAAAGGAAATAAGAAGAGAAATTATAACCACACAAATAAAAAAAAACATAAGCACGTCATTTCTGAAATCAGTCTCTGACGATAAAGCTTCGCTTTGAAATCGATTAGACATATAAACATCTTTTTGTCTTTATTTTTTACGCATTGTATTGCCTTCGAATTTTATTATTTTATAACATACTTAACAATGCTTCAAGCAAATTACCAATTACTTTTATAAAATAAATAATAAAAAAGTAAAGAAATGAAAGTCTATTCAACCGATAGAAATTAATCCACTTTTAAAAGAGGATCTGTTTGATCTTTTTTAATCCATTTAAAACTCTTTGAATATTTTTTTTTATAGAATGCCCTTAACGCATATAATACATTGGATGAAAATTAAAAGAAAAAAAAAGTGAAGAACACAGTTTTGTTTAACAAATACAGGTAAATATTAATATACTTCCATTTTATTTAAAATTTCTGTTTGTTTTAGACATGGTAATAAATCAAAATAATAAATTGAGATAAATAATCAGTTAATATGAGAGAATTGCTGATATCCTGCAACTGTCTCAATTGAACTGAAAACATGCATGTTGAAAGACACAAAACTCCCTATTGAGCCTAGGAAATTACATAGAAAACAAAAAAAATGGGCATATGGGGAACTATAGTTGTATCAGTTGAGTTATTTATATATATATATATATATATATATATATATATATATATTGAGGTAAGGTAGTCTCGAGCCCTCCATCCTGAAGCGACACATGACGGACGCCATCGAAACATTTCCTACATTTAAGTCTGACCTGTGTGGCAGGGCCTGTATGTCGAGGGTTTCATATGTGTGACAGAGTACATAAAAACAAGCTGGATCCGTGAGCCATCTACATGCTCACAACTGCTCACAACTGAACTACTTGTAGAAATGGCCTTATTCTGTGAAGAAGCGGCAATCACCATATATATGTATATATATATATATATATATATATATATATATGTTATGTCTTGGAAATACATAAATGAGAAGGTTGAGTGGTTGTAATAATAATTTATTACAAATAATACAAATAACAAAATAAAACGGCTTCCGGCCGGCAAGGTAAAAAAGTCTCTTGGTAAGATTACTTATCTTGGAAAGTTGTCGCACGTGTGTTTGGAGATCAACTCGCATTACTCTGAGCTAATCCACTGTTGCTCTTTATACACGTATCTCATTTGCATACATGAAGGTTACTTCTCTTTACAACAATATATATATATATATATATTCTTTGTTGGAGTACCAAGTTTCTTAGTACATGGTGATTCTAGGCTGGTCCAATTCTCTAACAGTAGTTTGTTGTAGAGTTCAGGTTCCGTATGAGAGCTCAATGCTTAATTTTTATAAACAGAGCAAATTTATTTGTGAATAAAAAGGCCTTAAATACCATGGGTATCATATTTATGGACCGTTTCCACTCGTCGGTGGGCCTCAGATACCCACAAGTGGAAATGGTCCCATGGTATTAAAGGCCTTTTTATTCACAAATATATATATACACAGATAAGAACAGAATCATTTAAAAACCATTTGATAAATCACAAGTGCTCAAATGCTAGCCAGCGGAGCAGTATAAAAACTAAAAACAATTTAAATTCAACCTTCTTAGGTTTATTCTATATCTAATAATTTCTTATGTTTTCTATAAAAAGAAAACACAATTGTCAGATGAAAAAAGTTTCATCAATTTTAGTTTATACCATGCCCACAAATAAACCCATTCCCTTCTTTTTCACTTCCTCACTCCATACCACACATCTAACCCTCTTCTCTTTCCTTTCCTTCCACCTCATATCTTATCACTCAGTGCACTCCTCCCATCATCTTCTGCCCTGCCCTCAAATTACCTTTTCAGCATAAAAGTAGACTGTTGAGACCATTTTGCCTTCAGAATAAATTTGACAAAGCTTTGTAAAATACTGAAGCAAAATATCATTTGAATTTAGTTGTTGTGTTGTTTTATCCGCATTTTCCTCTATTTTCAACTACATATATATATATAAATATATATATAATAATTATTGAAAGATTTTGATATTTGGATACTTTCTTTTGCTATAAAGGAGAGTTCAATGTACATATATAAAGGAATATAAATGATTAATATATATATATATATTTATCTCAGTCAGTAGTGCGTCTGGCTTGGAACCACAAAGTTCCTGGTTCGATAAGTAGCACAGGGATCTGTGCGGTAAAGTAAGGAGCTGTTGGTAGGTGTGTACGCTCTGTCTCAGGCGCAAAAAACAATCTAAAATATAAACCATTCCTCCTCCTCCTCCTCCTCCTCCTCCTCCTCCTCTGAGTAAACAGTTCAGTCAGCCCTACTATTTACCCATAGCTGGAGGGAGAATAGTTGGATGCATACCTTTCCCAAGGGTATTAAAATGCAAACACCCTCGTCCAAGATTTGAACTCATCTCAACGTGTCTATTGATTGATTTTATCATAGTTAGAAGGATTAGCCAAGATTAAACATTTCGGGTTTTTTATATATTTAACAATCATGAAGGCATTGTTAATATCTGATGTATCTTCTGAAAAATATTCAATATGATAATAAAAAATTAAAACTTTTAACGTTGGCTGATACTTCTAACTACAATAAAATCATCCTCGTAATACCTTGTTTTTTTTCATATTTTGTATATTTACATACCATCAGATTTATTTCCATTTTTCCTAATATATATATATATTTAGTCATCCACATATGTTTCGACATATTATATTTCTTCTGTGCAGCTAGAATTAGCAAGCTACCTTCAATCGGGATTGAAACTTGGCTGATTTTTCATTAGTCAGAGACTCTAACCACTTGGCTATCAGCATACCCACTAGCAGGAGAGAATTTTTTACTGATAAATATGTATATATGTACATGTGTAAAGGCTGCTAGAGAGAGACCGATCTGTTTTTTAAGGAGAGCCTTGCAATTTAAGCTGGCTTTATATATATATATATATATATATATATATATATAAAATGTTGTTCTGGTTCCAACGGGAGAAAATTTAATATTTTATAAAAAAGAAGAAGGTCCGCAAAATGTATTATGTTCTCAGAAAATTTAAAAAAATTCTTTTTATCTTACATATGCGACACGTGTTTCTGATCAGTTGTCTTCTTCAGGCATTGAATTATTATTTTGGCAGAATATGTCCGATATTTGATAGGTTGTGTGTGTTTCTGCAACTTTTCTATGTGTAATAACGGTTGAACGCTATGTTATTTTTTTCAATCCTTGCGTGCGACTTGCGCACAAAAATTGAGAAAAAATGATGTAATATTCCACAATCTTTGTGCGTAAGCAATATATATATATATATATATATATATATACATATATATATATATATATATAAAGCCAGTTTAAATTCTTACAGGATGCTTCACTATTATAACTTTGTACTAGAGTAATTGACGCTTACTGACAACTTCAACTATTCATTCAATTGAATTCCTTTTCGTTCAAGCAATTTGGGGTGGGGTGGGGGGTTTATGTACTAAGATAGTTATTCAATTGTTGTGCATTTTTAAGATGTTTCTTTAAAAACGTTTTCATTATCACCAATTAGATTCTTATTTGTTTGCTGGTTGAGATTAACTTTTAGGTAAAGTATAAAAGGAGAGAAAGAGAGATTAAATGGAAAAATAAAAAACATTTTTCAATTGAGTACAAAAATCCTTTTTCCAGGTAATTTTCTTTTTTCTTGGAATTGACAGGGAGGACATTTTCTCTTTTCTTTTTTTAGATCAATATAGGACATGTTTTATACCCTACTGACAATTTATAAATAAAGAACATTTTTTTTCATACAAATATAAACCATTCCTTCTCCTCCCCCTCTAAGAGTGGTTTCAATAAAATCCATGACTAAAAAAAAAAAGTTAAAAAACCACAAAAACACAGATTTTCTTTATGTCATCAATTTTAATTAAATTCTGTTTTTTACATTTTAAAGATTTGCCACCCATTTGAACTTGCACTGACTAAGACAGCGGGTGGAACCTAACTAGTTTTATTTTTTTATTTATTAGCTCAGGGATTGTTAATGGAAATAGAATAAAGCAAACAAGATTGTCCTTTTGTCATCCTTTTTGCTACTTTTACAAAACTGTCAACAGTACGAAAAAAATAGTAGTATTTGCTTTGCTTGAACAGTATTTTTCCCATCAGAAAGCAATGCTTTATCAACACACGAAATTCAGATTTTTCCATTGTTTTGAAGATTTGCAACAGTAGCTTCACTTAAATAACTGTAATTTGTAAACTAATTATCTGATTGGGCTCAAATTTTGACACGTGCCATTTGAAGGTTAGTACTTTATAAAAATTATATGGATTTTTTTATTATTGGCACCATCTATATAACTGAGACTTATTGAGTGATGTGTTATATTTATTCATTATTGTTAATATTGCTTTTACATATATTGAGCACTCTCCTAATAATACTGTATATATTGACTTTCTACTGTCTCATCAAGTGAGATAGTGTTAACCATACACTGGTTATATACACATATGTATTATATATATATATATATATATATATATATTTATATATATTTTAACAATGGAAAGGAGTAACCTACTCGAGTTTCATCGATTGATTCTTCAGGGTTACTTTAGTTAAATTAATCGAGTTTTCGATTAATCTTAGATGGTATAATACATGCCCGTTGCATGTATTATACCATCTAAGATTAATCGAAAACTTGATTAATTTAACTAAAGTAACCCTGAAGAATCAATCGATGAAACTCGAGTAGGTTACTCCTTTCCATTGTTAAAATAAATTTTTGCTCTACATTGTATTGAGCACTTTGTATTTGTTTTTTCTCAATCTTAGCCTCTGGATACTGTGCGCTTCCAACGATCCTACTTATACATATATTTATATATAGATAGATAGATAAAGACAGAGAGACAGAGAATAACAGATCTAAATGTACAGAATTAGATATAGATATAGACAGCTGGTCTTAACCAATAAGGTTTATTATTTCTGTACACAAATAAAACATTTTACATTGGATTTACTTGGTTAAATAAGAAACACAATTAATATAAAACTGCACACACACACACACACACACACATGTATAAATACACACAAATAAGGAACGTCCCAAATAGATTAAATAGCTCCTCAATTGTATAATCTTATTATAATGGAGATTGTGTGTTTGTCTGTCTGAAGCCGAAACTAAATCACTACTCAAGTCACAATTCCCTTAGTTATTGACATCACATTCACCATGAATTTATTTTTATTTAAACCTCAGTTATTGATAAAATTGTTATACCTTATTAATACTTTTGACTTTATCTACATTCTAATAACATGCAACAAAATAGCGGGTTACAGTGTGAACAGGAAAGCTAATTTGCATATTGATATTAAAAGTTTAATTTTATTAAATATGCGCTTGGTATTATTGATTTCTAATTGTTTGTTTTTTTCTTAATGAATATGAGCAAAAATCTCGGAGATAAATCTTAAAAGAAATCCCTTAACAAGAAGAAATAACTAATATTATTCTTTACTTCCTATTTTAACTAAACAGTTAAATTAGGAAAATTTAACAATGAAAGACGGGAGTAAGGGAAAATGATGGAATAGTTTCAAAGTTGTTCTATTTTTCAATCATACCCCCTCTGTTCCAAATCTTTTTATCTACATTCTTATTCAGTTTCATTAGCCTTTCTAATTTAATATGATATTTTATTATATTAAAACTTATATACTTGCACCCGGAGGGTGCATACATTTGCTAGTTGAAAATAAAAAGGAAAAATTTATGAAAAAGAAAAAGTGTTTTCTTTTTCAAATTTTTTGAAAGCACCGATTAATTTCAGGTTAGTCAGCTTCAAACTAAATATAGCGATAAGGACAGACATCCTGTTATTGTAGTTGACTCTTAAGTCTCCGATGTTCTGACAAAGAAGAAACAAAGGATTAAGTAGGGAAAAAATGGAAAGGACTTTTCTTTGATATAACAACAACTACAATATATATGTATATATATATATGTATATATATATATATATATATATATTATAATGGAGATTGTTTGTTTGTTTGTCTGTCTGTAACCAAAACTATATCACTACTCAAGTCACAATTCCCTTTGTTATTTACATCACATTCTCCATGATTTTATTTTTATTCAAACCTCAATTATTGATAAAATTGTTTTACATTTTTAATACTGTTTGCCATATCTACATAATAACATGCAATTGTATTTATATATACAACAAAATAGCGGTTTATAGTGTCGACGGAAAGGCTAATTTGCATATTGATATTAAAAATTTGATTTAAAAATATGTGCTTGGTATTATTGATTTCTAAATTTTTGGTTTTTATCTTAATGAATATGAGTAAAAGGATTTTCCAACTTTTTGGAGCTGGCACCCCTTTCTTTTTTAGGATCAATCTTGTGGACCCGCATATAAATAAACATTAAATCTCATGGACCCTGATATAAATAAAAATCAAATTCATCAAAAATATTTAATGAAAATCACATTAAATATTTGCACTGAGTAATGACATTTAGTGAGAGGGGTACACTCGCCTTGTTTGGCACAAATTGTCAAATTGGAACTAAGCAAGATAGGATGTGTCCAAGATTAATATTTAAGTGAAGTACAGCTGGTTTGAAATCAGAGTTTTCTTTTTCCACAGTTGATTGCCATACCAAAACTAACAATCCCAATCTGTTCTATTATTTACCAATAGCTGAGAGGGAGAAGAGATGGATTTATCTCTTTACCAAAGGGCATTAGCTCAAATTGAAAAGCAAACTAACTCATCCAGGACTTAAATGTAGGTTAAGTGTCCATTTCCTATGATGATAACTATGCTATGAGCGCCACATCTTTTCAAGCATGAGTAGGAATTACATCCCTTACTTGCCACAGTTCTCTTATTTGACACTAGGGGACATAAAAGGTAATTATCTTCCATGTCTGCAAAAAACCACTAGATGGCATGGCTAGCTGCATTATAAAAGAAGAAGCAGCAAAGTTAAAACTCTCTCTAAGCACTTTCAGCTTCGAAAAGCAAGACACGCATTAACGGGCATCTCCCTGTCCACTAATTGGACCGGGGGTGGGGGAGGGGCTTTGCGCACCAGCAACCTTTCATCATATGAACACAACAGCATGCTTAACTTATAAGTCTTTATACTTCCCTTCTCTATCAACTACATATGAAGAACTCAACACTTTCTCTACTAAAGACTCATTTCATTTCATATTAGGACATTTTGTCCATACAACTCTGTATAAGTTCTTCTTTGTTGGTTGGCTGGTTGGTTGGATTTTATGGCATGTGTTATGTTTTTACATACAGATAAAATACGGAAGACTGAAATGATAATGCAAGACCAGGTTGTTTGTAAAATTAACGAGGTTTTATTTAACACGGGGTAGTGAATGCTTCTCCCCTCAAGTCTTAACAAGTTCAAATGCTGTGTCCACACATAAACAAACGCCAATCCACAAGTAACATGACGGAAACAACACCTCCGACTTTGACTGATCAAAGGGCAGCAACTCTATTTTTGTTAGGTCTTACTAACAGCATGTCAACCCTTGTTGGGTTATATTTGTTTTATTCATTCTCGATGGGTACTCAATTTTTTTTAAAACTCAATTTTTTAAAACATTTTTTAAACTCTTTTTTTCTATTCAACCCATGGGACTCCGGGTCAGAGTGGAGCTGGAAGTAATGGTGATGAAGGAGTACTCCACATTCCCCAGAGCTCCAGAACTGGAACTTTACCATCATACCCAAGACAATAAGACCCTCAGCCACCACCTTCTAGCACATATATGATAAAAAGGGTTGGGGCTTGCCCATAAAGGCAATACGGTTAGGACAATCATATAAGTACTAGGACTTGATTGACCAGCCGATTGATTGGGAGTGGCCTCTCTGACCACCTGTCTAACCTAAGTAAGGGTCTAAATGGAGTGTTGTGTGTCGTGGACAGCTCAGCCACCAGGGTTCCATCCTTAAGCATCACAGGTCATCATCCACGGCCAACAGGTGGCCCTATTGGGGGATTCTTACTCTACAGAAGTGCAGTCAGTGTATTCTAAAACCCCAGATGACAGTGCTGAGCTCTTCCTTGTATCTCATGACATGTTTGTATTCTATTCTATTAAGTTTGCTCAGGCAATAAAATATTCTTGTTATTATTTTGTCGTGAATTGTTCTCACATTTATTCTGTACAAGGAAATGATATTCAACCAATTATCGTTGTTCTACACATGCAAGGCTTAATATCATTTATTATCTAATAATTTACAGCATTCAAGCATAATTGAATTATTATAATAAAAAGAGTGATTCAAAAGTAACTCCCTATCCCTATTTTAAACTATTTATAAATTTTTTCATAAGCAGTTACATTTTTCTCAATTCTTTAATGTATAGTCCTAAATATATGGCAATTAAATTTGTGTTGTTTTTCTTTTCAGATTGATTATTTTGTTTCAAAATTCTAAGCCCTATAAAGACGTCTGGACATTTAACTTTAAAAGAGTGTGCCCAGCTATGGGGCTGGAGATGATTTCTGGTGCCTATATAGAATTTCAAATAAAACTCCATATGTGTGTTTTTCTGATATTCATTTTTTGTAAAAATAATGATTCAGAATTATATTTAAGATTTTAAAATTAAGTTAGAGAGTTATTTTACAATCATCCAGTAGATTGTCTTATAATTATCCTATGGAATCCTGAAAAATACAGAACAAATGGAAAAGAGGAACTTTTTTAAATTCAGTAAAAGAAAAAAAAAGGATAAAAGCAATTGGTAATTTGCTTGAAGCATTGTTAAGTATGTTATAATATATTAATAATTTGAAGGCAAATACAATGCGTATGAAAAATAAAAACAAAAAGATGTTATTTTTGTCTTATCGATTTCGAAGCATAGACTTCATCATCAGAGTTTCGTATCAGAAAAAAAAAAGGAATTATGAAGTGTCACATAAAGACAGAGCAATGAATTATGGGTAAGTCACATGGTCACTAATTGTGAAAATTTGTTGAGCTTATTTGGGTGACCTCTAAATAACATTATCTGATTATGAATATATATTTTTTTTCTTCACTGTTAAAAGATAAACAACACAGAACAACACCAAATAGGTCAGCCATGAAAACAACAAAATATTTAAAGGAAGAAAATAAAAGAAAAAGAAAAAGAACAGATACGGTGAGTTGGCATGTTCAGAAAAAGTCCCAGCAAAAAGAAGGTAAGATATACACACACACATGTGCACACATCTTATTATAATGGAGATTCAGTGTCTGTCTCTAATCAAAACTACATCACTGCTTATATCACAATTGCATAAGTTTATCAATGAGAATTTAATTTATAGTCAAAATTATTAATACACAGAATAACAAATCTTATTTATTAACAATGTCTCTATGAAAATATGAGTTAGATTAGCCTCAAAACAGCCCATGTTATTAATGCATTTAAAAACCTGCAATGTGTCTTATATATCACTAAGAAATAAAGGTTTACATAATATATGGTGTGGTTAATTTGCATACTGGTTTTAACAAAACCAGGTCTAATAAATAATTACTTGGTGTTATTAATCTCTAATATTATTGTTTTATTCTCCAATGTATTAAAATCAATCCTTTGAAAGATTTTATATAGAAACCAATTAAAATATAATCAAAATAAATGTAATCTTTTTATATGCATTCTTATTAAATTTTGTTAGTATTTCTAACTTAATATATTTCATTATATTAAAACTTAAATACTTATACCTAGAGGGTGCATATTCTTGCTAGTACCCAATCAAAATTGTATATGTATATATATATATAGGAATCCAGTCCGTCTGGCCTAAGTAAGGACCAAGGTAGAGTGATATATGTCATGGACTGCTCAGCCACCAGGATTCCATCCTTAGGCATTACAAGTTGCCACCCACAGTGAACAGGTGGCCCCATTGGAAGGATTTTACCCCTCTGCAGAGATGCATTTGGTGGATTTATGCTGACAGGGCTGGACCTTCTCAAAGCAAACTGGGCTAATTCACCTTGGCACGACAACTGGTTGAGAAAAAGGAAAACTCAAAATCCAAACTAACTGTACTCCAGTTAATAATTGACTCATTGTAGCAAAATTGAAAGCAGAACCCACAACTGCTGCCTTTGATGAGCTAACTACGGTTCGTCGTTCAAAGAGACGAGTGGCGTGCTGCGTGTGTAGGCAGGACAGCGGATGCTTACATAAATTTAGCAACCGTCCCTGGCTGGATAAAATACCAGTGGTGAGCCGGTCGAACAAGAGAAATGAAATGTGATGAGCAAAATGGCCTACCTTAAAGTTTGAAATGAGTGCGAACGTGTTTTGCGTGCAGAGTGCCGGAAGTAAAAAGAAAAATAGAAGTGTGAGCATCCTTGGGGGTGCAATTTATAAGTTACGAACTCGTCGCTGGCGAGACGAGATTTGTAACATATGCAAATTTCGGCCAGCCAGAACTAGTATAAAAGGAGTAATCTCAGCTGACTGCGGGCGAGACAGTCAGACAGAGTGGTTGAGTATATTGTCGCGGAGACTGAAAAAGACAGGACCAGTTGCCAGTTCATCAGAATCCATTTCCTCCACGTTTACACTCATTCTGCCCATGGAGGAGGAGTTGTATAAATAGGACTGAATACAAATAAAGACAGATCTAGATAATTATAAATTTGTTTGTTTCGTTTGTTTTGTTTTACGGCATATCAACCTCAGTGGGTCATTTAATGCCGATAAAGTTTTGAAATAAATCAATTCTTAATGCATAATACAATTTTTTTATAAATACATTTTTCTATTTAACCCATAGATGGGACCCTAACAGGTACTACCACTCCGGGTCAGAGTGGACCAGGAAGCAATGGTGATGAAGGGTGTTCCAAACCTCCAAAACTGGAACCTCACCAGCAGATAGAGTTTAACGTCATTCCCAGGACATGTAGACCCACAGCCACCTCTTCTAGCACCCATATGATAAAAAGGGGTTGGGGCTTGCCATAAGGGCAATAGGGTTGGGAAAATCATATAGGTGCTAGGGCTTGACGTGACCAGCCGATTGATCGGAGGGGGTCTCTCCGACCGCCCATCTAGCCCAAGATAGGGCAAAGTGGAGTATTGCATGTCATGAACTGCTCATCCACCTGGGCTCTATCCTTAAGCATCACGGGTTGCCACCTATGGCCAACAGGTGGCCCCACTGGGGAAGTCTTACCCCTCTGCAAAGGTGCAGTCGGTGCATTCTAACGCCCCAGCCGACAGGGCGGTTATAAATTTGTTTCAAGTGTCATATTATCAAACCTGCCTAACTTTGACATTCTAGTAATAGTGTAATAGTGTCATTAGGTATAAAAAGTAAGTAAAGTCGTCGGGGCGACCTAAAGTCGGTATCAGCCAGTCAGCGAGGGAGTCTATCCCCTTTTCAATAGCGCTAGACCAAGGAGATTGTTTTTGGCGTCTGAGGTGGAGCGCCACACCTACCATCAGCTCCTTACTTTACCGCAAGATCCCTGTGCTACTCATACACTGAGTTGGCGAGGACCGGTATCGAACTAGGAACCTTGTGGTTTCTAGCCGAACGCTCTACCGACTGAGCTAACCCGGAATCTTAATTTAGCTGGAATTGTGACTAGAACCAGAATAAATCCTTTCACAACGCTGTAAACACAAACACTTGTTCGTTCCCTTGATAACAACTAGATCTATTTTAGTAACACAATAGTTTTTCATATAGTTAAAAATATCGACCTTTTTATGTTGTAAATGTAAAGGTAATCTAATCAATGATCATGAACTTGTTACTTCACATAATCCATATGATACGATGCATTGAAATAGACGCATTTTTGTTGATATTGAAAGAGACTGAGTTTCAGCTGAGAATTAAGGGAAACAATTTCAGATGCTCAAGAATGTTCCAAAATGCTTATAAAATCAAAATAATCATTCATTGGGCAAATTACATCTAAAATAATAATCTTATTATAATGGAGATTATGTAACTGTCTGTAACCGAAACTATATCACCACTGACATCACAATATTCTTACTTATTTAATTATATTCTCAATGATTATGAAATAGTCATTATTTAATCTTAATTAGCATTTTATTTATCAACAATGTCTCTATTGCTGTTGTTACTGATTTTTAATACTATCATGTTATTCTAAAATATATTAAAAACAATCCTATATATAATTTTATATAGAAATCAATTAAAATAATATTAAAATAAGTGTATATTTGTTTTTATTTAATTTCATTAGTCTTTCTAATATAATATATTCTATTGCATAAAAACTTAAATACTTGTGCCCAGTGGGTGCATACTTTTGCTAATACTTATAACTGACAACATGATTTCTTTAGTTATATTCTCAATGATTATGAAATAGTCATTATTTAATCTTAATTAGCATCTTATTTATTAACAATGTCTCTATTAAAGTCTAACTGAATTAGATTTTATGCAAAACAGCCCATAATCCTGAAATATGTGTTCTATATCTCTAAGAAATAAAGATTTATATAATATACGGTGGGCATAATTTGCATAATGATTTTAACAAAACTGGGTTTTGATAAATAATTATTTGCTGTTACTTATTTTAATACTATCATATTATTTTCAAATGTATTAAATGCAATCCTATGTATAATTTTGTATAGAAATCAATTAAAATAACATTAAAATAGGCGTAATATTTTTATAATTGTTCTTAGTTAGTTTCGTTAGTCTTTCTAATTTAATATAATATTTTATTATATTAAAACTTAAATACTTGCACCCAGGGGGAACATATTTTTGCTACCTAGTATTGATTAACAAAAACAAAAAGAACTTGATCTGGTAGATTTTGAAGTTCCAGCAGATCACAGAGTGAAGATGAAGGAAAAAAAAGATACACAAATACCTGGACCTTATCAGAGAATTGAAAAAGCTGTGGAATATGAGGGTGAAAGTGATAAATAGTTGATGCACTAGGAACCCAAATGTTGGAATTTTATTAATATGGTCTAACCAGGATTTATAGACTGTGGTCTATTCCTTAGCCAATCACTGGCTATACTGCGTGGCTGATACACTACTTAAGCACTGATTCTTTCACAGTATACTTGCAACCATTGACGAAGAAACTCAGGATTCTTTACCCAAGAGGATTACCAAAGGATTTCTGCTGGACAAGTGCTCTTGCTTGAAGGCCAAAGGATGGTCCATAAAAACTTAACAGGTTATGTGCCTAGGAACGCAAGGATTTTCTTCAATGGTGAAGAATCAAGCTATGAACTTTGGGAAGCAAAGTTTCATGGGTATTTAAGGACGCTTCAATTACACAACATAATATACACACCATCGGACCAAACCGAGGACCCATATTTTGTTGACAAGAATGCGACAATATATGCTGAATTGTTCCAATGTTTAGACGATCAAAGTCTTTCATTGGTAATGCAAGAAGCCAAAGATGATGGCCGCAAAGCATTAGAGATTCTAAGGTCCCATTACTTGTCGAAAGGCAAGCCTAGAATAGTTGGGCTCTATCGTCAATCAAGTTCTTTGAATAGAACTGATTATAAATCCATAACGGATTACATAATAGGGACTGAAAATATTGCAAATTCACTGAGAGAGGCCGGTGAAATTGTTAGTGATGGCTTATTAATCGCTATGGTGTTGAAGGGTTTATCCCTGAATTTTAAACCTTTTACCACGGTGATAACTCAAAAGGATAAACCTATGGCATTCACAGAATTTAAAGTAGTCTACACAGCTATGAAGAGACAGAGAGTATGTACTCTAAAGAATCGGACCATAGGATCTTACAAATGAAAACCCAATTTAAAAAGGGTAAAACCTGGAATCTATGCTATGATTGTAAATCAACAAATTATAGCAATTATTATAATTATGGCAGACCTTGCAATGGTAACAAGAAGTTGCCAATGAAAACAAATATTACATGTTATGTTTGTAATAAAAAGGGCCATATGTCCTATAACTGTAAAAATAAAAAAAAGGGATTTTTGTCAGAATATTAAGTATTGCTGAAATTGGCTAGAATACTCAAAGAGTCCTGGAGACCCTAGGAGACTTGTTGTCACTCAGACTCCAGCAAAAGACCATCAACTAATGCTGGTGTGAAAAACTCACTGGAGTGAACATAATAATGATAATAATAATAATAATAATGATATCTGGACCTTGCTAGAGAATTGAAAAAACTGTGTAATATGAGGGTGAAAGTAATACCAATTGTATTTGGTGCACTTGGAATGATCCCCAAAAGTTTAGAAAACAGACTTGAGGAATTGGAAATCAAAGGAAGATTCTATTCTGTTTTCCATTTTGCAAGAATTTATATAAAAAATATCAACAGTTTAGCAAAGAAATGATAATTTATTTGTTGGAATTTTTGTTTTAATATTCATATAAAAAAATGTCTCTTTCTAAAATTTACACTTTTTATATCAATCTTTCAGTCACTGTTGAGCTGCATGATAGGATAGCAACAATGTCTTCCACAGACAATGGCCATTGAGATGCGCAACAACCACTCTACTTGGTGAGGTTCTTTTCCTCAGGCCAGAAGCCTTTCTACCTATGTTTTGAAGTGGAATGGAGTGATGTAATAATTGTATACATATCCTTGGGATCATTTCATTCATTCAAACAACTGTTATATTCTCGTGTTATGGCAATCCAAAAGGAGAGGGAAAGGAAGAGGAAGGACTCAATTGACAAAGACTAAGTGTGCTGCTTGCCAGTCAGCAAAGGTGGCAGTAGAAATGGTAATAAAACAAAAACCCAGCTTCAACAAGATACGAGTATATTTTATGTAGGAAGTATAGAAGTATTGTATACTGGATCATACAATATTCAATATACTAGTACATTCAACTACAGTTTGCCCCAGACATATATTAACTCGCAACAGTGCGCTAAAACATCGAGGTAGACGGTCGCGTAATGATTCCGTAATCTTCACAGTCTCAGTAATCTCACCGATGTTCTAAAACAACAGTGTATAAATATTCCTGGACTAGCACATTACTCTCTACGAAAGGTAAGCTAGGCTAGTCCACAACAAGAAGACAGTTTTACAATATTGTTGGTTGGTTGGATTTTATGGTATGTCAACTCTTGTTGGGTTATTTTATACTGAAGACATTTTGTTTTATTCATTCTTGTTATGTTTTCATTTTCTTTTTTAAAAAAATTTTTTAAAACTCATTTTTTTCTATTCAACCCATAGATGGAACCCTAACAGGTACTAACAGATTAGAACTGGAAGTAATATGTGATGAAGGGGTACTCCACATTTCCCAGAGCTCCAGAATTGGAACTTCTCCATCAGATTTAGACTTTAACATCATACCCAAGACACTGAGACCTTCAGCCACCACCTTCTAACACATATATGATAAAAAGAGTTGGGGCTTGCCATAAGGGCAATAGTGTTGGGACAATCATATAGGAGCCAGGGATTGATGTGACTAACTGATTGATCAGAAGGAGCCTCTCCAACCGCCCGTCTAGCCAAAGTGGAGTGTTGTATGTCATGGACTGCTCAGCCACCAAGGTTCCATCCTTAAGCATCACGCATTGCCACCCATGGCCTACAGGTGGCCCCAAATAAAGCAAAAAAAAACTAGTAAAAACTGATTTTTGCAGATCAGCTTAATGTCATCAAATATTAAGGGATGTCCGCTGTTATTTAAATGATCCATTTGCGCATTTCAATTTTATCATCTTGACTCGATGCCAATGGATATTTTCTGGTAATGCTCTGCCAATTCTCAGAAAAACATCACTGCAATTTATCATTGATTGTGTTCAGTGATAATATCGGTGGGGATTAAAATAAAATCGAATAAAATAATAAAAAATAACAATCTCTCAGGAGCCTTCAGACAGGAAGCACCATCTGGGCAGAAAAAACGCCCCCTTCCTACTGCTAAGAAGATCCCTTGGCAATTCCAAATGCAGACCTTACTGGTAACACACATTATTAATTGGCTCAGGAAAAAAATCTCCTTTCCACAAAATAACTATCTACCTAGAAATAAAGTCTGAAACCTAAAAGTATCTTTGTCTTTGTCTGTTCTTTTCCCTTCCTTTTAATTCATTTTCAGCTCGATGACCAGCAGAAGGAAGAACCACCTATAATGGGATTTAAAAGAAAAGAAAGCAGTAAACCCACACCAAATAACCGAAAGCCAAATCACACATAAAACAATCAACCTCTCCAATACAGTGGCCTACGAAAGTTTTTTTAGCCATGAGAAATAAACTCCATCCAATTTCAAAGTTTAATTACATAATACCAACTCAACATAAAAAACAATATTTGGAACTAATAAGGAGTAGGTCCTCCATTTACTAGTTTCTATGGTTATATTCAATTTTTCATGGATTTGATCCATGTTATCAACAATCGTCTGATCCATATTTTGATACTCTTTAGCGATATTTCTTTAAGGGTTGCCACTGACGTGATTTTGGTTACACACTCTCGAAGTTTTCGGTCAAGGTGCTCCCAAACGTGTTCTATTGGATTCATGTCAGGACTTTAAGCTATCCATGGCAGTGACTTGATTCTTACGATTCCTTCCAGGCCTTGTTACACAAGCCGAAATTACTGTAAAAAAGGGTGGCTAAAAACTTATAGTCCACTGTACAT
>CM042137.1:38387610-38490110 GCA_023376005.1 Doryteuthis pealeii | reverse complement strand
CATTCTATTTTGTTTTAGGGATATATTATATTCCACAATTTGTAATTTTCAAGAGTCAAAATTAATGATAATTAAAAGAAAATGCACATGGTCCGATTGAATATAATTTTCAAACATGTTTATTTGACATAGATGGGACCCTAACAGGTACTACCACTCCAGATTAGCGTGGACCTGGGAGTAATGGCAATGATAGAGTACACCACATTGCCCAGAGCTCCAGAACTTTTTTTTTTTTTTTTACAAAAAATTGATATTTGATAATACTTAAAGATATGAATATTCAAATAAAAAACATAAGAAATTTTTAATATTCAAAAAATATTAAAAATATATTATTAAAGTCGGCAGAGTGGTCTATTGTCAGTGTCAGCCAGACAGTGAGGGAGTATATCCCTTTTTCACTAGCACTAGACCAGGGAAATTGTTTTGCATCTGAGTTGGAATACCACGTCTACCATCAGCTTCCCACTTTACTGCACAGATTCAAGCAGTGCTACTCATGCATTGAGTTGGTGAGGACTGGTAATGAACCCAGAATATTGTGGTTCCTTGGTAGATGCTCTACCGACTAAGCTAAACTGGCTCTTGTGATGATTCTGGTCATCATTTTAGGCGTTTAGGTCTCCTATTGGTAAATCTAATGGTAGAATAGGGTGTAGTCTAAGTAGTAGAAATTCTGTTGTATTCCTTAAAATCCTAGGTAGAACAAGAGTATATTCCTTGTAGCAGAGAATCCAGTTGTAGAGTTCCTAGCAACTGATTTCAGATCAATTATCAGTGACCCTAAATGCATTCTATGTCATTTTTCATTGGTCAATGCCTGCTGCTGATTTTGGTAAAGTCCATAAATATAAGTGGCATTTTCTCTTACATCTTATACTGTTAGATATCCAATGTTTTCATTGGTCAATGCAGGGTGCTGATTTTGGTAAAGTCCATAAATATAAGTGGCAATTTCTCTTACATCTTATACTGTTAGATATCCAATGTTTTCATTGGTCAATGCCTGCTGCTAATTTTGGTAAAGTCAATAAATATAAGTAGCAATTTCTCTTACACCTTATACTGTTAGATAATCCAATGTTTTTATAAATATTTTTATCCAATAGAAACTTAACTGGAAAAAACTCAGCTTCACTTTTATAATCTAAGATTAACAAGGGATGCAACATTTGATGCAGTTGATAAAAAAGCAGAGAAGAAAATCTTGACAGTATTTATTTCTGTTCTTGATGCCCCAGGTGGGTGTGGCAAAAAAACAACATTTCTATTCAATATGATCCTTTCTCATCTTACAATCAATTATTATCAAGTATCATTTACTGCATTGACATTGCAATTGCATTGTGGGAAGACATACCTTACTTAAACTACCTATACTAGGCATACCCAATTTTGTCGTCTGCTAGGTTTTTAAAAACAAATTGAAATTAATTAAATCTATTATTTAAGGTCAAAATTTTTGTCTAAAATGATAAGTAGTAACATAATGACCCTCATTAAAAAAAGAAAAATATCATTACATATGCAGTTTATTTTTAATAGATTTAAAACAATTTTTTTTGTCAATTCCGATGTGATCCACCATTCTACCTCTTTTTCAATGGTTTTAGATGCTTGTTGACAATTTTAAAATAACATTTGGGATGGAAAAAAATTTACCAAAAATCAGGTAATTATCCGATTTTAATGAAATTTTCAGTATTGATTTATCAATTAATGAATTTTATAATGCATCAGTTATTTTATTTCAAAACTTTAATTTAGTATTTTTGCTATAAAAAATTAATATATAAAATTCATTTAAAATATAAAAAGCCTGATGTTAAGTTTAAAATGTTATATTTTTAGATTCTAAAAATAAATATCTATTTAATGCAAACTTTATTTTATTACATCAAAGTATACTTTTTGAAGAAAAACTCGATTGAAAATGTACCCTCCCCCTTTTTAAGCAGAAAAAATATCGATGTATAATTTTTTCTTTTATAAGATAATTGCCAATTAAATAATTATTGAAATGAGTAAAAAAGAAATCTCCAAAAAATTAATTATTTATTATTTTTTTACATTTTATTTTCCGATTTTCGGTACTTAAAGCCACCATAAAAATTTTTTTTTGTTTCTATTCATAACTTCTGTCTTTTATCTCTTTATTTACTGTAATTAGAAAATGGAAAGACCAACTCAAAAAAAAGTTATGCCCCCAACATAAGGGGGGTCAAAATTAAGTGACCTGAAAAAAATGAGAAAGTTTTGAAATAAAATAAATAATGCATTATAAAGATCATTTATTGATAAATAAACACTGAAAATGTCATTAAAATCCGATAATTCCCTGATTTTTGGTAAATTATGTTCTGTAGGGAGGGGGCTAAAGTCATTTTGTCAAAAACGCAGTTTAGCTTCATTTTGGGTATCCCTAACCATTGACTGATACAAACTCATGTAATATATTTCTGATCTTTGCCTAAGTCAGTTTACTAAGAGATCAAGACTTAATTATCATTATTTGTCTGTATTTTTTAAATAAAGCTTTATGTGAATAATTTTAATGTTTTGGACTGTTGTCCTCATCTTTATTGTAGTATGTATAAACACAATATTTCAGCTGCTGTATCCTTCAGCCTTCCTCAGGTGTTTCCTGTGTATCCAAGTATAGTAATGACCCAACCTGGGAATTCATTTTTAATAGTTTGACTGTTGATCAAACAAGTGTCTAAGAACTTTTGAAGATCTCATTCAAATGATAATGTCATTGTTTTTGCATATCATTATTTGAATGAGATCTTCAAAGGTTCTTCTGTGAAACTGGACTTGACAAAAAAGAGGTTTGTGAGAGGAGATCTACATTTATATGATTAGTTGCTCATGCTGATTGATCTGAGCAACCAATGACAAATGAGCCATGGCAATGTAAACACAGTGTCACCTGAGAAAGGTGTTGAAGTCTGACTTCAAAGCAAGATGATGCTAGGGACAAGTGGAAAGTGTTTAAATAAGATCCAGGAAAAAATTGTGTTGCCCCCAAAACTATGTACATTAATGTTTAGGCTTTGAAAAATCCACCTTTAGAGAATAAACAAACACTAAATAAGAAATTAAGAATAAATTTTTTTTAATGATTTATGATGAAACCTATTATGAAAAGGGATATTTTATTATTCATTATTGTAATAAGTAATTGAGAGTTACCTCCTCTATTTATGATTATCTCCCCTTTAGAGAACTCTCTAGTGAATACTAGACTATATAAACTCTCAGTAAGTGTACCAATTATTCTAAGTAGAATAAAGCTTTTCAAAGTCTATCAGTGTTATCGTTTGTCATTACAATTATTTATAAAATAATTTATTTAAAACACAATTGTTTTTAAATGTTTTCTTTCATGAAAATATGATTATGTGTTATCTGTCTGAATTTTTGAGATAAAGCTTGATAATTTGTATTATTTGTATTTTTCAGACTATTGTCCTCATCTTTGTTGTTATATACACAATGTTTCAGCTGATGAGCCCTCCGGACGAAAAAAACAAATAAATCCCAAATAATTCAATGAATGATTAATGGGAAAATCCAAATCTTTTCAGTTAAAGTCAGATGCTTTGTTCATTTAAATGACCCGGAAATTTTGAATGGACTCTATGTAAACAGCACAAAGTGGCTATCAGGAAATCAGGAATTCTGGTAAGTGTACAATGTCTGCTAAGTAGTCTACCTGATCCAAAAATGTATTTCTTCAAATGATCATGATTCTTCTCGTGACACATGTTGGAATGAAAGACATGCAAAAACAATGACATCATTATTTGAATGAGATCTTCAAAATTTCTTTGACACCTGTTTGATCAACTATTAAAAATTATTTCCCATACCACAATAAAGATGAGGACAACTGTCCGAAAAATCAAAATTATCTCATAACCTATTATAAAAAGGAATATCTCAAAATTCATTGTCTTTATGAAATAATTTATTTCAAATATAATTGTTTTAAATGTTTTCTTGTGATTATACGCATTGAAAATGACACTGAAAAATCCAGTTCTTTTCAGTTAAAGTAAGATCCTTTGTTCATTTAAATGACCCGGAAGTTTTGAATGAATTGTATGTAAATGACACGAAGTGGCTATCACAGCCAATCAGGCATCCTGTTAAGTGCACAATGTCTACATGATCCAACAATGAGTGTTCTTCTGTTATGAAGGATTTATAAATGCAAATTGTACATTCACTCCCAGTGGAACCTGACAAAATATTCCCTTGGTTATTTCCTATAAGTCTAACATAAACAAAGGGGAACCACTCTTGACTGATGAATTATTTACTTATTTATTGATCTACTAGGAAAAAAGAAGTTAGGGGTTAGAGTTAGGGTTAGTTTAATGGGAAAATAAATAAATAATTTATCAGTCAAGAGTGGTTCCCCTTTGTTTATATTAGACTCATAGGAAATAACCATTCCCTCCGAGTGCTCTATATGGAGCACTTTGCGAAGATCTGCTTTAGACTATTGACATGTATATATTTACCAAACCCCTCTGCATGAGCAGGATGCAACACAAGTTTAATTTCTTTAGTGGAGTTTTACAGGAAAAGGGGGTTGGAATGAATCCGACAGAATGAGGTAAAATATAAGGAATGAAAGAACAAAACTCAGACAAAAATGTGTAGTATATTTTGCTGGAGTGTTGAACTCGGCTTCATCAGCTTTTATTGAATTATCAGGCTCATACAAGTATTTTATAGAAGGGGGAAGTAGGTGGGTGGGTAAGTTTTGTGGTGAGGGAAAGATTTGATTGGTTATAGAGGAAATCTTTGGGGAAGATGAGAAGGAAATCAGATGGGAAGAGAGTTGAGGGAGGTAGGTAGAAAGGACATTTTAAAAATCAAATTAATTCATATCCCTTTAATTCTGACTGCCTTTAACTAAATGAAGATTTTCTAAATTAAAACGCAGGAAACATGCACGTTTATTTCAAGATTGAGGCGAGTTTAGCTCATTTGGTGGAACACCAGCCTAAGAATTGCAAGGTTTCTGATTTGATACCAGTCCCCACCAACTCAACAGATGAGTAGAACAGATTGGGTTATCTGATCTATGTGGTAAAATGGGGAGCAGATGATAGGTATGGCGCTCCACTCAGAAAAAACAAAAAAAAAACAACAATCTTCCTGGTCTAGCACTAGCAAAAAGGAGATAGATTCCTTTGCTGTCCGCTGATACTGACAAAAGGCCAACTTATTTCAAGATAGAGATAAAATTAGCTTGGTTTTGTTTCTTTGTTTAATGGCATATCAACTTTTGTGGGTTATTTTAATGCCAAAGCCATCCTTGTAGAAGAACAGTAGTGGTGCTATTTAACCCATAGCTGGGGTATAAAATTGTGAGTGGTTGATAGCCAAGGAGATACTGAATGTTACCCAATAGAATTATTAAACCCATTCACTCCCATCTTGTTTGTCGTTGTATGGATTGGACCTAAAAACTGGGTCAGCTGTTATGCCTTTATGCAATATATATATATATATATATATATATATATATATATATATCAATTCAACGAGGACTTTGCCAGAAAAGCAGACTTGAAAAAATCATCAGCCGACACTAGAATTATATTGAAGCCTCATTAATATGTGTGTGTGTGTGTGTGTGTATGAGGGGGGGGGCTCTTGCAGGAAGGCGTCTTTTTGATGGCAAGGTTGAACGCTGGTGCTTCAAGTGAGTCAAATTCACTCTAGAAAGAATCCAGTTTCATCTGTGGTGACTGTTATATGCTATGACAATTAATAAGGCACAAGAAACAAATGTTCAGTCAAGTTGGGATATATACATACCCCCCCCTTACACCCTCCACCCCCTGCCAATGACGACCCACGTTTAGTCATGGACAATTATACATTGCTTTCTCTTGAGATAGAAAGTTATCGGATGTTACAGTTCTGAGTTCAAGTACTGAAAACTAGCACACTAGGAAAATGGTAGAAAAGGCCAATAGCCAAAAAGCATTTTGAATTAATGAAAATTATATCATTATAATGGAGATTCGGTGTCTGTCTGTCTTTCTGTAACCGAAACTATGTCACTGCTTACATCACAATACCCTCAGGAATTGCGTATGATTGTCAATGAGTATTTAATTCCTAGACAAAATCATTAATACATAGAATAATAAATCTTATTCATTAATGATGTCTCTATGAAAATCTGTGGTAGATTCGCTTCAAAACAGCACATGCTATTAGTGTGTTCAAAATCCTGCAATGTGTCTTATATGTCACTAAGAACATAATCTATTAATAATAATTTCTGGTCAAAATAAATATATAATAGCCAAATGACAGTTTGTTAAGTTTTTCTCACTTTGAAAGTATAAATATTGCTTGAATATAATTAATTTTTGAGTTATTATACATTGAGCTCTCTTAGGGATTTGTAAAAATCCTTGTTTAAATCTATAAGTTTGCATCAACATGAGCCTGCATTGTGGATGTATAAGAGATATTGGTGATCCCAAATAGAATTATCCCCTATATACCAGTCAGTTGGATACTTTTACCTATATGTATATATATGTGTGTGTGTGTGTGTGTGTGCGATTAAAAATTGAGGAAATACGGATAAATCGCAAACAACTTCATTCAATTAATATTTCACTTCAGTATGTACATGCGAAATATCAATTCAATGAAGTTGTTTGTGCTTTATCCGTATTTCCTCAATTCTTAATCACACACACATTTTGTCAGATTAACCCAATCTATTACTCCACATATACATATATATATATATATATATATATGTATATATTTATATATACACTTTCAATAAGAAAGAAAAACTTAACAAATCATCCATTTGGCTATTATAAATTTGTTTCAACCAGTAACTGATGAAACTGGGCTCATTTATTGAGTTACTGGTCAAAATAAACTTATGATAGCCAAATGATGATTTTTAAAGTTTTTCTTCCTTTTTGAAAGTGAAAAATATTGTTCTGTATGTAATTAATTTATTAATTATTTTACATTGAGCAAATAATCCTTGTATAAATCTATAGGTGTACATCAGTATTGGCATGCATTATGGATATACTGAGGATATAGTAAGTAAAGTAAAGTCATTGGGGCGGCCTAATGCCGGTATCAGCCAATCAGCGAAGGAGTCTATCCCCTTTTCAATAGCGCTAGACCAAGGAGATTATCTCAGCATTTGAGGTGGAGCTCCACACCTACCATCAGCTCCTTACTTTACCATACAGATCCCTGTGCTACTCATACGTTGAGTCGGCGAGGACTGGTATCAAACTAAGAACCTTGTGGTTTCTAGTCGAACGCTCTACCAACTGAGCAAACCTGGCCCTGATACACACACACACACACACACACACACACACACACACACACACATATATATATATATATATATATATATATATAGTTCATGGGTTTGAAAGACTTGCTCAAAAATTGTATGTGTTTTGTGTGTATATGTGATGACAATTTAGTGCTTTTTGAGTAAGTCTTTCAAACCCATGACCACTAAATTGTCATGAACACACACACACACACACACACACACACACACATATATATATATATATATATATATATATATAAGTTAGATATAAATATATCATTTAAACATTTCAGCCAATGTACGCTCTGATCTTCTTCAGGTGTTTCTTGTAATCCATTGGTGTTGATTGTTCTTATTTGTTACAAGTGTTAAGATTGAATATTAGGGTATATAGTGCTATGCAATTGGATATTAGGGTATATTATGCTATGCAATTGGATATTAGGGTATATTGTGCTATGCAATTGGATATTAGGGTTTATTATGCTATGCAATTGGATATTAGGGTATATAGTGATATGAGAAATAAAAAACAGCTGTTATCAGGAATTGAACATGTCTCGCCTTGTCCATTTCCTATGACGATAACCATTACACCACAAGCATCTCCGGCTTAGATCAATTTAAAACATCTGTTTGATAAACATGACACCAGAAACAACAACATAAAAACAAAGATTTTCTATCTGCCACATTGCACAAATTTTGTTTTTTTGTTTCTTAGCTAAATTTGATTCAGAAACAGGATTTAAAAATTCATCCAATTCCTGATTGGTTGGATTCTTTGTCTACTTCTGAATGACCTAAATAATCACTTATAAACTAAAATTTCTAGAATGTGGTGTAATGGTTAGAGTCATAGGAAATGGACTTGTCATTCCGAGTTCAAATCCTGGACAAGTCTGTTTGTATTTCACATAGCACTAATACCTGGGAGAAAGGTATGAATCTAACTATTCTCCCTCCAGCTATATGTAAATATTAGCTCAGACTGGGATCTTTAACCTTGGCTAGGTAACCAGTCTAGGAGAAGAAAAGGTCTGAATCCAAACCTGTTAAACTCCACTTAAGAAATTGACCTTCTGTCACATCCTACTTGTGTGGATGGGAGTTGGTATATATATATATACACTAAAATTTCTGTGACAGGTTGAAAATGTTGGCATGAAGTACAATATAGGTGATCAAAAATCCCAAATCTCAAGTTTTGTGATGATCCTATATTTCATTTCAGCCTAGCCAGTCTCACCTGCTAAAAGGCTCATGTTCCATTTATCTACCTCATCCTGTTCACCTCTCTCTGACTCTGTCTCTGTCTCTCCCTCCCTCTCTTTCTCCCTCTCTTTATATATATATATATATGTGTGTGTGTATATATAATATATGTATATATATATATATGGACTCTCTCATCGATTTGCGACGCATGAGGGTTCATATATACAATGAACACCCACACAGTGATTTGTTTATAGTGGTGAAGGCGTGTGTTTTTTTGGCACAGTCGATAGGAAAGAATTGGTGCATCAAGGGTTGCCACAAACCCAATCAACGACTGACCTGGGAATTTTGAATTCAGAGTTATCCATCTCCTAGACTAGTTACCTACCCAAGGCTGAAGGGCCCAGTCTGCCCTGCTATTTAACCCATAGCTGGAGGGAGAATATATGGTTTCATACCTTTCCCAAGGTATGCGCTATGTGAAATGCCAACAGCTTCATCTAGGAATTGAACTCGAATCGATGAGTCCATTTCCCACGACTCTAACCACTAGCAACGCGCTTATATATATATATATATATATATATATATATATATATATATATATATCTGCTGTTCATGTCTGTTTTCACAAATGAGATCCTGGTGGATGAGTAGTCCATGACATGCAACACCCCACTTTGGCCCTTACTTAGGCTAGACGAGTGTTCAAGGCCCCCTCCAATAAATCAGCTGGTTACATCAAGCCCTAGCACCTATATGATTGTCCTGACCCTATTGCCCTTATGTCAAGCACCGACCCTTTTTATCATATGGGTGCTAGAAGGGCAGTGGGTAATGGTCTTCATGTCCAGGGTATGACGTTAAACTCTATCTGATGGTGAGATTCCAGTTCTGGAGGTCTGGGGAGAATCCCTTTATTTTGTAAAATCCATCTGAAGGATTTTAAAGATTTTTTTTTTTAAATTTTTAAAAGCCTTTTGAGTTTCTGGTCGAAATAAATTATTACGGAATGACGGTTTGTTAAGTTTTTCTTTCTTTGAAAGTTAAATATTGCTCTGTATATAATCTAATTTATTGATTATTATACATTGAGCTCACTTTAGGGATTTATAAAAATCCTTGTATGAATATATGTTTGCACCTTCAAGAGCATACAGTATGGTTATACAGTGAGATTTTGAAGATCCCAAATAGAATTATCCCTTACTACCAGTCATTTGGATACCTACTTATATTTATATATATATATACACATATGCGTGTGTGTGTGTGTGTGTGTGTGTGTGTGTGTGTGTGTGTGTATTTAATTGCTAACATTCATCTGAAATTACAAGATTACAATCAGGGATAAGAGGAAAAAATTAGGAAAAGAGAAACTGAGAGAGAGAGAGGGAGAGAGAGAGAGAGAGAGAGAGAGAGAGAGAGAGAGAGAGATGAATCCCATTCTTGAAGTCACGGTCAGCCATACATTTTGATTTAATTGAATATCGAAGGTGCTAACAATCTTTTTTTTTCTTTTTTCTTTTTGTTCTTTTTTTTTTTTTTTGTTGTTGTTCAATCTTCAATAGAAAAAGAACCAATTTCAATAGACACAAATAAATTCATTGCCTAAGGTAAAAACACTTTAGTTGTTGATATAGAACACAGAAAGCAAACAGTATATCATCATGGAATGGTAGCTTACTCATTAGCGTCATGCTGATACTCATATGTCTTTTTGTATTTTGTTGATAGGAATGAGGTTGGACTATCTATTAGATTACAATGAAAGAGATGTGTGCATTATCAACATCACCACCACCACCATCATCATCATCATCATCATTATCACAACATCTCCTTTCTTTTTTCTGTTATGTACAAGAGATAACATCATGATTAAACTGGCTGGTGATAGGTCAGAGTAGACTTACACCTTTCTAAGATTAATGCAAATAAGCAAATACAAACAAATCTCTTCAACCTAATTTGCATATTCTATTCTCTGAACGACTACGAGTTCTGTCAAGCAATAATTTTAGTGATATTTCTAAACACCTTGCAGAACAAAAAAAAAACAAGACCTGTAAAAGGGGCGGAGGAAGCTCTTTGCTCAACTGCCATCTAGCACATTTTTTCTAAATTTCAACCCCTCCTTATTGGCAGGACATGTAAACTTGGTAGTATCAGAGCCAAGTGTAGGGTAAAGAATATATATATATATATATATATATATATATATATTAGTAATAGTGGAAAATAGTTAAGGGTCTACTATTATTACTATTATTAGTATTATTGCTATTATTATTGCTCAATGTTTATAATATATTGAGCACTTTTGGATAATTTATTAATACCATTTCAATGGAATAGTTAAAGTTGCAATTGGATACTATATATATATATATATTAATATTGGCATTTCAGTCTCGGAAGACTATAATATAGTTTTTGTGCTCCTGAATTTACAGCGCACCCCATGACTGTAAAGTCTAATGTTAGAAAAACATTCTTGACCACAAGTGTCGCATGTGAAAGCTGTCCCTGAAGACGTTGATGTGCCAGTGCTTTGTGGCCGCTGCTTTCCTCTGGACCTCCTAGCTTCATGGTGTTGCGCCAGGGTGACTTCATACATGAACAGTCCTCTGCAGAGAGCCTGCCACTGAGGGTGGTCCTGAGCCAAATTTTCCCATCTGGAAGAGGCAATGTCAATGCACCTGAGATCGTTCTTGCAGACATCCTTGAAACGCAGCTGGGGGTGACCAATCTGTCTCTTACCAGACGAAAGCTCTGCATAAAGGGTATCCTTCGGTATTCGTCCATCATCCATTTGGCGGACATGACCCATATATATATATATATATATGTTGTGTGAAATCCATCCTCTGGTTAAATTATCTTCATTTGCCTTTTTATGTATACAAATGTCTTTGTAGTGAAGGCACCTGGCTCATGATTTTTTTTTATTAGGTTTGGTTTAGTTTGGTTTGTTTTACGGCATATCAACCTCAGTGGGTCATTTAATGATGATAAAGTTTTGAAATAAAATCATTTTTAATGGATACTCGATTTTTTTTATAAATACATTTTTCTATTTAATCCATAGATGGAACCCTAGCAGGTACTACCACTCTGGGTCAGAGTGGACCAAGGAGCAATGATGATGAAGGGGCGCTCCACATTCCCCAAACCTCCAGAACTGGAACCTCACCATCAGATAGAGTTTGTCATTCCCAGGACAAGTAGACCCTCAGCCACCGCCTTCTAGCACTTATATGATAAAAAGGGTTTGGGCTTGCCATAATGGCAATAGGATTGGGGCAATCATATAGTAGCTAGGGCTTGACCAGCCGATTGATCGGAGGGGCCTCTGCACCCACCCGCCCGTCTAGCCCAAGAAAGGGCCAAAGTGGAGTATTGCAAGTCATGGACTGCTCAACCACCTGGGTTCTATCGGAGGAGTCTGTGCATTCTAACAGCCAAGCGGCCAGCGGATTAGGTTTGGGAGTGATTGTTTCAAGTTAGATGTGGGTGACCAGTAGCTAAATATTTGTTTATATAGGTGTTAGTGACAGACACATTTTATTACCAGGCAGAGGGTAATTAAGTTTCATATGAAGTCTAAATAGATAATAGTTTTTTTAATTATCTGGTCATATTCCTTCTGTTCAATTAATGAATTTATGCTGATCATACCATCATAGAAAGAATTGAAAAAGACATCAAATAGGGAGGGGGATCTCAAAGTTTTTGTATTGGACATATATGCAAAAAAAAATGAGGTTCCTCTAATGAAAAATTGTGATATTGTGAAAAGTACCTGGTACCAATTACTTAAGAATAACATTTATTATCTAGATGTAGATATAATATAGATAATTCATTTATATATCTAGATACTAAATTAAAATAATTTATAATAAACTATTCCAATTTTTAAAAAATTTGTATCATGATTTCATTGTTTCTATTAACTTTAACTTTTAACTTAACTAATCAAGTTATTTTATAATTTAATAAAGATATACAGTTCATTCAACTGTGGCATATGGAAATCTAATAGATTGCAATGGAGTTATCAGAATAATAATTGATTAGAATAATCTTATTTATTTTGTTATTGTCAAAAAGAACTACAATGGTTAAATTACAAAAATACTAAGTACTTGTTTGGTTACCTCATTTTAGGAATGAAACCATCTCCTTTAGAGGTACCAGATACTTTTTACAATATCACAATTTAAAAAAAAAGTGAACCGCCCCCTTTTCAGCATAAATGTCCAGTACCAAAACTTTGACCACACCCCACTGCATCAACATAAAATCATTAATTGAATTTAATTACCTGGTAATAAAATGTGGGTGTGACTAACACCTATATAAACAAATACTTCAACCACTGGTCTCCCTTATCTAACTTGTAACAAACCACTCCCAAACCTAATAAAAAAAACAAAAAACTCATGAGCCAGATGCCTTCACCACAGAGACATATGTATATATAAAAAAGCAATTGAAGATAATTTAACTAGAAGATAGATTTCACTCAACAAATTTATAAAATTATAAAAATCTATTTCTTCTCTTATACAGCACTAAAAGCAGCTACCTGGCGTCGCCTGGGTAGAATGGGGGGCAAAAAAGTTAGTCTCACAGATTCATTATTACTGAATTATGAGTTTGATCCTTGCAGGATGCCACTTTAAAATATCTATGTAAAAAAAGACCTTGCATTGATCCGGCCTATTGGGGCATCATCAAAACAAGTGCACAGACACTCTAAAAAGAAAAATTAATGTCTCCTATTTAAAATTTAAATACAAAAAGTTCCATACTATTACTATTTAAATATTATTTTTTAATTATCTTCACATATATAAATCAAATCTTCATTATTTTTACTCAAAAAGCAAGATCTGGCAATAGGGAATGTGTATATATATTTACTTTGTCATGTATTGTTTTCTTTTTGTAGTTTCCTCGATACACACATGCCAACTATCCATTATATATATGTATAGATTACATAATCTCTTTTTTCTTCTTTTATAATACGCTAGCAGAGCTACACACATTACCCAAGATTTAAAAAGTTAAAAATAAATCTCTTATCTATGTTTATATATAAACTTATATGAAATTAATGAATATTCTTTTTCTATATATTTGTTTTATTATCTTTTATTCTTTATATATTCTTGTTTTTAAGTGATTTATTTGCTTTTTATTTTGTTTTATCCTTTATGAATTTGTTTTATTTTTTAATAATTTTTTTAGTTAATTTTTTAAATTAATTTTTTAATATATCATTGATTTATATCCTCTATTATATTTTTTATTTAGTTCTATAGAAAATGAGGGGTAAAAAAATTGTTGACCCTCCCCTCTCATACAAAAATAGGGTGTGGATTTTATTGCACTTTGGACTTTGCTGGTCTCCACCTATTTTCCTTTCAGTCATCGTACAAACAAACATACGGATATACATACTGACAGACAGACATACAGAATCTTTCTTTTATATGTATAGATTACATAATCTATTTCATCTATTATTGGTCAGTTTAGCTCAGTCCGTATCCATGTAGTGAACCACAAGGTTACGGGTTCAATACCGACCCTTACCAACTCAGCGCATGAGTAGCACAGCTTGGATTAGTGAGTTAAAGTGGGGAGCTGATGGTAGGTATTGTGCTCCACCTCAGATGCAAAAACAATCTCACTAGTCTAGCACTAGTGAAAAGGGGATAGACTCCCTCACTGTCTGACTGATACCAACAATAGGCCCTTTCTGTTGACTTTACTACTATATATATTTACCCAACCCCTCCATACAAGCAGGATGTGACACAAGGTCAATTTTTAAAGTGGAGTTTAACAGGTTTAAATTCAGAGTTTTCCTTCTCCTAGACTGGTTGCCATATAGTGTAAGAAGGAGAAGAGATTGTACCATATATGTATTTACCCAGGAAGCACGTGGTGTAATGGTTAAAGTCATGGGAAATGGACTCGTCGCTCCGAGTTCAAATCCTGGACGGGGTAATTGCATTTCACTTAGCGCTAATACTTAGCTCTCCCTCCAGCTATGGGCAAATAGTAGGGCAGACTGGGCTCTTTAACCTTGGTTAGACAACCGGTCTAGGAGAAGGAAAACTCTGAATTCAAACCTGTTAAACTCCGCTTAAGAAATTGACCTTCTGTCACATCCTGCTCGAGCGGAGGGGTTGATAAATATATATATATATATGTATTTACCCAACCCCTCCATACAAGCAGGATCCTGCTCGTGTGGAGGGGTTGGATAAATACATATATGGTACAATCTCTTTTTTTTCTTACACTACATTATGTGATACATTACATAATCTATTTTGTCTCTCACTTGGCAATATCTTTTCTCATAAATAAATGACCGGATCCTAATTTACTGATGCACAGACATTGTTGCAAATGTTATCTATAAACTTTCAACTCCCTCATATTACGCACCAATATGATTGTCCCAACCCTATTGCCCTTATGGCAACCCACCAAACCTTTTTAATAATATTTGTGCTAGAAGACAGTGGCTGAGGGTCTTAGTGTCCTGAGTATGACGTTAAACTCTATCTGATGGTAAAGTTCTAATTCTGGAGCTCTGGAGAATGTGGAGTACCTCTTCATAACCATTACTCCCAGGTCCACTAATCTGGTGTGGTAGTACCTATTAGGGTCCCATCTATGGGATAAATAGAAAAACATGAGTTTTAAAAAAAATCAGTTTTTTTTTTTTAAATCTGTTTTTTTTTAAAACAGATTGAGTTTTAAAAAATAAATTGTGTACCCATCAAGAATGAATAAAACACAAACGTTTTTGACATAAAATGACCCAATGAGTTAACATGCCGTAAAAAACAACCAACCATTGTACTGGGTGTGACATTAAACTATCTGATAGTGAAGTTCAAGTTCTGGAGCTCAGGAAATATTGAGTACTCTGTTCATCACCATTACTCCCAGGTCCACTCTGACCCAGAGAGGCAGTACCTGTTAGGGTCCCATCTATGGATTAGATAAAACAAAATGAGTTTGAAAAAACAATAAGTTTGAAAAAAAATGTCTTTGGCATAAAATAATCCAACAAGGGTTGAATTGTCATAAAATCCAACCAACCACCCAACCTCCTAGACTTTCTCTTCTTTCATTGCATTGGATGCACTCTCCGTCTCTCTCTCTCTCTCTCTCTCTCTCTCTCCTCTCTCTCTCTCTCTCTCTGTTATTTATTACCCCAAATGAATGACAGTCTCCCCAAATTACTGATGCATGGATATTGTTGCAGATGTTCTTCATAACCTTTCAACTTCCTCACATTGCTTCTTCCTCTCACCCCCACAGGTGACTTTGATTTATTAAGCCCCCCCCCCTCCATAGAGACCATGTTACACATATCATCAACTTCATTTCACTTTTGACCTAAAATATCAAAATGAATGCACTGAGTGACCTGTGAAACAGTCCTATTCCAAGTTAAAAGCAATTTATTTGTAATTTAGGTAAATTCATGTCCAAGAAATTGAGAACCTTTTTTTTATTTAATGGCATATCAACCTTCATGTGTTATTTTATGCCAAAGCAATCCTTGTAGATGTTCACTTGTGGTATTACTGTGTTTCCTTGAAAATAAGACCTACCTGCAAAGTAAGACCCAGTGTGATTTTGTCAGGATGATTTTAATATAAACCCTCCCCTTAAAATAAGGCCTGGTTGAGAGCAATAACATTCCAGAAGAGGATGATATGATCATTTTTTAATGAATTGTCGTTAATGAGGTTTTGATGAATAGAAGAACATGTTGATAGTAAATAAACATAGATCATTTTTCGTAATTTCTGTTTATTTAGAAATTTTGTAATTTTCTACTTATATGAAGTATAAGACATTCCCTGATAAATGAGCCCTAGTGTTATATGTGGGAGTGAAAATTAATATAAGCCCTGTCTTATTTCAGGGAAACAGTATTTAACTCATGGCTCGGGGGATGAAGGAGTTCATACCTTTCCCAAGGGTATTACTCCAAAAGTGAACATAATAACTTACTATGATCTCACAGTCCAGCATGTTAGCCACAATACCATGAGGACTCCCCTTCCCATAAAATGAGGCAGACAGAAAGAAGACATTAAAAAAAAAACCAAATGTTTGGTTGGTTGATTGGCATGTCAACTCTTATTGGGATATTTTATGCAAAAGTCCATTCAACAATTATGATTTCCAATTATATACAGTACAAAATTATATCTTCGCAATCATTCTAAATGGTTCTAGTCAAATTCCACCATAGTAAATTCCACCATGGTAAATTCCATCTTTTGAATAGGTAAACACATCATATTTAGTTGTAATATCAATGTTTTAAGAGCCAATATATTAAAGAATGTATTTTCCCAACCCCCTTTTGCCATAAGCAGGATGCCATCATCAAGAAATAGTGACAGCATAGATTTGTTTGACTCTCTCGGCCATTGCTCTTGGTAAGTCTTCTAGATGGTATCCAGTGTCTGCACCAAATTGATGAATGTAAGTTTTTACTGGTCAGCCAACACTGGTGTGTGCATGTGTAAGAGTCCATAGGAGAATGTTGCTTATGAGTTCGTCCTTAATTCTAACCTAACATATCATATCTGCCTAACATATCATGGATTTTTCGTAAGATTGGACATCACTGGCCATACAACTGTTGTTTTGTGAGGTGAAGAAAAATACTAGTCAAAATCATTAATAATAATGACATGTATTCAGTGCTAAACAATAGAAATTGTTGTATGTGTATGTGTGTGTGTGTGGATATGTGTGTGTGTGCATGCACACACATGTGTGTGTGTGTGTGTGCGTGTGTGTTGGGTTCCTGTCCGGCTATTATTGAAATAAGTGCATAATTTTGTGTATGTTGTAATTTCAGACAGTAGACCGGCTCGTACAAGCCTTTTATTTGTTTTTGTTTTTTGTGTTTTTTTTTTATTTTTATTTGTCATTTATTTATTTATTATTTTTTTTTGCACAATAAATTTTCACATTCACTATCACTAGGATAGTGAATGTGAAAATTTATTTACTTTGTCGTTAATTGTTTTATTTTCGTAGTTTTATCTGGAAATACATATATACACACAACTGCCCTTTATATATGGATAGATTAATTTTTTTTTGGGGGGGGGGCTTTTTCTATTTTTTAAAAAAATACTGAAAACAGCTGTCATTTTTCATGTTTTAAAATGTCCAAAATTGCCCCAAATTTTAACCTCTGTAAAGAGGACCCCTTGTGTTTTGTGATCTGTGCTGAAGATGGTTTTGATCTTTTGTCAAAATTGTTCATTTTGTTGTTTTGATATTATTTTGGAAGGGAAAAATGGAAGAAAGGAATTTTAAGAATTCAATAGGATATGCACTGTTGAAGGGAGGAGAAAAGAAGACAAACATGTATATGGTTGCATGTGATGTGTGTAAGTATTATCGGAAATCTGGTTGGGAATTATCTCCACCTGCCGCTAGAGGGCGGAGAGCCAACATACGATGTTGGCGCCAGAATCAAAACCTCTCTTATCAGGGAGCAGTTACCAGGGGAGAGACGCTAAAATAAGCGCTCCCATCACCTTGCCCTTAACCAGCATACCACTGAAGGCCGTTTCAACAGCATACTTATCAGAAGGCTGAGGAATGAGAACAGACTGGACGAAGCGTCTTAACAACATTCAAAACCAGCGAGTAGAACACCTTTCTAGCGCAGTTCACCAAGAACTTTTTATTGCACCTCTCAGATAAGTCCTGTAGCAAATGCCATTAAAATTTGCAACAATTCTCTACTTTTTGATAATACATGTGTCTGCATTTTATATTCGTGTTTGTTTCCTTCTTTCGTCCGAACAATAACTGTTAAGTATCTGGCCGGCATCCTTAGTTCCAGTTGTAGTAAATAAGTAAGCAAGCCAATAAGAATCCGTTGTTATAGTATTCTTTGTAAGTCCGACGTCCAAGAGAATCCAAGTGTCAATGAGTTAAGATTAGAATCAGGCTTCTATTAATACAACAACAGCAGCAGCAGCACTGGACAATAGGAATCCTCGGTGGTCACGTGGTAGTCAACGAGTCTATATTTAGGAGTGACCATTTACCCCATGCCTTATATTACAAAAATCCAACAATAACCACTAACGGAGAATAAGGGCTCCAACAAAATCCCATAAATACTCTTAGTATTTGCATGTATGTGTGTGTGTATGTGTATGTGTGCGTGTGTGTTTTTATATGTATATGGTTGCATGTGATGTGTGTATGTCAGTGTATGCATGTGTGTGTGTGTATGTGTGTGTGTGTGTATGTCTGTATGTATGTGTGTGCATACACCTATTTCTATGTGTATATGGTTGCATGTGATGTGTGTATGTCTGTGTATGTGTGTTTGCGTCTATGTGTATGTGTGTATGTAAAAGTGGGACGTTCATTTTTACTATCTGCTTATTGCAACTTCTTAGAAGTTCAAAACTCTAAATAAGGAAAGTAGGTATTAAAATAATAGGAGCTTCCCATGTGAGCGATGTTTGATAAGTGCTCCACTCTTTCAGCCTTCTACCAGACTATACAAAGTGTTTATGATATCTATAGTATTAATATAACAGAATGATTTATGACAAAACTAAGTTATCTATACATATATAAAGGACGGTTGTGTGAATCTGTATGTCCAGAGGAAACTTTGAAAATAAAACAATTAATGACAAAGTAAATATATATACACATCAAATATCACCAGTCTTGGTTTTTGAGAAAAAATAATGAAGATTTATATTATTGAATACATTTAAAAATTAAATAGTATTATAAAATAACGTTAAAATTCTACTCGGCCATTTTCAGCGTTTCTTGCTAAAAAGTAAACAAATGGAAGCTCAATCAATTTTTTCATTTCATTTTTTTCATATCAAATCTACATTTTTACTGATTCAAAATTGTAATAAATATTTCATTGTACAGGATAAACAATCGTTTATTTAAACTATTTTTTATTATTCAATTTTTATGGAGAGTTTTAGAATTAATCCCTTAGTTACATTTGACATTACGGTGAGTGGATATTTAACTTTTAAACAAATACAAAATTCTTTCTAATAAGATGTGTGATTTTTAGATTTTTTTTCCAGACTCTCCACTGCTTCCAGGCTGTGCCCGTTGATGACAATGTTTGGAGGGGTGTCTACACTTTTATCTTATTTAGACTTATGGTAAGCCCGAACTCCTTGCAAGCCTGTATGAGTCGACTGACAAACTGTTGCAGATCGTGCTCAGTGTGTGACATTAAGGCTGCGTCATTGGCGATTAGCATTTTCCGATTGAGGACCTTCGTGACTTTGGTCTTAGCTCTAAGACAAGCGATGTTGAGCAACTTGTTGTCAGCTCTGGTGTGTATGTAGACTCCCTCACTGCAGTCCTTGAAGGTGTACTGGAGAAGCAAGGAGAAAAATATCCCAAACAGCGTAGGTGCAAAGACACAGCCTTGCTTCACTCCACTACTGGAAATGTCTCGGATGTTGCACCATTAAAACAAACTGTGCTGTGCATGTTTACATGGAAGGAGTTAATGATTCCTAAAAGTCTGGGTGAGCAGCCTATTTTCCGTAGCAGTTTGAAAAGTCCACTTCGGCTGACCAGGTCAAATGCCTTCGTTATGTCTATGAATGCGGTGTAGAGTGGCATCTGCTTCTCCTGGCACTTTTCCTGCAGCTGGCGTAGTGAGAAGATCATGTCCACAGTTGTCCGGTTTGCTTGAAAACCACACTGTGACTCCAGATAGATGCGAGATGCAAGAGTCTGCAGACACACCAGTGTAACACGAGCAAAGACTTTTCCAACTATGCTGAGGAGAGAAATGCCCCGCTAATTGTTGCAGTAACTCCGATCTCCTTTGTTCTTGTATAAGGTGACGATGGTAGCATCCCGCATGTCCTGAGGGATGTGTCCTTGTTCCCAGCAGCTGCAGAGTAGTTTGTGTAGTGGTTCGAGCAGCACTGCCTTCCTGCTTTTTTTTTATGCTGGTATGCCATCACTCCCAGCTGCTAAGTTGAGTCCACTTTGCGTCAATGGAGGCTTCATCTTTAGGCAGCGTCTTGTTTGTGATAACTTTTTGGAGACTGCCTAGGAAGTGCTGTGTCTTTTCTGTGTTGCCTATACAGCACGTGTTGATGTGTGGTCGACCCCTCCTTCTTGCACGGTGTATCTTTCTGGGTGTCATTCGCACTCTGCTGACAACCATACCTAATAAGTTTGTTACAATCCTTAAAATCAAACTTCCGCCCACACATCTTCCCCCCCCATCGACTCCTGAGATTCCAAGTACTAGACTGATTGTAAATGGAAAGGGTACGTGATTAGATATCAAACATTCTTCGAGATAGATATTTTATCAGTATCACTGATTCATAGCAGAACCATAGGTCACTCAGCCAAAAATATATTTCTCTGACCCTTGACCCTTGATCTATACTTGAAGATACAATACATTGAAATCAGATTCTTTTTTATGATACTTATATAGCTTCAGGTTTGATACGTTTTTTAACACAATTTGTATGCTGTGTTACACTAATATAGAAACCCACAAAAAAACCAAAAAAAAACCCCAAAAAACAAAGATGTTTATAATATAGATAAGAAGATTAATTACTAAAAAGAATTCTATTATGATCGTTGTGAAGGATTGAATCTTTTATTCTGCCGGAAAAGTTTTCTATAACATTGTGGGACCATATTACCTTTAGGCACCCCTTTTTGATCTCAATTAAGAAAGGACATGTTTTTCCTTTACACTGTCAATATCCAGTTGTTTGTTAGGGGTTAAGGTTAGGGGTTAGGGTTAGGGGTTAGTTTTATAATTTTTTTTTTAAATCTAAAAATCGTCTGTTAAAACAACGGTGTAGATGAAAAACATGTCCTTTCTTAATCGAGATCAAAAAGGGGTGCCTAACGGTCATATGGTCCACATTGTGATATGACCATCAGCAATTTGTCACTTGACATGTCTCTTTCATTACATACAAAAAAAAAGTCTTGTAAAATATACAGTAAAAAATGCAGTATAAAATTCAACCAATTAAATGGCTGTGCAATTACAAGGTCATGCGACTTCTGATTAAAATGCTGACACATTACAATGTTTGTAGTGAGGTATCTTGGAATTTGCACACAGTTAATTATACTATTTTTTTTGGTTTTGAAAAAAAGACATCTTAAAGAAGCAGCTCATATGTTGGGCTGTAGTGACCTCTTGAATAGACCAAGTATAGAGGTGAACACAATATGAGAACCAATCATTAAAAAGGCTAAATCAAATAGTTTTTAAAAAATAAATTACTTAAAAATAAAAATATTAAAAAAAGACTGATGTCATTGGATTTTACGCCGTTGTACAGGAAACACCAATAAACATTATTTATCCATTTTAAAAATATTTTTTTTTTCTAAGGGATTGTGATTCTTCTCATGACACATGCTGGAATGATAAGCGTGCAAAAACAATGACGTCAACTTTTGAATAAGGTCTTCAAAAGTTATTCAACGCCTGTTTGATCAACAGTCAAACTATTAAAAATGATTTCCCAGGCTGGGTCATTAGTATGCTCAGATACACAGGGAACACCTGAGGAAGACCAGAGAATACAGTGGCTGAAACATTGTGTTTATACATACCACGATAAGCAAAAAATTGATTTTCTCTTCAGTCTTTTTTTGTCCTCGACTGCATTTTGTACTTCTTTCTATAACTGAAAATGCTGATCCACAAATTTCACAAGAAAACGGCTTGCCTCTTTTTAAAAAATGTTTTTTAACAATTTTTAGAAACCAAGGGGCTCCTACCCTGGGTTAACACTTGATTCCTTTATGAATAGTATTTGTATCCTAGGGATTGTTTTAGGATGGAGGATGTTCCTTTGATAGCTGCTATTTGTACTTCATAGCAACTTGGTTTACCAGGTATTATTTCAAGGTATTTTTTAAAGTTTTGCTTGACCAACCCGGTTCACCCTACCACAACAGGTATGATATTGATTTCTTTCAATGACCAAGTTGTTTTTAGGTCATTCTTGAGGTCTTGGTATTTTGTTATTTTTTCACGCTCGGCTCTATTGAGGCTCCAATGTGTGTTTGAATGTGTCTTTTGAAACAAATTGATACCACAATAAAGATGAGGATAACAGTTTGAAACATCAAGATTATTCAGCTAATTATACATTGTGGATTTTTCACAATTTGATATGGACGGCTTTACATTTGGGTTGGTATTACAATGATGATACAGAAAATGGAATTGACAAATTGGGTTCAAGTTTCAATCAGGATCATTTGTGAATAATTATCAAAGCATTTTGTGCAGCTTTTCCGAGGTAAATCCTTTAGGACTCTCCTTTTCAAAGCTGCACACAACCTTTCACTCCGATATCTAGCTTGGTACTGAAGTCATACAAGTTGGAACATTTCTTTACTTTCTTGTATTCTTCTTCTGGCGTCTTTGATATCTTTTAGCGTCTCTTCTAACATCTGGATTTCGTCTTGGTGGTCGGTCGCACTTAACTCATTTCTTCTTCTATATCAGTCTTGTTACCAAGACATTCACCAACCACAAAAACGTATTATTTTCATAAGGTTTTATTTACTTAACTAAACATTTCATGTAACTAAACATCTGACTAACATAGTGCGCGTATGCAGTGAGTTCCAGTTAAGGCAGTACATCTTCTCTGCCTGACGTCTAAACTGAAACTGAGGACCCAACCAGGTCCCACATGACTTCACATATTTCGCGGGATTTCTGTACTATTCCATGGAAAGTCCTGCCCGTGATATGAAAAGGGCCATCCCTTTAGAAATACAGAGGATTAACAATAATCTTATGCAACCACATAGATTATGTAACACATGGTGCCGGGCAGGAATAAGTATTGCATTAGCAATCGCAGTCAACATTTTAAAGCCTCTTAATAAAGATTTTTAAACATACAAAAAATTCTTTAAGAACATACTCAGTATGAGCAACAACTCACTGCTTTCTCTGTTGGTTGGGCTTAAGAATACACTAACTACACTTCTGCAGAGGGCTAACCCCCCCCCCCTCCAATGGGACCATCTGTGGCTATGGGTAGCCACCTGTAATGCTTAAGGATAGAATCCTGTTAATTAAGCAGCCCATGACATGCAACACTCCACTTCAGCCTTTACTTAGGATAGACGGACAGTTTGATCAATCGGCTGGTCACGTAAAGTCCTAGCACCTATATGATTGTCCCAACCCTATTGCCAGTATGGCAAGCCCCCAATCCTTTTTATCATATATGTGCTAGAAGGTGGTAGTTCAGAGTCTTAGTATCCTGAGTATGACGTTAAACTCTATCTGATGGTGAGGTTCCAGTTCTGGAACTCTGGGGAATGTGGAGTACCCCATCATCACCATTACTCCCAGTCCACTCTGACCCGGAGTGGTAGTACCTGTTTGGACATAATGAAAAGATGAAAAAAAGGAAAGAAAAAAAAAAGGAGTGAGAGAGAGTTAAATCAAGATTATTATACTTTTTACATATTGAACTATATATCGCAATAGCTCTTAAGTAAAAATATCAAACGTAATAATTAAATTATCATCATACTGTGGTATATCCACAGGTCCTGCTAGTTCAGTTATAATGTAGGAGTGAGTAGCAGATGATTGCATCCTTCTCCTGATCTTAGAGCCTCTTTATATACTTCCTCTTTTCTAATGTAGACATTCCAGTGAAGCTGAGCTGATGATAAAACATCACCATCCTATTTTAATATAAGTATTTTAATATATGACCATTTTAATAGAAAATATGTTTGTTATTCAGTTGAGTTTCCTGCATTCTTCTTTTTACAGTTTGAAACTTACATTCATGAGCACAATCGACATTTTCTCAAAAAGGAAACCTTTATATGAAGAGCTAACCACCTATGGGCAAATATTAGGGCAGTCTGAGATCTTTATTTTTGGTATGGCAACCAGTCTAGGAGAAGGAAAACTCTGAATTCAAACCTGTTAAAGTCTGCTTAAAAATGAACCCTGTGTCACATCTGTAAAATAATATAGACAGGAGGAGAGCCAGGAATGTAATAGTGACGTGTAAATAAGCACGGAAAAGTCTTTAAAAGGAAAATAAGAATTACGAATAGATTAGAATGGAAAAGTTTAAGGATGAATCATCAGAAGGCCACATGATATTTTTCTATTGGAGAAGAACTGACACATCACGAAGTAGGAGAGAGGAAGTGTGAGAGGTGAGAATGTGAGGGGAGTCTGGTATGATGTGTTGACAGAGTGAGACATGGGCTCTTTCTCTCGGCAGTTGTGACTTGGGGGAAAATAAAAATCTCATGAGAAAAAGAAGTTGCCTTGTGTTATTACTAAAAACTATCAATGGCACAAGGCAAGATGTCCCGCAGCATCCCAAGTTGGTTTCTAGATTTTAAACAGCGCGGAATTATCAGCCAGCAACCGGATTCAAACTCTCCACATAGCACAGAAGATGAGATAAGTATTATTTCTACTATCAACACATCATCCCTCCATTCCGACATGAAAGCCATAATGTCACAACATCATGCTAGGAGCTGATGGTAGGTGTGGTGCTCCACCCCAGACACAAAAACAATCTCCTTGGTCTAGCACTAGTGAAAAGGGGATAGACTCCATCGTTGTCTGGCTGATACCAACATTAGGCCACCCTGCCAAGGGTTGGTAAATACAAACATTCTCAAAGGAATTGCTTCAAAGGAAACAATGGAAACTAGGTGTTTTGAAATAGAACAGTGCACATGATCACAATGTAGTATAAGTTGGCAGGGTGGCCTAATGTCGGTATCAGCCAGACAATGATGGAGTCTATCCCCTTTTCACTAGTGCTAGACCAAGGAGATTGTTTTTGTGTCTGGGTGGAGCACCACACCTACCATCAGCTCCTCACTTTACCACACAGATCCTTGTGCTACTCATGTACTGAGTTGACGAGGGCTGGTATCAAACCTGGAATTTTGGGGTATCTAGGCAGATGCTCTACTGACTGAGCTAAACGGCCTGAGATTTTTACATTCTCAGAGGTGCCCATGATGTAATGGTTATCGTTGTAGGAAATGGACATGTCCAAATCCTGGACAAGGCTAGTTGCATTTCACATAGTTCTAATATCCTTGGGAAAGGTATGTGTTGGATTATCAGAGGTATAAACTGTATGAAAATTCACCACTTTTATTTATAGACTTTCACAAATAGCAGCAGCAGGCAGTTTCAATAAAATGGGCCAATAAGAAATCAGCCCAGAAAAGCATTTCAGCATTTAAGATTTTTTGCAACTAACCTGAAATCAGTTCCTAAATACCAGACAGACTACAACCTGGAAACCCTCTGCTACAAGTACACTCTTGTTCTACCTAGAATTTCAAGGACTATGACTGGATTCTCTGCTACAAGTACACTCTTGTTCTACCTAGAATTTCAAGGACTATGACTGGATTCTCTGCTACAAGTACACTCTTGTTCTACCGAATTTCAAGGACTATGACTGGATTCTCTGCTACAAGTACACTCTTGTTCTACCTAGAATTTCAAGGACTATGACTGGATTCTCTGCTACAAGTACACTCTTGTTCTACCAAGAATTTCAAGGACTATGACTGGATTCTCTGCTACAAGCTCTTGTTCTACCTAGAATTTCAAGGACTATGGCTGGATTCTCTGCTACAAGTACACTCTTGTTCTATTTCAAGGACTATGACTGGATTCTCTGCTACCTAGAATTTCAAGGACTATGACTGGATTCTCTGCAAGTACACTCTTGTCTCTAGAATTTCAAGGACTATGACTGGATTCTCTGCTACAAGTACACTCTTGTTCTACCAAGAATTTCAAGGACTATGACTGGATTCTCTGCTACAAGTACACTCTTGTTCTACCTAGAATTTCAAGGACTATGACTGGATTCTCTGCTACAAGTACACTCTTGTTCTACCTAGAATTTCAAAGACTATGATTGGACTTTCTACTACAGAGACTTCATCCCTTTTCTACCTTTGGATTTACCAATAGGAGACCTAAATGCTTAAAATGGCGCCCAGAATCATAACAATATGAATCCAACTATTTCTCCAGTTATGGATAAATATTAGGGCAAACAGAGCTCTTTACCTTTCTTTAGTGCAACCAGTCTAGGAGAAAGAAAACTCTGAATTCAAACCTGTTAAAGTCTGCTTAAAATTGACCTTGTGTCACATCCTGCTCATTTGGGGTTGGTAAATACATAGCCTGGATGATTTGACATGGAATTACCCACAAGGAAAGTCAAAAATTATCTGTACTTTTGCCATAACATATCTTTATTATGCATTCTGCGAACATGTGCTAATAGTTGGCACTGTCATAGTCATGTGATCAAAGTTTAGGCCTGATTGCGCCATTTTTCTTGCTGTCTAAAGACAGCAATGTAAGAATAGTCTGCAAGATTAACATGCTAGCTATCATTTTCTAACAGACATCCCATTCTTTTTCTTAGTACAAATTAAACATTCTCTGTCTCCAAGGGTAAGAGAATAGATAAAAAAGTAATTTTGGGTATGATGTTAAATTGCATCAACAAGGGTTGTCATGCTGTAAAATCCAACCAACCAACCAACCAACCAACCAACCAGTCTGTCTCCCAGGGTAAGAGAATAGATAAAAAAGTAATTGCTTGCTTAAATATAGACTTATGTTCTAGTTCAGGTATACCGGCAGGATATTTTTCTAATGTGCCACGGACCAGAACCGTTTTGTTCCATATTATTATTTGTTTACAATCCTCGAAAATATTGTTTGAATATAAAATTTGGTACAATTTGTATGTTACATTTTATATATATTATGATAATTTTATATTTATTATGATAATTATCAAAAAAATACACCCTCTGGGCACAAGTATTTATATTTTAATATGATTAAATATTATGCTGAATTAAAAAGACTAATGAAATTAAATAATACACAAAAGAATCACACTTATTTTTACTTTATTCTGATTGATTTCAATATAAAATTATACATAGGATTGATTTTAATATGTTGATAGGATAAAACAACAATATTAGAAATCAATAATACCAAGTAATTATCTATTTAACACCATATACTATGTAAACATTTATTTCTTAATGATATATAACACACATTGCAGGATTTTAAACACATAAATAACATAGGCTGTTTTGAGGCAAATCTATCTCAGCTAGTTTCCTTTATGGAGATATAGTTAATAAATAACATGCTAATTAAGATTAGATAATGATTGTTTGATAACCATTGAGAATATAACGTGAATAACTTAAGGAAATTGCGACATAGGTGCTGACATAGTTTCTGTTACAGACTGACAGACACCGAATCTCCATTATATATAGAGTTGTGAAACTGGAAACATGCCACTTACCAGCAGTCAACAACTTCTCTTTTATACTACTGAGCTTAAAGGCAATCACATGTACACACATCTGCACTCCTGCACATATGTGAAGTTATCCCTTCATTGCCATTACTCCCAGGTCCACTCTGACCGTAGCACCTATATGATTATCCCGCTCCTATTGCCTTTATAGAAAACCCCCAATCCTTTTTTATCATATATGTGCTAGAAGGTGGTGGCTGAGGGTCTTAATGTCCTGGGTATGGTGTTAAACTATATCTGATGGTAAAATTCCAATTCTGGAGTCTGGGGAGTGTGTAGTACCCCTTCATCATCATTACTCCCAGGTCCACTCTAACCTGGAATGGTAGTACCTATTAGGGTCCCATCTATGGGTTAAATAGAAAAAATGCATTTTTTTTTAAATTGAGTTTGAAAAAAAAATTTGAATACCATCAAGAATGAATAAGAGGAAACATCTTCGACATAAAATAACCCAACAAGGTTTGACATGCCGTAAAATCCAACAAATAAACAAACAAAAAAAATCTTGAGTTTGAAAAGTTTTTTTAAAATACCATCAAGAATGAATAAGAGAAAACATCTCTGGCATAAAATAAACCAACAAGGGTTGACATGCCATAAAATCCAACCAACCAACCAAATGCATATGCACACTGAAGTAAGATATTTAAGTAAGTTGAAATAAGAACTCATAATGTTTGATATCTAGCAAATTATCTGCTACACTGGCCTGCAATCCTCTCTGAGCAACAGGCCATAAGATAGAACAATAACAAAGATATGGAATTATAAATAGAAACTGATAGGCCTGCCAGAGAGTGAGATAAAAAAAAAACACTATTTGATGGCAGGGCTTCAGCCATACTCCAAGAACAGAAGGAAAGTGAAGTGGTTGATAGAGGCAGGGAACCAATGGTAATTAAAACTATGGCTAGACAAGAGACAGGCTGTTGCAAAAAGACTGGGTGAAGGATATCGGTTGTTGATGAGATTCAGTTCAGGTAGGTAAGTAGATAGGTAGGTTGGTAGATATCTGGGAATATAGAGGTTGATGGTTGAATTTGTCTGGAAAGAAAAAGAACAGATAAAAAAATATTAGTAAAAGGTTAACTAGGGCAGGATTGGGGGGGGGGCTGAGAAAGGGCGGGAAGAATTTTGGATTAGATTAAGTTAGGGTAGGGTAGGCAAGGTTGGTTTTATGGCATGTTAACCCTCATTGGGTTATTTAATGCTGAAGTCAATCTTTTTTGCAAGCAATTATGCCTCCAAGTAACTAATAATAATAATAATTAATTTATACACAACTAGCAGGACCTGTGGATATACCACAGTATGATAATTTAATTATATATTACAACATTTGATATGTCTATTTAAGAGCTATAGGTAAATAGTTCAATATCTAAAAAGTATAATAATCTTGATTTAACTCTTTCTCAATTCTTCCTATTTCTTTTCTATGTAGCTTATCCTTTTCCTTCCCTTTTTTCTTTATAATAAAAAAGGAATGATCAGGGGGTTCATACAAAGGGTATTAGTCTGAACATAATAGTGCAATTGGAGTTTGAACTCACTCACTTGGACGTAGTCCAGCATATTAACCACAATGTCATTCCTATCTAATACATTTGCCACAGTTATATAGTTTCAAGTATTCCTATCTAATACAAATAATTTGCACACAGTTATATAGTTTCAAGTATTCCTATCTAATACAAAATAATTTGCACACAGTTATATAGTTTCAAGTATTCCTATCTAATACAAATAATTTGCACACAGTTATATAGTTTCAAGTATTCCTATCTAATACAAATAATTTGCACACAGTTATATAGTTTCAAGTATTCCTATCTAATACAATAATTTGCACACAGTTATATAGTTTCAAGTATTCCTATCTAATACAAATAATTTGCACACAGGTAATTTGGTTTCAAGTATTTGTATGGTTTCAAGTATTCCATCTAATACAAAATAATTTGCACACAGTTGTATAGTTTCAAGTATTCCTATCTAATACAAATAATTTGCACACCATTATATTTCAAGTATTCCTATCTAATACAAATAATTTGCACACAGTTATATGGTTTCAAGTATTCCTATCTAATACAAATAATTTGCACACAGTTGTATGGTTTCAAGTATTCCTATCTAATACAAATAATTTGCACACAGTTATATAGTTTCAAGTATTACTATCTAATACAAATAATTTGCACACAGTTGCATGGTTTCAAGTATTCCTATCTAATACAAATAATTTGCACACAGTTATATAGTTTCAAGTATTCCTATCTAATACAAATAATTTGCACATGGTTTCAAGTATTCCTATCTAATACAAATATTTGCACACAGTTATATAGTTTCAAGTATTACTATCTAATACAAATAATTTGCACATAGTTTCAAGTATTCCTATCTAATACAAATAAACAGTTATATAGTTTCAAGTATTCCTATCTAATACAAATAATTTGTATTCCAAGCAAATATGAATAATTTTCAAACAGTTGTATTTAATATATAGATAGGACTTTAACAGATACTACCACTTGAGGTTAGAGTAGGCCTCTCATAATGAAGAGGTACTCCTTACTCCTGAGAGCACCAGAACTGAAGCTACTCCACAGGATGCAGTTTAGAGTCATATCCAGGAAACTCTTTTTTGGTGGACTCTTATTCCTCTAAACCGGCTTGTTTAGCTTAGTCGGTTGAGCGCTCGACTAGAAACCACAAGGTTCTGAGTTCGATACCAGCCCTCATCAACTCAGTGTATGAGTAGCACAGGGATCTGTATGTGTGGCACTCCAACTCAGACATTAAAATAATCTCCTTTGTCTAGCACCAGTGAAAAGGTGATAGACTCCCTCGCTGTCTGGCTGATACCAACTTTAGACAACACCAACTCCTCCACCTCAACCTCCTCCTCCTCCGCCTCTAAAGGTGATAAATAGGATATAAAAATGACTTGTAATAATATGATATGATAAACTCTATAAAAGGATGTAATAATAATCATTTATAATAATATAAATATATTCATAATGAATATAAATATATTTTGTGGAGGCGTAGGTGTAATGGTTAGAATCATAGGAAATGGAGTCATAGTTCAAATCCTGCATTTCACATAGCATTAATACTCTTGGGAAAGGTATGAATCCAACTACTCTCCCTCCGGTTATGGAAAAATAGTAGGGCAGACTGGACTCTTTATTCTTGGCTAGGTAACCAATCTAGCAGAAGGAAAACTCTGAATTCAAACCTGTTAAACTTCACTTAAGAAATTGACCTTGTGTCGCATCCTGCTCGTACAGTTGGTTGGTAAATATATATATATATATATATATGATGTAATGAATATGTAAATACCTTGGTGCCCCCTCACTATAATCTGATTGGACAGTGTCATGTATAAATATTCGACACTTTGTAGTACCAGCACCTAAGCCTACCAGCCTAAACTTACTTGCCAGACTACACCACGACTGCTCGGAAGACGAACTACTATTCGACGCACCAACTACTACTGCGATAATATACCAAATACCAACTTCATAATATATCCCTTAACCCGGATATATCAATATATAAACACTATGAATAGAATGTAAGTTGATATTAAGGTTAATAGTCATTAGAGTAAGCCTTTAAAGCTTAAATAAATGCCCTCTCCTTCAAAGCCCAATGGACTGTTAGTGAAAATTAACACCATGATCCCAGGGGGTCATCACCCCCATGCAACATCTGACCCCTTGATTTAAAGGTGCAGGGCTGGGTTTATTGCCTTAAGGAGTAATGCTGAGGGGGTTCATGCATTTTTTATGCCTGCGATTCCATGAGCTTCGGTTCGTGGGTGGCCCCAGATGAATTGAACCTTGTATCTGACTGGCATAAGTGGGATGCACAGTAAATATTGCACTAATAACATGGGCTGTTTTGAGGCAAATATAACTCAGATTTTCATAGAGAGATCGTTAATTAATAAGATTTATTCTATGAAAAATGAGGTAACTATGTTGTTGTTTGTTTACCTTTGATTTATTCTTAATATTTCAAGATAAAGATCTCTTCATCAAAGATTTCTGAAGGTCCAGAGCTGTTAGCTTTCGGCTATGTTCTGTCCATTCTGTTGTATGATTGTCTTCCTTGAAATTCTCTGTGTGTGTGTGTGTGTGTGTGTGTGTGTGTGTGTGTGTGTGTGAGTGTGTGTGTGTGTGTGTTTATGTGTGTCTGTCCAACAATGTCTTAGAATCATTCCAGGTTTGGCCTACCCTTAGTAATTTGTTTATTTGTGTGTTATTTTGTGTGTGTTCTATATATTATATAATGATTAAATATTCATTGATAAACTTTGGCAATTCCTGAGGGTATTGTGACGTAAGCAGTGATGTGGTTTCAATTACAGACAGACAGACAGAAACTGAATCTCCATTATGATAAGATAAGACCTTTATTTATTTTATATCTATTTTAAACTAATTGGCAGAAAAAAGAAAAGTTTCTTAACCTTTGCTATCAGTTTTGTACCCGTAAACTGGACAATATCTAAGTGCTATGAATAAATAGCTGACAAGAAAAAGATGGTGAATGTTGACTGGAGTGTATTGTTCCTCAGGGTCAAACAAATATTTTTACAGTGCAGCCTGAGGGACGGAGACTTACTTACCAATGACAGATAAACAACATCTATGTGTCAAGCTTTATGTGCTGGTTTACCCCAGGGCATATTTGCACTCTACTTGGCTGCGACCAGTGACTGGCTCTAGTCAACCCAGTCAGACAGTCAGTTAAACAATCTTAAAAGTAATTGACCAAGTGTAAGGGGAATTGTGATGATGACTAATACAAGATATTTTACTTGACTATATATGTTTTACAACAAAAGAAAGACCAAAAAAGAGATCTGAGTCTAACCTGCTTATACAGAAAGACATAAAGTACTAAATATTTAAAAAAAAAAAAAAAGGCAATTTGTTTTTAAGACATTATATATTTAATAGCGGGACCTGTGGATAATCTAATTATTACAACATTTGATTTTTTTACTTAAGAGCTATTGCAATAGTTCAATATGTAAAAAGTATAATAATCTTGATTTAACTTTCTCGCACTGTCTTTCTTTCTTTCCTTTTCATCTTTTCATTATGTTCAATTGAAACAGATTAGTGTTATCGCTTCTGCACGCTCACCTCCTTTCTCTATCTTTCCCTTTCTTTCTTTCTTTCTTTCTGTGTAGCATATGCCTTTTCTTCACTTTCTTTCTTTATAATCAAAATGATATGGTCCATTATTTAACTGAGGTGATGACAGTAAAAAAAAAAAAATTTGGTGGATAAGCAACAGCAGATAATCAGAATTTCCTTTTTTTAATTTCATCTTGGCTGATTTGGATGTCGCATTTTTAAGGCACATAAGTATCAATATATAGATCTTATAGTTATTTACCAAGTTTGTAGGGGTCGGTTTAGCTCAGTCAGTAGAGTGTCTGCCTCAGAACCACAAGGTTCCAGGTTCGATACCAGCCCCCAACAAGTCAGCATATGAGTAACACAGCTTGGATCTGCGTTGTATTTGGGGCGCTGATGGTAGATATGGTGCTCTACCCATGCAAAAACAATCTCCCTGGTCTAGCAGCTGTGAAAAGGGGATAGACTCCCTGCTGTCCAGCTGATACTAACAATTGGCCACCTATAGGTTTAGCTTAATTTTGTTAAATAGTCAAACTTATTGGTCACTCAGTGAGAAGCAGATTCACTAATAATGATCAGCAAGCTTAGCTGGCTCACAATTACACTATGCAATGTTCTTTCTTAGGTTTCTTTGTTTAATGGCATATCAATCTTTGTGGGTTATCTAATGCCAAAATTATCCTTGTAGAAGAACAGTAGTCATCGTTGGGGTGGCCTAATGTCGGTATCAGCCAGACAGCAAGGGAGTCTATCCCCTTTTCACTAGCACTAGACCAAGGAGATTATTTTAGCATCTGAGGTGGAGCACCACACCTACCATCAGCTCCCCACATTACCGCACAGATCCTTGTGCTATTCATACACTGAGTTGGCGAGGGCCAGTAGCGAACTAAGAACCTTGTGATTCTTAGTAGTGGTACTATTTAACTGGGGGTATATGGGGGTTCATACCTTTCCCAAGAGTATTTAGTCTGAAAGTGAATGTAGTAGTGCAACTGGAGTTTCAACTTGCTTACTGCAATATCGCATTCCAGAACATATATATATATATATATATATATATATATATATATATAAAAACACTATGAATAGAATGTAAGTTGATATTAAGGTTAATAGTCATTAGAGTAAGACTTTAAAGCTTAGATAAATGCCCTCTGCTTCAAAACCCACTGGACTGTTAGTGAAAATTAACACCATGATCCCAGGGGGTCATCACCCCCATGCAACACCTGACCTCTTGATTTAGAGGTGCAGGGCTGGGTTTATTACCTTAAGGGGTAATGCTGAGGGGGTCCATGCATTTTTTGTGTCTGTCATTCCATGAGCTTCGGTTCGTGGGTGGCCCCAGATGAATTGGACCTTGTATCTGGCTGGCATAAGTTGGATGCACGGTAAATATTGCACTAATAACATGGTGCTGTTTTTAGGCAAATCTAACTCAGATTTTCATCGAGAGATCGTTAATTAATAAGATTTATTCTATGTATTAATGATTTTGACTGATTATGTTATAAAAGAGTTTTATAATTTGCTTGAAGCATGGGGACTCCTCTTCTATGCAAAGTGCACAAACATAAGTATAGCTTAGGTTTGGCAAGAAGTTAGAAATAAGGTGCATCTAGTGTGGATTGAACTTACTATTTAGTAGTAATTGATATGCAAGCTAAGTTTGTTTACCATTACACCATCGCAAAGTGTTTGACTTTATCAATTTCAGCTAAAAAAATGAAACATAGGGGAAGTCCCTGTGGAGTATTAACATGCTGGACTGTGACATCCTAGTAATGTTACATAATCTATGCGGTTGCATAAGATTATTGTCAATCCCCTGTAATTCTGAGGGGATGAACCCTTTCATACCATGGCCGGGTCCTTCTATGGAAAATTACAGAAGCCTGCCAAATATGTGAAGTCACGTGGGACCTTTTTCAGAGTCCCCAGTTGGCAGTTAGACGTCAGACAGAGCAGTCGGCCTGATGCTCTGTCTAAAACTGTAACTCTGCATACGCGCGCTATGTTATGTCTGGGTTGGGGATTCGGAAATAAAGTAACATCAACGTAAATCGAAGTCTTGTGTTTATTACCTAAAAACTAACAATGACACAGGGCTTCTGATAACGAGAAATCCCCATAGAAGACCAGACCTGAAGTCCCCAAGAAAGTCAACACCACGCTAGACCAGACCAAGATAGATGATAGACGATCAGAATAGCAAAGCCGGCCAAAGAAAAGACGACTAGAAGCAAGAAGTAAGAAAAGGGTATACAACATGTATCGATTGGTACTGTGAAAACGTCAGTACGTAACAGTAAGCTAGTTCGAACTTTAGTCACATTATTACATTCCCTTTCAGACTAATACCTTTGGGAAAGGTATGAACCCCCTCACCCCCAGCTATGTGTCAACGGGGGGGGGGGTCTAACCCCTTTTCCTTAGTGCTAGATCAAGGAGATTGTTTTAGCGTCTGAGGCGGAGTGCCAAACCTACCATTAGCTTCTCACTTTACCGCTCAGATCCAAGCTGTGCTACTCATATGCTAAGTTTGGTGAGGGCCGGTATCAAACCCAGAACCATGTGGTTCCTAGTCAGACACTCTACCGACTGTTAAACAGGGCTTCTACAAGGAGGACTTTGGCATTGAATAACCCATGAAGGTTGATATGCCATCTAACAAATAAACCAAATCAGACTGTAAATAATGATTGTAGAAAATATTGAATGCTATTGATGAGATTTTCAGAAAGGTTTTTACATTCTTGCAATTGGTTTTACCTCCTCCGATCCCAACAGTGCTGTAGTTTGGATGGTCTCGATTCTTCTTCTGATTTCCAATTCACCCAAATTCTTTTCCAGAGCTTTGAGGACCATTCCAAGGGCACCAATTACAATTGGTACAACCATCACCTTCATGTTCCAAAGTTTCCTCAGTCCTCTGGCAAGATTATTATTATTATTATTGCATAACAAACTAAAACTACTGAACAACATTTGACAATTATTTTAAGCAAAGAATTTTTGTTCTGTCCAAATATCAGTTATATGTGTTACACCCAGAAAGAAAATTAATTTTTTGTTTCGTAATGTCATGATAATTGTATCCAAGTAATTAATTGTATTAATTCTGATGTATTAATTACCATATGTACAAAGACTTACTACAATGTTTAACCTAATTAATTAATTAGGGTTTCTCTGTATTTGTCAATTATTCAGCCTCAAAATGGCAATGAACATTTTGAAAGAATGCAGAAAAACTTCATCATCATCATCATCATCATCATCATCATCATCATCTTGTGCTAATAGCACGGAAATACATGACAATCTCTTGCCAAACGTCCCTATCATTCATTGCCCTTGAGAGGTCCTCTGCACAGCATCCAGTATCCATGCAGAGCTGGTCAATGTAGGTCTTTGCTGGATGGCTCCTGCTGGAACTGCAAAAGCTACCAGTTGACAAGTTCTCTTTTTCTTGTTAATCAATACTAGGTCTGGTCTTCTGGCTGGAATAAAGCGATCAGTCTTTATCTCAAAGTCCCAGAGAATTTTATGCGTTTCATCCTCAAGAACATATTCTGGTTTACGCTTATACCATTTTACTGTATGGTCAAAATTTTTTGTACAATTCCAAGTGGATCACCTTTCAAACCTAGTTGTGTCTAGCCTTGTATTCTCGTTGTGCTAGTTTGCTCCATTCGCTTCATACATGGTTTATTGTCTCATCTCTGTCACCACACACCCTATATTTGCTGTTTTGTTGTGTCTTATCAATTTTTGATTTGATATAATTTGTTCTTATGGCATTGTTTTGTGCTGCAATTATTAGTGACTCAGTTTCTCTCTTGAGGTTTCCTCTTCTTAACCATGTCTAGGTCTTTTCATGTGCAATCTCTCCAATTTGTCATTTGAAGTATCCATATAATTGTTTTTCTCCCCATTTCTGTTTTCTTGTTTTCATTGTTTTTTTTTGTTTGTCCATAATTTGCAGCTGCTGTTATTGGCTGCCAAAATTAATCTTTCCTTGCTCTTTTTTTTGTGTATTTTTCAAGTCCTTGGATTCAGGCATCTATGCAATCCTCTATGTTAGCAAGACCTCTTCCAGCTTCCTTTCTTGATACATATAGCCGGTCTCTATCATTTCTATGGTGTAATGCCTTGTGCATAGTCATTAATTTTCTTGTCTTTTGGTCAATCTGAGTTCCTCCTTTTGTAACATCATTGCTCTCATGTCAGAATAGAGTGATGATGTGTCATATAAAAATGTTTGTTGTATACTTATCTAATTTTCTGTGCTACTTGGAGAAGCTGGAATCTGGCCGTTGGATCTGATGTTGAATTGGCCGGCAATTCTTTGATGTTTTGCATTTGGAAGCATCTTGGGATGCTGGAGGACATTTTGACCATTTAAAGTTTTTAGTAATAACACAAGGCAACTTATTTTTTCTCTCATGAGATTTTTATTTCCCCCAATTCAAAACTGCCTTGAGTGTGAGCCACGTCTCACTCTGTCAACACATTGTCTCAAACTAACTCCACACTCTCACCTCTCACTCCTACTCCTCTGCCACATGACACATCTCGACCAATAGAAAAATACCATGTGGCGTTGTACTGACTCATCCTAAAAATTTTCCATGCTAATTTACATGTCACTGTTACATTTCTGGCTCTCCTCCACTATTGTGTTACACTTTGTCCATTTTAAGAATGGTGCAGAGTATCTTATAATGGGGACAGCCCAGGTATTTATTCCCTTGATGAGGTTTCTGCTGCAGAGCTTGGTTTCTAGGAGTTTTCTTGTTCTTCTTAGGTATTCTTTTTTTAACTTTTTCTTTCATTTCTGTTTGCTTGATGGTGTCCGCTTCTAAAATTCCCAAGTATTTGTAACTTTCCTTTTCTCTAATTGTTTTTATATTGTCCTGATTTGGTAGTCCATTGTTTCTCTTTCCACCTTTTTCGTGACTAGCATGGCTCATTTTTCAATTCCGAATTCCATTCCTATTTAGAGTTATAAAAAAACATGTTTAAAAAAAGAATTGAGTTTAAAGAAAATGAAAGTACCCGTCAAGTATGAATAAAACAAAAACCTCCTTGGCATGAAATGTCCCAACAAGGGTTGACATGCCATAAAATCTAACCAACCAATCAACTAACCAACCTTCCTATATCCTATCTGTATATTCCTATGGTTTATACAAGGATTTCCAGTTCTTTTTCATTTTTTGCAAAAATCTTGATATAATCTATTAATAATGGAGATTCGCTTCCGGTTTTTGTCTGTAAAAAACTACGTCACTGCTTACGTCACATTACCCAAAATCGTCATAACATAGAATAAATACACTCAAAATTTGAACATGCAGCATTAGACAGTCCTCATTGTTTTTTTTAAACAAGTTTTAATAAATACATGACTGGTATTATATATCTATATATAGTTTGTTTTATTTTAATACATATTTAAAGTTTACATTTCAAATTGTTTTATTTTTTAATCCTTTAATGAATTTGATGATTTTACTTACTTAGGATACAAACTCGCTGACATTGAATTTTTAACTCCCACCCCTCAGGCAATATGTTTCAAAAATCTATTTTTACATCGCCTGGAGGACATTTTTTATTTTGCTAGTCTATGTAACATACATAAGGTGGTTTATTTGTTTCCTATCAGTTAGTGAATTTGTAGCCCACTGTACATTTTCTAAGTATATTTGAGTGGCATCATTGCTATAATAGATAGTAGTAGTGATAGCGAGTGTCCTTGGAAAATGTCTCTCTGGATTTTTATTTCTGCCAGTGATTACCCTCCTGCTTTTAATTGAACTTTCCAGTTTTCCATGGCTTTTTTGATGAAATTTACATGTGAGTTTTTTACACCAGTATTAGCTGATGATCATTTGCTGGAGTCTGAGTTACAACAAGTCTCCTCAGGTCACCTGGACTCTTCTGAGTATTCTAGCTAATTTCAGCATTCCTGTTACCTTGATTATTATTATTATTATTATTATTATTATTAAAACTTGTGGGATAGCTCTTGTCAATTTTCTTTATAAAAAACATGCATCAAAGAAGGCTTGCTGTCTAAATACACAATCTATGTGTGTGTGTATGTGTGTGGGTACATGTGTGTGCATGTGTGTGTGTATGTGTGTGTGTGTGTGTTGCACTTGATGTATTAAATTAGATCTAACCTGGAATGTCTCCAAAATGATTTCTTTTCATATTCATCATTTTGCCTCCATTTTTTTCTTTCCCTTCGATGTTATATTAATGTCATCATAAGAGTTTTTAGCTAAGTTACATCAATATTTCATTACAAGTAATTGTGATACATTGCCTGTCTTTCACACACATTTGCACACCACCCTGTTGGCTGGCGTTAGAATGCACCGACTGCACCTCTGCAGAGGGGTAAGATTCCCCCAATGGGGCCACCTGTTGGTCGTGGGTGGCGACCTGTGATGCTTAAGGGTGAGGAGCAGTCCATGACTTACAATACTCCAATTTGGCCCTATCTTGGGCTGGCAGTCGGAGACGATCAATCGGCTGGTCACGTCAAACCCTAGTACCTATATGATTTTCCACACCCTATTGCCCTTATGGCAAGCCCCAACCCTTTTTATCATATGGGTGCTAGAAGGTGGTAACTGAGGGTCTACATGTCCTAGGAAAGACGTTAGTCTATCTGATGGTGAGGTTCCAGTTCTGGAGGTTTGGGGAATGTGAAGCACCCCTTCATCACCATTGCTCCCTGGTCCACTCTGACCCAGAGTGGTAGTACCTGTTAGGGTCCCATCTATGGGTTAAATAGAAAAATGTATGTATAAAAAACATTGAGTATCCATTAAGAATGACATTATTTCAAAACTTTATCGGCATTATCTAAGGTTGATATGCCATAAAAACAAAACAAACCAAACCAAACCAAACCAAACCACATTTGCACACACACACACACGCACACACATACACACATGTGCACACACATGTATGCACACACATACACAAACACATGCATGAATGCACATATATATACACACACACATAACAGATATCCATGACAATCTTGCGCCAACTGCCCCTATCATTCATTGCCCCTGGGAGTTCCTCTGCACAGCATCCAGTAATGTGCAGGACTGGTTAATGTATGTCTTTGCTGGACAGCCTGCACTGGCACATCCATGTGATGGCTTCCACAGAAGAACGTCACTTATGAGTTGATTCTTGCTTCTCCCGCAGTATTTTAGTCATCTCACATGGATGGTGTGTGAGATATGGGGCAGGTGGCCATACAGTTATTTTCTCATGTGGTGTTGTTTCCACATCTTGTTTAATATTGCATCAGCATTCTTGTGCAGCTCCCATCTAGCTTATTCTCCATGCACTTCATTAGGGTCCAAGTGGTGCAGCCATACAGTAGCACTGATGCAACTACGGCTTGGAATTACTGTCGCTTTAACTTGACAGTGAGATCGGATTTTGATATGGCTGACAATCTGTTTAAAGCAGACCGTTCATATCCTATGCATGTATTAATGTTGCTTTCTGTTGATGAGATATTACTACCTAGGTACATGATGGGAGTAAAATGAGGAAATCAATCTGACAGTATATGGGTAAATGTAGACAAACATGGGATGTTACAATGGATGAATATTTATTCTTGGTGACTAGCAAAATAAAAAAAACACCCGATGTAAAAATAAATTTTTGAAAGATATTGCTTGAGGAGGTGGAAGTTAAAAATTAAATGTTGGAGAGTTTGAACCATAAATCAGGAAATCATCAAATTTATTAAAGGAGTAAAAAAAATAAAACAATTTGAAATTGAGACTAAGTTCTATTAACTTTGAATATCTATTAAAATAAAACAAACTATATATAAATATATGATATCGGGGATGTATCTATTAAAACTTGTTTTAAAAAAATGAGGACTGTCTAATGTTGCATGTTCAAATTTTGAGTGTATTTATTCTATGTTATGACGATTTTGGGTATAGTGACGTAAGCAGTGATGTAGTTTTTGTTATAGACAAAAACCAGAAGCGAATCTCCATTATTAATAGATAATGTCAACACAATAATGTTTTGATTCTTATGACCTTTCTCAGGACGTGAGATGAATTCTTGTGTTGGAGAATTCAATTCTGACGAGTATTTTTTACTCACGCATGGGAGGAGGTGGTGGTGATCAGCTGCTGCTGATGTGGGTGATGTTTGAGATAGTGGTTGGGTTGATTATGTGTATATATATATATATATATATATATATAATAGATAGATAGATAGATAGATAGATTATATATATATACATTATGTATATGTGTAATTCTATGTTAAATCATCCAGGCCATGTCACCCACCCTCTTCAATTTTTAAAAATTTTTACATGTGTGGACTATGTGAAAGTAAGACAATCCCCAAAATTTGAGCTTCCAATTACAAGAATTGGAAAGTTATATCGATTTTTAGCTCTCAAAATTTGACAAAAGCTCTGGGTAGATGATTGGGATTTGGGAAAAGTGAGTTTGCAAAACGAATTAGATTTTTAAAAAAGAATGAATATGGCTGAAGAATTAAAAAAAAACAAACATTAAAATCATTTTATAAGATTTCTAAGAAAGGGAATGTTTGACCTAATTTAAATTCATTAAGAGCCTTGACTTTGAGAAGCTATTGGCTGGCTGCTTATTAAACTTAGGATACAAATACGTTTCGCACTCTCCAATCTCTCTCTACACTCACCAAGAAACATATAATGAGGAGGTAATCAAAATATACATAGAGATGTGGAAAGTGACAGGCAGAATGTGAAATAAGAGACTGGTCAGTTTTTGACTTAATTGCAAATTACGACTAATTAGAACCAATTAAAATGGATTTTTTTCAAACATAACTCATAGAACTAAGGAATATTTTGATATGAATTTTGTATCGTTAAACTAAATAGGAAAAAAGCCTTTAGCAAACAATCATTGATTCACTCAGCTTTGGTATAATATATATACAAAGTGTATCAAAAAAGTATTGAGATTGAAGCTGTATTTACCAAGATAGGAATGAACAATAAATGTAACACTATTTTTTTTCAGAATACAAAGTGTGTCAAAAATGTACAGATTCTAAAGCTGTATTTACCAAGATAGAAATGAAGAATGAATGGAACGTTAATTTTTCAGAATACAAGGTGTATCAAAAGTACCGAAAATCTTGATACTTTTTTGACACACTTTGTATTATAATATATATAATATATATATATATATATATATGTGTGTGTGTGTGTGTGTGTGTCTGTCTGTCTGTCTGTGTGTATGTGTGTGTTTGTGTGTGTGTGTGGAGTGTTCTGAAAGTAGTGCTTTCTATTCATTTCCACAGAAACTACAAAAGATACAAGAGGACACAATAGCACCATCAGATAGAGCAAGTTTTCAGCTACTAAATACTACTCCCCTTCCCTACCCCACACACAAACACCTCCCTTAGTCAGCACCATTGGCTATGCATCTTCATCAGCCATAAACAAGATCCTGCAAGCTGAGCTCATAAAAATTTACATCAGTGGCAATGACCCACTTTTTTTATCCACAACAGGGCAATGACGTCATCGGGGGAGGGGGGTGTAAAGGCTGTTTGTATAGTTCCACTTTTTATTGGCTCAATTTGTGCAGATGACCGGATCAAGGTGTTGTTTATTTCATGGCATTGGCAGTTGTAATAAATGTGGCTTGTCATTCACAGCACCTATCATTCACTGCTAAAACACATGACCCAACACCTAACTATGCTCACATCCACAATTTAGTACAGTTGGCTGGTTGGATTTTAAGGCATGTCAATCCTTGTTGGATTATTTTATACCTAAGATGTTTTGTTTTGTTCATTTTTGATGAGTATTCAAAAGTTTTTTTTTTTTTAACTCAATAATAACTCAGTTGATAAAAACAAAGAAAAAGAAGGATAATAAATATACAATAAACATGAAAGAAAGAGAAAATAGAGAAAAAGAGCAGAAAAGGGAAAATGGATGAAAAAAGAGAAAAGAGAGGAAAGAGAAAGAAAAGGAAAGGAAAAAAGATAAAAAAGTGGTGAGCAATGGAGTGTGAAGTTCCGGCATCTTTGAGGTGTAACAGATATGTGGTTCAAAGTTAACTGACCTAAAAAAATATTAAAGTTTTTTTTTTAAATAAAATAACTAGTGCATTATATCTTTTATTCATTAATATATCAACTCTGAAAATTTCATTAAATCAATTAATTCCCTGATTTTTGGTATTTTATACGATGGTGGAATTTAGGTCCATTAAGTTCGATTTAACCAAAATCCCTTTAAAAGGAAGACAATATTGGTTAAAAAGGTAAGTAAAGAGAAGAATAAGAAGAAAGAGGTAAGAATAAGAAAAATGAGGAAAGAGTAAAAAGGTGAATTGGTTGGTTGGTTGGATTTTACAGTCAACCCTTGTTGGGTTATTTTATGCTGAAGACATTTTGATTCGGTTAACATCAATGAATGTCATTGAGTGCATTTTTTTTTTCAGCAAGGAGAAATTCAATGCCAGCTTCTCTGCTTTTGTGTCAGATACTATTTTGCCAGACGTGGAGGCGCTCATGGTATAATGGTTATTGTTAAAGGAAATAGACTCAGCGACACAAGTTCAAATCAGCCCGGTTGGCTGGAGCTTTAGAATATGCCGACTACGCCTCTATATAGGAGTTAGACTTGCCTCCCCCATGGGGCTACGTGTTGACTGTGGATAGTGACCCCTAATGCCTAAGGATGGAACCCTGGTGGCTGAGCAGTCCATGACATGTGACACTCCACTTTGGTCCTTACTTAGGCTTCTTCCAATCAATTGGCTTGTCAAGTAAAGCCCTATATGATTGTCCTACCCCAAGCCCCCAACCCTTTTATCATATATGTGCTAGAAGGTGGTGACTGAGGGTCTTAGAGTCCTGTGTAAACTGTATCTAATGGTGAGTTTCCAATTCTGGGGCTTTGGGGAATGTGGAGTACCCTTCATTACCATTACTTCCAGGTCCCTCTGACCTGGAGTGATACGACTTGGTAGGGTCTCATCCATGAGTTAAAGAGAAAAAATTAGTTTTAAAAAATTGAGTTTAAAAAAAAACTGAGTGCCTATGAATAATTGATAAAACAAAAGCGTCTTCAGCATAAAATAACCTGACCATATGACCTTTAGGCACAATTTTTGATCTTGATTAAGAAAGGACATGTTTTTCATTTACACCGTCAATATCCAGTTGTTTTAACAGACGATTTAACTACAGTTGGTATCACTTTGACCTTCATATTCCATTTTTTTTCATCTTTGTCCATCTTTTCGTTTTCCTTCATCTTCACCCTGTGGTCTGCTGGAACTGCAAAATCCACCAGTTGACAAGTTCTTTCTTTTTTGTTAATCAGCACTAGGTCTGGTCTCCTAGGTGGGATAAGGTGATCCGTCTTTATTTCAAAGTCCCAGAGAATTTTATGCATTCCATTCTCAAGGACAGATTCTGGTTTATGCATATACCATTTTGTTGTATGGTCAAAATTTAATTTTTTGCATAATTCCCAATTATTATTATTATTATTATTATTATTATTATTATTATTATTATTATACCGTAAAACCCAACCAACCAACCAACCAACCCACCAATCAGGTTTACAGCAATGAGCTTGTATGAGAGACTAAAAAAGACCAGAGACAAAGAATGTGTTGTTACTTAAAATACCTGTACTTGTAGCTTAGATGAAATTAGTAGACAAAATATTTTTATTTAATTTGACTGGTAATTTTTAGCTGCCTTGCTTGAGTTGTTTGTTTATTTAGTTGAATGATATTGTTATGCTAATTTGTGTTTGTTACTAATATTACTAATACTGTGACTGCTATAATTATGCTCAGTGTGTAGCTGAGTGTGTGATTAGTAAATTAAGTGAATTCCTTTTATTTAAACTAGTTGCTTTCTCATAAGGTAAAGCTTCCAAGTAGGACCGGTCAAACAGACCTTTACTACGGATATAATGAAAAAAGGGGGGAGGGCAGTGTTGTACGGTCATGTCCTACTAACCAAGGGTAGATGTCTTCAAAATATTTGCTAGGCTAATGGATATATATATATATATATATATATATATATATATATATATATATTATATTTTGCTTGATGGCAATTACAAAGAATGTATTGCATAAAATTCAATACTTTTTTTTTATAGAAAATGAACTTGACAAGTGTAATCCCGGCAAAGGATCGCTCGGTGTGTAGAACATCATACAGACTGTTTCGACTTTATTAAGTCTCATCAGCGATATATATATATATATATATATATATATATATATATAATACAAATTAGAAGACAATTGACAATGCAATGGAATAGGTGTTGAAAATGATGTTTATTTACCTGTTTCCTAAATATTTTCGGGCTAAATCCTATCTTAGGGGTTTTAGAAGTACTTGTGTTTTTTTTTAGTACTTATCTTACGGTACTGGCGTAGGCTTCAGCCTCGCTCAAATGAAGATGGGATTTATCCCAAAAATATTTAGGAAACAGGTAAATAAACATCATTTTCATCACCTATTCCATTGCATTGTCAATTGCCTTCTAATTTCTATTTTAAACACATATGTACAATGCTTCAAGCAAACTAAAAAAAAACTTATATATATATATATCTTATATAATATTGTGGTTCTCTGTCTGTAACCGAAACTATATTACTATACAAGTCACATTCCTTTAGTTATTTACATCACATTCTCCATGATTTTATTTTTATTTAAACTCAATATTAATAAAATTGCTTTACATTACTTACACTGTTGACCATATCCACATACTAATAACATGCAATTGTATTTATATATACAACAAAATAGATCACCTAATTTGCATATTGATTTTAAAAAGTTGATTTTAATAAATATATGCTTAGTATTATTGATTTCTAATTGTTTGGTTTATCTTATTGAATATGAGAAAAAATCTCTTCAATAAATCTTAAAAGAAATCCCTTAACAAGAAGAAATAACTGTAATATTATTCTTTACTTCCTATTTTAACTAAACAGTTTAATTAGGAAATTACCAATGAAAGATGTAACGGAAAATGATGGAAGAGTTAGTTTCAAAGTTGTTCTATTTTTCAATCTCAAAATCTTTTTATCTACAATTCTTCACTAAAATACTTTGCATATATTGCTAGTATATATAATAGATGAAGGAAAAAACTTAAAATTTTCTTCCTTGCAATAATTTATTTCAACTGCATTACTGCAGCATCTCCAGGTATGAGCAAAAGCATGGATATTAAAAAGATGGTGCAGTAATGCAGTTGAAATAAATTGTTGCAATGAAGCAAATTTAAAGTTTTTTCCTTCATTTATTAAATATATTGCTCTCTCCGTCCACTCACTAGCACATTGAGCTCTCACTACAGTTTACCTGTATCACTATGGTTAAACTACATATGGAATGATCCTCATTACAAGAAAAGATATATATATATATATATATATATATATATATATATATATATATATTATATATATTATTAGGTAGTTGACTGTCTGATGAAACTGGGCTCATTTATTGAGTTCTGTTCAAAATAAATTTATAATAACCAAATGACGGTTTGTTAAGTTTTTCTTTTTTATTGAAAGTGTAAATATTGCTTTGTATATAATAAATTTATTAATTATCATACATTGAGCCCTCTTAGGGATTTGTAAAAATACTTGTATAAATCTATAAGTGTGCATCAACATGAGCATGCATTATGGATATACAGGAGATATTGATGATCCCAAATAGAATTATCTCATACATACCAGTCATTTGGATATACCTTATATATATATATATATATATATATAAGTAAAGAATAACAAAAGACTTAGAGATTGAGCATTATAGTCTATTTCAAGAGCATTATAGTCTATTTCCACTATTGTGTCGTATAGAGATATATATATATATATATATATATATATATATATATATATATAGTTATTTACTGGCACCCCACAATGCCAGTTGGACACAAGGACTATTAATGTAGAGGACTATGCACAAATTGAAGTGAAAAAATTGCGTAGATCCCTTCAGCATTCTTCTAAGGCGCTCAGGCACTGGGCAATAAACCCCACCCTGCCCCTTTAAATCAAAGGGGTAAGTGTTGCCTGGGGGGATGGCCCCCTTGGGATTACACTATTATTAATCTGTAGCCAGTTCAATGCACACACACACACACACACACACACACACACACACACACACACACACATATATATATATACACTTTCAATAAGAAATAAAAACTCAATAAACTGTCATTTGGCTATTATAAATTATTTTCACCAGTAACTCCATAAATGAGCCCAGTTTTGTCAGATAGCCATTACAAAATAAATAAGTAAATCTAAATAAGAAAGCCACTTTTTCCCATTTTAGTATGTTTTCTTATTTATTTTGTAAACTCCCTAGACTTAGAAAGTAAAGTTTATACAAAAAAATCAAAAGACAGAAAAAGTAATCAAAATAATACTAAACCAGACTGCTTTACTATGACAAGTATATATAAAAAGGTAGATGCCAAGCCTATTTAGTTCTCCTGAAGAAAGTGTACCTAGAACACCCAAACTGTTATGAGAGAATTTTTTTCTACAACTATATATATATATATATATATATATATATATATATATATATTGGACCCATAACAATGCTTTATATATATATATATATATATATTATTTAAACAAATTTTGTTAAATACTGCGGAATATTTCTTCTAGATGACCTCCAATTGCTTGTGTTCAAACCCTTGTGTAATCTTTCTTATATTCGGGTCCAAATGGTAGAGATGGTACCCCATATTTTGTTCATAAGCACTTTAAATCATGACTTTGGTTATCTTCAAGGGGATTATTTGTTGTAGTTGTTGTTTGTTTTTGTTTTCTTTTGTTCTTTGGAATGTGAGGTTTATTCAGTTGGCTCCCAACTGAAGAAACCTCATTTATTGTGTTTTTTTTTGTGGTTGCCGGTTTATTTAATTAATCCTTATAAAAATGACAATAAAAAACGCCTACAAATTCTAGAAGCAGTTTGCATCAAAAATAAAAACCTAAAATAAATAAAATAACATTTAACACTGGCACCAATATACTAGACAAATTTAATAACTAACACACTAACCACATCACCCCCACCTATAATAAACACTCCTAACGGAATAAACCTGCAACCACAAAAAAAAAAAAAAAAAAAGATGATAAACCCTCCCAGTTCTGAACCTTACACCTCAAAACAAAAAAATCCAAAAGAAACAACAACTACAGCAAATAATCCCCTTGAAGACAACCATGGATATGGTTGAAAGTGCTTGGGAAATGTAGGACACATTCTCTACCATTTGGACCCTGATATGAGAAAAATTATGCAAGGGCTTGAACGTAAGCAGCTGAAGATCATAAAAAAAAAATTCAACCAAGCCTGTTTAAATAATAACTTTCTGCCAATATATATATATATATATATATATATATATATATATATATATATATTTATTAAGGAAAAAGACTTAAAAATTGGTCATTTTATGGTTATTAAATCTTTTTCTTTACCACTTATATTGCTCTGTTCAATAATATTGAACATTGATTGAGCTCTCAAATTGGACCTGAACAACTCTAACATTCTGCTGTTGGAAGAAAGGTTCAACTTAGAATCATCCCAATACCAACTTACTTGGTAACCCATCTATGGATTACATTTAAACCTATATGCACGCCTAATTCATTTAATTATAATTAATTAATTAACAAATTAGGTATGACTTTAATTAAGCACATAATCACACACACACACAAACACACATACTTATATATATATATATATATATATATATATATATATACATTTATTTTCAATATGCCAATCCTAAAAGATAATGGTAACTGTGAAAAATGTCTGTAGAAAATTAATATTTGATTAATAAACAAGAGATAATTTTTTTTAGACGGCCATGTTTTTTCCCATGATCCTCTGGGAAAACAGGTGAGCTTTATTGTTTAGGAATATTGATTTAAAAAAGAAAATCTAATGTGATTAAATTTTAATAAAGAGATTTATATATTTCTTTCTTCTAAGATTAGGTTGGCTTGAAGAAGGGCAACTATAATCGTCAGTGTAAGTATTGATGTCTGCCCTGTCAACTGGGGCTGTAGAATACTCTGAATGTGTACATATATTTACTTTGTCATTAATTACTTTATTTTTGTAGTTTCCTCCAGACATACATACATACATACATACATACACACCAACTGTCCTTTATATATGTACTAGCAGCGGCTACCTGGCGAAGCCCGGGTAGAGGAGAAAAAAACATGGTTTAATAATCGTTTGCAGATCTATTACTACTGAATAGCGAATTCGATCCTCACAGGATGACTCATAAAAATCACAACATAAAAAAGATCTTATTTAAATCCGGCCTGGTGGCAAGTCAGGGAATTTTTTTTTTTTCGTCAGAGTAGAGGAAATGACATCACATAATGATATAGTAAGAAATTTTAATTCAATGATTAACTATATTTTTTAAATAAAATATAAATGATGCAATTTGCTAAATCTCTATGGAAGTTTTATAATAAGTAAAAAAAAAAATAATAGTAGAATGGCCTGTTGTTGGTATCAGCAATACAGCGAGGGAGTCTATCCCTTTTAACTAGCGCTAGACCAAGGAGATTATATTAGCGTCTGAGGTGGAGCGCCACACCTACCATCACTTCCTCACTTTACCGCACAGATCCCTGTGCTACTCATATGCTGAGTTGATGAGGACTGGTATCGAGGTAGGAACCTTGTGATTCCTGGGCGGATGTTCTACTGACTGAGCTAAACCAAGCAAATTCTAAAGATTCTGGATTTGGTAAATAAAAAAATTAAGTTGAACTCAAAAAAAAGATATACATTACAATTTGGTTTTGTTTGATTAAACACATACCTAGATATACAAATATTACTGATTATGAAAATTTTCATAAATCCTGTTCTTAATGTATTTCTTTTTCTTAATAAAAAGAATTTTGTATCACTTTGCTTTCATTGGAGGGTCAGTATCAAACTAGGAACCTTTTGATTCCGGTAATTTTCACCGTTAGTTGTCAAAATTCCTAGCATATGAGGCAATTAGAGTAACCTCCCCTGACTTTCACTTTGAAACAAGCCGGTAGCTATTTTGAAAGTCTCCATGCGAAATAAACAAATCTTAGAAACTTTTTCGAAAACAATACAACTGCATGCTTTAACACAAAAATATCATAAAATGTGTTTTTAATAACAATTAAGTTCATATCAGATAATTTTATGCTAGGAATTTAGCCAACTAACTCTCACTTTGAAACAAGCCGGTAGCCATTTTGAAAGCCTTTGTGCGAAATACACAAATCTTAGAAACTTTTCAAAAACAATACAACTGCATGCTTTAACACAAAAATATCACAAAATGTGTTCTTAATAACAATTAAGTTCATTTCAGATAATGCGCACGCACAATTTTATGCTAGGAATTTTGACAACTAGAGGTGAAAATTACCTTGATTCCTAGACGGACGCTCTACCGACTGAGCTAAACCAGCCCTTTTAATATTGTAAAAATTCTTTAAAAAAAAGGTCAAGTTTTTATTCCACGACTCTTGACACTTTTATTTTAAATTCCTTCAACATTACAAGTTAAAACATGCAAAGTCTCTTCTTGCAAATCAATAAAATTGCGTCTTTTCTTTTTTCTTTTTTTAAAATGCTGCACCAAACTAAATCAATATTTTAATTTTCTTTAACTTTTTTTTTTTCTCTTTTAATTTCCTTGACTTTCGCTAGAAAATTAATAGGAATTAAAATTCATCTGTTTATTTTTTCCTGATTCATCTTTATAGTTTTTCTCTCTCTCTCAAAAACTTGTAATTGGAAAAAAAAAAGTGCTGATTTAGGTTTAGCTTTAGCGTTTTTTGTTGTAGATGAGAATGTATTAATAAGTCTCACTAGCCCAGCATTAAAAGCAAAGCTCAAGATTTTGTGGTTTATACAGTGGAACCTCGGTTCTTGAACATTATTCATTCCAAAATTATGTTCAAGAACTGATTTGTTTGAAAACTGAAACAATATTCCCATAAGAAATAGTGTAAAGTGCATTTATGTGTTCTTGTCTATTATATCCTTCTTCAATTCTATTATTGCTCTCACAACTTTCCTCTTTCCCTTTCTGGTAGTATCACTGCTGCTTTTCTTAAGATCCATGAATAAGGGTTAAAGTAGCCGTAAAATAGAGAATAAGTACAAATGATGCAAGAATTTTCACAAAAACAATATCAGACACTCGTTCAAGATAGCGACTGATGCTAACTGATGCTGCTTAGGTACATTTGACCAGCTGTTTGTCTGTCTTTGTTTTGCCTTTGCAGTCATTTGTGCGACTTCTATTTTCATTGGCTCACCTTGTGTGTTCGAGGTCCGAAAATTTGTTTGACAACTGAGGCCTTTTTTACTTTTTTACTTTGTTTGAACTCTGAATTGTTTGACTTCAGAGTCATTCCAGAATTGAGGTTCCACTGGATTTTGAAAATGAAGTAAAATGTTTTTTTTAAACATTTTCGTGCATATTTCTGTGTGTGTGTGTGTGTGAGAGAGAGAGAGAGAGAGAGAGAGAGAGAGAGAGAGAGAGAGAGAGAGAGAGAGAGAGAGAGAGAGAGTATGTGTGTGTGTTAGATTATATTATTAATGGAACTGTAGGTAGTACAGTAATGGTAATGGTAAGCATAAATAAGTGTATCAATGATGATGATGATGATGATAGACAATAACAACAAATTTGATAAATGCATAGTTCTGCTTCAAAAGGTGCCTGTAAAGAATATATATATATATCCTTTACAGACACCTTTTGAAGCAAACTATATATATATATATATATATATATATATATATAGCGACGCTCTTCTATATATAAGGAATGGAGCAGTATGACTGCCTTTACATACAGATGTGTGTATTAAAACAGTTAAAATCCCCTTCCCATTCTGTAAGTGATGACAGCCTAATGGTTAAGGTGTCGGACAGACACCCAACCGATCGGATTTCAATTCCGAATGTAGGTAGCTTACAAAATGTCTAGCCACACTGAAGAGACTTGATAAGTCGAAACACGTGTCTGTGGATCACCCTATATATATATATATATATATATATATATCAACACCAACTGTGATGGTTGTATCACACCATCCACATGCCTGCAGAAAGACTCCCCCGTAAAATACTTTATGGTGAACTCGCAGATGGCACATGGAGGATAGGAGGCCCTTCCCCTGTCAAAGACAATATGAAGACAACGCTGATGAAATGCACCATCACACCTTCACGCCTGGAACATCTCGCCTCCAACAGACAGGGTTGGCGAAATGCGTGCCAAGCAGGAGCTAAATGGCTTAATATCGAGGTGAAGCGGGCTGCAGAGTAGCGACTTCTTCGTCGTTTCATAAACCACCAAATGCAGATGGGAATTTCCCTTGCAATGTGTGTGACCACATCTGCAAGTCCAGAATTGGACTAACTAGCCATCAGAGGGTCCACAACTGTTGAAGACATGGAGTGACGTCATTGTCGTCTGCGACTCACTTCTAAAAGAAAAGGAAAAAAGGAATATATATATAAGGGGCTGGTTTTAGCTCAGTTGGTAGAGCACCTGTCTTGGAATTGCAAGGTTGCAGGTTCGATACTGGTTCCTGCCAACTCAGCTCATGAGTAGCACATATCAGGTAATCTGATCTGTGTGGTAAAGTGAGGAGTTGACGGTAGGTGTGGCACTGCACCTCAGCAAGACAATCTCCCTGGTCTAGTACTGTTCGGCTGATACCGACAATAGGCCACTCTGCCAACTTTAACTTTATGATATAAAGTTGGCAGAGTGGCTTATGAACAGGGTGACTGGTATTATATATATATAAACTTTATATATATATAATACCAGTGACTCTGTTCATCTTAGGGGTATTTTGATTTAACTTGTGGTATTGAATCCAGGGGCCTCTCTCTACAACATGTGTTTTAATCCCTACAAGAGACAAATTACATCTACCCAATAACAAATGATAATCTTAAATTATGGATCGGTTTAGCTCAGTATGGATCGGTTTAGCTCAGTCAGTAGAGTGTTCGGCTGGGAACCTGAAGGTTCCTAGTTCGATACCGGCCCTCGCCAACTCAGCATATGAGTAGCACAGGGATCTGTGCAGTAAAATGAGGAGCTGATGGTAGATGTGTTGCACCGTTTCGGATGCTAAAAGACAGTCTCCTTGATCTAACGCTAGTGAAAAGGGGATAGACTCCCCCGCTGTATGGCTGATATCGACTTTAGGCCACCCCAACGACTTTACTTTTATCAACAAAAAAACAAAACAAATAGTACACACTTTAATGTAATAATTTATCTCTTGGTTGGGTTTTGTAACAAAAAAATGAAATTAATAAAAAATCCCCACTCCCATCCACACACACAAAAAACAATTTCCCTAGGGGTTGAATTTAGAATTGATTTCTCTGGCTTGGTTTTATTTATTAACAGGAAAAATCAAGACCGCCTTAACAGGTTGATTTTCTCTTTCCTTTAAAACTAAACGAGGATAAATTTAAGATTTAATTTAAGTTGCACTTCTAAGTAAATGACTGATTCTTGTCAAGCTGCTCTAGTAAGGACCCAGAACCACTATTATTAGCTGAAGATACTAGAGCGCCGGCTATAAAACAAGCAAAGCAAAGACTATTATTATTATTATTCACCAATTTAGTCCGTAGTCGTATGCCAGATTAAGCTAAGCTTCGTTTACAATCTAACCTTAATATTTGGGTACCCCATAATTCCGGCCTTGTGCCACAACTAAGCAAAACTTAGTAAATATTATTAACTAAGTTTTGCTTAGTTGTGACACAAAATGAAGACGACTTTTTTCTTTTTTAGTTATTTTGAATAACTAAAGAAGAAAAATAAGCAAAATGTTTTGCTTATTTTTCTTTAGTTATTTAAAATAACTAAAGAAGAAAGAAAGAAAAAATCAAGCAAAACAGGTATACCCAAAATTGACGTAAAATTCGTTTTTAACAAAATGAATTTAGCCCCCCCCCCCTACAGAAAATAATTGACCAAAAATTCGCGAATTATCGGATTTTAAAGAAATCTTCAGCGTGGATTTATCAATGAATGAACTTTATAATGCATTATTTATTTTATTTCAAAACTTTCTGATTTTTTTCAGGTGACTTAATTTTGACCCCCCTCATTTTGGGGGCGTAACATTTTGTCGAGTTACAGATAAAAGACCGAAGTTTTGAATAGAAAATAAAAAATTTTACGGGGGGGAGGGGTTCTATGAGAAAATAATTACCGAAAATCGGAAAATAAAATGTAAAAATAATTAAAAAAATAAATCTTTGGAGATTTCTTTTTTACTCATTTCAATAATTATTTAATTGTCTATCTTATAAAAGAACAAATTATACATTGATATTTTTTCTGCTTAAAGCCTTAAGGGGGGCTAAATTTTCAATAGTTTTTCTTTAAAAATTATTACTTTTTGCACCTAAAATAAGTTTTTTCATTAAATAGATATTTATTTCTAGAATCTAAAAATATAACATTTTAAACTTAACATCAGGATTTTCATATTTTAAATGAATTTTATATATTAAATTTTCATAGCAAAAATACTTAATTAAACTTTTGAAATAAAATAACTGATGCATTATAAAATTCATTAATTAATAAATATATACTGAAAATTTCATTAAAATCGGATAAATCCCTGATTTTTGGTAATTTTTTAAAAATCGCTAATGTTACATGAATTTTGTAAACAGCCATTTATAAAGAGAGTTTATGGCCAAACGCGTTCGAAATTGACCGAAAAAATCGTTTTAAATGTATTAAAAATGAATTAAACGTGTAATATTATTTTGCTTTTTTATTGATGGTCATTATGTTACTACTTATCGATTTAGACAAACGTTTGACCTTAAATAATCGATTTAATTAATTCTAATTCGTTTTTAAAAACCATTAGCTGACTTTAGCAGCCGATTTTTGAGTTAACCTATTTCAAAACATCATCTTCATTTTATCTTAATAAAAAAAAATAAAAATGAATAATTAGCTTTAACCAAATTTTAAATTAACAAATGTAAATTTTAGACAAAATTTGCATCATTTGTTTGTGACATTCCGTTTAACATTAGACAAATGACAGATTTGCATATATGCTGTCGTCCTAAATGGAAATGATAAAAGAAAAATTTAAATATTTCATTTAGCTTTGAACTTTTCGTCTATGAAAAGGTCGGCTGAGAAGTTAGGTCATTAACTTTTTTTTTTTTATGAGCATTCATAAAACTTAACTGTCTCTCATTTTCTAACCAAGTGATTGTTTTAAAGAACGAATTGAAAAAAAAAAGGATTAACTAGAGTTATTCTGACAATGTTCTTAGATAACCCCTTTTTTTTTGTTGGGGTGGGTAATGTGATGGACTGTTGACCACATTTTTCTTTCTAACATAACTGCAAGTATTTCATTTTAATTAAACGTAGTTTCTATTTAATTTAAACATTGTTTCTATATTAAAAAAACAAAACCTATTTCTAAGACTTTTTTTTTCCTCGGTTACATTAAAAACCACTACTACCGATTGGGTGCACAACTTCATATCTTGACTACTAAATCCAACGAATTAAGTACTTTTATGAGATTATCTATCACCTGTTGGAACGATAACTATTTTATTTACTTGTACAGTACAAACTTTTTTCGTGTATGTAGAAACTAACCCACGATGAAAGTTGAAACTTTTTTCTTTCTTAACTGGAAGTAATTTACTAATTTTAACTATAACCACCAGTTGAAAGACGACTTTTTTTTTTACTCTCTTTTTATTTACCAGAAAAATTAAACAGAGAGAGGACAGTCAATGCTATTGCTTAGTAGTAACTAATGAGTGAATAAAAAGTTTTATTTTATCAAATTTACAAAAAGAGTTTTTGCTTTGTTTTTAAAGATCAATATGACTGAATTAAAATTCTTTTTTTTTTTTTCTTTTAACTTGGACCAGTTTATATACTTAAAGCAGTTGTTTGTAACTATTACTATACAATTTAAAGCCAAAGTTTAATGCTACTGGATTTTACTTAAAACAACGACTACTACTATTACTACAACAGTTGGGCGACTACCGTCATAACTACTTTACTTCATTATTTTCTTCTACTCTTACCACTACTACAGTATCCGCCCCTACTCCTCCTACCACTATTGCAATTGTTGACTTCCACTATTACTACTTTCTCTCTGTATCTCTTTATTTCTCTTTCACTCTCTCTGTGTATCTGTATTTTCCTCTTCCTACCGCTTCTTTCAATTCAACTTGAGTGTTTATTGCGCCTCTCCACATCTAGGACTACTTCTCCTACCACAATGCATTTGTCTACTCCTACTATTATCAAGACACGCACTCCCTCCTCCTCCTTCAATCGGCACCGGCACGGACACACTAACTCTACTAAACAGAGAGTAGAGCAAAATTATTAACACCGACTTACTTTTTTCTCTTTTTCTAAGGCGGTTTGTGGACTTCACTTAACATCATCTTTTTTTTCTTTTTCTTTTTTTTTCACAAAATTTAATGTGAAGTTCAATTTTGGAAAAAAATCCTTTACCAAAAAAAAAAAAAAAAAAAAAAAAAAAAAGTATTTCGGGATCCATTTTTTTTTTTTTGTTGAAAATTTTGGTTTAAATTTTTGGATTTTACGGTCACATTTTCTCCAAGCAACTGGATTATCAGGAAACCAAGTACCAGCTACACAAAATTTTTGTTTTTGTCGGTCTACACATTATTATTTTTTTTTTTTTCATCCAGTTTTAAAAAGGAAAATATATTTTTTAAAAAGAATTGTGCATATATTTTCCTTGAATCTAAACTGTGGAATATTATCTATGAATTTGGCGGAATTATGTTTAATTACCAAGGATTTATTATACGACACATTGGACTACCTTTTCTGAATTTGATCTCTTCATCTTTACGTTCACCATCGGGTTGTCTTGTTGTTGTTGCTCTCAATAATACTTAGTTGTTGTAGTAGTAATCGGCCTTCTCTACAACTTTAAACCTATTTTATTTTATTATTAATTTTTTTATACAATATTATATAAATATATATATAAATAAAGAATATAATCTCCCCAGACAGATTGGAAAGTTAAAGTATTTACCGACTTAGTGCTTTCCTTAGCAACAAGTCCCAGCTTCGAATTTGAAAAAAAAATCCCTGGTTATTTTTTGCTATTTTATTACAAAATCAACAAAAAAACGAAGACTATTATTAATATACTTTTTTCAGAGTTCATTTTCTTGATCTTAGATCATATATAAAACTAAAAAAACTTCCATTAGAAAAGGTTTTAAAATAATAATCTGATTTTGTTTCTACTTATATATATATATAAACAACAACATACACAACCACTACGTAGCCTGTTTATTTTTTCTTACTTTTTTCATCCAGGTGTATTTATTTAAATCATAAATACACGTTAATCCATCCACTATATTTTTTTTATGCAAAAGAAAAGAAAAAAAAGTTTTTATGTTTACGAATAAAAAAGAAAACACTAAAAGAAATTTTAAAAAATCTAGGCTACTAATAAAAAGAAAAGTAAAAAGAAAAATCAAGCAAGTCCACACACACACATCTCATCCATGCATGTTTGTTGTTTTGTTAATAACCAACAAGTCCCCATGTTAATATATAAATGAATCGGTATATTATTTATATATTTTGATGATATATAAATAAACATCTATATTCATTTTTGTTTCTCCTGACAATGAACAAAATGGATTCTGTATTATATTCTGGGTGGATGGTAAAATCACCTCCTCACCAAGATCAACCCAAGAAGTTAGCGACCTGGAAACTATTCCAACCAGTAAGTTGACATTTTATCTTAAAATATTTTATTATTCTTTTATATTTTTGTTGATATTACTCAAAATCATCTTTTATTTGATTTATTTCATTTTTTTTGTGCTATAAGTAACAAAACAGTGATGACACTTGCGAGCATGTGACATGAAAATTTGTAAGTTTTTTTATTGTTTTTTTTTTTTAAATAATTTTTTTACTAGCACTTATATGTTAAAGTTTGAATATTAAACTTTTTATTAAAAAAATAAAAAAGTTATATTCATAAAGAAAAGAAAGGATAGATTTTTCAAAGGTTTTATTTTATTTAAAGATAAATTCTTTCTTTTTATGGTATTTTCCTTTTAGAGGAAGTTTTTTTTTTTTTTTTTTTTTTTACTTCCAAAGTTAAATATTAGTATGCACAATAAAAAAATACAGTAACTGGTACTTTCATTTTTATTCAAACACTTAATTTTTAAAATTTTCAGTAATGATTTTCCCTTTTAATTTTTAAAAATTTATTTTTATAAATCTATTTAAAAAATAACCAAAATTAATCTTCGTTTGAAACTTTAACCTTTTTTTTTTTTTTTCATTAACTAAATTTTTATTAGGAAATTTGGGAAAATATTAGTGGTATTTTTATTTCCGGATAAATGTTAAATGTTTACTTGCAATTTGTATTTGCAACACACCTATGATAAAGTTTGTTGTTTATCTTGTTCTATTTATCCAACGTGACTAAAAGACAATTTCTGACTGTTGTACTCTAAACAGCAAAACCTTTTCACTAAGTAACCAACAACGTGACTTGAATGTCCACTAATTTTACTACAGAAGACTCTAAATGATATAATTTTCTTATCTACATGAATTTATAAATATTTCTCCTACATTTTTTTCCTTGCAAAGCATTTTTAATGGTTAACAAATTTTGTAGCATGTATCATTGATTTCTCAATTTCAGTTTAATTTGATTTGCCGGTTTAATTTTGGAATTATTTCTAAAGTTATCAGGTTGAATCTATTTTTTTGTGAGAAAACCTCTTAAGTTAAATTAAAAAAACAAAAAAAAATTATACCGTAAATTCTATGGATAAATATATTTAGAAAAATTAGGACTTTAACAATTAGTCCATTTTTTTCCTTTTTAGTATATTTTGAGGTTTTTATGGATTTTTTTTCCCAAGTAGTAAATGATCCATTTATTGTTCTTATGGTGCTCCATCGTAAAATTCCTTAAACTCAAAATTAATTTCTTAAACTTGGGACCTCATAAGTTATAAAAATTAAGTTTTACTTTTGTTTAGACAAAAATGTTCAGATATTTATTAATCTAAACTTTACATTTAGAAAAAGTAAATAAATTTCATTTGTCATTTCTCGAGCTTAAATTGATTTAAAAAAAAAAAAACTTACAATTTTTTAGAATTTCTAACTTTAAAAAGGGACTTTTATTGCAGAAGTTAAATAGAAGAGTTTTAAATTTACATAAATGAACAAGATTAAATCCAATATTAATTTGTTCTGTTTTTAATTTGTGATTGATATGTAATGTTAAAAGTAAATTTCTTTTATAAAGATTTTAGTTTTTAATTACCATCTGTGTATGTACAATTATTTACTTTTAATAATAATAAATCTTTTTATTTATTCATTTAAAAAAAAATCAAACCGAACTCCTGAACATTTTTTGTATAAAACTTTTTAAATCTTGAATTTTTAGAGCTGGGTGTTATTTTTTGTTAATAATTTTAAATCATTGAATAAAATTGTGTAGGGGTCCTTTTTATTGTCCTCTCAACCCCCTCATTCATTTCTTCATTATATCTCAGCTGTTTTATCGGGAAAAAGGTACCCTCCCCCACTGGAAAATATTAACTTTGAACAATTGCTTTTAAAAAAAAAAAATTTATATATCTTTTTTTTATATATCTTGTTCAAAAAGAATGTGATCTTCTTTTCATCATCCTCACCTTTTTGGTGCAAGATGATTAAAAAAAACTGCACTAAATGAGAAAACAATGTTGTTGACATATCTTTAACCTCACTCTCTTTCCTTTGGTCATGAGAATGTTGGGGTGGGTGGGTGAGGGAAAGGCTCTGTTCCCCTTTCTAATATTTACGTGACTCACCCTGACTGAAATTAACTTTTTTCTATTTACAAATGGGTGGTGGGGGACAGACAGTGTCCAGAATTTAAAAAATTTGACTGGTGTCGATATCACATGCTAAATGAAAAATAGCATTTTTTTTTGTTGATTTTGTAAGAGGAAGACCAAAGAAAAAAAAGTTAATTCGTTGTTCTACATTTGTTGCAAAAGATGATGTGACCCACATATATTTCGATGGTTCAGAAATCTTTAATATTTGTATTCGCTTCAATAGTAATATTCAGTAATTGAAATTTATTCATATTGCTTATTGTCTGGTAGGTACAGTGGTGTGTGTGTGTGTTGATATTAGTTTTAACTTGTTGTGGTTAGTTATTTTCTTGTCCCATTTTCTTAAGATGAAGAGACACACCCATCTCTCACGATTTCCATTTGGTAGTTTTGTTTTTTTTCCTTTTTAATTTGAATTTGTCATTATTTAAAAAGAAAAATGCAGCCCTGCGTTAATTTAATAATATCCTTAATTTTCACCTAACACTTGAAAAAAACAAAAAACCCAAAAAACTTCTCCACTAAAATTTAAAGAAAGTTAAATTTCACTTTCTTTAGTATCCTTATTTCTTTTCTATATTAAAATAACTTAATGGGCCAGGATGAGTTTGAAAATTCATAAAAATAAATGACCCAGTCATGAAGAAAGAATTTATGTATCTACTTTTTTTTTCTCTCTCTCTTTTCCGCTTTTTTAAACGTGGATCAGATACACAACTCCAAAAAATTTGACTGTTTATCAAATTATTTCACTTGTACATCTGATTAGCTAAATGCATTTTAGTGTTAAATTCATAAAAATCTTGGCTTCTTCTGATCCTGGTTGGTTCAGTGTTTAAAAAAAAATTATCGAATAATTTTAAATGTTTTCAGTTTAGAAGACTTTTTTTTCTCTGAGGGAATTTGTCAGCTCTAAAAAAAGATATTAATTTCTTTGGTTTTAGGTGTAGGATCCAATTTACAATAATACACATATCAATGTCGAAACGATCTTTGATTTTCCTACATGCATGTACACGGTTTATCTTTCCCTTGATTTCTTTCCAAATAAATATTAACTTTGACAGAAAGTCAGCTGGTTTCGACAAAAAACAGGAAACAAATATTAAATTGTGATAAATTCCCTAAGAGACAATCTTATGTATTAAAAGCACAAAAATCTTTCTTTTTTTAGCCGGGACCAATCAGGATCAGAAGTGCCTAATCATGTTTTGACTTGACTGTATTTTGCATGAATTTACTAATATCTTGAATCGAATGTCAGAAACCAACTTTATCATCTATTCATTCATTTCTTTTTTCGAAGTGACGTGCATTTTTAAAAGACAAAAATGACAAAACTGTAAAGAATGAATGAATAAATAAATAAAATTCATTGTAGGTAGGTGTTTTCCATTGAGTATGGTCCTGTGAATTCTCACCGAAAGTTTTTGATAATATTTTTTTTTTTAATTTATGAGAAGCCGTAGGGGAGGGGGGTCTTTGAATTAGAATTCTTTCTCTTTCTTTAACCCCTCGTATTTATTTCAGAATTACAAATAAAGGTTAATGAAATTTTAATCTAATTGAAAAACATATTTTGACACTTTTTTTTCCCCTGCAAAAAAAAAAAAAAAAAAAAAAAAAATTACAAGCTTGGGTTTGTAACTTCAATTTTTTTTTTCCTCTTCAGTCTCATTAATTTTACCAGCTGGTATGTCGAACTATGGAAAACATTGCATTTCTCCCCCCTGTCTCCTTTATTTCACTTTTCTAGGCGGATCAAATTAGCTCTTATCTTTATTGGATTAAGTGACTTCTGTGCTAACTAGACAGGAAAATTTTAATTTCTCTTAAATTTATTTAAGGATTTAAAAAAAAAAGTTGCACTGTTGTTTAAATTTCGAAGCATGTCCCCTCTCCCCAAAAAAGCATTTATCGTTCAATCCACATTCACAGCATTCCTTCTTTTACCCCTTCATCCATAAAAGCATGTTTAAATAATTGAAGACCAACACAAAAAAAACTTGGTTAATATGTTCTCTCTATACTTCACATCTGAAGTTGGCTTAAAAATAGATCATCTTGTATTACCATATCCGCTTCTGGTGAGTGTGGGAATTATTAGGTTTTTTAGTAGAAGAGAGAGACCATTTGATTTTTGCCACCAACCCAGTTGGCAAAGGATGGGATTATTTATTTACCTTGGCATATTAATATATTAACAACAACCTATCTTGGCTTTCTTTATTATGGCACAACACCAATAAAGGGTTGGACATTTAGTCACAAATAGAACTAGCAATGGATAGTACTATCATATTGCTTTCTTTTTTATCTTCAAAATTTAAAAAAAAAAAAAAAAAAAAAACTGCTCCCGGGCTAGTTTTAATAACTAAAAAAAAAAAAAAAAATGAAAATTACTTGTAAGAATCATAGGCTACTTTTCTGTCCACAGCACGTTTTTCGATAAAGTGGTCACCTGAAAAAAAATACTCATCTTATCGTGAAATGATAGCTGGGTATTTCTCGTTATTATAAAGATAATTCGTGCGCGTGCACCTTGTTTAAATTACCTGTGTTTTTATTCGTTCATTCATTCATTTTCACCTAATCTATTAAATTCGTTTCTTTCAAAAAGCCAAATCTAAATGAATTTTTATTATTTACCAGTCGACATAATTATGAAATGTACAATTCGCTCCTCAGATTAAAAAAAAAAAAAAAAAAAATAAATAAATAAAAACACACACAAAAAAATTGCATTCAGCAACGAATGTTCCTTTTTTTTTCTTTTTGGAGTCATTTCTATGAAATTGTAATGTTCATGAACTTTGAACCATTTGCCAACCTGAAACAGCTGATTTCCTTTCCTGCGTCGGATTATTTTCTTCTTCTCAAACTCATAAAATGTTTGTGTTTTAGTACTTTATCTTCATTGAAACATGTTTTTATTTATCTATTTATTTTAATTTTTTTATTTAATTAGTATACATTTATATGGTCTATGCAGCAGCAGCTTGACACTATGTAGAGTTCAGCTATATATATATTTTTCAAAATGCGATAAATAAAATGAAAAGAATTCTTTTTCCTTTGAGCGACACAGCTTGAGCATTGTGGACTAATTGAATACTAATAAATAAATAAAAAAAAAAAACGGGAAAGAATACAGAAAATAATTTTACGGATTTATTGACTAAAAAAATAAAGTTATTTCCCCACCAAATAATGACAATGCATTTTTCTCTTCTTTTTTTTGTCTTTAGTTTTGAAACTAGTTAAATTTTTAAAGTTGATTACTTATTAATTCAGTAAATGATTATATTAATTTTAAAGAGTTTTCTTTGTAAAATGTGTGTGTGAGTGAAATAAAACTTAAAAAAAAAAAATCCTTACAATTTTTGCTCCCTTTTAATATTAATTTTTTGTAAAGAATAATTTAAAAACTGCATTATATGAACATTAAAAAATGTATTAGCCAGAATTTCATTCATTCAATGTGCCTATCATTTTTTTTTTTTTTTTTACAATTATATCGACCGTTTTAAAGCTGGAAACGAGTAAAATCCTCTAATTGACAAAATATAGAATCCTCAACGAGGTTAGAATAAAATGATTTTCAATTAAATTTTAGTATTGTATTATTAGTGTTGTTCGGGCTATTGTCCCCCATCTTCATTGTTATTTGTACAACTTTTCGGCCGATATACCTTCCGACCTTCTTCATCGGCCGAAACGTTGTACAAATAACAATGAAGATGGGGACAATAGTCCGAATAACACTAATAATACTAATTTTCAAGCCTCATCTTAAACATTCAGAGAAATAATTAAATTTTAGATTGCTAATATCCACTACCTAGAACTTTTTACTTTTCATAAGAGTGCGGAATGTATACTGAATAATGTAGCCATATAATTTTCTCTTAGATTATTATCATCCAATTTTATTTTTCATTCATTCATCTATTTTTTTTATGAACCTTAGATTTTAGTTTATGTATATCGAAAAAAAATGTTTGTATTTGTTTTTTATTGGTTAAATTAGACCGCTTCCATATTGCATAACACTAAAAGTTTTTGAAAGAGAAACCTAGAATAAAATAAATAGTTCTTTTTTCTAACTTGGGTGACAAGAAGACACTTGTGTGGATTTAGGACATGAAAAAAAGCAAGTAACGATGTTACTACTGCTGCTATTTAGAAGTTGGAAATTGTCAGGGGTTGATGGAAGGGTTGACTGACTTGGATCTATGATGATGAGTGAGTTATGTCGGAATGTTGAGGAGAGAGAGTGCATATTGGTTGATGATGGGGAGTCGAACTGAGTTCATCTACAACGACATTCATTCATTCATTCATTCATTAGCTTCTTTCTTCCTTTAACCTTCTTATTTCTTCGTCATCTTTTTCCTTCCTTTCTTTCTTTCATTCATTCATTCATTCCATTCTCATTTTGCTTAGCTTCGCGTATTATTTTTCTGACTCATATCTCATTTTCTGCATATTTTTCTTTGTCTTCATTTTGCATACTGTCCATCTTGTCTTAAAAAAAATTAAATTTAGGTTTCTCTTATTTATTTGATTCTCCTTATAATTCTTCTGATTTTTATTTCTTAACCCCCCCCCTCTTATTTTCTTCTGTTCGCAGAATCCAATAATTTTTTAATATCAATTTCACAGCACAGCGTAGCAATTTCAACCAGTTTAATAGTAATTAAGATAATTGTGATAATTTTAAATTCTGCTACATTTTACAACTTTATTTATATTTTTAATAATGTCTGTTGAAAATGTCGTGACCCAGTTTAAGTGCTGCCTGTTAGAACCTTTCTTCCGTGTTGGTTTTTCTCTTCTTACTCCTAATAATAAATTAATGATCAAATGAAAATCGAATATTTTTTTAGAATCGTTCTAACGTATATATAGATTTATTATTTAGTAAACTTAGTCTGGCACAAGGCCACAATTAGGGGACACACATTGGAGCAAACTCCTATACAGCTGGAATATAGTCAGCGACATTTTCACACTCTTCTTAACTGTACAATTTATGTATGAATCTGGAAAGAAATTATATTGTTTTAAGTTTAACTGTATATATACATATTCAGTGGAAAGATAAATGTTTTAAATATAAGTAACAGTTGAAAGGTCTCATACCTTATCTAGCTGAAAAGATATTATTATAACTTATAATATTAGGTCTCCGGCCTGTCAGCTGTTCCTTATATTTAAAACATTTATCTTATTTCCACAATTCATTCAACTTTGCCTTAAAAGAGTTGAGACATGGGAGCATTCACTACTTTATTTCATGAATCTACTACCCTCTTATTGAAATAATTTTGTCTTACATTTGTTTTGCAAAGTTTTTAAAATTCTTAAGTTCATCCTAAACGAAAACTCTGTGATTAGAAACTTTCCTTTTTATTCTTTGAAAACTTAGTCTTTTCCCGCTTTTTATTGCTCGGATTTGTCGTGTCTAGTCTTCCATGCAAAACTCCGTACAAATGAAACTTCTTTCCCGGCCTTTTTTTTTTTTTTTTTTTTACTCCGAAGAAAGGCCAATGTGACGTTTTTCAGACAGCACCCCCCTCGTGGCACTTGAAGCGGTAGGAGTCAGGGTCAATGACAATTCTCTGATGATGACTGAAATGTCTCGAAAGTGAAGTGTCAAAGGAGCTAGACTAGTTTTGTCACTATTTCCACTTAAAACTTGACCTTGTGTCGTAAGTTACCCTAGTGAGTTAATAAATTTAGGATACAAATGCAGAATAGTGCGCATGAGGTATTAGAATCACATTTTACGTATAAATAGCATTAGATTATGAAAACTTCCGAAGTACACTAACCCTAACGTCTCAAAAGTTTCGGGTATGTCTGTAAAATGAAATGTAATGCTTTTTACAAGTAATCTAATGATATTATCTCTTGTGTGCTATTATTAGTATCAAATTTCGTTTCCTGGTTATTAGGACACTACCTTTTCATTACACTAAAAAACAAAAAAAAAAGAATAAGTGTAAAAGTAAACACATCAATACTCCAGGGTCCCCGCCTCTACCCGGGTGACGCTGGGTAGCCGCTTCTAGTGATATATAACATCCTCTACAAATTTCCAGAACCGGTTTTCATAAACGTAGAAAAGGGTCTACAAAACGAGTGTGAGTAGGGGGGAGGGTAATATCAATGTTTGTTAAACAAGGTGCACTGGTTTTGTACTTTGTCCCTGGGGTCATAAACACAATTTTGTTTTTTTGTCCTATTAAGAAAATTGATCTCGTCTCCTATTGAACATATGTCCTTAAGTTTGTAATAATAAAAATGAAAAGTTTCCCAACCAAAGTTGTCACATAATGTCAGATAATTGGTGATTTAAATATGAACAGCTGATGCATTTTTGATGAGTGATGACACCTCACCACCCACCGTTTTACGTTTTGTTTAACTTTTCTAGTATATTCCAGTGTGTCATCAGTTTTCCCAACACCTGATTGATTGGATACGTTTTTGCCCCCCCCCCTTTTTAAACGGGTGTTATTATTATCTTGTGTAAATAACACTACTCTGACGACTTACACAGTACGAAACATTCGTACAATTTGGTGTTGGATTTTAAAACTTCTGTTAATTTGAATAATTTTGATATTTCGGACTGTTGTTCTCATCTTTAGTGCGTATAAACACAACGTTCAGGCTACTGTAACCTCGGGCTCTGTTTATTTTTAAAAATTACTTTTTAATTAAAATTTTTTTTTAATTACCTTAAAATAAGCCCTTTTCAGACAATTTCCCAAGAATTCAAACGTGCTTGCTTTCGGAGCTGAAATCGTTCAAGGGGGGCTCTACACAGCATAAATGCCACCAGACTTATTAACAGATGCAATTCATATATTTAATATTATATGACATATAATCTAATTCCGTTAACTTGTTAAAAAAAGAAATGAAGCTGTCTAGTAGTAGTAGTAAAATTACTTCGAATTCTCTACTTTAAAATTTCCCTAGTATTTAAAGAAATAGCAATGGGAATTAAAAAAAAAAACCTCTAAGAAATCACTAGGGACCTCCAATTCGATGTGTAAAATTACCCCCATCCTATATCTAACATAATGGAACTTGAATAAAGGTTAATATTATCGTCAAAGTTTTTGGACCAATCAAAAGAAGAAACATTATGATTTAAAAAAATAAGATTAAAAAAAGCCTACGGAAATAATGAAAATTATGAACGAAAATAATGTTTACATTTTCGCACCATTGAATCTAATTGGTCCATTTTATTTAATGGAAATTGTTAATAATTCGATTTTTACTTATTTTGTAAAAAAATTGTCAGTGTTTTCTTCAAATTCATTCGTTGTGTCGTTCTCTCTCTTACTCATATTTTATTTTCATTTACCCTAGTGAGTTATTTCTCAACCGGTAGAGTGTCAACAGAACGTTTTGTATGTCTAATTATATTAAATACTAATTTAGTTAAGCAATTTAGAATCCCTTGTCAATATGTTGAAACTGTTCAGATTTTAGTCTCTTGCTTTCTTAAAAGGAACTTCTAACTCACTTGGAAACATAAAATCAAGATATTTAAATTCTTTCAGCTGTGTCTCTACCAAATGGATTCTATATTGTCATTGTTATTTCTAGCAATAATAGCTTGGTTTATTCGTCATTCCCTTACAGGGGTACCTCAGGTACCGGCTAATCAATCTAGTCCTTACCCCTCTTACCCGGAACTGAGTGTCCTGGGTATAACGTTAAACTGCATCTAATAGTGAAGTTACAATTTTGGAAATCTGGGGAGTGTGGAGTACCCCTTCATCGTCATTACTTCCAAGTCCCCGCTGACCTAGAGTGGTAGTACCTGTTAGGATTCCATCTATGGATTAAATAGAAAAAAATTGTTTAAAAAAACAAACTTGAATCCCCATCAATAATGAATAAAACAAAACGTCTTTGACATAAAATAACTCAACAAGGGTTGACATGCCGTAAAACCAACCAACCAACCAACCCCTGGAACTGAGCTGAATAATTCCCATCCTCATCCTACACAAATGTCTGTTGGCAGATCCAATAGGGTTAATTATCCCTTTTTTTTTTTCCTCGAATTAAAAATTTTTTTTTTTTTCAATATTTAAGCTTAATCTAGTATAGTCATAAGTCTCAGTGACTCAATGTATTAAGATTAAACTTACTACACAATAATAACACCTTATGATACTAACTTGCTATTGTCCTATGGATTTGATTTCTTTTTACTGTTTTTAAAAAGAATTATCATAAGATTTAAAAGTAAAATAATTGTATCCTTGATGCTGGAGAAATTCTTTCAGAGAGCACTGTAAGATATAAAGGACATTCCCTGATACCTGCAGATTGCTTGGAATGCCTACTGTAGTAAATGATCTTGTATCACTTTTTGCATTAACAGGGAATGCGGAATTAATTATCAACCACGTTTTATATCACCCCTAACACACACTTTCTTGGTTGAGCCTGCTTCGGAATTAAAAGAAATGTCAAACATTGAAGTCAGCTGTGGGATGTTATTTTCTTTTTTTTTTCTTTTTGGCTTCAACATGTGCAACAATGTTTGTCAACAACAGAAGACGCCAACATTGTGTGCATTGAAGCTTTGCATTTCAGATGATGATGGTGCGCATATGTCATGATTATGGGAGGACTTGATCTTCTGAAACCTGCGGTCTATGCGATCATTCGCTAGAAGTTTATCATCTTGTTGGGAGAACCCAAAGTAATTGACTTGATGCTAAATTCTTCAAGTGCAATTTCAATAGTGACCATGTGGACAAGTAACATAGTAGTTCTAGTAACATATGCACAATGCTTTAATTGTATAGCAGTAAAACTGTTGGATTAGTAATTCTTTGTACCTTAATTTTTGGACTTCTCTTGTATCTATTTTCTTAATCTCTTCGTATCTGTCTATGGAAAAGCAACATAGTAGTGCTGGTGGTATATGCACAATGTTTCATTTGTATAGTAATAAACATGTTGAATTAGTAAATATGTGTACCTAACATCTTGGATATCTCTTGTATCTATTTATTTTTTTAGTCTGTTCATATCTATGGAAAAGTAGCATAGTAGTTCTGGTAATATATGCACAATTTTATATGTGCAGTATTTGTATAGTAATAAACATATTGAATTGGTAGATGTTTGTACCTTATATTTTGAACATCTTTCATATTTAAAATTGCTTTAACCAAGGTGATATTTAACAGCATTAAGATAACTCTGATAAAAAATTATTTTCTCTAAATGTTACTGTTATCTGACACTACTGTTTCAATTAGAACATATAATATATAGCTATTAATAAGATGACTTAAAGTCACAAAGCACATAGTTAAGCAGCAATGACCTTGTTCAGTACTTAGATGGGTGACCAGTTAAGAACAGCAGGTGCTGTAAGCAATCTGAAGGTTGTGTGCCAGACTAAAGTAAAGCTTAGTAAATTCTAAGAACAATGACTGTAATAAGTAAAATACTAGCAGAATCTGTGGATATACCACAGTATGATAATTTGATTATTGCAAAGTTTGAAATGCTTACTTATTGAACTATTTCGCAATAGCTCTTATGTAAAAAGTATAATAATCTTGATTTAACTCTTTCTTTCCTTTATCGCTTCAGCACTCTCACCTCCTCTCTATCTTTCCCCCTTTTTTTAGCTGAGGTGATGACACTCATAAGAAATAAGAATTTGGTGGGTAAACAATGTCAGATAATCAGGATTTGAATTTTTTGCATTTCATTTAGGATGATTTGGACAATCTCATTTTTAATCAGAGGGTGTTTCAAGATGATAACTGTTGTACTTTTTAGTAACATGAGTATTAATATATAGATATGAGAAACTTTCTCAGAACCTTATAACTAAAACATGAACACTTAAGTTGAATTTAACTTTCTTTCCAAGAATGAACTTGTGATATTAACCTCTTAGATATTCTTATATCTTGGGCACAATTAAGCTTTATTTAAACAGAAACACAATATTCTATAGAAAGGCCTAATTTTTAAAATTTTTTTATTGGAAAACTAAGTTGATATTTCCTATGTTAGAATTAGAGACAGTGGAAAAGTAATTTGAATCCTCTTGACACTTTATACATTTTAATTTCAGTTTCATTCTTCCAATATTAGCCATGATGATATCTTGTTTTTTTTTTGTTTTTTTTTGGGGGGGGGTCTGAAGAAACAATTCTGAAGACTCCCTGGGGCATGTAGGGTCACAGCCACATCTTAACTGTAAGAGTGTTGTGGTTTCAGAAGCGGGTAGATTTCTATGTGGCACCTTGTTTTTAAATTCAGTTTTTCCTTTTTCTAGAAGGATTGCTTTACAGAGGGTAAAGAGTTCAAATTGTTATATTTCCCTGGTGCAGAAGAGAGGTTTTCATGCCAATGGCAGCAGCATGATTTGATTTTGTTGGTTTTTATGGCATGTCAACCCTTGCTGGATTATTTATTTTGTTTTATTAATTCTTGTTGGGTACTTAAATTTTTTAAAAGCATTTTTTAAAACTCATTTTTGATCTATTTAGCCTATAAATGGGACCCTAACAGGTACTACCACTCTGGGTCAGAGTGGACCTGGGAGTAATGGCAATGAAAGGGTACTCCACATTTCCTAGAGCTCCAAAATTGTAACTTCACCACTAGATGCAGTTTAGCATAATACTCGGGAAGGGGGGGGGGGGCTCAAGTCAAGTGTCTGAATTTCTGAGATGGGGGATTATAATCATTCACTGGTGTACTCAAGATAGTGTCATGTCCTCATCTTGGTGACATTTTAGCTATTTTACCCTCCAGCCATTTTCAACTATTGTTGTAAGTTTAAAATCCTCAGAAGGTTACTGACTATAACAATTTGAAGACGACTGTTTGATATGAGAGCTAAAATATTGCAAATATAATAACCAATTTGAGGAACACTAATCATCTATATATTACTAAAATTCTCATTGATTTGTATATATGTAACCATAAACCTACAAAAATGGGACTTGATAGTAAATATTTGAGCAGTATACTTAAAAAATTAATTTCCAGTTGAATTAGTAGCTGAATAATAATTTTTATGAGGTCATTTACTCTGAATGACAATTATTTAATCATCTATATTTTTGATATAACAGAAATAATCATGGAATGTTTATTAAACTCCTTCACCTTTACCTAAATAGGAACCAGGGTAGGAGCTCTCAAAGTATTTACTAACAAGAAGAGAGCCCCTTTGGTTTAAATTCAGTTTTCCTTCTAGACCGGTTGCCATAGCGAAGTTAAAGAGCCCAGTTTGCCCTACTATTTACCCATAGCTAGAGGGAGAATAGTTGGATACATAGCTTTCCTAGGAGGAGTATTAGCACTATGTGAAATGCAAACAGCCTTGTCAAGGATTTGAATTCGTCTCATTGTGTTCATTTCCTACGACAGTAACCATGTAATGCCTATCATTATAGGAAATGAAATCAGCTATCAAGGTTCAAATCCTGGATGAGGTAGTTTCCATTTTGCGCTAATTCCCTTGGGAAAGGCATGAAATTATCTGTTCTTTAATATAGATAATAAGATAAATAGAGCAGAATGGGCTCTTTAGCTTTGGTATGGCAACCAACCAAGGAAAAGAAAAACTCTGAATTTAAACCATCTGTACTCTGCTTAAAATTGACCATGTGTCATATCCTGCCTATGATGATGTGGTTGGGTAAATATCTATATGAATGCACTTTAACTCAAACCAGGCTGTCAACTCTGCATTGGTGGAATTTTATTCATAGCTTCTGTCAACACTTGAACATGAATTTATAACCTTTCAAAATTCTTATGTTTTTTTTAAATTTTTTATTTGACTTATTGTTCAAACTAAATCCAATTTACTAGCATAAATCTCATATACTTATAAAATCCACATTACCCATTTTAGACGGAACCGTAGTGGCTGAACAGTCCATGAAATGCAACATTCCACTTTGGTCCTTACTTAGGCTAGACGGGTGATCAGAGAGGCCCCCTCCGATCAATCATCTGGTCATGTCAAGTCCTAGTACCTATATGATTGGTAAAATTGGATATTGAAAGATATTGCCTGAGTGGGGTGGAATTAAAAATTCAATTTCAGAGAGTTTGTATTATAAGAAAGTAAAATCATCAAATTTATTAAAGGAGTAAAAAAATAAAACAATTTGAAATGGAAACTTAGTCCTGTCCCCCTCAAATAAAATGTTGCGTGCATCTATCAATTATGAATTAATCATTTTGAATATTTTATACATCATTTTTTACACAAAATCGTAAGTATTTATTTATTTGTAAACTTTTAGTTAACTTCGTTACTGAAAAAACGGTGAGAGTAAAAAATAATTAAAGAAATTGATTACAAATTTTGCGATTAACTTTTTCCATTTAAAGTAATACAATTTTTTTTATTAATTTCATAGTTTATTTATTTAATTAAATGATATCTAGTTTATTTACTACAACGGAAAAGATTCAGATGTTGAATTATTAGGAACAGCTTTTATTTATTTCATCAATATTAATTGTTCTTTATTCTATGTATTGACGATTTTAGTAATTGTGACTTAAGCAGCGATGTAGTTTTGGTTAGAAGACAAATAGACCAAATCTCCATTATTAATAGTTATTGTAGAGTATGGAACTGCTTATTTTGGTAGGCTGAAAAACACATCTTACCAGGTGGGTTGGCAAAGGCCCAAAGAAGCGGTTTTTCATTTTGGCGCTGAAAATTAAACTTTCAGCAAAAGTGGAATTGTGGGATATTTTATTTTTATATTTTAGTAGTGGTTTTATTCTTTTCATATTTTAAACTTTATTAATTTGATAATTCCCACAAAATGTTGAAAAGTTCCCAAACTGACCAATACTTGATCCAATTCCACATATTAATTTCAAAGTTCAACATAAGTTGACACATCATTTCTTATGTTTCTTTAAACCTTAAAAAGAAAAAAAAATTCTTCTTGGTTGGGCCGATAATTTTTCAGTACCTACCTTGTACATTTAAAATTTAGTCATATTAAAGTTTATCTATAGTCTACTGTTTAGTGTTGTGCTAGCAGACTAGTGAGTTTAATTTTTCACTGAGTGTCTCATACTTCTTGGCCTTATGCCAGTCAATTACTCTTACTGAGTTTCATTGTTTTGGTGAGATGTGTAAAGTTGCCAATTGCATAAAAAAAACCCAGAAACAAACAAATTTGGTTTGTGTTAGATTTTTGGATTTCAGTTGCTTGTTATTAATGGTAGAATAGTTTCTATAATAAAAAAAAAAAAAAAAAAGCTTGCATAAAAATATTTGATATGAATGAATGGTAATTATATAGATTTTGTGCCAAGAATTTGATAAATGTTGACATTTAATCTTGGTGAAATTGACTAAAAAAAAAAAAAAAAAAAAAAAAAAAAAACTTTCTATTACATAAAAAGTAGTGGAAAGGTTAAAATTTAGTTCAGCTTAATCTCCTGACCTAAAACAAAGTTTTATATGTTGTAAACAATATGGCTGAGCAAGAGATGAGCACAAATAAACGAGTCTAGCAATAAATTCATTGACATGCAACATAACAACACATATAGCATTATATGTGGTCATGACACTCAGTTTTATTACTAGGTCTACAGAATACATAAAAACTCTGTTTTGATTACTTCTGCTGATTAGAGATAAGGATTATTGTATTTGTATATAATAAAAACAACACTAACTTGAAAATGTAAGAAAAACTAATATAATAATTAAATGAAATTTATTTTATTGTTCAGCAAGGAACAAGATTTTTTTTCTCTTTTGCTCTTGATAATGATTTATCTACCTTTTTTTTTTTTTTTTTTTTTTTTTTCCTTTCCTTATATATCTTCTTATTATAATGGAGATTCGTTGTCTGTCTGTAACCAAAACCTGTTATAATTCATGTATTTACTTTTGATAATCAAAAAATGTAATATTTAGCAATCAATTGCATTCTACAATAGTTAAATTCTAAAAGATGTCATCAAAATTTAAAGAGAAAAATTACCATTTTTCCACAGTATGGTACAATTTCAAGATTGACATTATTTAAAAAACAAACAAAAAACACCCATACAAATTCAGCAGCAAAATAAAGAACAGCAGAAGCAAATAAATAAATGTGTGCACATTATATATATATATATATATATATATACATGTACATATATATATATATGTACATATATATATATATGAGAAGTAAACAAACAAACAATGTGTTTTGATATGGCTTTTTTAGCTGACAATTTTTGGGAGAATATGTGCTTAATTTTGAAAATTAATTAATAATTAATGAATTAGGCAGGCATACCTAGCCTTACATTTGAATAGGTATGCCCGCCTAATTCATTAATTATTGATTAATTTTCAAAATTAGGTACGACTTCAATTAAGCACTATATATATATATATATATATATAATATTGAAAAGTAATTCCCTATTTTAAAATCTTATAATGGAAATTTGGTAACTGAAACTGTCACTGCTTACATCACTATACCCCCAGGAATTGCGTAAGTTTTCCAATGAGTATTTAATTTATAGTCAAAATCATTAATATTAATACATAAAATAAATCTTATTTATCAATGATGTCTCTATGAAAATCTGAGTTAGATTTGCCTCAAAACAGCTCATGTTATTAATGTGTTTAAAATCCTGCAATGTGTGTCTTATATATCACTAAGAAATCAATCCTAAACTATAATTAAAGTAAGTGTAATCTTTTTATATGCATTCTTATTTAATTTTGTTAGTCTTTCTAATTTAATGATTTTACTCTCTCTCACTCTTTTTTTTCTTTCTTTCCTTTTTATCTTTTCATTATGTTCGTTTGAAACAGATTAGCATTATCACTTCCTCACACTCACCCTCTTCTTTATCTTTCTCTTACTTTCTTTCTTACTATATTTTTTCTGTGTAGCATATCCTTTTTCTTCTCTTTCTTTATAATAAAAACTGAATGGTCCATTATTTAGCTGAGGTAACGACACTCATAAGAAATAATTCAGCGGATAAGCAACACCTGATAATCAGGATTTACATTTTTGCATTTCCTCTTGGGCGTTTTGGACAGTCTCATTTTTAAACAGGATGGTGCAAGATGGTAAAGGTCATACAATTAACCCAAGTATTAATATATAGATTTGTCTGTTCCCTTCAAGTAAATATTGATTGCTGTTTGTTTGGATTTTATAATTTCATTCTGTGACCTTAATTTTGTAACTGGTAAATCTCCAATTTTTTTTACAAGGGTCTGGAGTTCTACCAAACAAATGAAGACCAGAGAGTTCTAGTGAAATTTACCTTCACATTCATGTGACACTTTTGAGAACACATTTAGAATTTCAGATTTAAAACAAAATAATAATGGCCCTTCACTTTGGCCCTTACTTAGGCTAGACGGTCGGTCAGAGAGGCCTCCTCCGATCAATCTAGTACCTATTTGATTGTCCCTACCCTATTGCTCTTATAGCAAACCCCCAAGCCTTTTATCATATGTGCTAGAAGGCAGTGGCTGAGAGTCTTTAGTGTCCTGGGTATGACATCAAACTGCATCTAGTGACGTTCCAGTTCTGGAGCTCTGGGGAATGTGGAGTACCCCTTCATAACCATTACTCCCAGGTCCACTCTGATCCGGAGTGGTAGTACCTGCTATGATTTAAATAGAAAAAAAAATGTGTTCCGATCAAGAATGAATCAAACAAAACGTCTTCAGTATAAAATAACCCAAGAGTTGGCATGCCGTAAAATCCAACCAACAAAATAAATTTCTTGTGTATACTTGATAAAAAACAATGTTGATTTGTGCTACACGGCATAAAAAACAAATAAATTGACCAGAAAATATTTTTCAACATTTTTAAGAATTATGTATTTTTTTTTTTTTTTTTTCTTGGATTAAGAAAAAACAAATGTGTCTGGCCAAGGATGTGGTTATTGCTTGATCAGTGATGATCAAATAAGCTGAGTAAGAAGTTCTGATATTAGAAGACACAACCTGTGAGTTAAAGCATTACTTAAAGATGTACCTCAGCCCACCTGTAGTCCGCTGACACTATACCTGATGCCACTCTCCGCATACATATGCACACACGCACATGCATATTACTACTGTAAACTGTTCATATTCCTGACACTAATTCATTATTCTGTGTACTTGACATGAGACTTTGATGAGTTGTGGTGCACCTGAGCACTGTACACAATAAATTTCATTATTATTTATTATTATTTTCATTATTATTTTATAGAGAAGATGTATTTATTGAAACCATTAAGGTGCTATCTACTTTAAGTAATGTTTAATAATCTATTCTCATTGGCCATCAGTTAAGACATAGTTGTCATTACCTCAACCTAACTGTTTTCCAGTGGGTTTGCCGTGGTCCCGACGTGACCGTATCCGGAAGTGTACGCCGTGATCCCGACGTGACTGTATTCATGGTCCCGACGTGACCGTATCCGGAAGTGTGACTGTATCCGGAATGGTCCCGACGTGACCGTATCCGGAAGTGTACGCCGTGGTCCCGACGTGACCGTATCCGGAAGTGTACGCCGTGGTCCCGACGTGCCGACGTGACCGTATCCGGAAGTGTCCGCCGTGGTCCCGACGTGACCGTATCCGGAAGTGTCCGCCGTGGTCCCGACGTGACCGTATCCGTCCCGACGTGACCGTATCCGGAAGTGTACGCCGTGGTCCGACGTGACCGTATCCGGAAGTGTACGCCGTGGTCCCGACGTGACCGTATCCGGGTGGGTTGGTGGGTGTTTGCTGTGGTCCCGACATGACCATATCTGGGGTGTTTGCCATGGTCACTTGGCCATTTCTTATAAGTTTAATCTCTTACTGAATGCTGCATTGTTGTGATCTTGTGCCAGACTAAGCTACTTTACTAAGTATGAAAATATATGCTGTAATCTGTATGATTAGTTACTATGTTGATAACAAAATAATTATGTACAGGTATCTAGGCTTTTAACAAATATTAAATGCCCCATTTATCATTATAATAAATGAGTGAATCAATGATTGGCTTTTTTTCCTAATTAGGTTAATGACACAAAATACATCCCAAAATATTCTTTAGTTTGGGGATTAAGTTATGTTTTTAAAAAAATCCATTTTATTTGGTTCTAATTAGTCGTAATTTGCAATTAAGTCAAAAACTCACCCCAAACTCTTACACCACATTCTGCCTGTCACTTTCCCCTCTCTCTCTCTCTATCTATCTATCTATATATATATATATATATATATCTTGATTAACTACTCCTTATATAAGGTAGTTTTCTCTGTGAGTTTAAAAAGAGAGAGATTGGAGAGTTTGAGCGGTCGATTGAACTTCTCACTTTATTTGTATGTTAATTTTCAGCAGCTAACGGCTGGATTATATATGGCAGGTTAGTCTTTGACTTAATTGCAAATTTTAGCAAAATGATTTTAATGTTTGTTTGTCTTTTTATTTTTTACTTTTTAAAAATTCTCCGGTCGTATTTTATTTTTTTATTTAAATCGTTTTGCAAACTAACTTTCTTCCTGATCACAATTATCTACTCAGAGTTGAATAGGTGACCCAGCAGGTCACATTTTTTTTTTCTAGTATTTATATATTTCCAATGTACATAAGATATCTTCGTTGTGTGTGTGTGTGTATGTAAATATCTATTGTTGTCAAGTTATTGGTGGTTAATGATTAATCACATCAACTTTGTCTACTCTTAGACTTTTACTATTTAAAAACAAAACTTGTTAGTACTTGTATGAGAGTAATATTCAGGAAGAAAGATAAACTTTTAGTATTTCCTTTTTATTTATTTTTTAAGTTTTTTTGTTTATTTATTACTTTCTTTAGTCTTTATTGGGTGTAGTCTCTAATATGGTTATGTAGATATATTTTAAATATGTATACTTTAAAGTCACACGACACTAACTACTTAAACATATCCTGTAGATGTTTATCAAAATCCTTTTTTTGTCCCAAGCATTAACTGTCTAAAAGAAATTCTAAAACTAAATTCTTTGGAGGTGCGTGGTGTAATGGTTACGAGTCGTACGAAATGGACTCGTTGACCCAAGTTCAAATCCTGGACGAAGCTACAGTTCACATAGTGCTAATACCCCTGGGAAAGCTATGAATCCAACTACTCTCCCTCCAGCTATGGGTAAATAGTAGGGCAGACTAAGCTCTCTTTAGCCATAGTTAGGCAATCGGTTTAGGAGAAGGAAAGCTCTTAATTCAAACCTGTTAAATTCACTTGGCGTGGTCACTACTAGAATAGACTCAGTCCTAATTAGTGATCTATTAAAAAAAAAAAAGAAAGCAAACCCAAGTTTGAGTTTAAAATTGAACATGATTTGAGAAATTCAATATTTTTCCCTAATTCCACTCCCCAATTTTTTTTTTATAATTAACTATTGACTTTATACTGAATATAAATATTGACTATGGATATACCACAGTATGATGATTTAATTATTACGTTTGTTATGTTTGCTTAAGAGCTATTACAATATATTTCTATGTAAAAAGTATAATAATCTTGATTTAACTCTCTCGCTCTTTTTTTTTACTTTCTCTCCTTCTTTTCATTGTTTGATTAAAACAGTTTAGTGTTATTGCTCACCCCCTCTCTCTCTCTTTCCCCATCTCTCTTTATTTTTCTGTGTAGCATGTCCTTTTTCTTTCCTTTCTTTATAATAAAAATGGAATAGTTCATTATTTAGTTGAGGTGACGACTCATACGAAATAAGAATTTGGCAAATAAATGACAGCAGATAATCAGGATGTACATTTTTGCATTTCATCTTGGATTATTTGGACAGTCCTGATTTTTAACCAGAGGGTGTTGCAAGATGATAATGGTCGTACAATTAAGGAACACTAGTATTGATATATATGTCTAGTAAGTGATTTGAAAAATCCTCTACATTTTTCTAAAAAGAAATTGTTTAAACACATTTGTTTTTAGAGATTTCTTTTTTATGTGATCATATTTCAGATAAATGGATTTATATACTTCTCTAATAATTCTTCGACAGCCTTCAGGCCCTCTAAGATATGTAATACTGGTGTGAATCCCAAGGGGCCATCCCCCCCCCAGGCAACACTTTGATTTAAAAGGCAGGGTTGAGTTTATTGCCCAGTGCCTGAGGCACCTCAAAAGAGGATTGCTGATGGGATACACACAATTTCTAACACTGTTTGAGCTTGGGTTTGTGTGTATCTCCCCACATAGATTGGACCTTGTGTTCAATTGACATGATGATGTCAGTAAATAACTTCTCTAATAATTCTGAGGTTGTAGTTTTAGAAATTGTTAAATTAGTTACAGTTTTGAATTAATCATGCCCCCCCCTCCCCATTGTAATATGGAAATTTTAACTATAACATTTTTTTGGGAAAATGAATTAGGTTTGTTGATGAGCAAAAACAGTCGATCTTGTAAATAAAAAATGATTTGCAATCAAAATTACATATCCCCCCCATATCCCTTCACCCCAGGCAGTATGTGACACAAGGTCAATTTTGAAGTGGAGTACTGCTGGTTTGAATTTCAGTTTTCCTTGACTTATTGGCTATTAAAATCTTTTTAAAGACACATTTTTAAAACCATTTAACCCATACTTCCACTCTGGGTCAGAGTGAACCTGGGAGTAATGGTAATGAAGGGGTACTCCACACACCCCAGAGCTCTGAAACTTCACCACTAGATGCAGTTTGATGTCATACCTAAGACACTAAAGACCCTCAGTGACCACCTTCTAGCACATATATGCTAAAAGGCATGGGGTTTGCCATAAGAACAATAGGGTAAGGGTAATCATATGGGTGTTAGGGCTTGACGTGACCAGTCGATTGATCGGGGGGGGGTGTCTGACCACCCACCCATCTAGCCTAAGGGTCAAAGTGGAGTGTTGCATGTTAGGGACTGCTCAGCCACCAGGATTTCGTCCTTAAGCATCACGGGTTGCCACCATCGGCCAACAGAGGTACTGTTGGCATATTCTATAGCCCTAGCTGACAGGGCAGTCAAGAGAAATTGATATTTCTTGATTACATTGTAAAAATAAGAATTTAAGTAAGTCTTATTATTGGTGTGATTCTTTACTAGAGATATCAGTGTCATCCAACCAATTTGATAAATTGGGATAACACATAAGTCATATATCATTGATATCATTAACTAAGCTTAGTTTGGCACAAGGCCAGAAATATGGGGCACCAAATGAGAAATTGACTCACTAACAACAATAGTTTGCTAGCCTAGCTTGCTAACCATTACAGTATGTGAGGTGCTCCCCCACCCAATTAAGCATAGCTTAGAATTGTACTAAAAAAAAAAATGAAAAAGCCCTAAACTCTTTTCTTTTGTGTAAGAATAAGATGATTTTTTTCTCTTAAGATAGCACAATGGAAATATTTTTAGAATTGTTAGATGGAATTTTTAAATTATAATTAATTAGCCGCAAGCACATACTTAAGAAAAAAGGCCATTTGAAGAAATTGCAATGTAATGAAATAATTTTTAATCCTTAAATACACATGAAATTAATTATCAATTTGATGATAATCTCAAAAGATTTTTTATATTCTAAGGAAGAAATTGATTAAACATACGGGTCAAATCCTGTTTTATTTTATTGTTTTTATAAACTTTGATATATATATATATATATATATATATATATATATATATATATATATATATATTTTTTTTTTTTTTTTTATTCATTATAGTGCACAATACAATTAAGGTGCAATTATTACCATTGGTTTCCAAGCATCATGTCAGCCAATTTTAATCAAAACAATGCACTTGTTAAGAAATGCAGTTGTCTTGATGAAAAGTGGCTAACATGCTGCTTGGAAACCAATGGTAATAATTGCACCTTAAATGTATTGTACACTATAATAAATAACTACAGCTCTTACACTCGTAATTGAGCACTTTAATTTCAATTCTCCAATATGAAAAAAAGACTACCAATATATATATATTCCTCAAAAGTTGCTACGTTTTCATTATAGGAACATTAGTAGTTAATCTAAAGTGCTCAATATATTTTGTAAAATATATAGCATTTATAGTTGTAGAAAAGTTTTTCTCTACCATGGTTTCGGTGTTCAAGGTACACCTTCTTCAGGAGAACTAAGACTTGTAGGTAGCTACATTTTATATATACTGAGTTTAAGTCTAGACTATATATATATATATATATATAATATATATATATATATATATATACATATACACAACACACACACACACACACACACAAACCCCCCACACACAAAAATTTGTTTCATTGCAGGGATCTATAAAATGTTAAGGCTAAAACAAAAAGCCCAAATAACAGTATTTAGACTTTTTTCCTCATACCTATCTCTCTATACATATATAAAAGGCAGTTGGTGTGTATGTATATCCGGACGAAACTATGAAAATAAAACAATTAACAACAAAGTGAATATATATACACATTCACTACCGCCAGGTTGGGTTAACACAAGATTTTTTTTTATGTGGGGATTTTTATGGGGCATCCAGCAAGGATCCAACTCGCGATTCAGTAATAATGGATCTGCGAGACTAACTTAAAAAAAAAAAAACCTACCCATGTGACGCTGGGTAGCCACTTTTAGTATTGTATAAAATAGAAAATTCTATATTGTAAAAAAAATAGTCTATTTTATAGCATTGTTTTTTTCCTTTGCAGACAAGTGTCCTACTGTTTGAACTTAGATTGGTTAAAGGACCCAACTAAAAATGATGTTAAGGGTTCCACGAAGCAAAAAGAATACCTAAAACAAAAAGTTACTTTGTAGTTTTACCAACTCGGACTGATTTCTATATTCTAAAACATTCGATAAAAAAACAAACTTACTGTCTCTATCTTTCCCCTACTCTTTTTTTTTTTTTTTTTTTTTTTTTTTTTTTAATTTTAAAAAATTTTTATTTTTTTATTTTTTATTTTTTTTAAATTTAAAAAAATTTTTTTATTTTTTTTTTTAAATTTAAAAAAAATTTTTTTTTTAAATAGTTTTTCTGTGTAGCATGTACTTTTTCTTCTCTTTATGATAAAAACGTAATGGTCCATTATTTAGCTGAGGTGACGACAATCATAAGAATTCGTCGGATAAACAACACCAGATAATCAGGATTTACATTTTTTGTATTTCATTTTGGATGATTTGGACAGTCTCAATTTTAACCAGAGGGTATAGCAAGATGATAACGGTTATACGATTTAGGAACACAAGTATTAATTTACTTTTTAAATAAAAAATAGATAAATGCAGTGTTGGTGTACGTTTTTTTTATTTTTACCAAAAAGCAGAGGGTTATGACTACTCAGTGTCGTAATAGAGGCGAGACACATGTTGAAGAAAAGTTTTAAATTTAACAGACTCAGTTACATAGACTGTTTAGATAGTTTTTCTTCATCGTTTTTGATGGCACAAGACTCCACCCACCTCCAATATAAAGAAAATGCAGTGATTTTACTGAAATATTTATCTAAAAACTTTGACAAAACGTGCAACTAGGACAATTAGAAAAAAATCTGTAATTTACAATAATACAATTTCATAGCTTGAAGCCGTAAGCACCCCCCCCCCATTTTTGTCCTAGTGTTGTAGTCATCTTGAGTTTTGAGTGCTAACCAAAATCCAGAACATCCAGATTTAACTCCTCCCTTTTTTTGATTATTATTTGAATTGAGTAAATCTGACTACAGTCACAATATTAATGCGGAGTTAGGTTAAATCTAAGTGACAGCTTTATGGAGTTTTGAGTTTAAGAATTAGCCGATATATACCTTAAGTTTGAATCTAAAACCTTGCGGGTGTTTTAGCCACTTCTTTTTTTTTGGGGGGGGGGGGTTTATATGCTCTTTTGAACATTGGGTTAATTTTTAAAATCTGTCTAGTGTCCACTAAAGCCAAAAAATGCGACAAGTGGGTTGACTACGTGCACCAGTGGGAAATGACAGTAATGGCTGACTACTGCTTTCACCCCCCCCCCCATTTGTCAGTCATAAATTCTCTTTATCTCGGCCCAATTACTCTGCTTTTAAGGTTCAAATCGTTCGGGGAATGTCTCTTATTTATTAATTTTTAAACTAGAAATAATTGAGCAATCCTTTTTAGATTTTAGATAAAATTCAAATAATTAATATCTTATTTAAAAATTTTTTTTTTTATCAATTTTAATTTTATTTTAGGAAACTTGAAAATAAATACACAAATCACAAGTTTGCAATATTTTTCAATTTAGGAAAATAAAACTAAAACTAGGTACCAACAATTTAAGTGCAGATTTTAACTTAAAAACGAATTAAGATTAATTAAATCGATTATTTAAGGTCAGACTTTTGTTTTAGTCGAAAAGTAGTAACATAATGAGCATCAGTAAAAAAAAAAAAAAAAAAAAAAAAAAAAAGAAGCAATTTGATATTACATATGTACTTAATTTTTAATGCATTTTAAACATTAAATTAGCACCCAAATCTCTTAGTTATTAATTTATAAAATCTATAGTAACTAAAAATAATTGATCAACCCTTTAGAATTTAGATAAAATTTAAATAACTAATTTTTTAAATTTTTTTATCAATTTTAATTTTATTTTAGGAAACTGGAAAATAAATACACAAATTCCAAGTTTCTCCAAATGAAAATTTAGAGACACACACAATATTTATTGGAATTATTTATCAAGTTGATAAACTTTGATATAAAGAAAAAAACAAAAACGATTTTCACAAAACCTTTTTAAAATTTTCAATTTAGGATAAGACTAAAACTGTTCTAAGTTTCCAAATTCAGCACTTCTATCTTTTTATTTTCAAATTCTATTTTCTTTCCTCATCTTCACTATTTAAAATTCAGTGTAACATGTGTTGTGGTCTAAATTTCTTTCTGCAATGATACATCTTATTATAATGGAGATTCTGTGTCTATCAGCTACCGAAACATCATCACTGCTTACATCACAATACCCTCAGGAATTGCATAAGTTTATCAATGACTATTTAATTTAGTCAAAATCATTACTACATAGAATAAATTTTATTTATTAACAATGTCTCTAGGAAAATCATAAAAATAGATTTGCCTCAAAGCAGCCCATGTTATTAGTGTGTTTAAAATCCTGCACTGTGTCTTATATATCACTAAGAAATAAAGGTTTACATAATATATGGTGTGGTTAATTTGCATACTGGATTTAACAAATAATTACTTGGTGTTATTGATCTAACATTATTGTTTTATTCTCCAATGTATTAAAATCAATCCTATGAATGATTTTAAATAGAAAGCAATTAAAATATAATTGAAATAAGTGTAATCTTTTTATATACGTTCTTATTTAATTTCTTTAGTCTTTCTAATTTAATATATTTCCTTATATTAAAACTTAAATACTTACGCCCGGTGGAGGGCAAAATTCTTGCTAGTGTAATCAATGTAGATAATTAAAGAATTTTTGTATTAAAAAAAAAAATCATCTAGAAAAGAAATGATAAAAGTATAGATGTAGGTAGATAACTTTATTTTTTAGGAGTGAAGACTAATTTTAATCATATACTGTTTGACATTAAAGATGACTTTTTCCTGAAAATGTGTAGGATGTTGATTTGATGTCTGGCCTAAATGTAAAAATTTTTATTTCATCTCCACATTGTTATACTGACTGAATGAAATAAGGAAGATCATTTCCTCCTCCCAGATAATGTTAGCTTAGATTTTATTTATTTATTTATACAAAACTCTTAGATGAAATTGTTGGCCTATCCCTTCACACACATATTTACAGCAGTGATGCTGATAGCTTTTTGATTTTGTGCGTCTTGCAACGCACATATTTGCTTTGAGTTTCCGGGAAAATTTATGGGTCCCAACTAAAGCTGTCTAACTCCTACCTTGTAACATATCCTGTGTAATTTGTTTCTTAGAAACTATTGAAATGTATTTACAGTTAGTTTGAAATGGTGAGGGAAGAAAAAACAACAACACTAGGACGCATGGATATGATTTTACTGCGTCCTTCTAGATTTTTGTGTGTCAGGGACACGGGATGCGTACAGGTATGTGGTGTAATGGTTAGAGTTGTAGGAAATGTCCACTTTGGCCCAAATTCAAATCCTGGACAAGGCTATTTACATTTCAAATAGCACTAATACCATTGGGAAAGGTATGCATCCAACTATTCTCCCTCCAGCTATGGGTAAATATCAAGGCAGATTGGGCTCCTTAACTTAGGCTAGCTAACCAGTCTAGAAGGAAAACTCTGAATTCAAACCTGTTAAACTCTACTTAAGAAATTGACCTTGTCGCACCCTGCTTGTATAGAGAGGTTGGTAAATATATATATACATATATAGATACAGTATACACTTATCTGAGGGATATATTTCCAAGAGTCCCAATAGATAACCTTTAGGTATAGAATAACCTTAGATGGGTTGACATGCCATTAAAATCAATCAATTCTAATAGATGCTGCATACATTGATTAATCTGTGTTACTAAATTCTTATTGTGTTTGTATTTAACTGTAGCTCAACAGAAGTGATTTTCCCAACCCTATTGCCCTTATGACAAGCCCCAACCCCTTTTTATCATATGGGTGCTAGAAGGTGGTGGCTGTGGGTCTACATGTCCTGGGAATGATGTTAAACTCTATCTGATGGTGAGGTTCCAGTTTTGGAGAATGTGGAGCACCCCTTCATCACCATTGCTCCCTGGTCCACTCTGACCCGGAGTGGTAGTACCTGTTAGGGTCCCATCTATGGGTTAAATAGAAAAATGTATTCATAAAAAAATTGTATTATCCATTAAGAATTGATTTATTTCAAAACTTTATCGGCATTAAATTACCCACTGAGGTTGATATGCCGTAAAACAAAACAAACCAAACATCAACAGAAGTGGCACTTCATAGCAAGAATTATATTAGAGCAATACTTTTAAGATGCTTTAACTTGATAAATCAATTTCCTATACAATTTGGAACTGAATGATTTTGTTTATGTTGATCTTCATTTTGCTAAAATTCTTTTTATCATTAAAAAAAAAATTAATTCTATTTTTTACCTCAAAATTCACAATATTAAGGAGTTAACTATTAAATGCTAAACCAGTTAGCATTAATAGGATCTGGTTTAGCTCAGTTGGTAGAGCACCAGCCTAGGAATCGCAAGGTTTCAGTTTCGATACTGGTCCCTGCCAACACAGTGCATGAGTGTAGCACAGATTAGGTAATCTGACCTATGCAGTAAAGTGGGGAGCTAACGGTAGGTGTGGCGCTCTACCTCAGCAAAAACAGTCTCCCTGGTCTATCAATAGGCCACTCTACCAACTTTTTATTAAATGCTAATTAGAATCCTTTACTATATAGTTATTTACTAAGCTTAGCTTAGATGTGGCACAAGGCCAGAGTATGGGGCGCCCAATGAGAATCGAACTCACTGTCAATGGTCTTCTAATCTGCCTTGCAAACCATTACACCAGGTGAGGTGCCCAATCCTTTACTATATAAAAGCATCACTGTTACAATGGGAAAGTAATGGCTTCACACACTATTTAGTTAATATATACTTGTTTTTCCTTGGAGGTGCGGGATGTAATGGTTAGTCGTAGGAAATAGACTCATTGACCCGAATTCAAATCCTGGATGAATCTGTTTGTATTTCACATAGCGTTAATACCCTTGGGAAAGGTATGAATCTATATATTCTCCCTCCAGCTTTAAGTAAATAGTAGAGCAGACTGGGCTCTTTAACCTTGGCTAACCAGTCTAGGAGAAGGAAAATTCTGAATTCAAACCTAACCTGTTAAACTCCGCTTAAGAAATTCACCTTGTGTCACATCCTGCTCGTGCAGAGGGGTTGGTAAATATATACTATTTTTCCTGTACTGATACTGAAGATCAAGGAGTTCCATTTGCAGTTCTAATGGTTCTACTTCACATTCAACTCAAGGCAAAAAGAAAATCTCAAAAAGTTTAACCTCAAAGGCTGTATGAATAGGCCTTTGTGGTCTGCAGGTTATAGGGACCCCTGATTTAGATGGTATAAAGTATATTTTGGCCTCTTCACATAAGAATTTTTAATCTGCCACTTTTTATGAGTGTTGTTTTTTTGTGAATGAAAGGGAATGTTAATTCTCAAGACTATGAATCACCATTTGTAAAATTAGTATTTAAAAGTTGAATTTGATTATTAACCATAAAATTTGGGATTTTTTTATTTATTTATTTTTGTAAATTGAAAATTTGTTTAAAGGGTACTTGAAATTCTGACTGCTAGACAAAATTATATATGGGATACTGCTGTCATTGGGCAATTTAATTTTGTTTGTATTTGACCCTTAAAAACTTTAACATTGTTAGTGTTAAGTATAAAATACTTGTTCGTATTGAATCAAGTGAAAGTAAAATGTTGTAGGAAAGTAAATTACAGTATCTTGGTGCGTAATTTGTGCACTGTATATGTAAAGTGTTTAAAGTGTTTAATATGAAAAGTGAAGGAGAGAAAAATACTAAACATCTATGCAGGCATTCATTCCAAGAAATAAATGAGCATGAAGAAAATTCTGAAAAACATTTATGAAAAAAAAAAAAAAAAAAAAAAAAATGAACAGAAAGAAATGCTGGAAAAATAGATAAGTGTATGTGTGTGTGTGAGAGATTATATTAGAACGAGCAGGACCTGTGGATATACTACAGTATGATAATTTAATTATTACAACGTTTGATATGTTTACTTAATGGCTATTGCAAAATAGTTCAATATGTAAAAAGTATAATGATCTTGATTTAACTTTATCTCGCCTTTTTTTTTTTTTTTTTTTTTTTCTTTCCTTTTTCATTATGTTTGATTGTAACAGATTAGCGTTATTGCATCTAAGTGCTCAATCCCTCTATCTTTCCCCTACTCTCTCTCTTTCTTATTATATTTTTCTATGTAGCATGTCCTTTTTCTTCTGTTTCTTTCTAATAAAAATGGAATGGTCCATTATTTAGCTGAGGTGACAACACTCATAAGGAATAAGAATTCAGTGGAGAAGCAACACCAGATAAGAAATGAACAGAAATAAATGCTGGAAAAGTAGATGAGAAATGTGTGTGTAAGAGAGAGACAGAGATCAGAATTTCCTACTTGATTTGACTGATCTGGCAAAATGATTAACCTGGTAAAGTTTTAGAAATGCAAGTGCCAGAAAATCTGTGTTGCTTATATGATGGTCATGTAAATAAAAATCCATGGCCTGAGGTTTCTAATTTATAGTAATATATATATATATATATATATATATATATATATATATATATATATATATATACTGGGAGCAGCTACCAAGCATCACCTGGGTAGAGGGGGTGGGCAAAAAAAAAACCCTGGTGTATTGATTTGTTTATATTTGAGATTTACAAATGCTGGACATTTTTAAGTAGAATTTCAATGCTATTTCTATGTATATTTTAATTCCTAAATATCTTCGAATATAAATCAAATCTTCAATTTCATAGAGAGATCATTAATAAATAAGATTTATTCTATATATTAATGATTTTGACTATAAATTAAATAGTCATTGATAAATTTAGGCAATTCCTGAGAGTATTGTGAAGTAAGCAGTGACATAGTTTCGGTTACAGACAGATGCTGATTCTCCATTATGATTGATCACTACTTTATGATCAATATGAAAAATAATAACATGATTCAATCCCTGTTACAATAAAACACAATCAATACTCGAACTAAATCTATGATTATTAATTGAAATAATAATTACTATAAATTTGTTATATAAACCTATGTTGTATGTAATGCACACCAAAAGAATGTCTATATTTTCACTGCATTTGAGGCAGGACTAAATGCGTGCTAAATACCCTCACTTAATCAGGAGAGAGTTCTGGGAAGGAGAAAAATAATGAAGTTACCAGCTAGGAATTATGAGCACTTAAAAAAATGTGGGTTACCAAAACACCCCAAGGGACTAAGACGGGGTTAATTCTTTTTAAAATAATTCTAGAAATTTCGTATTAAGAACCCGAAAACCAGATAAAATGCATGTCTTATGTTGATTGCAATAAAATTTGGTTCTTTCATTGTTTCTGTTTTTAATTAGAAGAGCAAAATATCTGGTAGTTTAAATAATTGAGAAATCTTTCTTTATTTCTCTCTCTCACTCTCTTCAATTCCATTTCTCTTCTTGTGTGTGAGAAAGAGAGAGAACACCTTGTAGGCTTTGATCTTGAATAGCTACAGGTTGGTTGGTTGGATTTTACGGCATATCAATCCTTGTTGGATTATTTTATGCCGAAGACTTTTTTTTTTTTTTTTTCAAACTCAATTTTTTTCCCTATTCAACCCATAGATGGGACCCAAACAGGTACTGTCACTCCGGGTCAGAGTGAACCTGGGAGTAATGATGATGAAGGGGGTTCTCCACATTCACCAGAGCTCCAGAACTAGAACCTCACTATCAGATAGTTTGTCATACCCAGGACACTAAGACCCTCCGCCACCACCTCTAGCACCCATATGATAAAAAGGGTTGGCACTTGCCATAAGGGCAATAGGATTTTGGGATAATCATATAGGTCCTGGCTTGATGTGGATTAATCAGAGGGGCCCTCTCGATCGCCCGTCTAGCCTAAGTAAGGGTCAAAATGGAGTGTTACATGTCATGGGCTTGATGTGACCAGCTGATTAATCAGAGGGGGCCTCTCCGATCGCCCGTCTAGCCTAAGTAAGGGTCAAAATGGAGTGTTACATGTCATGGGCTTGATGTGACCAGCTGATTAATCAGAGGGGGCCCTCTCCGATCGCCCGTCTAGCCTAAGTAAGGGTCAAAATGGAGTGTTACATGTCATGGGCTTGATGTGACCAGCTGATTAATCAGAGGGGGCCTCTCCGATCGCCCGTCTAGCCTAAGTAAGGGTCAAAATGGAGTGTTACATGTCATGGGCTTGATGTGACCAGCTGATTAATCAGGGGGCCCTCTCCGATCGCCCGTCTAGCCTAAGTAAGGGTCAAAATGGAGTGTTACATGTCATGGGCTTGATGTGACCAGCTGATTAATCAGAGGGGCCCTCTCCGATCGCCCGTCTAGCCTAAGTAAGGGTCAAAATGGAGTGTTACATGTCATGGGCTTGATGTGACCAGCTGATTAATCAGAGGGGGCCCTCTCCGATCGCCCGTCTAGCCTAAGTAAGGGTCAAAATGGAGTGTTACATGTCATGGGCTTGATGTGACCAGCTGATTAATCAGAGGGGGCCCTCTCCGATCGCCCGTCTAGCCTAAGTAAGGGTCAAAATGGAGTGTTACATGTCATGGGCTTGATGTGACCAGCTGATTAATCAGAGGGGGCCCTCTCCGATCGCCCGTCTAGCCTAAGTAAGGGCAAAATGGAGTGTTACATGTCATGGGCTTGATGTGACCAGCTGATTAATCAGAGGGGGCCCTCTCCGATCGCCCGTCTAGCCTAAGTAAGGGCCAAAATGGAGTGTTACATGTCATGGATTACCAGCCACCAGAGTTCCATCCTTAAGCGTTAGGAGTCACCACCCCATGGCCAACAGGTGGCCCCCATTGTTTTTTTTCCACCCCTCTGCAAAAGTGCAGTCAGTGTATTCTAAAGTCCCAGCCGACAAGTAATATAATTTTCTCCTGCATTGGCAAGAATCAAACAAAATGTCTGTTTTCATTTTGTTTGTCTATTTTTCTCTATTTTCTTTTGTTTAAAATAATTGCTGTCTTGAGTGTAAAAAAAGATAAAATTAACCAACAAAAGAGTTAATAGCAATCTTGGGACTAATTTTAGTCAGGTCAAATGCAATTTGCTCATGCCTGCATAAACTGAATATGATTTTTATTTTCTATTTATTTGAATGTTCTCATTCAAGCTGAACATTTTATTAATCTTCTAAATAGGAATGTGTTAAAAAAAAATGAGTACCCATGAAGAATGAATAAAACAAAATGTCTTTGGCATAAAATAACCTAATAAAGGTTAACATGCCGTAAAATCCAACCAACCAAAATTCTAACTAGGAATAATCAAATATCATTTTTCAGTACTCCTTTATCAATGGAGATTTTAGCATGAAGCCAAAAGTAATTTAATAACAGGTTTCTCTATATAAATTTGGCCTAATAAACTAAAGTTTTGGCTATGTAATTTTGTTTTAGAAAATTTTGGTTAAAATTATTTCCTCACATTAACACCTAAATATGCTTAGGGTGCCTCGTGCGGTATTATGGTTACTGAGTTAGGCTAGCAGATCATTGTTTGATTCTGGGTGACCCATATTCTTGGCCTTGTGCCAAGCTAAGCTTAGTAAATCACACCTGAATGTCTCTAGTGTTTTATTCTAATTTGTAGCTTGCAACATACTATTACTAATATCCTATATATACTTTCTGGGCATAAGATAATACTGACAGATTGACATGCTGTTAAAATCAAAGTCTAGCACAAAATTATTGGTGAATGTGTGTGTGTGTGTGTGTGTGTGTGCATGTATTTATCTGAATTTTATTTAAATTTTTTTTTTTTTTTTTTTTTTTCAAATTCATGTAGTACTAATTGCAAGCGTGTGGATTGCACTAAACGTATCCAACTCTTGACCTTTTGTTGGGTCTACCTGCTTCTCTGCTATATTAGTTATAGTAAGTTTACACTTGTGTCTTACCTTGGTGGTTTTATTAGTTGAAGTTTATCCTTATTTTTTTCTTTAAAAATTATATTTTATGATGTTATTCTCGTTTGCTTTGTAAAAAAAACTAGTTAAATGTTTTTTTTATTTATTTAAAAAAAAAGGTACTAACAAAAGACTAATAAAATCGTATGCTTTAATTTAAAAAAAAATTATTCATGTGATAATTTTTCTCATATAATGAACTAATCTTTATTTTAATTATCTCTTATTAATTTTTTAAAATTTTTTGTCAATTTTAAATTTGTTTTAAATTGATTTTTACAAAGGTCATAACTGAAAATATACTTCAAACTTTGTCTCATTTGATGATTCTTTTAAAATTATTCAATCGCTTAAACAACAGATTTTTAAAAACAAATGATTTATAACGCTTGAATAAATTTATAAACTAGAATTTTTGTACAAATTATCTAGTTTTTTGAGATGAGGCTTGATAATTTGTATTTCGATTATTCAGTCTATTGTCCTTATCTTTATTGCTATATACACAATGTTTTGGCTAATGTGCCCTCTGGCCTTCTTCGGGTGTTTCTTATTGAACTTGGGAACCTTCTCATGTACAACAGTAAAGATGAGGATAAGTCAGAAAAATTTAAATACAAATTATCAAGCCCCATCTAAAAAAATTCAAAGAAATAAAGAAAATTTGTTGAATGAATTATTCAGTTGATGATAGCATTAAAAAAAAAAAAAAAAAAGTCTCTCTATTTACCAAGATACAGGTTGTCAATAAAGTCCGTGTGCACGTGAAAGAATTTTAAGGTGCACATGGACTTTGTGGACAACCTGTTTTCATTGTGTTTTTAAGAATTTGGAAAGAGCTGACAAGATATTTGGCAGAAGAATTTCTTTGTTTCATTTTGCTGTTATGACAGATTCCATAACGACTTAAACTGCAATGAAATTATGCAATTGAATTGCCTCACTTTGTTTTTTTTTAAAAAGTTTTTTTTGCAAAAATATTTATACTTACTAACTTTTAAATATGATTTAAACAGCAATATTCTGGCATTTAAAACCCTATTGGTGGGGCTAAGAATATGCTGACTGTATATACTCTGCTGAAGAGTAAGATACTCCACCTCCCTCAAAGGGGGGGGGGTCCTGTGTATGACACTAAACTGCATTTGGTGTTGAGGATCCAGTTCTAGAGTTCTTCATTGACATTACTTCCAGGTCCACTTTGACCCAGGCTGATAGTACATTTATGGATCGAATAGATTTGTTTGAAAATTATTAGTATTGGAGAGGAATGATTGATATCATTGACATTTCAGTCTCGGAAGACTATAATAAAGTTTTTGTGCCCCTGAAGGAGCGATTTTGCGATGTGATGATTGATATATAACTGTGCAAACAAATGATTATAGACAAATAAAAAATGCAATGGAATATTGAAAATATAGTTATGATTACAATCAAACATTTACATATGAATCCAATTTTGGCATTAAATAACCCATGGGAAGTTGATATGCTGTAAAAAAAAAAAACAAACCCAAACCGAACCTAGCAATGGTTACATCAAAGAAGAATTGTTTATTTACTTCTGAGGAATTTTCTTTCTTATATCTTTTCATTATGTTCAATTGAAACAGATTAGCATTATTGCTTCCACATGCTCACCCCCTTTCTCTATCTTTCCCCTACTCTCTTTTTTTTCTTATGTTTTTTCTGTGTAGCTTGTCCTTTTTCTCCCCTTTCTTTATAATAAAATCAGAATAGTCCATTATTTCGCTGGGGTGATGACTCATAAGAAATCAGAATTTGGCAGATAATCAACACCAGATAATCAAAATTTATATTTTTGCATTTCATCTTAGATGATTTGGATGGTCTCATTTTTAACAAGAGGGTGTTGCAAGATGATAACAGTTAAGGAACATGAGTGTTAATATATAGATAGGGACCTCAGAGTGGAAAAAGTAACAGTAAAATTCACACTAAAATCAAAAATCTCTTGACTAGATGCAAAGAGTGAAGAAATTCTCGGTTTCATAATGACATTTTATATATATATTATATATATATATATATATATATATATATATATATATAGGGGCCGGGTTAGCTCAGTCGGTAGAGCGTTCGGCTAGAAACCACAAGGTTCCTAGTTCGATACTGGTCCCCGCCAACTCAGCTTATGAGTAGCACAAGGATCTGTGCGGTAAAGTAAGGAGCTGATGGAAGGTGTGGCGCTCCACCTCAGATGCTAAAAAAAATCTCCTTTGTCTAGCGCTATTGAAAAGGGGATAGACTCTCTCGCTCACTGGCTGATACCGACTTTAGGCCGCCCTGACGACTTTACTTTTACTTATATATATATATATATATATATATATATATATATATATATATATATATATAAATTTATTTTTTGTTGTTTCAGAATTAACTTATTTTTAACTATGAATACTTTTTATCAATGTTTCCATGCGGCTATTTATTTTCCAGACCCCCCACCATGTCAGGATTAACTTGAAGGCATTTTGCCTTAGGGAGCCATGCCAAAACTAAATTTTGTATGTGGCCATTGCAAAAAATGTGTGGTCCTGTCAACATTCCTCTTCAGGGGCCCTAATGTACCAGGCAATAATCTTGGACTCCCCCCCCCCAACATTGTTTACCCATTTAAATTTGTAAAGAATCATTACCATTTTTGCTTATACTTCCCAGCATTCTTGTTGATAGAATTCTTATATTTGGGTCTAATCTGATGTTTCCTCAAACTTTAAAACTCTATTTTCATTGTAACCAGTAAATAACTGGGCAACAGATCTTCCACAAATATGATAATGGCTTGGAACATGTCAGCTATGAGTTATTTCCCTTTACCTTTGCCAATTGAGCATCTCCTTAAACCTCTCTGGGGAGGGGATGTTAAAGTGATTCATTTTTTCATGATGTTTGATTAAAAAAAAAAAATGTAGATATTTTAACCCTTTCATCTTTTTAGGAGATGCTTATTTTGATGAGGTAAATATTTTTTTTTCTGACTTGGTGCCAATGGCTGGTATTTAAAGTTAGCATTTCAAATGTTGATCTTTCAAGGCTAGTTATCTACATTTACAAAAATGGTAAACATAATCTTTCTAATCTTAATTTTTTCCTATTTAGCTTTGTGATATACTAAACTTAACTCGGTCACTTTTTACAAAGATCTAAATCTGTACTAATTTAGCCTTTTAGATTGCATAAGCTAATTTTTTAGAATATGCTGATACCTCCTTCTCCTCGTCCGATTGTGAGAGTTTGCAAGACATAGAGTTTGTAGCGAGAGAAGAGACTTACCTCCTGGAGTAAAGTGGGCAAGGACTTGTCTCACGTGTAGGTCCATGATTTAGGTGAAGTGTTGCCAAGATGGCCAGAAAAGTATACATATTACTTTTCTTTGCTGCAGAAAAAAATTACTTTCCTCCTGTGAAACCAGATGTGACAAAGAGGTTTGCGAGAAGAGACTAGTCTATTTATATGATTAGTTGCCTGTGCTGATTGGTCTGACCAACAAATCAGAATTGAGCCACAGCAATATAAACGCAGTGTCGCTTGAGACTGGGATTACAATTTGACTTCAAAGCAAGACTGTGCTAGTGACAAGTGGAAAGATTGTGTTGCCTCTGAAACCGACAATGCACTTGGTTATCTTCTGTCTCAGATGTTAGACAAAATTGTTTCTTGGATAGATCTAGTTAACCTTTTGTTATCTTGTGCACCCACAACAAACCTTTTGACCAACTCTAGTTGTCATTTGGGGAAAAGAAATGAAAAAATGTTTAAATTAGAACCTTTTTAACCTTCTATTACTTTAGGGGGACGGTTTAGCTCAGTCGATAGTGCACCTGCCTGGTTCAATACTGGTCCCCGCCAACTCAGCGCATGAGTAGCACAGATTGGGTAATCTGATCTGTGTAATGAAGTGAGGAGCTGTTGGTAGGTGTGGCGCTCCACCTCAGAAAAAAAATCTAGGTCTAGCAAAAAGGAGATAGCAGAGATGCTAATAGGTACATGTCCTGCTTCACTGACGCAGAAAAATTAAAAAAGTGTCCCAGTGTTTTTTTTTGTCTCCCCCCCCCCCCCACCATTTCCAGCTAACTGTAAATACATTTCAATAGTTTCTTGGAAAGGAATTATACTGTATGGGGTACAAGGTAGGGGTTAGATGGCTTTAGTTGTTCATTGATAAAAACTCATATAACATTGCTATAAAGTCTGTATAATAAATCTTTTTTGTGTATGTGTGTGGGTTTGGTTTGGTTTGGTTTGTTTAACGGCATATCAACCTCAGTGGGTCATTTATAATGCCAGCAAAATTTTGCAATTTATTCTTTTTCGTCGGGACCCATCAAATTTCCTGGGTACTCATTCAGATAAAATCTGTGTGTCCAGGACGCACTAACTTAAAAAGCTATCAGCATCACTGGGATAGACTCCTTCGCTGTTTATTACTTTATTGAGGCATCTCAGTTTTCAACTCAAATCACAGATCTAAACTGAATCCAACTTGAATAAAGTTAACTGATTTTATTAGTTGACTACTAATTGGTCATTGGAATGCCAACAATTTTATTTATTTTATTTTCTGATGAGAAAATAAGTTGAAACCTGATCTCGTCTCTAGTGTTTTTATATTTAGCCTATTCATCTTCTGTTTAACTTTTTATTTTTTTATTTTTATTAGTTACATGAAACCAGTGCACAAGGAATTTCTGTCAAATGTTTAAATAGAATGTTATTTCAAGTAATCTAATTAGAATGAGGTTGACATAATTATTAATATCAACTGGTTTCCTTCAATAAGAGTTCTAAACATTTTCTTTCTTTTTTTCTTTCTTTTTTCAAATTGTGTTTACAATTTTCAAGATAAGAAAGCTTCTTTGTAATAGTAGAAATTTGTGCCTTTTCCTCTGTGTTAAGTTAGTGCAAGATTATAGAATTTTATCAGAAGAATGTCAAGTCGTTTGGTCCTAATGAATAACTGATAAAAAAAAAAAGCATTCATTGCCCCCTGCCCTTTAATATAAGCCAGATCTTTTTGTATAGAAAGACTATATGCACGATTAATACATAATTGAGAGAGGGGAGAAACTGTTGGATTTTATAAATCCTTCAATAAGTGATTTGTTGCATTTGCTAAAGAAGACTTTATTACAAACTGAGGTGAATTCTTTTACCTTATGTATTTACTTATTTGTATGGAGGCATGTGGTGTAATCGTTAGAGTTGTTGGAAATGGACTCGTCGACTAGAGTTCAAATCCTGGACAACGTTGCTTGCATTTCACATACTATACCTTTCACATAGCATCCAACTACTCTCCCTCCAGCTATAGGTAAATAGCAGGGCGGTCTGAGTTCTTAACTGTGACTAGGTAACCAGTCTAGGAGAAGGAAAACTCTGAATTCAAACCTGTTCAACTCCGCGTAAGAAATTGACCTTGTGTCACATCCTGCTCATGCAGAGCGGTTGGTAAATATATATTTATTTGTAACCTTTTGGCAGAAACATTTAAACAAAAAAAAATTGAAGTGAGAAAGATACAGCTGGAAAGGAGGGTAACAGATGGGGCAAAAGGTTTGGTTTCTTTATTTAATGGCATATCAAAATTCATGGGTTATTTAATGTCAAGCCATCCTTGTAGAATACACCCCTATCAGCTGGGGTTATAGAATACACAGACTGCACCTCTGCAGAGGAGTAAGACCCCCAATGAGGCCACTTGTTGGCCGTGGGTGGCGACCTGTAATGTTTAAGAATGGAACTCTGGTGGCTGAGCAGTCCATGTTTTGCGACACTCCACTTTGGCCCTTACTTAGGCTAGACGGGCAGGTGAAGGGGCCCCCCTCTGATCAATTGGTTAGTCATGTCAAGTCTTGTCACCTATATTAATGTCCCAACTCTACTGCTTTTATAGCAACCCCCAACCAATCCTTTTTATCTTAGGTGTGCTAGAAGGCGGTGTCTGAGTATCTCAATATCCTGGGTATGATGTTAAACTCTATCTGATGGTGAAGTTTCAATTCTGGAGCTCTGGGGAATGTGGAGTATTCCTTCACCATTACTCTCAGGTCCACTCTGACCCGGATATAGTATATATGTATAGTACCTGTTAGGGTCCCATCTATGGGTTAAATAGAAAAAATGAGTTGTGTTTAAAAAAAATTGAGTACCCATCAAGAATAAATAAAACAAAAACATCTTTGGCATAAAATAGCCCAACAAGGGTTGACACACCATAAAATCCAACCAACTAATGAAAAGTTCTTAGTTGACAATGTTAAGTAAATCTTTGAAGTTTTTTTTTTTTTTTGTTTACTCACAAATTTGATGGTTTATCAAGTGACTAATACAAGATGAATATTCTTTAAGTGTCTTGTGCAATTGATCAATTGTAAAATACATCATTTAGAAACTTTAGAAAAATGAGTTCCACATGAAGTTATGAAAACTAACAATGTTTATTGTTTAAGCACTTGTCTTTTTTTTATCTATCAACTCAGAAAAATGTCAAGAGATCCATGTTTTTACATACAGATAAAATATGGAACAGTGAATGAAAATGCAATACCAGGTTGTTGGAAATTAACAATGTTTTTATTTAACACAGGTCAGAGAATGCTTCTACTCTAGAAGTGACTTTATCAGCTCAACCATGTTGTGCGTACATCCTGACTGCATCAAAATCAATCCAAAAGTGTCATGGTGGAAACCCCACTTCCAGGTTCCCATCAAACCCCTACTGATCAAGGGGAGTAACTCTATATTTCATTAGGTCTAGAACCTAACAACCCACTGAGGACAAATTGTAATGAGATCTAAGACAGACATCAATATTCTAATGCAAACAGATTCTAGAAGTGAAGGAATTCTGTATCTTGAATTCAAAATCTGTTAGGATTCAGCCCTAATGAAAAATATATTGAGTTGCCCCCATTGATCAGTAGGGTTACCTCCCATGACAGGTGCAGTGTGGGTGCTATGACCAGAAATGGGTCTTCAGTGATGACCTATGTGGATTGGTACACAAGATAGCTGGTCTTCTCAAGTTGAGTTCTTAAATCGCTATTTTAGAGTAGAAACATTTCTCTACCCTGTGTTAAATAAAACCTTGTTAATTTCCAATAACCTGGTCTTGCATTTTCATTCAGTGCTTCTTATTTTATTTGTATGTAAAAACATAACAAAATCAATTCTTTATTATACATATTTAGCAATTTAGTATACTAAATAATAGCACTTGAATTGATTTAAAATATCAGTGAGTCAAATAACCTATTAAATATTTTATTTTTTATTTAAATATTTTTGGGAAAAATATTTTGAATTCTTGAGTTATTTTTTAGTTAAAATATGAAGTTTTCAATTTAGCCTGTAATTTTTTTAGATTTTCTTTTTAAAAACTTTCCTTGACATCAAATAGTAACCTAATAGGCATCAATAAAAAAAAAAAATATTATGTGTAATTCATTTTTAATACATTTTAAACATTAAATTCGCTAAGAATTTACAAAATCAGACGTTACGTACTTAGAAACAAAACACTTTATTAAAAGTTTAAAATGCATATAAGTTTCTTAGAAATCAATAACAAAAAACATTGAATACACTACAAAAAAATTACTCAGATTTTTCTATTTTATATTAATGTAATATTCCTTTTTGTTCAAGACATGCAGAAACCTGCTTAAAAAATTCTTTTTTTTTTTTTTTTTTTCTTTTGAATTACTTTTAGAGGTTTTCATAATCTTGTGAAAACTTACCTATTATTCATCAGCTTTATTCATGAACAAGAAAAATGCCCAGAAAAAGGTCTCTGTCTGATTAAAGATAAATTTTTCTTTTCTTTTTTAGATATCTATTCTTTTTATGTTTATTTAAAAAGTTTTTTTTTTTTCTTTTTTCATTTAAAATTTTTCTTTTCTTTCTTCTATTTGACTTATTAGATACGGGTGAATATCAGTTATTTCACCTTGCTGAAGGGATAGTATTTAAAATATGAGTAGACTCAAAAGAATTATTGAATTATAAAACATCTAATTACAACTGGAAGACCTCAGTGGATTAGGATGCCAAAGAAATGATAAAAATTGGATGAAGATTCTGGATAAATGAAACCACAAGTAGAATAATGAGAATTAAAAAAACAAAAAATTGAAGTACTGTAAAAGAAAAAAAAAAAAACCTTCTGTATATTACTCGAGGGAGAAAGAAGAAAAGACATTTTTTTCTCATATATCTTAGACTGTATCAAAAAAGGAATGTTCTTTTATGGCCATTATGCTAAATCTCCTGGGAGTGAGGGGGGGGGGAATCATTTTGGTCTGTTGCCTCCTCAAGTGTATTCCTATTACTTCTCTTTCTTTAGTATAAACATTGGAAAAATAGCAAAGAAACAATTAAAAAAGACAAAAGTTTTTTTTTAGGGGGGGGGGGGTTCTTTTTTTTCCCCCCTCGTTTTTTTTTTTTTTTTCCTCGTTTTTTTTCTTTGTTTTAAAAAAAAAAATCCTTTTTCGTTTTTTTTTTTGCATCTTTTTTCTTTTCTTTCTTTGTTTTTTTTGGGGTTTTTTTTTTTTTTGTTAGCAAAAATCTGAATTTCTCTTCCACACGTCTCCTTTCTTTGTCTCTCTTCTTTTTGAACATTAAACCAGAATGATAGTGCAATTACGCGTAGGTCTTTCTGGAATTTAGCCTTCTGTTTTAAATTAAACATTTTCTTTTTTTTTCTTTCATAATGAATACATTGAAGTTATGCAATGGCTGTTGTGGCACATATTAAGAATATTCACATAGATATGATGCACATAAGGAAATGTTTTGCTTGTAGCATATTATAATGCTTTGTTGGCTTTTCAGATCTTTTATTATATATGCACATTTCAACAAAGGTGGGCATCATATTTAGACACCAACCTGATGGTTTTATCAAGTGGCCAATACAACAAGTATATTTCTAGACATATTCTTTCTGCTCAAATAACCCTTGACCTTTTATTATCTATTAAGTGCATTTAACTTAATCAAAACAATTATTAGTTCTATAAATGCAACTGTAACAGTGTCTCCAGATACATAGTCTTAGTAAATTATGTCTTGGAGAAGAGGTATATCATGCCAAAAGTGTGATTGGGAAGAGGAATTTGCAATTTCTAACAGTTATAGTGCAAGACTGCTAGTAGAACTCTATTATAATTATTTTTTATTTTTCAAAAAAAATTAAAAAAAAATTAATTCATCAAAATAAATGTGTATATTTTGGAGTATGTAAATAAGATAAACAATAGAAGAAATTTTAAGGAAATACCAAAGTTTTTTGGAAAATATTGGTTAGAAAATGGTTTCAACATTGGCCATAGATGAGCTTGTTTGATGGTTTGGTTTATCTATTTAATGGCATATGAACTTCTTATGGTTATTTAATGCCAAAATTTGATTCATTTGTAAATGTTTGATTGTAAGTAAGTAAAATTAAGAGTGGTCTATTGTCAGTATCAGTACTAGACCTATATTTTTTTGTTGTTGAGGTAGAGCACCACACTTACCGTCAGCTCTTCACTTTTCTTTTCTCAATGAGCCTTATTCAAGAATCTAACTTATATATACACTAAATCAAATAAAAAAAGGTAAAAATTAGAGTTTGTATTGCTATTGTAACTTTTGTTGTGAATAAGATGAAAAATAAGGGAATAATTTTTGTAAGTTGAGCCACAGCCATTGCTTTACTGAGTAATAAATCATAACAACTATGACTCAAGTGAGAACTATGTATTTTGGAACATTAAACCTAAACATTAAACTATTTGTCACTGTTTTATAAGTAACTATAAGCTACTAAGGGGCAGGGTTAGCTCAGTCGGTAGAGCGTTCGGCTAGAAACCACAAGGTTCCTAGTTTGATACAGGTCCTCGCCAACTCAGCATTTGAGTAGTACAGGAGCTGGTGGTAGGTGTGGCGCTCCACCTCAGATGCTAAAAAAATAATCTCCTTGGTCTAGCGCTATTGAAAAGGGGATAGACTCCCTCCTGTATGGCTGATACCGACTTTAGGCCGCCCTGTCGACTTTACTTTTTTATAAGCTACTAGCATTCACTGTCTAGTTTGACTTAGTATAATTGACTGTGAAAAGTGACTGAACATTTTTAAGTTTTAAATTTAAAAGAAAAATGCTTTATATATTACTAGAAGTAACTACCTAGCGTCACCTGGGTAGAGTGGGGGTGGTGGAAACCCTGGTGTATTGATTTGTTTACT
>CM042137.1:38362610-38382610 GCA_023376005.1 Doryteuthis pealeii | reverse complement strand
TTTCATAATCCACCCCAAGATAGCATTTGTTTAAATGTAATATTAAACATATATTTAGAAGTCTTTCATTTACGGGAAATAACAGGTAACTTTAAATGAAAAGGAAGTTTTTAGCCATTTTTTGATAAATCCTTATAGGAATGGGGCTCTGGATTTAGAAAATTCTCAACAGGATGTTAAGAGTTAAAAATAGACCTTGTGTCACATCCTGCTTGTGCTGAGGGGTTCGGTAAATACATACAGTTCTTTGGTTGGTTATTGTAAGCCATTTACTTTTTCATGTGTGTGTTTTTTTTTTTTTTAAAATTTTTTAAGAAATATAAAAAATATCACCTTTGCCCTCCAACACAATCATAATTGGAACCTTTGGAATAGTTCCTAAGAACAGGGAATGAAGACTGGGGAAACTAGAAATCTGAGGAAGAATTGACACTGTCTGGACCACAGCTTTGTTGAGATTGGTGAGAATACTCAGAAGAGTGTTGAAGAGACTTGCTGTCACTTACACTCCAGTAAAAACCACCTGTTACTATTGGTGTGAAAAGACTTTCATTTACAAGGGGTATTATGTATATATTTACCAACCCCTACGCATGAGCAGGATGCAACACAAGGTCAATTTCTTAAACAGTTTAACAGGTTGGAATCCAGAGTTTTCCTTCTAGACAGGTTACCTAGCCATGGTTAATGATCCCAGATTGCCCTACTATTTACCAATAGTGGAAGGGAGAATAGTTGGATTCATACCATTCCCAAGGGTATTAGTGCTATGGGAAATTGCAAACAGTCTCGTCCAGGACTTGAACTCAGGTTAACAAGTCTAGCCATTACTTCACGCACCTAATTGTATGTGTGATGTTCGTTCAAGATAGTTCTATAGTTTGAAGAAAGATACAAACCCCATACTGGATTCATAACATTTAACACTCCACTTTGGCCCTTACTTAGCCTAGATAGTTGCTTCGAGAGGCCCCCTCTGATCAATTGGCTGGTTACATCAAGCCCTAGCACCTATATGATTGTCCCAACCCTATTGCCTTTATGGCAAGCCCCAACCCTTTTTATCATATGTGCTAGAAGCCGGTGGCTGAGGGTCTTCATGCCTTGGGTATGACGTTAAACTCTGATAGTGAGGTTCCAGGTCTGGGGAATATGGAGTACCCCTTCATCACCATTGCTTCCAAGTCTATTCTGACCTGAATTGGTAGTACCTGTTAGGGCATCTATGGGTTAAATAGATAAAAATGTGTTTAAACAAACTGAGTAACCATCAAGAATGAATAAAACAAAAACGTCTTCAGCATAAAATAACCCAATGGGGGTTGACATGCCATAAAATCCAACCAACCAACCCTTACTAGATTAACCAACTTGTTCACATTAGACCAAAAACCCTGATTATTAATTCTCTCACTTAACAACATAGAAACACCTGCTATGTGTTGCTGTCAGTTAACTTTGAATGTAGAGAAAATATTGATGACTTTTTAGCATTTAGTTTGGTTCACCTTTTTGTCTGCTTGTCACTTCAAAGAGATTTTCACTAATTCTCATCTTCCTCTGTGCAAGATAAGATTTGGCAACTATAAAAGACGCATTTACCCATTGAACAAACCCATGTAACAGCGAGCACACACACACACTTCACAGTGATTTCATTTAGTTCAAAGGCAAAGATGAATATTTGATCTTTTCTTCAAGGTACTCTACTAACCTCTTTAACTATTCTGTCTGTTGGCTCTACTTATGTTTTTAAGTACTTCTTGTTTCACTTTAGTTATATATATATATATATATATATATATATATATATATATATATATATATATACTTGAAAAAAATTTTTTTTTTTTTAACAAAATGGAGGTACTCAATGTGCTAAAACAATGTAGAATATCATTATTTTTGCTAGCTGAAAACCCACCCTACAGACAGGATTTTTGAGGTTATAAACTATGAACTAAATTTTTATTTCAGCAATAAATACATGCACTAGCAGGGCCTATGAATATACTACAGTATGATAGTTTAATTATTACGTTTGATATGTTTATTTAAGAGCTATTGCATATTGTTCAATATGTAAGAGTATAATCCTCTTGATTTAACTCTCTCTCACTATCTTCTCTTTCTTTTATTCTTTTCATCATGTTCAGTTGAAACAGATTAGTATTATTGCTTCCACGAAAACGTCTTCGGCATAAAATAACCCAACAAGGATTGACATTGCGTAAAATCCAACCAACCAAACCATTAAGATTCACAGTAAACATAATCTGACAACAACAGATGATATTTATTATCCTGAGGAAGATTAGAAACACATAGCCAATACATTTATTTTAAATGTTTTGATACTGTGAATCTATCTATCTATCTATCTATCTATCTATCTATCTATCTGTAGCATTTTTAAAGTAATACGAACAAATTCCATGAAACTGAAAGAATTTATAAAATTATTTTTTTATATTCAAATATTTTATTAGAAGTTCTAGTTAATCTGTAGACTCATTGGGCCCTTATTGTAATGGTTATCCATGATGATATTGATGCTTCTATTTAGAAAGAGTGAAGGAATCTTAATTGACATTTCATAGATATTTGTTATATTGATAATTTGGATGATGAAAAAAAAAAAAAAGAAAGATTTTCTGTGCAATGGTAGACCCTGCCCACAAAATTATCATTCAGTTGCAAATTGGACTGAAAATTGCTTTATTCTCTAAAAACATTTTGAGTGAATTGCTCTGATAAAAATCTCGTGCTGTGTTTGTTGGGTATGTTTCCTCACACATACAATAAAGTGTAATGAGTATTTCAGTGATATTTAGATTGTTATCCTCTGAAATGTGTCTACCCTGTTAGCAGGGGGTTAGAATACACTGACTGTAACCCCTGCAGAGGAGTAAGAACCCCCCCCAACAAAAATATAGTATGATACTAAACTGCATCTGATGGTGAAGCTCCAGTTTTGGAGTGTGTGGAGTACCCCTTCATTGCCATTACTCCCAGGTCCACTTTGATTTGAAGCGGTAGTATCTGTTAGGGTCCCATCTATGGGTCAAATCAATGTTTGAAAATTATTAGTATTCGATAGGACCATGTGTGTGGGTGGAGGGGAACCCTCTTAAGAAACAACTATACCAAAAATGGAAATAGGAATACAATTCCCTAACCTCTAGGCATAAAATAACCCTAGGTAAGTTGACATGCCGTTAACAGCAATCAATATGAAATGTTTGGATAAAGGTTATTTTTCAAATGCATTTACTGTGAAACCATTAATATATTTGATAGTTCATTTTATTTTTTTTATTTATACTTATTTTTTTTTTTTTCCCTGGTTAGAAAAGTTATTGATGGCATGATTGACGTGTTAAAATATTTAAAAAAAAAAAAAGAAAAAGAAAAGTAAAATTGGCGGAGTGGACTTTTGTTGGTACCAGCCAAACAGCAAGGGAGTCTATCTCCTTTTCACTAGCATTAGACCAGAGATATTTTTTGCCGAGGTGAACCCAATCTGTGCTACTCATACGAGGACCAGTATTGAACCTAGAACCTTGTGATTCCAAGGCAAGTGCACTATTGGACAGAGCTAAACGGGTCCCTTGTGCTAAAATATGAAGAAATTTATATATATATATATATATATATATAGTCATCCGCAGACACCGTGTTTCGACATCACATCTCCTCAGTGGGGCTGGATGTTAGCAGGCTAACTCTAGCCAGGATCGAAACCAGACTGATTTATTATTAGTCAGTTCTTAACCCCTATATATATATATATATATATATATATATATATATATATATATAATATGCACACACACACACAGGCAGCATTTTTTAATATATATATATATATATATATTAAAAAATGCTGCCTGCCTGAGTGTGTGTGTGTGTGTGCATATGAGATATATATATATATATATATATATATATATATATATATATAATCTTTATGAATGAGAATTTGAAAAACTTTTTGTTCCCCTTATGAGTCTTGACTCTATTGTTACCTCCTTACTAAATTGTTGATTAATAGAGCAAGGTCTGTACCACATTCTTATGTCTGGAGTACATTTATACTATGTAAATTGCCCCTATCTATTCTAAGAATGTTTCTATAAAAATACACACAGCTTCTCCTGAAGCTTTTTCCCATGGCTGAACAAGTTTGTGTGTTTACCCCCACCCCTCTTTCCCTACTTGATATTGCAGTAATGTATTGTGCTGTCCCTGCTATCTACAGGCCAGCCATAACACATACAAACTTTAATATCCACTTAGCTTCTGGCTCATTCACGTTGTTAGCTTACTTGCTACTCTTGTCAAGTGAGAAGGAAACAATCATATATTAGTCTATGTACACGTGGTGTAATGGTTAGTGAGCAAGATTAGCAGACCATTGATAGTGAGTTCGATTTTTCACTGGGCGCCCCATATTCCTGGCCTTGTGCCATATCTAAGCTAAGCTTAGTAAATAACTAATCTATGTACTGCTGAAAGAATCATCTATTCACGACTATAAAAAAATATGTATTTATTTTTTAACTTAGGAGAAAATTTTTTTTTTTCTTTAACTTATCCACAGAGAACCTATTTAAAAATTTTTAAAAGAATTTTTGGTTAATATGTTGTGATATTTTATCATAGAAACTGCACATTTGAACGTGACAGCACATAACCCTTTCTTACTTGCAATGGTATAACTCCCCCCTCCTTTTTGGTAGCCCTGTCGGTGGGGCTTTAGAATACATTGACTGCACCTCTGCAGAGGGGTAAGACCCCCCCTCAATGGGATCACCTGTTAGCCATGGGTAGTGATCTATGATGCTTAAGGACTCTGCGCATGAGTTGGCAAGGGCTAGTGGTATCTAACCCTGAACCTTGTGGCTCCTAGGCGGATACTGTACCAACCAAGCTAAATACTCCATTATAATCATTCTCCCATGCATACTATTGATGAGTAATTGATATAAAGCTACTACGATATTAATCTCTTCTCATATTTATTTTAAATAGGAATCATCTTGAGAAATTTGAAAAAAAAAAAAATGTTTTTTTTCCATAAAACATGCTAGGTAATTTATGAGGAAGTGTGTCCCGGTCTTCTGCCTCAAAAATTGCTACCCGGTGACTATTAAAATAACGATCCCAGCTCAGTCTATTCAAAACTATCCATCTTCATATCTATCTATCTGTCTCAATTTGTTCATATTTATCTATATTACTTTAAATACTAAGAATTTTTTTTTATTCAGGTTTGTTTAAGGTCTTGTTTTTAGTTTAAATAAACAAGAATTACGACAAAAAAGATGCGACCCCCCCCCAATACATTTACTTGTCGAAAATATCTCTATCTTCATTTGTTCATATCTATCTATATTATTTTGTTTATCTATCTCAGTCTATTCCAAACTATATATCCATCTTCATATCTAAACAAGAATTACGACAAATAAACAATAATTACGACGAGCTGGGGTTGTTATTTTGATAGTCACCGGGTAGTGGTTTTTGAGGCAGGAGACCGGGATGCACTTCTTCATAAATTACCACATGCTACTAAGGCACCAACTTTAATTTAAAGAATTTTATTTCAAAGTTTAGAATAAAATTCTAAGAGAAACCAGTTGTCTTTTATATTCCTTTGGATGATATGTTGTCAGTGATAATCCATGGATGGTTGGAGCTTTAACAATCAGATTTCCTCATCCAGGTAAAGGGCTTTGGCAAAAATCCAAAGGGTATCTTCATTATTGTCAGGAATTAACGACTTTTGGCATACTTGTCATTGTGTCTGTGAAAAATTTGTGGCAAACATAATCTCCTTTCCCTGACTGGGATATGCAAGCGGGATTTGGGGACCGCTTGTGAATGTCCTATTTCCTTGTTACTCTTTTCATGAATTCACTTTCTTGTTCATTAGGGATATGGTGAGTTCGTTGGATGGAGTTGGTTCAACCAACCCAGGGTGTATGTTGTCACAACAACGACATCTAGGTAAATTGACAAGGCCTGTGTCAAGGTAGCACTATCTTACTTGTACCCCTCTTTTCTTAACCCATATTCATTTTGAAGGAACTTCAGTTGCCTTAGGGGCCAAACTTGATGACCCTTTATCTATTGACCTGAAATTGGAACTGGCTTTCAAACATCCTGAATATCAATAGACTCCCATACTCATCAACTGTTGCTTTGTCATTCTTCCATCATGTCAACATACTTCACTTCTTTTATTGGTATCCTCAGGGTATGGTGAATTCCAAGAGATGATCTGCTTGGAGGTGTCTGAAATTAGCAACATATTTTGTCTTGGTGCTGCAGATTCTGAGAATTTTAGTTGCTTCTTCAGACCAATTTTCAGCTTTATCTGCGTTATTCAGACTATTGTCCCCATCTTCATTGTTATTTGTACAAATAACAATGAAGATGGGGACAATAGTCTGAATAACGCAGATAATACTAATCTTCAAGCCTCATCTCAAACATTCAGAGAAATACAATTTTCAGCTTTCAGATTATTGCTATCAAACTTGGCACTGATGTTAGCTTCTCCTTAAACCTGGTGGAAGCGATGATCTTTTTTCACTGGATGGAGATGCTCAAAGTGGCTAAACCTATCACTGAAGATAGTATCCACTATGGTGTTAAAGAATTGGTCATAATGCCAGCAATAGCCCTCCTCCTCACTCATCAGAATTATATGGATTGAAAAGCTAGATTAGGAAATACCTTGGATACATGTTTTATTTTCAATAAACAAATAGCTTTAAATAAACCAAATTTTTTCCAAATTGGAAAAAAAACAAAAAAACTCTTGCTTCAAATCTCTTTATTAATAAACTAGAAGTGGGTACCCAGCATTACCTGGGTAGATTGTGAGTAAAAAAAAAAATGTGGTGTAATGGTTAGCAAGTTAGTCTCGCAGATCCATTATATATATTTTAATTTTTAAATATCTACATGAATATAAATCAAATCTTCGTAATTTTTGCACAAAAATCAAGAACCAGTGATATTTAATGTATATATATTTACTTTATTGTTAATTGTATTTTCTTAGTTTATTCTGGACATACATACATAGGAGGGTGAGTCAAAAGGTAATGCCATTTTATTTAAGACAGGTGTAATTACCAACACAGGAACATGTATCAAACCCTCTTTCATGGGGTTGAAGAGAGGCAAACATTATTCCAGTGACAAGGAAGAAAAATCTGTAGTGAAGAAGTGGCTCAAAGAACAGTCAACAGAATTTTAAGGGGGCAGGAATACATGCTCTCATTCGAAGGTGGAAGATTGTCACTGTTTTTCTCAATAGCAATGTGGAGAAGTAGGGGTGTGATCCACATAGGACCAGCTTCATTTTGATGTATGATACATGTTCTTGTGTTGGTAATTATACTTGTTTTATGGCATTACTTTTTGACTCACCCTCGTACATACATATATACACACTGTCTTTCATCTTCAACACATGTGAATGTATTCTATCATAGTGACATGTATCTTATAACTGTTTGCATGTTTTTTTTTTAATATAATTGAATAATTCTATTTCTTAGATATATAAAATTACTGTATTGTGTCTGTGTGTGTATATATTTAACTAAGCTATTTCAGGGACAAGTCCACAATATTGAGACACCCATGATGTAATCTTAAATTTAGCTTGGTAATAATATAAAAATTTATTAACTGTAGTGTAGTTTGGAAAATAATGTCCGACTTTATTACAGATTTAAATGTAAAAATCGGCCATTATTTTTCAAACAACCTAATAACTGTTGAATTGATAAGCTAACTCTGAACATTTCCCGTTGGTTTATAAAAACAAAAAGATGTTTCCGGTTTTTGATTTGACATTCATGACCATTTGAAAAGAAAAATAATATAAATATTTATATAACAGATTGAATTATTTCTTTAAAAATGATTGGCACGTGGAGTATGGGATTTTTTTTTTTTCGTTAACGAAAGCAACAAATGGGTCTAACAGACTAAAAAGTAAACACGACGCTTAACTTCTAATATGGCAAGAGTTATCTCCACTTGGTAAGAACAACAGGATATCAACTTCCTGTCGTTATTTTTTCCTGTAGATTTTAGATAAGCTGTGGTTTTTAAAAAAATAAAATAAAAATACATAAAACCCGTACTCAACTTTCAACATTATGCAAATTTATGAATTCTTTTAAATATATTCAGCTTCAATAAAAGATGTTTCAAGTGTAGTTTATTCAGTCACATGAATGTTTGCATTTTAAATGGGTGTGCCTTACTCATTGTAGTTTTAAATAGATTGTTAAAGTAAAAACTCTTAAGTAGCTTTTTGAAGACTTGTTTTTCCACATTATTGAAACAAAGGCTTGTTTTAAACTTTTTTTCAGCATCTGTTAATTTTCTTCTTTTTTACTTAAAATTGAGTTCTCATTAAATTCATGAAATTAATAAACTACTATTTCTTTTTAAACTATGTCTGAAAAAATACTTTTTAAAAACTTTATCATTTTAAACTTACTCTTTTGAACTAAAGAACTTTATTATAAAAAAAAAAAAAATTCATTAACTTTTTGCCCACCAAATTTCACCCACGACTATACCAAATTTTCTAGGTATTTTTTACCTTTATGATGGGATATTTTTAAGTTCACTATCTATTCACTTCAGGACTCATTATATTCAAATAAAGACCTATATGATTTTTCAGAGTTAAAAAAAAAGTGGTTTAAAGTAGGCAAAGAGTTAATAATTTATGAAATCAATATCTATTAATCATGTGATTTAGTATTAAACTTTGGATTAGTGTTTTTTGATCTTTCAGATCTTTTTTGCAAATATGATGACTCTTTTTCTGTTTGGGAAATGAATCTTTAGAACTTCAATGATGAAGAGCTGAAATTTTATATTTATTTATACCATTACTGTGTTAGTATGTGAAACTATAAAATATACTGATTAGTGTTCAGTGGTTTTGATATATTTTTTCTGTTAAATAATTTCAATAGTTTTAAAAAAGAAAAAAAAAAGAAAAAAAAAACATTACTTATAAATTTAATTTTTTAATAATCAATTTTCAATACTTTGATATTTCCCTTGAAGATTTGATCAGATTATTCATAAACACATAATATTGAATCTACACAAATTTATAAGATATTAGCTCTGATCCTTTAAAAAAAAAAAAAAGACATTTTAAATTTTTGTTTGAGCTCTGGGGGAGTGTGAAGTACTCATTGCCATTACTCCCAGGTCCTCTCTGTTAGGGTCCCATCTATAGATTAAATAGATAAAAGCATGAGTTTAAAAAAAGGCAATGGTGCTAGGGCTTTATGTGACCAGCTGATTGATTGTAGGGGGCCTCTCCAACCACTTGTCTAGCCTAAGTATATCAGGCTTGAACCCCAAACCCTAATTAAAAGAAACATGACTTGGTTGGTACTTAACAATTTTTTTCAATAGCTATTGTACAGTTAACTCTTGATATCTATAGAAATTTAGTATAAATTTCTTTTTGAATATATAAATTGACACTTTTTTTTTTTTTTTTTTTTTGCTCAATTCAAATTGTGACCTCTCCTGGCCCTTTGATATTTGATGCTTATTATTTTGTATTGTTTTTCCTTATGTCCAAACAATTGCTTGTATTGTAATGGCTTTATAAAAAAAATATTTTCTACTTGGCAACTTCAGCATGTCCGCTATTATTGTGCATGTATATAGAACTGAAGAAAATGGTTGAAATGATATTAGAAGAATGATTTGTACACAAACACAAACATCATATATATATATATATATATATGGTGATTGCCACTTCTTTGCAGAAGAAAGCCATTTCTACAAGTAGTTTGGTTGTGAGCACGCATATGGCCCACTGGTACAAATTTGTTTTTATGTTCCCTGTCACACATGAACCCCTTTCTCAGCTTCCTCTCAGATGCGACAGTCCTCAACAGGCAGGCCCTGCCACCCAGGTTACATATATGGTCAATCTTAAATGTAGGAAATGTGTCCATGCCGTCCGTCATGTGCCGCTTATGTACAGGCCGCTTCAGTCAGGACGGGGTGCTCAAGCCACCTTACTTCAAATCCTTAGAGTTACCATCGGACTGCCTTTCCAAAAGAATGCTTACCCAGCCCCCACTTCTGTCAATTGGTCTTCATCGCTGAAACGGACTTCTGCAAGAGTCACGATGTCTACCCCATATCGTCGTTTGGGGTTTCCCGATCCCTCAAGATTGAGAGGTGTCCGAACATTCCAGGTGGCTATTATTAGCTTAGGTTTGTTGTTGTAATATTTTCTTGTTGCTGGCCAGCTTGATAGGAGAATAGGCATTTGTTTAGGTCACCTTTTCTATACCCTTCCAGATGTCTGGGTGGGCAGTACTACCCAAGGGGCTGTTCAGTCACCCACAACCTCGCCACGTGTAGATTCACAGTTGTGTGCTTTCAGCCCGTCAAGCTTGCACACGCCACCGTTCCTCCATCACCATGGGACGGTGTAGAAATATCTGCACATGTTGACATGTTTTGCGCTTGTGCGGCATGCATCGCATGCTCTCCTTCCCCAAAGACTAGTATCAGTGACAATCCGAGGCAAGATGACTGAAAGTATTTGGGGAATGCAGGTGGATGATCTGACGAGATCTACAGTTCACCACACCGGTAAAAAAAAAAAAAAGATCCCTAATTTTTTTTTCTAAGTGTTAGTATACTGTTTTCTAATAAATAGGTGACATTGATACAATTTTATAATTTCACTTTATATTTACATTTATAAAAATAAAAGACAAATTCAAATATTGAAAAGTAAGATGAATAAGTAAATACAAATTAATATTTTTACATGTCACTGAAATTAAGTGTATTGACAATAAACATTAATAAAGAACAAAAAATAATGTGTTAAAAGGGAGGAAGTTTCACAATTCAGAACAATATAAAGTTAACTTATCAAAAATTAGTCCATTCTGCTACACTATTTCAGCTTTGATATCCCAGTGTGTTTTGCTGAAAGATTTGGGGGGGGGGGGGGGGGGGTTCCCAAGCACTTTTGTTTTTTTTAAGCACTTTTGGCTTTTTTAAGCACTTAAACATCTTTTTATAATGGAGATTCAGTGGCTGTCTGTAACCAAAACTACATCACTGTTTATGTCACAATACCATCAGGAATTGTGTAAGTTTATCAATGAGTATTTAATTTATAGTCAAAATCATTTATACATAGAATAAATCTTATTTATTAACGATGTCTCTCTGAAAATCTGAGTTAGATTTGCCTCAAAACAGCCCATGATATTAGTGCATTTAAAATCCTACAATATATATTATATATCACTAAGAAATAAAGGTTTACATAATATATGGTGTGGTTAATTTGCATACTGGTTTTAGCAAAACTGGGATTAATAAATAATTACTTGGTGGTCTTGATCTCTAATATTATTGTTTTATTCTCCAATTGTATTAAAATCAATCTTATGAATGATTTTATATAGAAACCAATTAAAATATAATTGAAATATGTGTTATCCTTTTATATGCATTCTTATTTAGTTTCATTAGTCTTTCTAATTTGATATATTTTGTTACGTTAAAACTTAATACTTACCCCTGGAGGGCGTGTATTTTTGCTAATAATAAGAATAGGCAAATACTGTCATTTTTATAATGAAAAGGTTAATAAAAGAAAGTTTTCTACTGTTGTCCAGTGGCAATAGGAAGAGAAAGGGAAATCTGGAATTAGTGTGTATATCTGGATAATAAGGCAGATTTTATAAGGACATCTTTGAATTAATGTTTATTGCAATTATTGACCTGTTGGTTATAAAACTTTAACCCTTTTGTGTTCATGATCTTATGCTAATTATCTGCTTTTTGGATGGAGGAGATAAAGTTTGGAATTAAATCTGATAAGAGAAATGGGAAAAAAATGAAGACCTGGTAAATCAGATTAATATATCTTACTATAGGAATGGTATCATCAGAATGGATTTATGATTTTGCAAAAATGAAATCTACACGTGACAAGGGAGAGAAGTCTGCCATATATATATATATATATATATATATATATAAAGTGTTGTTATGGGTCCAACGGGAGAAAATTAAATATTTTATAAAAAAGAAGGTCCGCAAAAAGGATTGTTTTTAAAATTAAAATAAAATTATCTTACATTTGCAACACATATTTCAGATCTTCTGATATCTTCTTCAGGCATTAATTAAGTATATATATATATATATATATATATATATATATATATATATATAGTTTTTGTGTGTGTGTGTGTGTGCACATCAGTAGCACAGATTGGGTAATCTGATTGGTGTGGTAAAGTGGGGAGCTGACAGTAGGTGTGTCATTCCAACTCGGCAAAAAAAAACTGAAAAAAACAATCGCTCTGGTTTAGCACTAGTGAAAAGAGAATAGACTCCCCTGCTGGTACCGACAATAGGCTACTCTGCTAACTTTGCTTTATTATAAATAAATGAATACCTTCGTTCAGTTATAAATTTATTTGGGCATTTTTTCCCTCTTTCAGTTTGATTTTTAAGAAAGAGGCAAAAAATACCGAAATTAAATTTATATCTGACTGAAGGTATTCATTTATCTTATGTATATATAAATGAATATCTGCATTCAGATATAAATTAACTTTCACCGCCAGCATAACGCAATGATCATCTGTTGTTTACAGATTTGATCTCTCTGGTGATCGTAAAGTATATACACAGATGTATGTATTTAAAACAGTTAAAACACCGCTTCTTAATGGCAGCTGGCAATGGCCTAGAGGTTAACGGATTGGGCTGATCAAAAGTCAGTCGGTTTTGCTTCTAGTCGGAGGTAGTTGCTGTGTCTAGCCACACTGATGAGATGGGAAACGTTGAAACACTGTGTCTGTGGATGACTATATACTTTTTTTTTTTTTTTTTTTTTTCAGTTTTAATCGTTGTGAAAATTTGAGACTAGTAGCATGTTGCTTTCAGGGTGGTAGCCTGAAAATTCAGGATTTAGGTCGGAGTTGCTATCGGAGCTGATATGATGCACAAGAAACCGTAATTGGCGATGAAGTTAGTGCATCACTGATGACCACCCTGTACACATTCAAAATATATATCATGACTAATATATATATATATATATATATATATATATATATATATATATATATATATATAATCAATATATATATTATGGATATTAATCTTGTAACTATCAGTTTCATGCTTACGCAATCCTCAGACAAGGGTTTAAAAAAAGTTTAAAAAAAAAAAATTTAGCGTTATAACATTCCATCGCATGAACACAATTCACGTTTATATAAATGCTAAAAAAACTACTGGTTTTTTAAAATCTCAACCATTTGACTCTTGCCTGAGGATTGCGTAAGCATGAAACTGATAGTTACAACATTAATATCCATAATATATTTTTGATTGTAAATCTGCTCTGCTATATTAGCATTGAGCACCTTTATATGCCAATACTTTTCTCTTCATTCTATATATATATATATATATATATATATATATATTATATTTTTACTTGAAGGCAATTACAATGCATGTATCGCATAAAATTTGATACTTTTTCTTATAGAAAATGAATTTGACAAGTGTAATCCCGGCAAAGGATTGCTCGGTGTGTAGAATATCGTACAGACTGTTTCGACTTTATATATATATATATATATATATATATATATATATTTTTTTTTTTTCTTCATATATAAATTTTTATTTTTGATTCTAAATACCAAGGGTCATCAGTAAAAGGGATTTGTTTAATATTACTGCAGATTTACAATAATTTCACTTAAAATCTATATATCAATACTCGGGTTCTTTAATTGTACAACCGTTATCATCTTGCAACACCGTCTGGTTAAATATAACACCGTCCAAATCATCCAAGATGAAATGCGAAAATGTAAAAACTGATTATCTGGTGTTGCTTATCTGCCAAATTCTTATTTCTTATGAGTCTTGTCACCTCAGCTAAATGATGTACCATTCTGTTTCCTTTATCATAAAGAAAGGAAAGAAAAAAGACATGCTACACAGAAGAAATATAAGAAAGATATAGTAAGTGGGTGAGTGTGCAGAAGCGATAATGCTAATTTGATTTAATTGAACATAATAAAAAGAAGGAAAGAAAAAAAGAGTGAGTGATTATAGTTTTTACATATTGAACTATTTAGCAATCGCTCTTAAGTAAACATATCAAACGTAATAATTGAATTATCAAACTCTGGTATATCCATAGGTGCTGCTAGTAGACTTTATAATCTTCAATGATTGATTTACACACAGAGAACAAATTTCATTCATTATTTCATGTGAGGAGGAACATATTCATTTCACTCTGGTTTTATTTATTGTTACTTTTATTGGTTTCATCTATTAATTTTGTTATTGTTTTCCTTTTAGTTTCAGCAAGGAAATATTGAAACTGTTTTTGAGGTTTAGATACAAAGTTTCTGGCCAGATGATTGATCCTTTATTTCAAAGTTGATAAGTCTCTTTTTCTTAACATTTAAAACAAATATTTGGCAATTATTGTGTTTGCCTCTTTGGAGGAATTGTGAAGTTCTGTTTGCCTCTTTGGAGGAATTGTGAAGTTCTGTTTGCCTCTTTGGAGGAATTGTGAAGTTCTGTTTGCCTCTTTGTTTGCCTCTTTGGAATTGTGAAGTTCTGTTTGCCTCTTTGGAGAATTGTGAAGTTCTGTTTGCTCCTTTGGAGGAATTGTGAAGTTCTGTTGCTCCTTTGGAGAATTGTGAAGTTCTGTTTGCTCCTTTGGAGGAATTGTGAAGTTCTGTTTGCTCCTTTGGAGGAATTGTGAAGACATTTGTCTATAGCATATTTTGCTTTACAAGTTGGAAAGATTTTCTTCTGAAAGGTTTTTTTTTTTTTTTTTTTTTTTTTTTTTTTTTGGTCAAGTTTTACAGAGATTTGTTAAAAATCTCTGAATTTGGTTTAAAACTAGATGTATAAATTATTTAAAAAAGCCTTAATCTGCAGATATGATAAAACATTTCAGTGGATAATTTTGTGATCATGGGATATCCTAGCACACTGCGTAAAATTACAGTTTAAGAGGCCATCTTTATATTTGAAACAAAGATAAATCTTCTGTTAAAGAACTAAGAAATCCAAATTTTGTTTTAAAAAATTGGACTCTTTTGTTTTCTTTGTTCTTATGAGAATTTTGGCCAATCCATTCTTCATAGAAAGTCTATTACAGGAGAAATGGGTGTTTTTTCTCTTATATAATTATTGGTGTTAAACATTATGGTCAAATGTTGAAACTGAATAAGAAAAATTAAAAAAAAAAAAAGTTCTCGATGTCCTTATAAGCAAAGTTTATAAAAAAAAAAATATTAAATGGCAGTCAGAATGTTGAATACTGCCCATGACTGAGTTTTATGTAGTGTTTTTAGACAATCATCAGATGAATTCACCATACATGAAACATTGAGTCATAGTGTGTGTATTTAACATTATGGGCCTTTTAATGTGTGTGTATCTTTAATAATATATACATGTATAAAGTTAGGTTAGTGAAGACAATGGTGCTTAGTAACTGTCGTTTCTTGCCTATACAATTTTCAAAGCAATATACATGCTCTATCAATGATATTTACTTATATAGTAAAACCCCCTCTCACTCTCTATATATATATATATATATATATATATATATAGCCAGATTTTCTTGAAGACCATTAAATATTTCATCTTTATAATTTTCAAGTGTAGACGTTCAAATCTTGTTTTCCATATATCGGGATACAGATGATAAAGAAAATGTCCTATAATTTTTACCCAAGTGCTTTCAAGCATTTCACTGGTCAACCTCAGGGGGATTATTGGTTGTAGTGATTGTTTGTTTGGTGCAAGTTTTATTAATTTGGAATTTTTTTTGTGGTTTATTAGAAAAAACATTTAAAAATCCCAACTCCAAACGAATATCCTTTTTTATTCTATATCAGTATATCTAAGATGACTCTTACTCTTGCTAGTAGCAATGCTACTCTCTTTGACTTTATGTAAGCACCATATGTAGAATAATAACTGGAAATGTGACATGAACAATAGGTATGTAGTTACAAAGATGCTATGTGAATTATTACCAACTAAAAGCGGCTACCCAGCAGTGACTGGGTAGAGGGGGAGCAAAAAAGCCCTTGTGTATTGATTTATTTACTTTTGAGATTTACAAATGCTGGACATTTTTAAGTAGAATTTCAATGCTATTTCTATGTATATTTTAATCTTTGAATATCTTCAAATATAAATCAGATCTTCATAATTTTTGCTCAAAAACCAGAACCGTTGATATTTGATGGGTACATATATTTACTATGTCATTAATTGTTTTATTTTCATAGTTTCATCTGGACATACATACACACCAATGGCCCTTACTTAAGCTAGATGGTAGGTCGGAAAAGCCCCTTCTCTGATCAATCGTCTGGTCATGTCAAGCCCTAGCACATATATGATTGTCCCAACCCTATTGCCCTTATAACTAGCCCTAACCCTTTTTATCATATATGTGAAAGAAGGCAATGACTGAGGGTATGATGTTAAACTCTATCTGATGGTGAGGTTCCAGTTCTGGAGCCCTGGGAAAGTGGAGTACTCCTTCATCACCATTACTCCCAAGTCCACTCTGAACCGGAGTGGTAGTACTTGTAAAGGTCCCATCTATGGGTTAAATAGAAAAAAAATGAATTTAAAGAAAATGAGTTTAAAAAAGAAAAATTGAATACCCATCAAGAATGAATCAAACAAAACATCTTTAGCATAATGGGTTGACATGCCATAAAACCCAACCAACCATATACACCAACTGCCCTTTAAATATGTATTGATAGATTATTGATTTTTATGGTTCAGATATGCCCAATTGTTTTATCAAAAATATAAAGATGTTTTAAATCTAAATTAGTTGAGTTTTTATATAAAAAGATTTCGGCTAATTTAGATTTGAATGATATTTTTTTATTCTTTTGATAAAAACAATTTGGAATATTTGAACCATAAAATCAATAAAAGACCCATTTACATAATTCTGAGTCTATATTATAATGATCCACATGAGGAAAGGGTGGTGTAATGGTTATTTTCATAGGAAGTAGACTTGGTGACCTTAGTTCAAATTGTTTGTATTTCACATAATCGAATACCGTTGGGAGAGGTAGGCATCCAACTATTCTCCCTCCAGTTATGGGTAAATAGTAGGGTAGACTGGGCTCTTTAACCTTGGCTAGGTAACCAGTTTAGAAGGAAAACTCTGAATTAAAACCTGTTAAACTCTGCTTAAGAAATTTGTGTCACTGCCTGCTTGTGTGGAGGGGTTGAGGTTTTGTGTGTGTGTGTGTGTGTAATATTATATATATATATATATATATATTATATATATAGTTAAGGTAGCATGGACATGGAGTCAACACCTGGTTACTGACAGCTTCTTTGCCTATGTGATCTTCAGACCAGGCAAGAAACTGTCAGTAACACTTGTGAGTCATATCATCTACAAATATATATATATATATATATATATATATATATATATATATATTTGAAAATGGTTTTAAAATGCGTGTGCATTGTGAGATGTTATAATAAATACAATTTCACAATTTTTTTTTTTTTTTTTTTTTTTGTGAAATTGTATTTATTATAACATCTCACAATGCAGACGCTTTTTAAAACTATTTTCAAATTTTGCTCGTACCACAATCTATTCACATATATATATATATATATATATGATTGGAACGAGAGTCTTGTCCGATACAAAATAATATTTATTTAACCAATAAAGACATGTAAATTGAGGAATATCTTCTCAATGGCTGGCACATTCATTCCATCTTTCCACAAAAAATGTCAGTTTTTTTTCCATCATATGCCACAAAATAATCTTTTTTTTTTTTATTTAAAAAAAAAAAAAAATTGCTATCTGAAACAAATAAATAAAATGATTTAAACATTTGGTGCTATTCACAGAATTACTTCCCAGCCTCCTGCCTTAAAAAACGCTAGGTGGTGATAGCTGAAAAAACACCACCACCTATGATTGAAGTCCCTGGCTGAAGTGGTGTCAGCTGACCCCCCCCCCAAAAAAAAACCCCAGCGCTTAAGGTGTTTTTCTTGAAAAGTTAATGTGATATTTTACCCCCTCCAGTATATTTTTGACAAGTAAATGTAAATATTTTAACCCTCCCCTCTTTAAGATATTTTTTTGGGGGGGGGCTAAATATGGCTTACTTTTAACACCTTCAAACCACTAGAAAAAAAAAATGTCTGTAAAAACGCCTTCAATCCGCTAAAAAAATATCTTTATCTTTTTCAGTATTTTCTTGTTTATTTAAACTAAAAACAAGACATTAAACAAACATGAATAAAAGAAAATCTGAATATTTAGATATTCTTTTATATTTTAATTAAAAAATGTCAGGTCATTTTTAATTTAAAAAAACCCAAAAACTTTTATTTTATGGTAAAACAGTCCGTTTTTAAAAATTTTTTTACAACAGCCGTTAAGCGTTTTTTTTTTTTTTTCAGCTGACACCACTTCAGCTAGGGACTTCAATCAAAGGTGGTGGTGTTTTTTCAGCTATCACCAGCTAGTGTTTTTTAAGGCAGGGGGGCGGGACGGAATTCTGTGAATAGAACGAAACATTTAAATAAAGTATTTAATAAAACATTGAAACATTTTAAGACACTGACAAATGATGTTTTGTTTATATATTTTTCAATTTACATGTCTTTATTGGCTAAATAAATGTTACTCTGTATCAGACAAGACTTTTGTTCCAATCCTATATATATATATGGTATACTATTCAATTAGTAGGCATTTGTTACTATTGGTTTCAAAGCAGCATATTAGCTGCTTATTCTCAAGACAAAGTGCCCTGGAAAAAAGACGGGGCACCTTGTTTTGGGGATAAGCAGCTAATACACTGTTTGAAACCAATGGTAACAAACGTCTATTAATTGTATAGTATACCATAACAAAAATATAGCTCTTACACCTGTAATCAAGTACTTTATTTTCCTTTCTCCAATGCAAAATACACGTGTGTTTGTTATTGTAAAACAGTAAAAATGGGACATCATAGAGAGATTTATGTTAAAGCAATAATATTAAAAATCTTTAACTTAGAAAATGAAGCAATTTTCAGATAAACATTCTGGGTTTTGTAAAAATTTATTTTAAAATAAAACAAATATTCATATGTTTGAAATTTATGCACTCAGTGGCCTTTTTGTTGATATGGAGGAATGACCTTGTTTCATTTTTATCTTTTTGCTATTTCATAGTTATCTATTGTGTCAGGGTGGGGATCAAAGTTTAGGTACCGAACATATATGCCGAAAAGAGGGGGTTCCCGTAATGAAAAATTGTGATATTGTGAAAAGTACATTATCTAGATGTATATACAATATAAATAATCAATTTATATATCTAGATGATTAAAATGATTTATAATAAACTATTTCAATTTAAAAAAATGCATGTCATGATTTCATTGTTTCTATTAACCTTAACTTTCAACTTAACTAATCAAGTCATCTTATAATTTAATAAAGATATACAGCTCATTCAACTGTGGCATATGGAAAATCTAATAGATTGCAATGGAGTTATCAGAATAATAATTGATTAGAATAATTTCATTCATTTTGTTATTGTCAAAAAGAACTATAATGGTTAAATTACAAAAATACTAATAGTACCAGGTACTTGCTTGGTTACCTCTTTTTAGGAATGAACCCACCCTCTTAAGAGGTACCAGATACTTTTTACAATATCACAATCTTTTTTTAAGGGGGAGATCCCTTTTTGGCATACATGTCCAGTGCCTAAACTTGCCCCCCCCCAATGTACTGACAGGTCAAGAAAAAGAGGTTAAAGAGGCATCCACAAGGAATTTTGCATTAATTAACTGAAAAAAAAT
>CM042137.1:38312610-38360110 GCA_023376005.1 Doryteuthis pealeii | reverse complement strand
ATTTAGGGGACCAAATCAGTGACGGAAGTTAACTATCCAGGTTTCAAAGAGTAGGATCTTCAGGATAATTCTGACTAATATATATATATATATATATATATATGTGTAGTGGTCATCATTGTCCATATTAGCAGTAGCTATAGTGGACAACAATGACCACTACCTCCCTCCCACTTGCGACCAAGTATACTTGTCACTGATAGAAAGAGAATTAAACTCTCCGACACAAGACCTCATCTCGCATTCTGAAGAACATCATAGACATTATAGTCAACATTATCACCAAGAATGTAACATCCCATGTTTGTCTATATTCCCCCCTCATATATATATATATATATATAATCAACTTTAATATAACTGCTAGTATTGATTTTGAAGAAAATTAATGACGTGTTATATTACTTTGAACCATTTGATTTATTTTATTTTTATTTTTTTCTTCTTCTCATTTTTGTAAATTTTTAGGTATGCACAGATGGCTGAACTTGCTAATCAGTAGCTTTTAATATTCATTTAACCCTTTCATTGCTAATTAAATTTCATGTTCATTCCCATAATTTTAATTATCCATAGAAGAAAAAAAAAATGATACTTCTAGGTCCATGGTGTAATGGTTAGTCGTAGGAAATGGAGTTGTCGACCCAAGTTCAAATCCTGGAAGAGGCTGTTTGCATTTCACATAGCATTAATACCCTTGGGAAAGATATGCATTCAACTACTCTCCTTCCAGCTATGAGTAAATAGTGGGGAAGACTGAGCCCTTTAACCTTGGCTAGGTAACCAGTTTCGGAGAAGGGAAACTCTGAATTCAAACCTGCTAAACTCCGCTTAAGAAATTGACCTTGTGCCACATCCTGCTCTTATAGAGGGGTTGGTAAATATATACTTGGTTAGCAAGGGTTGGTACGATATTCAGAAGTCGGTGAGAGTGTATCCACTTTTCACAACCTAAGGAGAGGATTTTTTTTCAAGGCAGATGGGTAAATCCACTTTCTGTAGATAACAGTAATAAAAAATTTGAGTGGATATATTTGCTTTCCACAGCAAAAAAAAATAACTATTGTTCTACTGTAGGAGTCTAATATGATTTTTGGCGTTCCATTGGTCCAAGTTAAAATTTCATCTTCTATTTTGATAAAATAATCATCCTATTTTAATGTACCAAATGCTTTTTGTTTACATGTTTTTGTATAACTGAAAGATGGCTAGACCTATAGCCACCAATTTTTCTGTGGTTACTAATAGAACAAGGGAGCATGTTTTTAGCTTATTAAATTTTGAAAATGTTTAGACTTACAGTATTGGCCAGAATGGATGACTCTCATGATATTTTTCCAAGTACTTTTCCATCATGCAGTATTCAAATATATGATAAACTAGAAGTGGCTACCCAGCATTGCCTGGGTATAGGAAGGGAGAAAAACTGGTGTATTGATTTGTTTACTTTTCATATTTATGAATGTTGAACATTTTGAAGTAGAATTTCAATGTTATTTCTATGTATATTTAAATTTTTAGGTATCTTCGAATATAAATCAAATCTTACTCATTTTTGCACAAAAAGCACGAACCGTTGATATTTAATATATATATATATATATATATATTTTGTTGTTAATTGTTTTATTTTTGTAGTTTCATCTGGATTGGACATACACACTAACTACCCTTTATATATCTACTAGAAGTAGCTGCTCAGTGTTGCCTGGGTAGAGCAGGGGCAAAAAAGTTAATCTCGGAGATCCATTATTACTGAATCACGAGTTGGATCCTCACAGGATGCCCCATTAAAATCCCTATGTAAAAAAAGACCTTGCGTTAATCCAGCCTGGTGGGACAAGAAAAATGAATGTCTCCTATTTAAAATATTAGTTTAAAAAAAATTCCATGCTGTTACTCTTTAAATTTTATTTTTTAATCGTCTTCATGAATATAAATGAAATCTTCATTATTTTTGCTCAAAAAGCAAGATCTGGTGATAGTGAATGTGTATATATATTTACTTTGTCGTTAATTGTTTTATTTTTGTATTTTCCTCCATACATACATACATACACACAACTGCCATTTATATATAGATAGAAGATATAGATATCTATATATATATATATATATATATATATATAGATAGATAGATGTATGGTTAGTTTAAAGAGAATTACTCATTTGTTGGTTCATTAAGGCATGATTCAGTTAATATCTATTATTATACTAAAGTGGAGTGAATCAATGATTGTTTGCTAAAGGCTTTTTTCCTAATTAGTTTAATGACACAAAATACATCCCAAAATATTCTTGAGTTTTGGGATTTAGTTATGTTTGAAAAAGAATCCATTTTATGTAGTTCTAATTTGTCATAATTTGCAATTATGTCAAAAACTTACCTGTCTCTTTCTCCACATTCTGCCTGTCACCCTCCCCCTCTCTCTCTATCTATCTCCCCTCTCTATCTATCTCTCTCTCTCTCTCTCTCTCTCTCTCTCTCTCTCTCTCTCTCTATATATATATATATATATATATATATATATATATATATATATATATATATATATATAATCTTGATTAACTACTCCTTATATATATTAATTTTCACTGTGAGTGTAAAGAGAGAGATTGGAGAGTGTGAGTGGTAGATTGAACCTCTCACTTTATTCGTATGTTAATTTTCAGCAGCTAACAGCTGGCTTATATATAAGACGGGTCAGTTTTTGACTACATTGCAAATTTTAGCAAAATGATTCTAATATTTGAAAAAAAATTCTGTCACATTTATTTAAAAAAATTTTATTCGTTTTGCAAACTAACTTTCTTCCTGATCACAATTATTTACCCAAAGCTCAATAGGTGACACAATGGGTCATGTTTTTTCTAGTATATTATAATTAGAATATTTTAGAATATACTGATTGTGTTTCTTTAAGTGTAAGACATTAAACTGCATCTAATGATGAGGTTCCAGATCTGGGGAGTGTCGAGTACCACTTCATTACCATTATTCCCTGGTTCACTCTGACCCGGAGTGGTAATATTGTTAGGGTCCTATCTATGGGTCAAATAGATCTATTAAAAAATTATTTGTATTAAAATAGGACTGTGTGCACCCCCCCCCCAAAAAAAAACAAATAAAAACCTTAAACAATTACACAAAATATGTCTATGAATGTACAATGAACGCGATTCCCTAACCTTAAGGCATAGAATAACTCTGTATGTGTTGACATGTCATTAAAATAAATCATTATTGGTATATAGGATCTAGCTTAAAATCTTGCGCACAGGATGGATTTTCAGCTAATTGTTATATATAATTATTTGGACTATTGTCCTCATCTTTATTATTTACACAACGTTTTGGAATGAAGCCGCCTACTTTAGAGGTACCAGATACTTTAAAAATAATACAAATTATCAAGCCTCTTAAAAAATATTCTGAGAAATGATTTATATATTAATACTGAAAATAAAGGAAGTATGTAATTATAGATATTATTTATTTAGTAGAAATTTTCTAAAAGGAAATAAATTGATTCAGAATTGGATTCTTATAATTATTTCTAGATAAATACTTTTCAGAGAAAAACACTTGATATGAATTGAAAATGACTTTTCTTTTTTTTTTGTTTATAAAACAATTTCCAATGTTTAAATTTACTTTCACCTTTCACATATCTTTGAGGCATAACACATATTCTCAAATATACATGATTTTTGGTATTTTTTTTTCTTTCGGCGGGGTGACATACGATGGTGGAATTTAGGTCCGTTAAGTTCGATTTAATGAATTTTTCTGACCAATATAAATAAGTGATTCAGCATTGAACTTAATGTCCACCTTCAATAGCTTTTATGCGAGTGGTAGTTTAAATTTCAAGAATTAAAACTCTTAATTGAAATATTGTAACATTCGAACATAGATAAAAAGAATTTGATACTAATAATTCTTTTAGCATTATCATCAAACCAATATACATTCAATTCTTAGCTCTTAAAACTTGTTTAATTTAAACTTTACTACCAAGGTTTAGGTACTGGACATGTATGCTGAAAAGGAGGGTCCCTTTAAAAAAGATTGTGATATTGTAAAAAGTATCTGGTACCTCTAAAGGGGGTGGGTTAATTCCTGAAATGAGGTAATCAAGTGAGTACATGGTATTATTAGTATTTTTGTAATTTAACCATTGTAATTCTTTTTGACAAAATAAATGAAATTATTCTAATTAATTATTATTCTGCTAACTCCAATGCAATCTATAAGATTTCTATGTCACAGTTGAATGCGTTGTATATCTTTATTGAATTATAAAATGACTTGATTTGTTAAAGTTAATTGAAACAATGACATTGGGACATGCAATTTTTTAAAAAAATGCAGTAGTTTATTAAAAATTATTTTTGATTTATCATCTAGGTATATAAATGAATTATTTATATTATATCTACATCTAGATAATAAATGTTATTCTTAAGTAATAGGTACCAGGTACTTTTCACATCACAATTTTTCATTAAGGGCATCCCCCATTTTCGGCATATATGTCCGGTACTTAAACTTAGACCCCCGCCCTGCGTTACTACCGGTATTGCAGTAGGTTACAAAAGGCGTTACTCCCTCAAGGGTCTCCACCCTAGGAAGTTAATTTTTCGATTTTGAAGATTTACTTCCATTGTGCCTATTCCTGTGCCCCACCCTTGTATCCCTCTCTCTAGTATAGGGAGGGGTCTAAAGTAATCTCTATCTAGTGTCTGGTTTATATCCCCTTTTGGGTTGCATACCCTTTTGATGTCACGCTGGAAACTTTCTGTTACCCCTCTTCCGCTACCTGCTAAAAAGCAAACAGCAAAGGCTTTTGAACACACCCACCTATCGCATTTTGTGTATCTAACTCTAGCCTCACTGTTTGGGCGTGGAGGTGACCCTGTGTGGGTGTTGCGGGGGTGGAATTATGTAAAAACTGATGACCACTTTCAGGGCAGACCATGTAAATCTGCCCTTCCCCTCCTCCCCCGCTCGTTCACCAGTTCTTTGATAAACTTAGTTTCTTTAAAGTTAACGCATTTTTTTTTTTGGTTTATTTGTTTGTTTTTTCCTTTTGTAATTCCACGCTTAGTCTGTTGGTATGTGTTTTTGTTATTGTAGGAGCGGCAATTGACTCTTAACTAACTGGGAATCTAATCTTTTAAAGAAAGAAAGAAAATAAGTTATAATGCAAATAAAGACCCCTCCTCCTCCCCCTCTCTCTGTCACTCTTGTCTCTCTCTCTCTGTCACTCTCACTCTCTCTCTCAGATGGCAATAAGGGGACATTTCGAACTTTACAAGTCCATTCAAAGACTATTCCTCACTCTCTCCCTCACACTGTTGGAGTTCTTTCTTTCTTTTTCTTTCTTTCTTTTTCTTTCTTTTTAATTATTTGTATATGTTTTAAGGAAGCGGATTTTTATTCCACCAAGTTTTATTCCAATTCCATCCTTCAACCACTCGGCTTAAGACGACATTTCCCACTTCGCACCTCGATTTATTTACTTCACGATATTGGACATTTTTTCTTTTAAAATTCACTAAATTCAAAGAGGAAACATTTTTTGGGGTAAGAATAATTTTCTTTTTTAAACGAACACTTCTTTTTCTTCTCTTTCTTCTACCAGTTGACAACACCCCTCCCCATACTTTACACTTATCTGACCGATCGATTGATTTTTTGGCTTGTGTGTGTGTGTGTGTGTGTGTGTGTGTGTGAGAGAGAGAGAGAGAGAGTTAATTTTAAAAGTTAAAATGCCACAAAACTTTAACAATTTCTGTATGGTAAAATGTAAGTTTTTTTCTTCTTCCCCCCAATCAATTTTAGTTCTGAACGCGAAAAAAAACAAAAAAAACTTAAAATTTAAAGTAATTAAAAAAAAAAAAAAATCTTCATGAAATATTAAAACTTTGATTATTATAAAGTAAAAAGTAAAGTTGGCGGAGTTGTCTATTGTCGGTATCAGCCGGACAGCGAAGGAGTCTATCCTGTTTTCGTTAGCGCTGGACCAGGGAGATTATTTTTGCCGAGGTGGAGCACCACATCTATCGTTAGCTCGATCCAGGAACTTTGCGATTCTTAGGCCGGTGCTTTACCGACTGAGCTAAACCGGCCAGTTATTACTACTATTTTTTAGTATTTGATGGTAAATTTTCCTGTTCATTTGTTTTAAAAAGTATTTCAAGTTTTAATTCCAGATAAATTAAAAAGAAAAAAAAAAAAAAAAAGAGAAGTCTAGGATTATTTGTTACATTTTGTGAATACATGCAAAACGGAACTAAAGATTGGAATTTCTTCATACTGTCTTAGAAAAGGGAAAAAGTTTTTTTTTAAATAGTTCTCTCTCATTTTGTATTTAACACATAACAAATTGTATATGAACAATCATATAATTTTTTTCATCAATGAAAAATAGAAAAAAAAAAAAAAAAAAAAAAAAAAAGGAAAACAAAAAGGAAAAAACATCTTTGTTTTTAACTATGAACCCAAAAAAAGAATTCTATTATAGATTATAATCTTATTAAAGATCTTTTTGTAAATTTTGAATCCAGCAAGGTGATCTGACAGTGCCCATACTTAAATATGATCTGTAACTTTGATAATTTAATTTTTTAAATTTATTTATTGCTTTTTGAATATACAGTGAATACTTTTAAGGCACATACATACATACATACAAAATAAATTTTCAGCAAATTTCTGTAAAATTCAGAATTGTTGATAAATAGATTCTTCTTTGATAATTCAGAAGATTTTTGTTTTGAAAGAAAATATTGACCAGCAGGGCCTGTGGATATACCACAGTATGATAATTTAATTATTACATTTGATATGTTTAATTAAGAGCTATTGCTAAATAATTCAATATGTAAAGAGTATAATAATCTTGATTTAACTCTCACTCTTTTTTTCTTTCTTTCCATCTTTTCATTATGTTCAATTGAAACAGATTAGCATTATCGCTTCCACACGCTCACCTCCTCTCTTTATCTCCCCCCCTACACTTTCTTTCTTATATTTTTTCTGTGTAGAATGTCCTTTTCCTTCCCTTTCTTTATAATAAAAACGAAATGGTCCATTATTTAGCTGAGGTGATGACACTCATAAGAATTCGGCAGATAAGCAACACCAGATAATCAGGATGTACATTTTTACATTTCATCTTGGAAGATTTGGACATTTTTAATCAGAGGGTGTTGCAAGATGATAACAGTCATACAATTAAGGAACATGAGTATTAATATATAGATGTTTATAATTTTTTTCTTCATCCAAGATATTAATATCTTTTTAAAGCCAAATTCCTGATATTTGAGATGTCTGATTTTCAATAACAAATCTTAACCCCCTCCCCTCAAATGTAACAGGTTGAGAGTTTACCTTATTTCTCAGGATAAATGTTTAAACAGTTCAGTAATTACAATATTGAATTAAAAACTGGGTGAATATGGGGAGGGGGGGTAAATATCTGAGATTTTAATCTTGTGAATTGATTAATCATTTCTTTAAAACTTATTCAGGTCTTAGAATGAGATGCAAATTCTGCAATGGCTATAATAAGATAGCCGTTGGCTCCCCTGGAGCTCATCCGCCATTTGACAGCTCTTGTTTTTTGATGATGCTGGGTGTCCACACACCCTCCTCACCAGACAGCTGAGGCGTGCCTGGTGAAAGTGCCAGTTTAATTGTTTGTTAGATATCATACTAAGTTAAAACTTAGATATCTAACGAGCAACTAGACTGGCACTATTGGCACAATTCAGTGTAGGTTAGAACTTCTCAGCTAAATAATATTTTTATTATAAAGAAAGAAGGGAAAGAAAAAAGATATGCTACACAGGTATTCCAGTCCTGCATTTTGGAGGTCCTCCCACAGCTTACCAAGAAAGTTTGTGCAACGGTGACCCTTTCATACCTCAGTAGTTGTTTGGCCCTATTACAGCATATCTCTCTCTCGATTTACTGTATTCTGTTGCTGTAATAGTTTGGAACATCCTACAGTAGTATTCAGTCCTTCTTTATTTGAAACCACTCTGTTCTTTCACTTGCGAGGGTCCTTAGCTCCCTCATTCACTTTCCAGATCTTAGGGTTCCCAGTCCTGCATTTTGTATTGTATAATGTTACTGAACATGGAATTAATTTCAATGATACTTTTGTGTGACATATACATTTCTTGGGAAAGGCATGAATATATCTCTTTTTTTCTCTCCTCTTTACTTATGGGTAAAAAGAAAAGAAGATTGGGTTCTTTAGCTGTGCTGCGGAAAATTGTTTAGGAGAAGGAAAATTTTGAATTCAACCCAGTTGTATTCTGCTTTAAAAAAATTGACCTTATGTTGTGTCCTGCCAGTAGCAGATGGGTTGGGTAAATATATACATTGATTAAAATTGAAAAATATCAAATAAAAGAAAAAAAAGAAAGAGCAAAGTAAAAAAGAAAACATCAAATATCTATATATTAATACTCAAGTTCCTTAATTTTATGACTGTTATCATCTTGCAATTCCCTCTAGTTAAAAATGAGACTGTCCAAATCATCCAAGATGAAATGCAAAAATGTAAATCCTGATTATCTGATGTTGCTTATCTGCCAAATTCTTATTTCTTATGAGCGCTGCCACTTCAACTAAATAATGGACCATTCAGTTTTTATTACAAAGAAATGGAAGAAAAATGATATGCTACACAAAAACTATAAGAAAGAAAAAAGAAAATAAGGGAAAGATAGAAAAAGGGCATGAGCATGCGGAAGCGATAACGTTAATCTGTTTCAATCAAACATAATGAAAAGATGGAAAGAAAAAAAAAGTGAGAATTAAATCAAGATTATTATACTTTTTATATATAGAACTATTTGCAATAGTTCTTAAGTAAACATATCAAATGTTGTAATAATTAAATTATTATACTGTAGTATATCCACAGGTCCCGCTTGTCAATTCTGACGAGTGTTTCATGAATTTATCATGGGGGGGGGGAGGAGAAAATTCTAATTTCTAAAAGCAGGCAGGGTTAGTATAAGTCTTACAGTACTAATACTCTAATTTTAGATCCAACCATTTCAGGTATCTCAAACATCTCAAGCGCATTCATTCTCATACTAACATATGGAAATTTTTTTTTTTTTAGTTTGGAGAAATAATGTGTGTTAGCTGGACTAAGTTACATTTTGACTGTATGAAATGAAGCTGCATACCAGCTGTTCATGATGTGCATATTCTGTGGATTTTAAAACAGAAGCCTTTATCGTCTCTCTGGAGGAGGAGGAGAGAGTGGGAAGATCCTTCTCCCACCCCTGACTTTTGAATACAAGTATTAACAATGACATTTTGGATATAATTTCAGAAGTCTCAGCCACCTGTTTCCTGTTATATCACTATACCAAACCCATATTGATATTTATTAAGCTTAATTTAATATGACACAAGGTCACATTTTGGAGGCACTATAGTTATAATGGGCAATGAGACGAAGTTGTGACCTATTCCTCTTTGGCTATATATATATATATATATATATATATATATATATATATATATATATATAGTTCTGGTCGAAATAGATTTATAATAGCCAAATGACGATTTGTTAAGTTTTTCTTTTTTTATTGAAAGTATAAATATTGCTCTGTATATAATTAATTTATTAGTTATTATACATTGAGCTCTCTTAAGGATTAGTAAAAATCCTTATATAAATCTATGTTTGCATGAACCTGAGCATGCATTGTGGATGTACAGGAGATATTGATGATCCCAAATAGAATTATCCACTACATACCAGTTAGTTGGATACTTTTACCATATATATATATATATATATATATATATATATATATATATATATATATATATATATATATATATTTGGTTGAACAGTGCAGATATTTTTGTCTACAAATTCTGTTCTCAATCTTTTCAAGTCACCGAATGGATGATACAATATCCAGCTGGAATTGGCTGATGAATTTGTCATAGCTGATTTATTCCCAAGTACTTTCAGCCTTTTAAAGCCCTACACATCAAACATAAAAATCCTAACCTCAATAAAATCCACTTCAATTGCATTTTTTAAAAAAAATTGCATGTTTTCACTTTTTCAGGACTTCCTCTCCAATAAATCGGCTGGTCACATCAAGCCCTAGCACCTATATGATTGTCCCAACCCTATTTCCCTTATAGCAAGCCCCAACCCTTTTTATCATATATGCCCTAGAAGGCAGTGGCTGAGGGTCACTGGTGTCTGTCCTGCGTATGACATTAAACTCTGATGGTGAAGTTCTAATTGTGGATGTCTGGGGAATATGGAGTACCTCTTCATCACCATTACTTCCAGGTCTACTCTGACCCGGAGTGGTACTACCTGTTATGGTACCACTCCGGGTCAGAGTGGAAGAAAAAATTGAGTTTTAAAAAGTGTGTTTAAAAAAAAAAAGAAAAGATGAGTACCGTATAGCATAAATAGAACAAAACATCTTCGGCATAGAATAACCCAACAAGGGTTGACATGCCGTAAAATCCAACAAACCAAACCCTGATGAAAATGTAAGTTTTTTTGCATTTGGGGAGACTTGGTGTGTTTTAAAGTCAACTGATTCATCCACCATTTTTATTTATTTTATTTATTTTTCAATGTTGCTTCTTTTAACTCCTTCAGGACTCTGATTTCATCTGACCAAATTTATAGGCTTACACACATATATTAATGTGGATTACAGTCAAGTCGCACTGAAAGCACAGCTTCCTGCTAGATCACTGAAGTTAAGCAGTAATGAGCCTGTTCAATGCTTAATTGAGTGACCACTTAGGTTACTTACAGTGCCTGTTGTTACTTTGTTGAGTCCTTTGTTTATCAAAATGACTTGATTCAGCATTAAATGACTCAAAAAGGGTTGATATGCTGTATAAACCAAACAACCAATATTTTTGTGGAGACAAACCTTTGAAATTTCCTTAAGCATAAATATAGTGATCCTTATGAACAAATTAAGCCCAAAACTGTATTTTTACAGCATACCTTAACTCTTAACATCCTGTTGAGAATTTTTTAAAGTCCAGAGCCTCATTCTTATAATGATTTATCAATAAATGGTTAAAAATGGCCTTTTCATTTAAAGTTACCTGTTATTTCCCTTAAATCAAAGACATTCTAAATATGTTTAATATTACATTTAAACAAAGGCTATAATTTAGGGTAGATTAGAAAAATGAATGTGACTTCCAGCCGGGTGGAATGAGACCATTAAGAGTTAAAACTCTGTGTTATATTTTTACATACAAATAAAATACAGAGCACTGAATGAAGATGCAAAACCAGGTTGTTGGAGATTAACAAGGTTTTATTTGACACTGTAGAGAATGCTTCCACCCTAAAAGAGACTTAATTAGCTCAACTGTGTACACATGCGTCCTGACCGCATGGAATCCAATCAAAAAGTGTCATGGCAGAAACCCCACTCCCGGGTTCCCATCAGTCCCTTACTGATCAAGGAGAGTAACTCTAGATTTCTTTAGGTCTGGATCTAGCATGATGCCACCTGCAACTTTGGCTGCACCTTCCCATTGCATTTAAAAGAAGTAGGATCAGTGTCAGTACCTGCTGTCTGAGGTAGCAAAGACCAAATAGGACTGGACAATTTGTGGCACTAAACTTGACCTTGTGTTACAGTCTGCCCTTGTGTGACTTTGGATCTGATTACTATAAATATACATCTATATTTATTAAGCTTTGCTTAGTTGTGGCACAAGGCCAGAAATATGGTGCACCCAGTGAGACTCACTCACTAACAATGATCTACCAGCCTAACTCGTTAACCATTACACCATACTAAATATACATCTATACTAAAGATTAGGAGATGTGTGGTGTAATGGTTAGTCAAAGGAAATGAACTTGTCAACCAGAGTTTAAATCCTGGATGAAGCTGTTTGCATTTCACATAGCGCTGATACTCTTGCTATGGGTAAATAGTAGGGTAGACTTGGCTCTTTAACCATTGCTAGGTAACCAGTCCAGGAGAATGAAAACTCTGAATTCAAACCTGTTAAACTTCACTTAAGAAATTGACCTTGTGTCACAGTCTACTCATGCGGAGGGGGTTAGTAAATATATATTCTAAAAATTATGAGAGATAACACTTAAATTTTTGTTGATGCTTTTTGGTTTAGCTCAGTTATTAGAGTGTCTGACTAGGAACTGCAAGGTTCCGGGTTCGATATCGGCTCTCGCCAATACAGCATATGAGTCACACAACGTCTTATGGTGTAAAGTGATGACCTGACGGTAGGTGTGCCGCTCCACCTCAGACGCCAAAATAATCTCCTTTGTCTAGCGCTAGTGAAAAGGGGATAGACTCCCTTGCTGTCTGGCCACACCTGATGACTTTACTTACATAAATTTCTATATTTTCTAAACTTAAAAAAGAATTGATTATATTTAGTTGGAAAGTACTATTAATCATTTGACTATTTTGTGGAGATTTTATTGTTTTTTTTTTTTTTTTTTTTTTTTTTGTACTACTGTATGTAGTTCTTTAAAGATGCAAAATAGGGGTTTGTTTAGCGTCCACTTTGGAACCATAAGGTTTGATACTGACCCTTGCCAACTCAGCAAATGAGTAGCACAGCTTGGATCTGTGTGGTAAAATGGGGAGCTGATGGTAAGTGTGGCACTATCTTAGATGCAAAAACAATCTCTTTGGTCTAGTGCCCATGAAAAGGGTATAAGCTCCCTCGTTGACCAGATGCTACTGACAATAGGCCATTCTGCCAATTTTACTTTACAACATTTATTTGAAAGTTTGAATTAATTTCAACTCCCTGCTTCAGTGAGTTTACCAACATGTAAAATATTTTGAAATTTTTAAAATTTTTGTATAAAATTTTATTTATAAATTACTAAGTCTATCCCATAATAGTTTTTACATTTAGGCTATGAAATGTAACAACTATTTGGGATAGGTAGTATTTAAAAATAAAACTATATTGGGAATATTTAATGTATTAGAATACTTTGTAATTTTTAGATTCTAAATTTTATACTACTTTTTAGATTTTATTCATATTAAAATTTATATCTTGCAATATGCAATAAGCCTAAACAAATTATTAAATTTAATCCTAAATAAATTTTGACTATTTTATTTCATAGAATTGTTTATGTGAATTTTACAAGTATAATATTGATTGTTTTACCGTTATTATCCCATCAGACTTTTTCTAAGTCCTTTGTGGGACTTATGCCTTCCCCAGGCTCAATAAAAGCATGGGGGAGTGATAATGGGCTTTATTCTATTACTTATTGTCAGGGTCTTTGAATTTAATTGTCTTTTTTCTAAGCCAGCTCCACTACCAAGACTAGTGAGCTCAGATTGCCCTACTATTTTAATGAAGAGCTGTGAGGTGGGGGGGGGTAGAGAAGGTGTCATATCTTTCCCAAAGGCATCTAAATTAATAACAGCCTTGACCAGTATTTGAACTTGGTTTACCTTATTTGTACGACCATTATCATATTGCAACACCCTCTGGTTAAAAATGAGACCGTCCAAGAGGAAATGCAAAAATGTAAATCCTGATTATCTGTTGTTGCTTATCCACCAAATTCTTATTTCTTATGAGTGTCATTACCTCAGCTACATAATGGAATATTCTGTTTTTATTAAAAAAAGGAATAAAAAGGACATGCTACATAGAAAAAATATAAGAAAGAAAAAAAGAAAGTGTGGGGAAAGCTAGAGAGGGTAGTGTGTGGAAGCAATAATGCTAATCTGTTTCAATTGAATATAATGAAAAGAAGGAAGGAAGGAAAGAAAGAAAAAAAGAGTGAGAGAGAGTTAAATCAAGATTAATATACTTTTTACATACTGAACTATTTTTCCAATAGATTTTAAGTAAACATATCAAATGTTGTAATAATTAAGATATCATATTGTGGTATAACCGCAGGTCCTGCTAGTAACCAAACACCACTAAATCTATAATATAATTAAATATAATCACTTAAAATGGAACCCTTAATATTGGTTACCAATTCCTTACACTTGCCACTAAATTGTATTCATTTTACTCAATCTTGTTGTTGTTTATTTGTTTACACACTCTAAATGCCGAAAATGTATTTTGTAGAGGCAATACAAAGTTGTTTACATGATTTGTTTAAGGTCTTGTGACATCATCTCACCTCCCCCCTCTCACCTCCCTTCAATCCTTTTCTGATGTTTGCTTTCAATTGTGGTTTACTTCTTAGAAATGCTTATAACATTGTGATCAACAAACGTGATGCTTTTCTTCTCTTATTCATTTAGTGAGGGGGGGGGTGTCTTTTTTTTTGTTGTTGTTTTTTTGTGTACAATCATGCACTACAAACAATGTCTCTCATTTTTTAAGGGTAAATAACCAAAGATATTCTTGAGCATTTGTTTTTAACTGTGCATGATTGTAAACAAAATAAACTTATATATTTTCTTAATACATAAAAAAAAAAAAAAAAGATTGTCTACATATTACAAAAATTCTTACATATTATTTAACTCTTAACATCCTGTTGAGAATTTTCTAAGTCCAGAGCATCCCTATAAGGATATATAAAAAAAAAATGGCTAAAAATGACCTTTGCATCTAAAGTTACCTATTATTTCCCTTAGATCAAAGATTTCTACATATGTTTAATATTAAATTTAAACCAAGGCTATTGTTTGGGGCTGATTAGTTAAAACGAATGTGACTTCCAGCTGGGTGGAATGAGGTGGTATAGGACTTTAGCAGATATTATTGAAGACCATGGAATATTTCTTCTTTATGGTCTTTATCTGTATCCTTTCTAGTCTTCTAGTGGTTTTTCTTAAATTGGGATCCATTTGGTAGAGAAAGTGTCTCATACGTTTTACCCTAGTGCCTTTTACCATTTTGCTGGTCATCATTGGGGGATTGTGGGTTGTAGTGTGTTAGGGTTTTTGCTCCTTCTCATTTGAATTTATTCATTCATTTATTTATTGCTCTTTCAAATTACGAGAGTCTATTATTATAAAAAAAACCTAACACACTACAACCTACAATGACGACTGGCAAAATGGTTAAAAGCGTTTGGGTAAAAAGTAAGGGACACTTCCTCTACCAACTGGATCCCAATTTACGAAAAACCACTAGAAGATTAGAAAGAATCAAGATAAAGATCATAAAGAAGAAACATTCTGTGGTTTTCAATAATACCTGCTTAAACAATAATTTGTTGCCAAAATACACCTGTGTGTGTGTGTGTGTGTGTGTGTGTATATATATATATATATATATATATATCTATACATATATAGAGTAGTTCGTGTGTATGTATGTATGTTTTGATGAAACTCCAAAAATAAAACATTTAACAACAAACTAAATATATATACACATCAAATATCACTGGTTCTTGCTTTTTGTGTAAAAATTATGAAGATTTGATTTATATTCATGAAGATATCTAAAAATTAAAATATACATAATAATGGATCTGTGAGGCTAACTTGCTAACCATTACACCACGTTATCCCTCCCCCCTCTACACAGGGGATGCTATTTAATAATATAGTTTGTTATATTTTAAACAGTGCTAAATATTTGTAATAGAGCATATATAAGTTAGGATAAGCTAGACAATCAACAGCATTTTGAGACTTGGATTTTCACCTATGCGATCATCAGACTATGATATAACTTATATATAACTATAGCCCAGCAAAAACGGCACAGGGCAAGCCCCAACCCTTTTTATCATATGGGTACTAGAAGGCGGTGGCTGCGGGTCTACATGTCCTGGGAATGACGTTAAATTCTATCTGATAGAGGTTCCAGTTTTGCAGGTTTGGGGAATGTGGAGCACCCCTTCATCACCATTGCTCCCTGGTCCACTCTGACCCGGAGTGGTAGTACCTGTTAGGGTCCCATCTATGGGTTAAATAGAAAAATGTATTTATAAAAAAATTGTATTATCCATTAAGAATTGATTTATTTCAAAACTTTATCGGCATTAAATGACCCACTGAGGTTGATATGCTACAAAACAAACCAAACCAAAAACAGCACATCATAGCAAAATCTTTATTAGGGCAATTCAATGAACATCCTCTTGCTGTGAATAAAACAATTTCCTATCCAATTTGTAACTGAATGACAATTTTTCTATCATTTTCATTCCCACTGAATATCATTTTTTTAATCATTCAATTTTGTTTTTATATAACAGAGATAACTATGGTATGTTAATTAGAATCCTTGACTCCTTCCTAAATAAAAGTATCAATATCATCATGGACTGTGGTTACCATGGAAAATAATGGGTTCTTACATCTAAACCTATTAGTAGATAAGGTGAATTAGATAAAATTATCTGATGATTTTTAGAACTTGGTTTAACTTATTAATACCAGATAATATTTTTAATGAAGGGAATAACAATTAATTCTAATTAATAGATTGTGAATGATAATTAAAAGAAAATGCTTCAGAACAAACAGCTCATGTCTGTTTATTCTTATAACTTCCTAGAGAAATGAATCCATCTATATATTGACTCATGTTTCATAATTGTAAGACCATTAAACATGATTCTCAGAGATGAAATGCAAAAATGTAAATCCTGATTATCTGGTGTTGCTTATTCGCCACATTCTTATTTCTAATGAGTGTTGTCAGCTCAGCTAAATAATGGACCATTCTGCTTTTATTATAAAGAAAAGAAAGGAAAAAGACATGCAACACAGAAAAAATATAAGAAAGAAAAAAAAAAAGAGTTGGAAAAATAAAGAGAGGGAGTGAGGGCGCAGAAATGATAATACTAATCCGTTTCAATCGAAAATAATGAAAAGAAGGAAAGAAAGAAAAAAAAGAAGTGAGAGTTAAAGATTATACTTTTTACATATTGAATTATATTGCAATAACTCTTAAGTAAACATTTCAAACATAATAATCAAATTATCATACTGTGGTATATCCACAGGTCCTGCTAATGATAAATATTACATGATAAATAATATGAATGATCCTGTGGTGTCTTCTGTAAGGTTTCTGTCATTTGATAAAAAGAAAAACTGACTCCTTTACAAAATTTTGGCAAGGAAGCATTAGGGGAGGGGGAATATCCATAGCTTGATTGAGTTTTGTAGTGAATGGGGGAGGTGGGGTGGGTGCGGCTATGTGGGAGTGTGTACCTACAATTAGGCGGAAGGATGGGAAAAATCAATCAATTGGTAATGTCCGGGTGATGGAGGAAACGATAGACTATGGAACAACGAAGAGGGAATTGATAGAGAAGTGCAAAATTGATGGTAGCTCTCATCATTGCTTTGGGGGTCATGTCCAGTGGGAGTGGAACTCGAAACAGAATGTTTAAATAATGAAACTGTGGATGTATGCAAGAGATCAATTCTGGCTGAGTAATACTTCTACTGCCTTCCGACCTACACCCCTCACTCCCGTTCTCCCCCCCGCCTCTGTCCTGTACTTGATTTCTTCCTTTTTGAGTTTGTGTTGATATTAGTAAAACTTGGTTGGTGATTGACGGGTTATCTGAATACTGTAGGCGAAAGACTAACTTGGAGTTTTAGTTGTTGTAATGGAAATAATGGTGTTTTCATAAGTGGGTGTGTGGGGTGGGTGTATCCAGGTACGTGGGTGAGCAATGGAGTGAAAATGTGTGGGTGGAGAAAATCGCTTCTCAGAATAAAGTCCGGTTCGGTTTATAGAATGGAGTTGCTTTGTGGAGGCGTTTAGGTCACCCCCACCCCCTCGTCAAATTGAATGACTCTCCTCCTCCTCTTCCTACTTCCCATTTCTGACTCTTCAGAATGAGTAAACAAGGCTTTGTATTGGTTGAATCAGAAAAAATACATCATTTTTGTTTTGATTGTTTTTCTCTCTCAAGATCAGCTTATCATTTTCTTGAAGTTTCTCCTTAAAATTAGCAAATTTCTAACATGTCGTTTTTTAAAATATTTTCCAAGATAAGCAAAGTTATTATGTCTCCGTTCTGGGGGTTTGTAATTTGTGTGATATATAAAAACATAGTTCCTATAATAAATGATCTCTTCATTGTTTGTGTGAAGGAAAAATTGAAGGGAATCTGACAGCATGTAATTTTATAGAAATGAAAAAAAAAAACAAGTTTCATTGATGGGTAATGTTTATTAAGCCAACACTACAGAGTTTTGGTTTGTTTATTAAACCATTGTCGGGGTCTTCGTCTGTAATAAAGAAAAAGAAATTATTAGTAAACAGAAGTATGTGAGCCTTTGCTTTTAGTGTTTTTTTTCAATAGATTCATTTGTTTATATATATATATATATATATATATATATATATATATTATATATTTTTGCTTGAAGGCAATTACAATGCGTATATTGCATAAAATTCAATAATTATAGGAAATAATCATGACAAGTGAATCTCGGCAAAGGATTGTTCAGTGTGTAGAACATCATACAGACTGTTTCAACTTTATTAAGTCTCATCAGGGATGTATACTAACGATTTCCCTCCGACACTTTATTCAACAATGCTTCTAAAAAACAAACATCCAAATATATATATATATATATATATATTATATATATATATATATATATATATATATATATTATATGCAACTCATAAATAAAGCATTGTAGGAAGTGGACTCGACTACCTGAGTTCAAATCCTGAATGAGGCTATTTGCATTTCACATAGCACTAATGCCCTTCAGAATGGCATGAATCCATCTGGGCTCTTTAACCTTTTTATGGCAACCAGTCTAGGAGAAGTAAAACTTTGAATTCAAACCAGTTGTAGACTTGGAGAGGGATGGGCTATTTCTGCCCAAGACATGCTACCCCCCCCACATCAAACCAAGTTATAGGACAAATTATTTATATATACATATATAAAGGTTAGTTGTGTGTATGTATGGAGGAAACTACGAAAATAAAACAATTAACTAGATAATATATATATATATATATATATATATATATTCACCATTGCCAGCACTTACTTTTGGTGCAAAAATAATGAAGATTTTATTTATATTTGGGAAGATATTCAAAAATTAAAATTTGTATAGTAACAGAATGGAAAGTCATTAGCGCATTATTTTAATTTTATTTATTTATTCATTTAAAAAAAAAAAATATTGATAATTTATTATCCTCCTTCTGCTCAGGCGATACCAGGTAGCTGCTTCTAGTACATATATAAAAGGCAGTTGGTGTGTATATATGTATGTCCGGATGAAACTACAAAAATAAAACAATCAACAACAAAGTAAACATATATACACATTAAATATCACCGGTTCTTACTTTTTGTGCAAAAATCATGAATATTTGATTTTATATTTACGAAGATATTAAAAAAAAAAACAATGATAATGATCTGCGAGACTAATTTGCTAATCATTACACTACGTTTTTTGGTCTCCTACCTTTTTACCCAGGTGATGCTGGGTAGTTGCTTCTAGTATTGAAATAAATCATTAAAAATGTCATATTGAATGGCTTTTAATTTTTACTAGTTGTTTCTAATTAAACTGTGGATTTTCTGATGTTTATAAAAATTCTATTCATTATTGATGATGTATAAACATTTGATTGTTTTTTGTTTCCCCCCCTCCCAAGAAATGTTATTAAAGAAGTTATTCATAGAATTAATCCATGAAACTCTCATAAATTTGATTGCTTTTTTTCATTCTTCTACAAATCATTCAAAGCAAACATTTCTTTTTTTTTTTTATTATTTAAGATCAAAAGTATGGATGATAAACACACTCAACCCTGACTAACAAAAAATGTCAACTTCTTCAAGAATGAAGATTTCTTAATTTTTCTCTTTAAATTTCTACCCCCCGCCCCCCTTCTCCAACCAATTCTTTTGTTAGATCATCTTTTGTTCAAGAACTCTTTCTTAGAAAATCATTTCAAGCTATTTTTAAAAAATAAATTTTTTTTTTTTTTTTTAAAAATTATTTTTAAAATTTTTATTTTTTTAAAGATTTTTTTTATAAATTTTATTTTTTATTTTTATTTTTTAATTTCTTTCTGATTTTTTCTTTTTTAAATTCTTTTTCATGTTTTTAACAAAATTGTTTGAGAATTCTATTCATAAAGAATATTTTTACATCACTTTTCGGCTTTTCTCATTTTTCTTTTCTCTTTCTTTGAATGTTTTTTTTTCTTCTTTATTTTTTTTTTCTTTTTTCCTTCCCTTTTTAGCTTGAATGAAAACTTGATGTTTCACTTGAATTTTTTCTTTTGAATTAGTTTTAAACATAAAAATTTTCAATAGTAAATATATTCATTAGATTTTTCTTATTTATTCCCCTTTCTCTCTACCTCATTTACTTTGGAGGAGAGAAATGTTTAGATTTTTATAAACAAATTACAAGTCACTCAGTGAGAAAATAAGGTTTGTTCTTTAATTACAACTGATTTAATAGAAACAGACAAAGCTTACCAAAATGAACAAGATTCCAAGTCTTGTACTTGACATAGTCTCCTTTCTTCTCAATCCTGCTATTCCATCTTTGAATGGGGCCATTTATACCAATCTTGTAGAAGAAGCTTCTTAGTTGCTTTCTTAGCTATGTGAGACTTGGCTTCTTCTTTCAGCTCATTATTATCAGAGAACTGATGTTCCTTTGAGTGCCTTGGTTATAGACCCAAACAGATGAAAGTCTGAGGGTGGCAACTTGAGATGGTAGTCATTTACCAAAGTTAGTTTGATTCTAATTGGGTGCCTCACTCTTCTGGCCTCATGTCAAACTCTCTAGCAATATTTTAGCAGCCTAACTTGTTAACCTTTACAGTAGAGGGATGGGGGTGGATTAAACAAGGTTGCCCAGTCATGTGATGTGATTGCTTGTCTGGTCTCTTTAAGCTGCTGTGATCACCTTTCATCATGTTGCAAAAAGCATATCGCTCATCTTCAAATGGAATCGGCAAACCAAGTTCAAATCCTGGACAAACCAAGTTCAAATCCTGGACAAGGCTGTTTGTGTTTCACTTCACGCTAATGCACTTGTAAAAGGGATGGACCCACCTGTTCTTATCCCAGCTATTGGAAAATATTAGAGTGGACAGGTTCTTTAGCCGTGGTTAAACAACCAGTCTAGGACAAGGAAAAGTGATTTCAAACCAGTTTTACCCGGCTTAAAGAAATTGACCTTGTGTCACATCCTGCCTGTGGTGGATGGGTCAGATAAATACATACAAACACATATATTATATTTAACTATTATATATATATATATATATATATATATATATATATATAAACTCAATATGAGCCTAGTCTCATCAGATAGCTATCTGATGAGACTAGGCTCATATTGAGTTCTAATCAAAATAAATTTATAATAGCCAAATGATGGTTTAAGTTTTTCTCTCTTGGATAGAATAAATATTGCTCTGTATATAATTAATTTATTAGTTATTATACATTGAGCCTGTTGATTGTAAAAATCCTTGTATAAATCTATAAGTTTGCAATGCATGGTGGATGTACAGGAGATATTGATAATCCTAAATAGAATTATCTCCGACATACCAATACCTTGGATACTTTTACCTTTTTATATATATATATATATATATATATATATATATATATATATATATATATATATATAAATTAAATAACTTTGCCCGAAAGTGACAAAACAAATTCCTATTAGAACTATGGGAATCAAAATGCAAGAAGTAGAAGAATCTTTGCTCTAAATTTTTGATTATTTTGCATTTGAAGATGAATGGTGTACTTTTGCAGTGTAACCACTGCAAGAGCATACAGCAGTTTAAAGACCAAACAAGCAGTTGCAGTGCGTGGATTGAGAACCTTGCTTTATTTACCCTACAAGTACAATATTGACCAGGCTTTCATATGCCCTGTCAGCTGAGGCAGAAAAATACGACTGCACCTCTGCAGAGGGGGTAAGACCTCCCACCTCCAATGGGACCATCTGTTGGCCATGGGTAGTGACCCATGATGCTTAAGGATGGAACCCTGGTGGCTGAGTAGTCCACATGCAACATTCCACTTTGGTACTTACTTAGCCTAGATGGCAAGCCCCAGCCCTTGTTATCATATATGTGCTAGAAGGCAGTGGCTGAGGGTCTTAGTGTCCTGGGTATGATATTAAACTCTATCTGATGATAAAGTTTCAATTCTGGAGCTCTTGGGAATGTGGAGTACCCCTTCATCACTGTTACTCCCAGGTCCACTTTGACCTGGAGTAGTAGTACCTATTAGGGTCCTATCTATGGGTTAGATAAAAAAAAGAAAATGTTTAGATAAAAGACATTGAGTTTAAAAAAAGAAAGAAATGAATACCCATCAAGAATGAATAAATCAAAAGGTCTTCGGCATAAAATAACCCAATAAAGGTTGAAATGCCGCAAAATCCAACCAACCAACTGGTATCAAATTCAGAACCTCACGATTCCTAGACTAATGCTCTACCGACTAAGCTAATCAGATCCAATGAAAAACATTTCTTTTCTGGTATAAAGAAATGGTTTGTGCCAGGAAAATATTTTCTAGTTAAGCCTTCTTTGAAAATTATAAATTTTTGGAATAAATCCTTTATCCTGAAAGTAAGAATGGTTGGAATTACTTTCTCCACTTGACATTAATCTTTTACATGTTTTATTTTGTGTGAGACTTGCTCTCTATCTAGGTGTGTCTACTTGAGGGGAAAAAAGAAGACATTTGTTTCTTTCAACAAGTTATATTGAATCAACATGGTTTGTTATGGGGTATCTAAGTCTTGGGCCAGTAATCCTCAGCTTTGAAAACCTTTCACGTATTCCGTTCATGGAATTTGTCTATTCCTGTCTCGAGTAAAATCACAGATGTGACATCCAGTCTGATTCCTGAATCTGTGACTTTGATATAATAAAATTAAAGTTAAGATAATGGTCACATGTTGACTTGTTTCTGACTCACAGAAATAACAAATTGCACTAGACCATTAAAAGAAAGTGATAAAAACTGCAGTTTTTCTCTTATCAGGATGTTGAAATACGAAAGTAAACTTATTTACAAATTTGAGATTTTTCAAAGAAAACATAAAAATAAGTCCAATAAATTTCTGGTTTAGGATGTTTAATTGAAATATCTTAAAAACACACAGTTTCTATGTTGAAAAGCTGGAAAGATTTTCAGTTGCGGTTCTTGACCGTTTCTTAGTACTAAATGATGACTTATAAACTTATCTGATTTTTTTCTATTTGGACAATTCACTCATCTTGTCATGGTCCAGATCAAAATTTAAATTGAGATATTTTCTTTCTATTTTTTCTTCCTATTAGTCTGCTCTTGTGCTAATGAGACAGAAGAAAAGAAAGATAAATTATTTGTATTTCGGCCAATGTGCCCTCCAGCCTTCTTCAGGTGTTTCTTGTCAAACTCAAAGAAGGCTGAAACGTTGTGTACATAACAATAAAGATGAGAACAACAGTTGGAAAAATCCAAATAATACAAATTACCAAGCCTCATCTAAAAATTCAGACAAATAGACAAAAAGATAGATTACTTCATTAATACAACACAAAAATGGAGAAATTACTTATTTAGATAATATTGCTATTATGAAATATCATAATTAGTGAAATCTTTTTATTTATATTGTTTCTTTTACCAAACTGTTTAGTTAGAAACTTTATTAAATGAATTCAAAGTTTTAGTTGTTTCTTTATAGTTTTGGAATATTTAGATTATATAAACGTATTCAGATTTTTAAAAATTAGGAAGAAAGATTTTGATCCCAAGAATCAAGAATAGGAAAATGACAAGTTTTCAAAGTTAAAGAAAAAATATAAAATTTAATGAAAAGGAAATATTTTCAAGCATTTAAGCTTTGTACTTTATCTAAACTTCAAAAACAAGTTTCTACTAAATGAAAAACTTTAAGTCAGAAAAACGCTTAATAAATCCTATTACTAGGAGGCAAATATACACTTGTCATAAATGAATGGACCCTTATACAAAGTGTTATTATATAATACATGCAACCACCACAAACCACTAAATCAAATAAGCAGTAATGTTAGCAAGACTAGCTACTCGAATACCCTCGTGTAGTCTGTATCTTTTATGTATTTCGTTGGACGAGTTCAGCTTTCTGTAGGGAAAATATCCTCTGTTACAAAACCTCTTTTAGAGATTTCACTTCCACTGGAGCCGATATCCAGGTTTTCTGTTGGATTTCTTTTCCCTTTACTAATTCTTTTAGTATAATTCTTTCTGGTATATGTACAAACAAATCATACAATACTATTATTGGTTTTTCCAATCTTCTTTCTCTACTGTCCGAAAACCTTTTCTTCAATTGGTTCAGGTGGTGTTTATGGACCTTTTAATTATGTATAATACTCTGGCGACACATTTTTCAATTACACCTTCTTCCCAGAGTTCCTTATTATTTTTATAAATTTGAAAGAATATCTTTTATGTCTTTCATTGAACGATTCCAACTTTCTTGTTGGGGGAAAATATCCTCTCTTACAACAGAAAGTAAGTCTTTTACATATCAAAGCACCACTGTGTCCTGGGTATGACATTAAACTACATCTAATGGTGAAGTTCCAATGGTAGAGCTCTGGGGAGTGTGGAATACCTCTTCATCACCATTACTCTCAGGTCCATCCTAACCTGTAGTGGTAATATTAGGTAATGTTAGGGTCCCATCTATGGGTTAAATAGAAAAAAATGAGTTAAGAAAATTTGTTTTATACCTGTCATGAATGACTAAAACAAAACATCTATCGACATAAAATAACCCAACAAGGGTTGAAATGCCGCAAAATCCAACCAACCAACTAAAGCCCCACTTATTCTACTATGTAATGGGCTTACTTTTAAAAGAAAGATAATTGTATTTTTGGCCATTGTTGCAGTTATATTATGTTGTCTTTGCTTTTGATAAAGTCCTCAAAAAATATGGTTTCTCTTTTTTGTAAGGGGGGGGGGCGAGTACAAATATTTTGAGTGTTAGAAATGTAATTGGTTGGTACTGATGAATGTAAAAGATTTTTCCTTCTCTCTCTCTCACACACTCTCTCTCTCTCACACACACTCTCTCTCTCTCTCACACTCACACTCTCTCTCTCTCTCTCTCACTCACACTCTCTCTCTCTCTCTCTCACACTCACACACTCTCTCTCTCTCTCTCTCACACTCTCACTCTCTCTCACACCTCTCTCTCTTTCTCTCTCTCTCTCCCTCTCTTCTCTCTTCCCTTTCCTCCCCTTCTTTCCCTCCCTTTCTTTCCCTCCCTCCCTTTCTCTCTCCCTTCCTTTCCCTCCCTTTCTCTCTCCCTTCCTTCCCTCCCTCTCTCTCCCTTCCTTTCCCTCCTTCTTTCCTCCCTTTCTCTCCCTTCCTTTCCCTCCCTTTCTCTCCCTTCCTTCCCTCCCTTCTCTCTCCCTTCCTTTCCCTCCCTTTTCTCTCTCTCTTCCTCTCCATCGCTCTCTCCTCTTCCTCTCTCTCTCTCGCTCTCTCTCTCCCTTTCTCTCCTCTCTCTCCTTCTCTCCTTCTCTCCTCTCTCTCTCTTTCTCTCGCTCTACAATGTTTTAATATTTCTTCCCACCTCATGTCATTCATGTCTCATGTCTTGTCCTCTCTCTCTCTCTTATTGCACCTCCCCTCATCCAACTTCAATTTTCCTCTGTCTCCTCTCTGTCATCCTATTCACTGCCCCCCCCCCCCCCCGTGTGATGACACGCAGTGGGTGACAGATACTCTTACTTGGTTGATATGGAAACTTTGAAGGAAAAAAAAAGTGCATTTCTCAAAATCTTTGTCAATAAAAACTGCAGTCATATTGTCCCTTGTCCTCAAAAAAAAAAAAAAAAACATGATACAGTCTTAGGGGTACTTCCCCTGTCCCCCCATTTCCTTGATCAGTCAGAAATCTTTCTATCCTGTCATCATTGCTGTTTTCTACTTTTCAACACCCTCCATGTAAAATTCTCATTCTTTCCTATCTTTGCATTTCCATTTGGATATTTTCATGTTTGCTAAGATAACTTCTCTCACTTGGCATTTTTCTAAGATAACTTTTTTTTTTCCTAGAATAACCTCTCTCTCTCTCTCTCTCTCTCTCTAATAACCTTTTTCTACCTCTCTCTGTCTCAACCTCACTCTGTCTCTCTCTAAAATAACCTCTCTCTGCCATAACTTCTTTTATATCTTTGAAATAACTTCTATTTCTTCTCCTTTCTAATATCTGTGATATCTCTCTCTCTCTCTCTCTCTCTCTCTCTCTCTCTCTCTCTCTCTCTCTCTCTAGCCTTGCCCGCCCTCTCTTGCCTCAGCCTTGGTCTCTCTCTCTGGCTTCTGGTCTCGCTGTGGCTTTGATCCCCTACCTTTCTGTGACACTTCTTTCACTTCTCTCTCTCTCTCTCTCTCTCTCTCTGTAATTTATCATTTCCATTAACTTCATGTAACACTGCTTTTTTTTCCCCCCTCTCTGACTTTTTCATCTCTGAGAATGGCTGAAAGAGGTTTGTCTTGTACAATGAAAAAATCTTATTTTATCAAACTCTATTCAAAACTTCTACACTTTATATTTTCATCTCCAGATCCAATTGTGATATTCTTTTAATATTTCATTTAACAAGCATCTATCAAATTTTCTCAGTAGAGACAAAATTCTCTCTCTATTATTTGTCTTATTCAGACTATTGTCCTCATCTTTATTGTTATCTACACAACGTTTTGGCCAATGTGCCCTTCTTCAGGTATTTCTTGTCAGACTTGGAAACCTTCTTGAACTTGAAAACCCCCTCTTCGTGAAGGCTCCTAAGTTCAAAGAGGGGGTTCCTGAGTTCAACAAGAAATATCTGAAGAAGACTTGAGGGCACATTGGTCAAAATATTGTGTAGATAACAATAAAGATGAGGACAATAGCCCGAATAATCCAAATAATCCAAATTATCAAGCCTCAAAAATTCAGAGAAATAAAATTGTCTCTCTTTTAAAAAATAAACCAAACTTTAGTCTAATCATCATGACCAACCTTAGAAATCAAAGACCAAAAATTCTTAGGATTTGTATTTTTTCATGGAAAGGAAATTAAAGATTTGCCATTGGTTAGTAATAGTAGAAACTTGTTTGGGCGGGGGTCCGGATTTGATTCTCATAGCAAGTGCCTTGAGGAGATATATATATATATGACTAGAACTGTAAAGTTGGTCTGTTGCTACTGCCTTAGTAGAGAAGGCTGCAGTTTTTATTTGCCCCTCAAAATAATATAAGGAAGTTGTTGTGTAAAAGACTCCCTTCCTCATTCCACTCTGCTTCTAATAACAATACTCTCTTTATGATGCTATGACCAATGCCAGGGCTTGCGGGGGGGGGGAGATTTACTTTTTATTTTTTTTAGCAGTTGGCTTTAATTTATTTATTTTTAAATCTAATAGATTTAGATTTCTTTTTTCACTTTTTAGAGTCTACTGGCATTCTCATAGTCAATTCTATGACTTATACTGTACTAGAAGTGGCTACCCAGTTTCAACTGGGTACGGGAGGGAAAAACAAACCCTTTGTATTGATTTAATTTTGAGATTTACAAATGCTGGACATTTAAGTAGAATTTCAATGCTATTTCTATGTATATTTTAGTTTTTAAATATCTTCGAATATAAATCAAATCTTCATAATTTTTGCACAAAAAGCAAGAACTGGTGATATTTAATGTGTATATATATATATTTACTTTGTTATTTTTGTAGTTTCATCCATACATACACACCGACTTCCCTTTATATATGGATAGATAGATATACAAGGTGATTGTAAAGTAACTCCCTTCTCTATTTAAAAAATCTGATAATTTATTTCCGAATCATTATTTTTACAAAAGATGAATATGAGAAGAACATGCATAACATGGAGTTTTATTTAAGATTCTATATGGGCACCAGGAAGCGCGTGGTGTAATGGTTAAAGTCATGGGAAATGGACTCGTCGCTCAGAGTTCAAATCCTGGACGTGGTAATTGCATTTCACTTAGCGCTAATACCCTTGGGAAAGGTATGAATTCTACTCTCCCTCCAGCTATGGGTAAATAGTAGGGCTCTTTAAGCTTGGTTAGACAACCAGTCTAGGAGAAGGAAAACTCCAAATTCAAACCTGTTAAACTCCGCTTAAGAAATTGACCTTGTGTCACATCCTGCTCGTGCGGAGGGGTTTGGTAAATATATATATAAGGGCACCAGCATTCGTCTCCTGCCTCTCAAGCTGCTTGGGAATCTCATCAACTGATCTTTCCATGAACACTTGTGGAATGGCAGAAATAAATTCTCATATATGTCCTTTATGTGTGTATTCATATATAACTTAGAGTAGACTTGCTCCTTTAACCATCTCAAAGAAAAACGTAGCAGAGTGTTAAATGAGAGCTTCTGGTCAGCCACTCATGTGGACCACATCTACCCATCCTTCTCCTAGGAAAATGGTGATTCAGCCATTCACAAACAACAATAGCAAAATGTGGAGGAGAAAAACAAAAACAAACCAAAACAACACAGATTTAATTGGCATATATTAAAGAACATACATTAAAGAATTGAGAAAAATGTAACTGCATATAAAAAAGATTATAGTTTAAAATAGGGAGTTACTTTATCAATCACCCTGTAAACTCCTTAGAATAAAAACAAACAAAAAAAACGTGTCTCTAAGAAATAGCTCTCTATACTTCCCTCTTAGATTATATAATCTTATTAACTAGCAATTTGTTAATAAAGTTGGTGAGACGAAATCTATCACTAGTTGATATTTTTCTGCCTATATCACCCATCCAATAACACCCATCAGTATGCAAGTTTGTGTAGTGTTATAAAGTATAGTTATTTATAACTGTAGTATATAAGGTTATGACTCAGATAGCAAGGAGTAGCACTAGTTGTACTCATGGTAGTTGTAATAGCTGAGGTAATAATTATAACAACAACAACAACAGCAGCAGCATCAGCAGCAGCAGTGGTGATGTATGTAGTTCCGCAGCAAGTAATCAATGGAGTGGAGGTAGCCGTTGTCATTGGATAAAGAGAAAAACCCAGTCAAGCTATGCTAAAACCATGTAGTGATGAACACACGTGTTGTAGCAGTCGGCATAGTGGCTTGTTGTCATTATTATAGTTGGTCGAAGGAAAACACTATCATCACTGTCATCATTATCATCAAAACATCTTTACTACATTCACGCTTTCTTCTTCTTCTCCTACTTCCTACTTTACTCGTCTCCCTATCTTCTCTATACAACACCGTCCCAGGATCTCTACCACTACGGAGGTTTTTTTCTATTCTCAAATTTTACTTAATTCAACTCAACTAGTAGACAAGTTCAAAGTAAGTGTTGATGTTTATTGTTTATTAATTCATAATTCATTGGTTGTTTGTGTGGATTTTTATTCTAATGAAGCCAGTGTCGCTTCTAAATGACCCTTGTTAAAATAATAATAATAACAAACAAAAATCTCGTTATTGCTTAACTTGGTGATTGTCATTGATAAATCTTCGGTTGTTTCTGTTTTTTTCCCCTAGGGATCCACTTTAAGCAAGTGTCGTTTTTTTGGGGAACTACCTGTAGCATTGGGTTACTGTCGGTATTTTTTATGTTATCTTTAATTACAGTCATGGTATTTCCCAAGTGGTTATATGAACACATTTCTCTAGAAATAGGAACCTTATATTTATTTATTTATTTATTTTGGTTTTACACGTTTGAATGTAACTTGTAACTAATAAACTTTGTCATTTGTTTGATGATGATAATTAATTTTCAATCCCCAAAAAGTATTCTAAATTTTTGTTTTTCTAATTCTTAAACATTATTATTATTCATTATTATTATTATTCATTATTATTATTATTATTTCACTCATTGTGAGTTTTTCACTTCATCTAACGCTGGTGTGACCCCCCCCCCCAAAAAAAAAAAAAAAACTCACAAGGAGTGAAATAATAATAATAAAATAATAGTAATAATCTTGTTTAAGAATTAGAAAAATAAAAAAGTTAGAATACCTTTTTAGGGATTGAAAATTAAATCTTTAACCTGGTTAATTAAGATAAAATATCAAAAATTATTTCTTATGAATAAGTGAACCAAATCTTCCCTTCATCCTAAAAAAAAAAAAAATACATATCTGTTGAACCCTTAAAAAAATTTTTTTTTTTTTTGCAAGTATAGAAAAAAAGGGGTAAAACCATTGAAATCACCACATGTCAAACCTAATGCTGTCCCTTCTCTCTACACTAATATAATTTTTATTTTGATTCATTACATCTTGTTTTGAATAAAACCTTTGTATCTGTTTTGCGTACCACAATTGTCAATTTTTTTTTTTTTCATAAAAGAGAACATTCACATTAACATAAGATTTTTTTGAATTAGTAAGCAAATATTACTCAACCAATTTTTATTTTATTTATTTTCTCTTAAGGTCAAAATCAATCTGATTTATTTTTTTTCTCTTAATGTAAAAATTTCCAATTTCTTTTTTTTTCTTCTTTTTAAAAAATATCAACACACAATCTAATGTTGTTATCCTGTTGAGACTACTAGTCACTAGACGTCCTCTAAACAGAATTCATTTCCTGGTATTATTTGGATGAAATGGTCACTGTTACTCTGGCCTATAAATTGCCTGTAACCATTTGCTTTCTCTATTGATTTCTCTACAAAATCAGTTAAAACATTTTTGTTTTACAAAACTAAACTGAACTGTCAGGATAACTGGGCTTTCTGCTTTTAACGCATACACACATAAAAGACAAGGATTTTTTTTCTGTCAGTAATATGTATGTATAATGTATATATATTCCTTGATTTTTGTTTACATAAATGGGTAGAGGATTCTTTTTTGACATTAGCATTAAAAAAAAAGGGACTGTTTGTCCACTTTGTCATAATATTGGTTGTTAGTGAATATGAACAGGTGCGTGTTAGTTCTTAAAATGAATGAATCGCTGTCATTGTTGGGATTACGGTTTTCATGCGTTCAAGTTGATAAATGATTTTTCAGTGAAATAAAATAGAGCGAAAGAAACAAGGTTCATTCAGGACACCTTTCGTCTTTCTGGTTATTTCTCCCCCTCTCCCTCTCGTTTCTCCCTCGCCCTCCCCTTCTCCGTGGTTTGCTCCCTCTCCTCCCCATCTTTCTGTGGTTTGCTCCCTCGCCTCCCCATCTTTCTGTGGTTTGCTCCCTCTCCTCCCATCTTTCTGTGGTTTGCTCCCCTCCTCCCCATCTTTCTGTGGTTTGCTCCCTCGCCTCCCCATCTTTCTGTGGTTTGCTCCCTCGCCTCCCCATCTTTCTGTGGTTTGCTCCTCGCCTCCCCATCTTTCTGTGGTTTGCTCCCTCGCCTCCCCATCTTTCTGTGGTTTGCTCCCTCGCCTCCCCATCTTTCTGTGGTTTGCTCCCCCTCTTCTCGTAGTTTACCCCTCCACTCTTCCTCTCTTTTTGTGGTTTACCCCTCCATTCCCCCTTCTGGTTTCCCTGCCTTGTTTCGTGACTCCCTCCTGTACTTTGCCCTCTCCTTCTCTCTCCCCTCTGTAAGTTTGCCTCCTCTGTGGGGTTGTCTGTCCCTCTTTCTCTCTCTGTGATTACCCCCACTCTATTTATTTATCCCTTTTGTGTGTGGTTATCAACCCCCACCCACCCGTAAAGGTATCCATTTATCTCCCTATAGTCCATTCAGTGGAGCTAGTCCTTTGAGACTTTTTGTCATGTGATATGTGGTCATTATTTAGCTATAAACTGTCCACCACTCACACAGGGTATTCCCCCAGATTGTTTACTCGGCTATTACAAAACAAGGTAGTGGCAACAATATCATCATCATAGAAACACACACACCACCACATTAATCACAACAAACATTATAAATTAAAACCAATGGAACTTTAGTAGTTTGTGGTGGTTGCATGTATTAATATAATAACACTTTTATGTAAGAGTCCATTCATTTATGACAAGTGTGTATTGGTCTCCTACTAATAGGATTTCTTAAGTGTTTTCCTGATTTGAAGTTTTCAGTAAATTACAGTAGAAACTTGTTTTTGAAGTTTAAATAAAGTTTGGTTTGTTTTATGGCATATCAACCCTAATAGTTTAGAACTATCTTGCTTAATTATTGCTCTACAGCAGCCGTCCAGTATATAGTTGAGTATGTAGATGTTTACTTAACTTATATTTTAGTCTGATATATCAATTTAATAGTGGGGTAATCAGCAAGAATCAAACTTATGACGCTAGTAAAGAAGATCAGTTTGAAGCATGTTCAACTTTTAAAATAAATTGCTAGCAAATATTAACAAAGCTTAGATTAAGTTCGTTTGATTTGTTTTACAACATATCAACCCTTTTCAGGTCATTTTGTTTCTATGTTTCAAGTTCATAATATCTTCAAATTGGTATAAATAATTTTCATTAGCTTCATTTGGTTTGATACCAGTTTGGGCCACCCAGCAAAGACCCACATTGGCCTGTTCTGCATGGATATTGGATGCTGCACAAAGGACCTCCTGAGTGCAATAAATGATAGGGATGGTTGGTAAGAGATTGTCATGGATATCTGTGCTACATGATTATGAATGGTATAATAACCCTGTGGGTTATTTAATGCCAAAAACTGTTAGTTGGTACTCCAGTTACCATTACACGTGTATTTTTGTAAATGTATTTTGTATCTGATTCATAATTTCCCATATATTTTTATTTCTCCCAAGAAGAATGAAATGTCATCCATGTTAGTATTCTCAAACAGATCCCTCATATTATTTGCATTGAAATATTTCTTCTTGATTGAAGTGAAAACTCAACACACCATGAGGGAATGTTTGACAGTGTACAGTGTTTGGCATGTCCTACACCGTAGTTGATCCTCCTACTTAAGCATAAAAGTGTGTAAGTCTTGTATGGCCAATGCACAGCCAAGCCAGTATTATTTCTTCCTCTTGAGGATTTTCTATATTCTGGCTTAGATAAAATGCTTGCAAATATTTCCTATTTATTGAATTTTATATTGTTTTTTTTTAACTTTGAAATTTTGACATTTTCCTATTCTTGATTAAATTACTACACTGTCAAACATTTCCTCATGGAAAAGTGGAGTTTTTGCTCCAATCAGAAAGAAATATTTCAATGTAAATAATGAGGGATCTGTTTGATAATACTAACATGGAGGACATTTTATCCTTCTTGAGAAAAATAAAGATATATCGAAAATTATGAATCAGATTTAAAATTCATCCATGAAATACATGTACAAAAATATACCTGTAAAAGAAACTTGAGTACCAACATTTATTTCCCACTCTAACAGTTTTTGGCATTAAATAACCCACAGGGTTATTATAACATTAAACAAACCAAACCGAATGAAGTTAATGAAAATTATTTATACCAATTTGAAGATATTAAGAACTTGAAATATAGAAACTTATATCAAAATGGCTTGTTTCAGCATTAAATGACCCAACAAAGGTTGATGTGCCATAAGACAATCACTCTGACCTGTGGTAGTACCTGTTAGAGTCCTATCTATGGTTCAAATAGATCTGAAAAGTATTTGCGTTAGTTTCAACTAATTATTCCTATCTATGTAATTGCTAAATAGGGCATTAAATAACCCAACTAAGTTTGCCATGCCAACCAATCAGCTAACAAAGTATATTTTATTCCTACAAATAAAAATGAATTATTTGAATTTTAAGGGAGTGTTTGTTCAGTCAAATAGATCTGTTTGAAAAATGTTGATATTAGATAGGAATATTGAAAACCATATAACAGTGCAAATTATTATTTTTTTTTTGTATGATTGAATAAGAATAATCACTTAAAATCATAAAATAACCCAACACAAGTTGACATGCCATAAAACCAATTGGTCTTCATATTTAATGAAAGATCTGGTATATTATAAATTGTGTTTTGAAATTCAGTGTTTTAACATCCTTGCTTTATAGCTGGAAAAGGGTTAAATTGGTGCTAAGTAGTTATTTACTGGCACCCAGTGAGAATTGAACTCACTACTCAGTAATTGATTTGTAAGACTAACTTGTTAACCATTATAACAAGAAGTCTCCCTATCCCATTTACAGTGGGCTGACTTGATGTGCAAAATGTATATTTGCATCGTTATTTACTAAGCTTAATCCTGATACAAGGCCAGAATCGTGGGGAGCGCCCAATGAGAATCAAATGGTCTGCTCGTTCTAGCTTGATAACCATTACACCGCATGTAATGTTTTGTATATATGTAACAATAAGCATCCACAAAAATATTCAGCTTATTAAATGAACTGTTGCTTGTGCTGACCAGCTGTGGGTACTGATTGGTACGATTTTCTCTTACGTATACAATGAAATGAATTGCTCATCCACGGTGATGTCACTAGCAAAATTTGGCAATATTACAAATGTGAAAATTCCAGTAGTTTATTTTCAAAATTGGTATTTCATCCCTGTCTCCTCATTTACCCAAATATATTGAAAATAGTGACACTGTTTGAATACTTTTTTTTATTTTTTTTGATAAACTATTTTGTTTTTAAATTTGTATATCAAAATTTTTCAACAGTCTTTATTATTATTGTTATTGTTCGCCTTTCGATTTTTTTTTTACACTAGCTTTAACTGATTGTTTTTCACTGGAGTCTGAGTGATAAGGACTTTTCTAAGTATCCTAGCCGATTTTAGTATTGCTGTGGTCTGGATGTTTTCAATTCTTCTGCTTATCTCCGGTAGTTTATTATTATTGATTTTTTATTTATTTATAGGATTTATTCTTTAGGTAAGCTAGGCAATTGTTTTTTTTTGTTTTTTTTTTTTCTTGTCAAATGTAAACTCAAACTAGTTGATTAAGGAAAAAGGGTGAACCAGGAAGTATAGGAGCTTAAAACTTCTGTATACTGGCTGCTATAATTTATTTGGCAGGGGAAATGAGCTTGATTGGTTGGATTTTATGACATGTCAATCCTTGTTGGGTTACTTTATACTGAAGACGTTTTGGTTTATTCATTCTTGATGGTACTCTTTTTGTTTTAACTCATTTTTTTTCTCTTTTAACCCATAGATATGACTCTAACTGGTACTACCACTCCAGGTCAGAGTGGACCTGGGAGTAATGGTGATGAAGGCATACTCCATATTTCCCAGAGCCCCAGAATCAGAATTTCACCATCACAGATAGTTTAATGTCATACCCAGGATAATTAGACTCTTATATTAGCACATATATGATAAAAAGGGTTGAGGGAACTTGCCATAAGGGCAATAGTTGGGACAATCATATTAGTTCTAGGGCTTGACATGGACAGCTGATCGGAATGGGCCCCTCTGACCGCCTGTCTAACCCAAGTAAGGGCCAAAGTGGAGTGTTGCATGTCATGGACTACTCAGCCACTAGAATTTCATTCTTAAGCATCACGGGTTGCCACTCACAGCCAAAAGTGGCTCCATTGGGTGGGGTTTTACTCCTCTGCAGAGGTGCAGTTGGTGTATTCTATAGCCCCAGCCGACAGGGCTTTGGACTGGCAGGTGAACAGAGTTTGATTCCAATCACTACATCAAATACTTTATACCTAAACTCAGAACATTTCTTCTGACCATTATTTAAATTATCCAAAATTTTCTATGAAGAAGGAAAGTGACTGTTAACTTGAGTGTTGATAGGGGCTGTTTTTTAAAAAAAATCTTTTGTTAATAATAATAATAATAATAATAATAATGTAATTTATTGTGTACAGTGCTCAGGTGCACCACAACTCATCAAAGTCTCATGTCAAGTACACAGAATAATGTTGTGTCAGGAACATGAACAGTTCACAGTAGTAATATGCATGTATGTGTGTGCATGTGTATGTGGAGAGTAGCATCAGGTATAGTGTTGGCGAACTACAGGAAGCATGGAGGCTTTGAAAGATTCAGTGCTCCGGCAGTCATATTTGTATGTCATTTTTCAATAGATGTTTGCAAGTTTCTCTCCAATTAAATGTGTGTAAGAAAGAAATTGACAAATGTCCAATGAAAAATGTTAGTAGCTAATTTCTCAGGAGGAATTGTAAGGAAATTTCTCTTTAAATGTTTTGATTTTAGATTCACTTTCAAAGGAAACATTAATTAAGCTTTTTGAATCTGTATTCTTCAAACTAAAAAAGAAAGAAAAATTCAATCAATTTAGAAATAAATATTGGATAAATTTTATTAATAGAAAATGAATGGGGGGGGGGAAAAAAAAAAAAAAAAAAAAAAAAACTTTTAAAGTAGTTGCTGAAAAGCAGAAATTGGCCTCTTTTAAAATTTTTTTTTTTTTGAACAAATTGTATTTGAATCATTCATTCAATAAGTAAAGGAGTGTTGTATTTAGTCAGTTTGTATTTTTTTAAAAACGATTTCTATGTTATTTAAAACAATTGTGTAGGTGGTAATGTTTCTGGGTAAAAAAAAAAAAAAAATTAAATTCTGTAGTATGGATATCATTACATGCAAATTGCTTTAAAAAGAAACAAAAAAAAAGAAAAAAGAAAAGAAAAAGAAAACCTCAAAATTCATTGGTATTTTAAGTAATCTAAATGTCTATTATGTTTGAGGAGTGTTGAGACTTGGCAGTTATAATCTATTGTGCTGCAGATAAAGGTACATAAAATTGTCTACTATAAACATTTGGGTATCGGGCAAGGGGGGGGTGATCATACATAACCACTCAGTTTGTACTTTTATCAACCATATTCAAAAGTCATGCATAGTTGATTTACTTGATTTAGAAAAAAAAAATTTTTTTTAAGTATTTAAATAAATTACCTTTTTGGATTTATTATTAACTTGAATCAGCTACCCAGCGTTGCCTGGGTAGATGGGGTATAATAAAAAGCTAGTCACACAGATCTATTGATTGTTTTGCTCTTACATAATTGATTTATGTTTTAATCACAAACGCAACCAATGACTTTCCATTATTCTTACAATTCAAATCCTAATTTTTAAACATCTTTCCAGATATTAATAAAATCTTAATTATTTTTACACAAAAAGCAAGTTCTGGTGATAATGAATGTATATATATATATATATATATATATATATATATATATATTTACATTGTCATTATTTTATTTTTGTAGTTTCCTTCGGACATACACAGATTACATACACATATACACACACACACACACAACTGCTCTTTATATATGTATGTATGGATGGATTAAAATTTCTTAAATTGCACTTCATTTTTATCTTATGACTAAAGTAGATTATATTTGAGCCAAGGTTTTAAATAAAAGTAGTGCAAGATTTTAAATGCTGATTTTTAAAGAATGCAAACATTTCTCACCTAGAAGATGGTTGCAACACAACGTTATTTCTCCACATTTAGCCCTTTTGTTTTAATACACTAAATATCTTAAATCAGCCTTGCACTTAGAAATAAAAACTCTGATCTGGAGTGGTTAGAGTACCTGTTGGGTATTATCTATGGGTCAAATAGATCTGTTTAAAAGATCATTCATATTTGATTGGATGGTGTGTAACCCACCACCCTGAATCCTTTTAAGGAACAACTACAGAAAAAATATTCAGGAACCTTCCTATGATAATCAGAAGTATTCTGTTATTATTGCCCTAGCTTAACATAGCTTAACACTTGTACCCAGCCATGGTTAATGGAATGAGAACAGTCTACCCTGGTGGATTGAATTAAGGGTTCGGTTTGAATTTCCATGGAAGTTTTCGATTACGACATGAAGGCTCCTGAGTTCGACAAGAAACATCTGAAGAAGGCAGGGGGGCACATTGAAACATTTATATAACAATAAAGATGAGGACAAAAGTCCGAAAAATACAAATAATACAAATTATCAAGCCTCATCTCAAAAATTCAGACAAAACCCTCTTTTTTCATCATTTATTCTATTTTGCTTTTATTAAACCTACAAATGTATCGGATCATTTTGCCCCAACCTGTGTAATACTGGAATTGTTAGAATTATTTTATTTGACTTTAAGTTGATTATTTTTACTAGTTGAATATTACTGCTTGTAGGGCAGGTTTTCAGCTACTATAATTGGTTTGAAAGATGAACTTGTTAACCATCTCACTATGATAAATGTCTGTGCAAAGTATGATGTTATGAATTACTTTAAAAAAAAAAAAAATTTTTATTCAAGCATAGTAAAATGTTTAAGATGTATCAACATTTCAACTTGACAAATATTAAGTGTGGTTATATGAATTTTCCCCAGGTGGTCTCCATAATATCAGTTCTGCTTTTTTAATAAAGATATTCCATTAGAAATATAAACTTTTTTTTTTGTAATCACCTTTGGGTGATTCCAAGAATGTATTAACAGGGATGGAGTCTGTTTGAAATTATATCATAAAGGTGCTCCCATATGGGTATAAACATTTTTCTTTTCTTTTTTTCCCTCCTTAATTATTACTCACCCTGTATTTACAGTATTGTGACATCATAAAAAAAAGAAAAATCTTTGCTCACACCCAGAGTTTGTGTCTAATTATTACTCCACTTACCCCTATGACTTGTTTTTATTTGTGCAACAATTTTGTATCAAATGATTGAGAATTCATAGATGTTAAAATGCCAATGGTTATTTAAAAATCATTTCATTTATAACTTGCTCGTATTATTGTTAATTTGATATTCAATTTAGATGAACTGAAAGATCTATTTCCAAATTAAGGATTAGCTAAGCCAGGAGTACCCCAACCCACAGCCCTTGTAGCCTAACACACAACGTTCAACATTTTTCTCTGTGCCTTTTTGATATTAACTGAAGTTGTAACTGCAAATGGAAACTGTCAAGTTGGTTATGTAATTGTTAGCTGGTTAGTCTCGCAGATCCATTTCTACTCAATAGTGAGTTTGATCCTCACTGGGTGCACCGTACTTGTGACCTTGTGTCAAATCCTACCCGTGGTGAAGAGATTGGTAAATAATTAAAAAAAAAAAAAAAAAATTTTTTTTTTTTTTAAATTTTTAAATTTAAAAAAAAAAAAAAGAAGATATTTGTAGAAGGAACTCGTTGATCTTATATATTGTAGATTAGGGGTCCCCAAACTGTATGCAGTGTGCGGTTCTCAACTTACAAAATTTTCTCTTTGCCTTTTTGATGTCGACTGAAGAAGTCCCATTTACAACTGCAAATGGAACTTATTGATCTTCAGTGTTCAGAAGATTTCAAGTTCAAGTTTCTTGCTTGCCACATCCTAGATTTCTACAAGAACCACATGCTTCCATCTAGACAAATCCCCAACCCTATATTATCCACACTCAGCAAATAGTGAACCTGTGTGGATCAGAAAGGAAAAAACAAATGTATCTGATGTTACTCAAACTTGAATGTTTTGTTGTTTAATGTTAAAAGTCCAACATTAATCAGAAAGTATTATCTGCATTATTCGGACTATTGTCCCCATATTCAGTGTTATTTGTACAACGTTTCGGCCGATATGCCCTCCGGCCTTCTTCAGGTATTTCTTGTCAGATTCGGGAACCTTCTTTTTGAACTCGGGAAATTTCTTGTTGTAATCGGCTCCCGATTATGACAAGAAAGTTCCCGAGTCTGACAAGAAATACCTGAAGAAGGCCGGAGGGCATATCGGCCGAAACGTTGTACAAATAACAATGAAGATGGGGACAATAGTCCGAATAATGCAGATAATACTAATCATCAAGCCTCATCTCAAACATTCAGAGAAATATTTATCAGAAAGTTCTGATAAATTATACTTTATTAAATTTAAAATAAATGCTATTTCTTTGAATATATTCTAGCATTTTATGTTTATTTTATTTAAAATCAAAACCAAGTTGCTTGGTAGATTTTGCCAAGGTTGTGGAGGGGACGAACCATGCTGAATTGTGAAATGTCAAGTTTGCCTGATACTCTCTAAGTGCTACTTACCAGATTTGCTTCCATGGCTTAGAGCATGGCCTTTGAATCTATGGTTTTAGGCTGACCTGACTTTACCTGATCATTGAGGTTTTAGGAATCCAAGTGAAATTTCTTAAACCATTTGGTTACTGTTTGTGATCAACTGCACACTGTCACCTTAATTGCAAACAAAAAAAAAAGTGATTAAAAGCATACATACATACATAGATATAAGAACAATGTTCATATGTTAGGATTGTGTAAACATAGTCAATTCCACTTGGTGACGGTCAAGTCATGCTCTATCACTGATATTGAGCACTCTTTATATATAGTTACGGTAGCGTGGATATAGTCAACACCTGGTTACTGACAGTTTCTCATTTGAAGATCACATAAGTTGAGCCCTGTCTACCTACAAATATAGCACCCATATTATCTACTATATGTATATCATCATCCTCATGTCGCGTTTTCAGCGCAGATATCCATGACAATCTCTCTCCATCCGTCCCTATCGCTCATCATTCTCGGGAGGTCCTCTATGCAGCATCCTGCATCCGCACAGAGCTGATCAATGTACGTTTTTGCTGGTTGGCCCACACTGGCTTGTCCATGTGATATATAAATCTCTGAACTTGGTATTCAGCACTGAAGAAAAGGTATTTTGTATTTTTGTTTCTCATTAAGAGACACCTTTTTAAGGTGTAAATAAAACAGGAAAACTTTTTACCCCTCCCCCCGCCAATCTCTTCAGTTGTATGACTGTTCAGTTTTGAATCCCTTCATCACAAAGGATAATAAAAATTTGTTTTAAGGGGTTGGAGGATACCCCCGCCCCCAATGTTTCCATTTGCACCCCCCCCATTTATTCACTCGTTTAACTTTTGTCTTTTTGAGAGTGATTCTATCCTCTCTACCCCCTCCCTCGCCACCTCCTCACCACTTCCTAGCAATCATTGAGCGGATGCCTGACATGATTTTTATGAAATATTACTCTATGAGAATCTGTTTGGATGTCATTCAGATAGTTCTTTCAATTATTGGGGGGTGCCAACCTTTGTCTCTTTTTCTTCAAAAAGGACAAATGAGTGTAACAAAAAAAAAAAAAAGAAAAAGAAAAAAAAAAAGGGGCCTATTTGTCACTTGCGGAGTGCTGCAAGTTTGGAATTATTTGGGGGTCTGGATTTTCTTAACAAATTATAAGCTCTTAAGTTTTGAACAATTTTGCCCTTCATCGTGTTTTAGATAACAAATAACACAGATGATATATAGTTTTGACACCCCTTTTTTGCAGACCCCTGGGTATCATCTTAAGTATGTATTGAATTTTATTTTCTTTCTTGCATAAATCTGTTTCTATTTCTCACCCCTGTGACATATTACTTAAGTACTAGCAGCACCTATGGGTATACCACAGTATGATAATTTAATTATTTCAACATTTGTTCGATATGTTTACTTAAGAGCTATCGCTAAATAGTTCTATATCTAAAAAGTATAATAATTTTGATTTAACTCTCTTTCTTTATTTCCTTTCTTTCATCTTTTCATTATGTTCGATTGAACCAGATTAGTGTTCGGCACGTTCACCCTCTCTCTTTATCTTTCCCCTACTCTTTTTCTTTCTTATTATATTTTTTCTGTGTAACATGTCTTTTTTCATTCCTTTCTTTATAATAAAAACGGAATGGTCCATTATTTAGCTGAGGTGATTACACTCATAAAAAATAAGAATTTAGTGAATAAGTAACACCAGGTAGTCAGGATTTACCTTTTTGCATTTCATCTTGAATGATTTGGATGGTCCCATTTTTAACCTGAACGTGTTGCAAGATGATAATAGTCATACAATTAAGGAACAAGAGCATTAATATAGAGACCCCCCCCCAAAAAAAAAATAAAGACACAAAGTAACCATTTTTAGTAGCTATTTCAGTTATTTTAATTTATCTATTTTTTTAATAGTTATTGAATATTAAAAAAAAAAAAAAAAATTAATAAAAAATTGCTATTTTAAGTGACATTTTTTCCTGACATATTTTCAATTGTATATTTGGTGCCCCCTCCCCCAGCTATTTTTTTTTAAAAAAAGAAGAAAAGTGGACACTACGCCATCGTCTTTAGTAGACGGAAGGATGTCAACAACAATAATACCTGATGCAAGTAAAATGAATATTGTAAAATAGGATTTTTCAAATTTTGTCGCTGTATTAATATTTTTTGTTGTCTTATGATAAAATATTCTTTTTCTGTGTTTAAGTTTTTGCAATAATATTAGCATACTAGCAGGACCTGTGGATATACCACTGTATGATAATTTGATTATCACACTGTTTGATATGTTTACTTAAGAGTTATTGCAAATAGTTCAATATGTAAAGAGTATAATAATCTTGCTTAAACTCTCTCACTCTTTTCTTTTTCTTTTTTATCTTTTCATTATGTTCAATTGAAACAGATTAGTGTTATCGCTTCCACACGCTCATCCCCTTTCTTTATCTTTCTCCAACCCTTTTCTTCCTTATATTTTTTCTGTGTAGCATATCCTTCTTTCTTTCTTTGTCATAAAAACTGAATGGTCCATTATTTTCCTGAAGTGACGGCACCCATAAGAATAAGAATTCGGTGGATAAGCAACACCGGATAATCAGGATTTACATTTTACATTTTCACATTTCATCTTGGATGATTTGGATGGTCTCATCTTTAACCAGAGGGTGTTGCAAGATGTTAACAATCAAACTTTTAAGGAACACAAATATTGATATAAAGATTTTACCAGTACATATTTGTCTTATTGTTTCCTTGTTTTGGTTTTTCTTTAAAGATGCTAATAAAAGTGGTTGAAAAAATTTCAAAAAATTCATTTAGAGTTTATTGAAAAATATTTTAAGATTGCTCAAACAATTAAAAAAAAAAAAAATGCATCTAAATTAAAAAAATTTTTCTGTACTCCTACAGAACTATCACATGACTGGCATCAATTTCAGATTCTTCTTATTTTGTCTGAGATTCACATGATATTCAAAGTTCAAAATGTGTTGGAATGGTTAATGGAAATACAAATTGATTTGGACTGGTATTGTCAATCCTACATTGTTTTGGAATAGAAGAATAATAGTTTAAAGTTTTAATTACAATATTCAGATGTTTACATTTGTGTTCTTATAAAATCTCATACTTTTATTGACATGGTTTGGTTTGCATGTTTTACGGCATATCAACCTTTTTGGGTCATTTAATGCCAAAACAAGTCCTTTTGATAAGTTTCTGTGTTTCAAATTCTTGATATATTCAAATTGGTATGAATAATTTTCATTAACTTCATTCGGTTTAGTTTATTTAATGGTATAATAACCCTGTGGGTGTGAGATAAATGTTGGTACTCAAGTTACCATTACACGTGTATTTTTGTAAATGTATTTTGTATCTGATTCATAATTTCCAATATATTATTAATTCTCTCAAGAAGGATAAAATGTCATCCATGTTAGTATTCTCAAACAGATCCCTCATATTATTTGTGTTGAAATATTTCTTTCTGATTGGAGTGAAAACTCAACACACTGTGAGGAAATGTTTTTAGGGTGTTTGGCATGTCTTGCATTGTGGTTGATCCTTCTGTTTGAGCATAAAAAAGTATGTAAAATTTGTATGGCCAATGCACAGCCGAGCCAGTATATCTGGGCAACTAGAGTTGCTCTTTGAACTAAAAAGGGTTAAAGAAAACCAAACTAGTTGTTCAGATAAACTTAATATAAAATTTTAGTCACCATTTAATAGAAAATTTTGAATCTTGTGCTATATGAAAGTGCCGCTTGTTCAATATATTCCAGCACTATAAAAATTTTTTTTTTTTTTTTTTTTTTTTTAAATGACTGCTAAAACTTTAGTAAAACAATTGTTTTTAGAAATATCAGTGAATAAAAGATTCTCTTATAAGCACTTTGATGACCCCCCCCCCCCACACACACACTGTAATTAGTGTATTGTAATTGTGACACTCCAATATTTTTTTACTTGCAACATTTTTAAATTTGTATTTTTCTGACTGTTGTCCTCATCTTTGTCATGTACACAATGTTTCAGCCAATGTGCTCTCCAACCTTCTTCAGGTGTTTCTTGTTGAACTCTGGAGCCTTCATGGAACTTTGAACTAAACCCTTTAGTTTATCCACCGGAGTAGGTTCATTCCGTTAACCATGACTGGGTACAAGTGTTAAGCTATGTTAAGTATTCTATGTTATTATCACCCTTGGCTAATATTGAACCTGCAACCTACAGATGATTGTCACTTAGAACTGTATTAACTCAGCCCTTATATCATTTTTTTTATTTTATTGGCAAAAGTGTATTCCAGCCATTAAATTTGTTGCTGAATGTGCCCAAGGGTTAAATATTGACCTTATGTTGATACTCTCTTTCAACATGTTTTATATTTTATTACAATGATCAGATTTGCAAGTTCTCTTATTGTCCAGTGAGGAACACTCTGATATTAAAGTTTCTAATAAAAGGTGCTTCTTATGAATGTATTTACTACTACTACTACCAACCTTATTGCCCTTATGTCAAGCCCCAACCCTTTTTATCATATATGTGGTAGAAGACAGTGGCTGAGGGTCTTATTGTCCTGGGTATGACGTTAAACTCTATCTGATGGTAAAGTTCCGAGGAATGTAGAGTACCCCTTCATCACTCTTACTTCCTAGTCCACTCTGACCCGGACTGGTAGTACCTGATAGGGTCCCATCTATGGGTTTAGAAAAAAAATGTGTATTAAATTTTAAAAGAAAATTGAGTAACAATCAAGAATGAATCCAACAAAATGTCTTCAGCATGAAATAACCCATCAAGGGTTGACATGCCATAAAATCCAACCAACCACTTTTGACATAAGGACACATTTTTATAAAAAGTGTTACATTTTTTCCCATTTATTGCAGATTAGAGCAGTGTCAGTTTGGGAATTACATCTGCATTCCTTTCTTTTCTGACTTAATTGCAAATTTATTTACCTCCACCCCCTCTCAGTACCCTAACTTTTTGGTGAAGTTCCATTTAGAATAAAGGTTTTAGATGGAACAGATAGAAACCTCATTTCACTCATGACATTTATTTCCTTTTATTTAGAAGAACCAAAAGAATTTAATGAATTTTTGACTTTCAGTAATATTAGTGGGACCAGTAATTTCAGGATTGACTTTATTGTGAGGTTAAGATTAGAGTGTGAGAAACATTAACAATATAATTGTTGTGGCTAGTTTGGGAACTTTCTACTAAATAAGTATTTAGTTTTAGAAAATTGACCATGTTTAGTGTTAAAGTCCAACCCCCTCCTCATCGTGGCAGTGCCATGTAAACTTGGTAGTGTCAGATCCATGCTGTTGGGAGCTTAAGTTTCTGCCAGGGTCACCCAAGGCAGACAGGTCTGGCACCTAGCGGTATTAGGGCCACAACCCAGCAAAATGGGCTTTGGTGAAAATCCAGTCAAAAAGTACCTTGTTTCTGTGCATTATCACCATACTATTTTGCTTGGTCTACTGCAGAATTCCCACTTTTTTTACCCATGATATGTTGGAAGCGATGTTTAATTTCTCCTAGACTGGTTGCTTTACCAAGACTAGAAAACCCAGTTAACCCAATTGTTTTATCTCTAGAAGGAGAAGAGATGATTTTTGCTTTTCAAAAGGGCATTAGTGCAAAATGAATGCAAAGCAGTCTTGATAGGGAATTTTCTCTTTCTCTCTCTATATCTATATCTGGGTGTGTATACATACACATGAAAAGGATGTGACACAAAGTTAATTCCTTAAGCAGAGTTTAACAGTTTTTCCTTCTTCTAGACTAGTTCCCTAAGCAAGGTTAAAGAGTCTGCCCTACTGTTTACCCATAGCTAGAGGGAGAACAATTGGATTCATACCTTTCCCAATGGTATTAGCACCATGTGAAATGCAAACAGCATCATCAACGATTTGAAATAGTCTTATCGTGTGCATTTCCTACAATGCTAACACCCACACCACACACACACACACACACACGGTAAAGGAAAGAAGTCTTTGAAATTGGCCATTTTTGCGGTAATACATTTATTTCTATCCATAGGTATCTGTATATACCTATGAGTTTCGCCAGACTGCCAACTTTATTGAACACACACACACACACACATACATATATAGGGTGTGGCAAATTAATTTGATACATTTGTAGTGGGCACCATGCTGGGCTGTGACATCATAAGTGAGTTCAAACTTTAGTCTCCCTATTACATTCACTTTTGGACTAATACCCTTGGTAAAGGTATGAACCGCCCTTACCCTCTCAGCTAGTGGTTAAATAGTACCGTTACCACATGCGCATGAACAGTTAATACTCATTTCGCCCCACCCTATATATGTGTGTGTGTACAAATTGCTCTTTGCTTATTTTTTTTTTTTTTTTTTTTTTTTTTTGTTAGTTTTGAAACCCTAATTAGTGTTGGCTGTTTGATTTTTATCAGCAAATGTGGAAAAATAAATTTTCCATCTCATTTGTTTTATGAGGTTCTCACTTTTTTAAATCATGATTACAATCTTTTATTGATGTTGGTCAGCTGTAGGAATGTTTTTAGTCAATAGTTGAAGGTAGCAACTTCTATAGTGGAATTTGAAAAGATTTTTTTTTTAATTTTTGTACTTTGACTATATATAGAGGGTGATTGTAAAGTAACTCCCTATTTTAGAAATTTTATAATTTATATCTGAATCCTTATTTCTACCAAAAATGAATATGAGAACAACAAACATAATATAAAGTTTTATCTAAAATTCTATATGCGTACCAGCATTTGCTTTTAGCCTCTCAAGCTGCCTCGGAAGCGCATCAACTGATCTTCCCAAGAACTCGTATGGAATGGCAGAAATAAATTCTCGTATTCTTCCTTCAAGTTCTTCCAAATTCGTTGGTTTTGTAGAGCAGACTTGCTCCTTCAACCAACCCCAAAGTTGTAGGATTTTAAATCAGGACTTCTGGCCTGACACTCATACGGACCACATATACCCATCCATCACCCAGGAAAATGGTGATTCAGCGAATAACAAAGCAAAATAAAAATAAAGTCTTCAATATTCTCCCAAGTATTGACAACTGTATATAAAATGATTATAAATAGTTTAAAATTGAGAGTTACTTTTCAATCACCCTGTATATATGCAGATATATATCTCTACAATATCCCGCCCTGTCGGCTGGGACGTTAGACCGACTGCACCTCTGCAGAGGGGTAAGACTCCCCCAATGGGGCCACCTGTTGGCTGTGGGTGGTGACCTGTGATGCTTAAGGATAGAGCCCAGGTGGATGAGCAGTTCATGACATGCAATACTCCACTTTGGCCCTATCTTGGGCTAGACGGGCGGTCGGGAGGCCCCCTCCGATCAATCGGCTGGTCACGTCAAGCCCTAGCACCTATATGATTTTCCCAACCCTATTGCCCTTATGGAAAGCCCCAACCCCTTTTTATCATATGGGTGCTAGAAGGCGGTGGCTGCGGGTCTACATGTCCTGGGAATGACGTTAAACTC
>CM042137.1:38160110-38310110 GCA_023376005.1 Doryteuthis pealeii | reverse complement strand
ACATGTTGTTAGAATCCAACCTAATAACTATTCTGCTTGAAAACTTATGTAAAATATTAACTTCAGGGACAATTTACCAAGAGGGGGGGTGTGTGATACAAAGTGGAATTTGTAATCGCCCACTTTTGGGTGAGTATGAAGGTCATTCACAGGGTTGTTGAAAGAATGAAAATCACTATTGTAATATTAGTGCTTAAGTAGAAGTTGATGATTTAACTCACACATTTTTTGTAATTGTTGACCTAAGATTTGTTTGAGCAGATTTTGGCATTCAATGTGCTGTGCAAAAAAAAAAAAATCTGGAAGTTTTCTCTTCAGTGGTTGGGAATTAATGCTAGTGTAACTGATAGAACATGGATATTATATGTACTAGCAAGAATATGAGCCCTCCAGGCATAAGTATTTGACTTTTGATATAATGAAATACATTAAATTGGAAAGACTAACGTAATTAAATAAGAACACATATAAAAAGATTACACTTTTTTTTTATTGGCTTCTATATATTATCATTCATAGGACTGATTTTAATACATTGGAGAATAAAACAATACTATTAGAGATCAATAACACCAAGTAATTGTTTATTAATAGAGACATCGTTAATAAATAAGATTTATTCTATCTATTAATTGATGATTTTGACTTTAAATTAAATACTGATTGATAAACTTACACAATTCCTGAGGGTATTGTGATGTAAGTAGTGATGTACTTTTGGTTACAGACAGAAAGACACCGAATCTCCATTATAATAAGATGCATTTGATTTATTTTTTTTACCATATTGTATTTTTTTTACAACCAATAACCTTGTAATTAATGTATATATATATATATATATATATACACACACACAAGTAAAGAAATAACAAAAGACTTAGAGATTTTGCATTATAGCCTATTTCAGGGAGCTTAGACAAAGTGTCTAATTTTCCCAGCTCATCAGATGCGAATGATGAATTCTTTATTACTTTTAAGGCATTTGAAAACAGATTTTAATTTTTTTTTTTTTTTTAAGTATAAAAAAAAAAAAAATCTGTTTTCAAATACCTTTAAAGTAATAAAGAATTCATCATTCGCATCTGATAAGTTGGGAGAATTAGACACTTTGTCTAAGCTCCCCGAAATAGGCTATAATGCAAAATCTCTAAGTCTTTTGTTATTTCTTTACTTATAAATTTGCTCTGTGACTCTAACAATAAGAGCACACATTGAGCTCTCAAACTGCGACAGGTTGTTTAAAAAAAACTCCTATGTCGTAAGGAAGATTTCTTCTCTTGACTTTTGGATTATATATATATATATATATATATATATATATATATATATATATATATATATACACACACACTTTACCAATTGCAAGCATCTACCTTGAAATTTTCTTGGATCTTTGCATGTATAATAATTCTATTTATATCTGGAATAATTGTAAATCTATAAAGCTTATCAGTGTTTTTTATGCTAATCTTCTTTTAAATAAAACGCGTTTGTTTAGCTCAGTCAGTAGAGCATCCACCTGTACAATTGTGACAAAACAGTTTGTATTTGGAAATTTTTATATTGATGATTTTAAAAAGAACATGTTTTTAATATTTGTATTTTTTAAATGTAAATAAAATTTAGATTTTGTGGGCATGAGGGTGGGGGCCACTGTAAAATCAAAGTATAAAATCTTTACCTGAGAAATATTCTTAAATTTGGTACTAATGCACAATAGCGTGTAAGAAATGATATCATTAGATTACATATAAAAAGCATTACATTTCCCAGAAATACCAAGAACCTTTTTGAGACGCTATAGTTAGGGTTAGGCTATTTCAGAGTTTCCATAATCTAATACAATTCTTATGATATTATCTCTTGTGCTATTGTTTCATTTGTACCTTGAACCTAAAAAAAAAAAAAAATCTAAAAATTCTAATTTTATTTTTTCTTCCTCTTGCAGAAATGGAAGCGCAGATTTTTTGTTTTATTTAAACCCGCCCGAAGTCTCCCTGGACAATTTGTCCTGAACTATTATGGTGATGACCAGTGCCGAAAGCGCAAAGGTTACATAGACCTCGATCAGTGTGAACAGATAATCGAATCGTTGGATGTAGGAGATTATCCATTTGTATTGTCAATTAAGACCATCCATAAGGGCCGAGAAAGAGTTTATTTTTTGGCCACTGACACAGAAGAAGATATGACAACTTGGGTACAAAATTTGTGTCATGCCTGTGGCATGAAACAAGAAGAAAACCGTAAGAACAATTTTTTTCTTCTTTTTGTTTTTCTCTTGAATTTTTATCACCCACAAATAAACACACTCCTAACAATTTTTTTTTAGAAAAATTTAATTTTCTTCTAAACCAAAAATATCAAGATTTTATAATTTCTCGTGGAGCATTATTAAATAAAAACAAATATCATTAGGTGTTGTTTAATACCAAACTCTGTACAAAATTAAAACTGTCACTTGAAATAAGATTCTAACATTTCTGTAAGCAAAAATTAAATTACACACACGTATATATATGTAAGATCCGACAAAATGTGAGGAAAAGTTATCAAAAAAGTGAATAATGAACACAAACAATTACATTCAATTAATATTTTGCCTCTTTTGGTCTTAGAGGCTTCATCAGAATGAATCTTTATTATTTTAAAACATGATAATAGAAAAGGAGATTGTTCCTTATTCACTTTTTTTCCATAACCTTTTCTCGCATACATATATGTATATACTTATTTTTTGACAGCTACATATCCATATTTTTGGTTAGTTTCATTGCTATAGAGTTTGGTAATAAACAATACCTGATAATCTTTTAATTGTGAAATGTTCTTATTATTCTCTACATTTTGCAGACAGCTATATTCAACTTTGTTGCTATAATGCACAACATGACTATAGCAACCTATATGCGTATAACCTATGGGTTAGATAGAAAAAAAAAAAAAATAAATAAATAAATAGAATGCCCATTAAGAATAAATAAAACAAATGTCTTCAGCATAGATAATCCAACAAGAGTTGACATTTCGTAAAATCCAACCAATATGAGTATAGCAGTCCACTATGTGTAGAGAATAATAACAACAGCACCTCCTCTCAGAAATATGCTGATATAGGATGATATTCTACTAGAAATAATAAAATCTTGATCTTTTATTTTATGATTATTTTGAGGATGAACTTTTATTTATCTTAATTCAAGGCCCAAACTTTCAGATATTTTTCTAATTTTTAAATTAATTTTTTTTCTTTTTTAAATACTCATGGCTAATAATTGTCTCATAGTTGTAGCGCCCTGTTGGCTGGGGCGTTAGAATGCACCTCTGCAGATGGGTAAGACTCCCCCAAATGGGGCCACCTGTTGGCCATGGGTGGCAACCCGTGATGCTTAAGGACAGAATCTTGGGTGGATGAGCAGTCCATGACCCGCAACACTCCATTTAGACCCTTACTTAGGCTAGACGGGCGGTTGGAGAGGCCCCCTCCGATCAATCGGCTGGTCACATCAAGCCCTAGCACCTATATGATTGTCCCAACCCTATTGTCCTTATGGCAAGCCCCAACCCTTTTTTATCATATGGGTGCTAGAAGGCGGTGGCTGCGGGTCTACATGTCCTGGGAATGACGTTAAACTCTATCTGATGGTGAAGTTCCAGTTTTGGAGGTTTGGGGAATGTGGAGCAACCCTTCATCACTATTGCTCCCTGGTCCACTCTGACCCAGAGTGGTAGTACCTGTTAGGGTCCCATCTATGGGTTAAATAGAAAAATGTATTTATAAAAAAATTGTGTATCCATTAAGAATTGATTTATTTCAAAACTTTATTGGCATTAAATGACCCACTGAGGTTGATATGCCGTAAAACAAAACAAGCCAAACCCTAGTTGTAGCAGTATAATCAGAGTCAGTTTTAAACTAATTGGATTGCTTACTCCTAACTTGAGCACTTTTTTGGGAGAGGATGAGGTAATCTAGTTTTGTCAAATACACATGACAACACTTTGCAATCTACATCTAACACATTGATAAATCATTTTGTAGTCACTAAGATAAATGCTTTTATAGATATTTACCTTTTAATGATAATCTACACATTTTATTTACTTACTTGTAGGCTCTTTAAGGAGGCATCTCCGCACTCAACAATAAGCCTCTAAACTCTGTGGAACAATCCTCGTATCTAGGTAGAAATATCTCATCCACAGAAAACGATGTTAATGCACGTATAGGGAAGGCATGGTCTGCCATAGATAGATTATCAGTCATATGGAAATCCGATCTCACTGACAAGTTAAACCAATAATTCTTCTAAGCCGTAGTTGTATCAGTGCTACTGTATGGCTGCACCACTTGGACCATAACGAAGTGCCTAGAGAATAAGCTAGATGGAAGCTGCACAGGAATGCTACACACAATATTAAACAAATTGTTGAAATAACAAACTATAAGAAAGCAGCTGTACAGCCACTTGCCCCCTATCACACAATCCAAGTGAGACAAACAAGACATGCTGGGCACTGCTGAAGAAGTAAGGACGAACTCATAAGTGATGTTCTTCTATGGAAACCAGCACATGGGCAGGCCAGTGTGGGCCGTCCAGCAAAAACCTACATTGACCAGTTCTATGTGGATACTGGATGCTACGCAGAGGACCTCCCAAGGGCAATGAATGATAGGGACAGTTAACGAGAGATTGTCATGGATATCTGTACTACTAGCACAACATGATAATGAGTGACTTGATAAGTTCTTGACCAATGTGTTATACTTTCAAATGCTTTAATGTGTTTATACTTTCAAATGCTTTAACCATTTCCTTATGTTAAACACCACAATATTGACACTTATATATATTCAGCTGATTTCTTGAAAAGGGGAAATAGATAGTAAAGCATCAAGTGACCACTTATGTTATTGTTTTTGTTACAATCCTGGTAGTCATTTTAAAAAGTTTGATGTATTCCTTGAAGTAGTTATAAAGGAGAAAGAATGTACTTTCTGTAGATACTCCTTGTCAGTCAATTTGTAGTATTCTTTGTTAGAATGATTGTATTATCAGTTACTCCTTGTGGTCTCTAGCATTCTTTCTGGGAGGGAATCCAGTCAGCAACTAATTTTAGGACAATTTATCAATGACCTTAAATACATTTCTGTCGTTTTTTCAGTTCAGATACTGCTACTTGGGACAGTCTATAAATATAAGTGGTGACCTTTCATACATCGCTCTATGAGTAAGAGTTTTTGCATATGCTTTAAACATAAGTGACATGTATAATTTGGAATTTTCAAAGAACTTTTGAAGATTTCATTTAAATAATGACATCATTGTTTTTGCATGCCTATCATTCTGACATGTCATGAGGAGCATCACAATCATTTAAAAAAAAATTGTTTATTGGCATTTCCTGTGTTAAGGTGTAAATTCCAACAATACTATCATGCCAAAGCTCGTGTCTGTCTGTCTGTCTGTCTAAGGTTCGTGGCAACACAAAGTCCGAATTTACTCTTTGTCTGAATTTTTAAGATGAGACTTGATCATTTATATTATTTGGATTATTCAGACTATTGTCCTCATCTTATTATCCCAGTCGTTATATACACAACGTTTTCGGCCAATATGCCCACCAGCCTTCTTCCTTGAAGGCTCCAGAATTCGAAGAGAAGGTTCTTGAGTTAGAAGAGAAAATTTCCCAAGTTCGACAAGAGACATATGAAGAAAGCCAGAGGGCACATCAGCCGAAAGGTTGTGTATATAACAATAAATACGAGGACAATAGTCCGAAATATTCCAATATTTTTTAAGTAATTTACTTTAAAAACAATTTGATTTAGCCTTTTCAATTACTGATTCTTTTGTGTTCATCTCTATACTTGGTCTACTCAGCCAAAAACGTGATTTTACAAACCACAATAAAGATGAGGACAACAGTCTGAAAAATCAAAATTATACACATCAAGCCTCATCTGAAAAATTCAGACATATAAAAGTGCATGACTTCATATTAAGTTATACTGAAAAAAAAGGCGCGTGGTCTAATGGTTAGAGTCGTGGGAAATGGACTCGTCGACCCGAGTTCAATTCCTGGACGAAGTTGTTTGCATTTCACATGTCGCTAATACCCTTGAGAAAGGTATGAATCCAATTCTCCCTCCAGCTATGGATAAATAGCAGGGTAGACCGGGCTCTTTAATCATGGCTAGGTAACCAGTCTAGGAGAAGGAAAACTCTGAATTCAAACCTGTTAAACTCCGCTTAAGAAATTGACCTTGTGTCGCATCCTGCTCGTGTGGAGGGGTTGGTAAATATATATACTGAAAAAAAAAAAAAAAAAAAAAAAAAACTGGTACCGGTCAGATCACTGAAAAGCCTATTCAGTACTTGGGTGTGTGGCCATTTAGTAGTGACAAGTATGCCAGATGAAACAAAGCTTAGTAAATACTGATGTTGAGTATCTAGTTGTAGAGAAAGAAAAGACATATCTTGGAGCTCAAAGCATGCAAGATGAGTGAAGGACTTGAAAAAAAAAAAGAAAGTATGCCTGCCTTAGCACTGTAATTTGAGAAAACACGATCTCGGAACCGGTAGAATTGGTGAGAGGGTACTTGCGCATATGCAGATTTTTTTTTTTATCAAACTATGCATGAAACACCAGTCGGCAGGGAAAGAGGCAAGACGATTTGAAGCGTGCTATTGAGTTTATGTTGACGTCTGCTGTGTTTTTGTTGTGAAAACGATTACGAGATCAGTTTGAAAATATAACTAGTTCTGTAACTCTAAGGAGTGTGGAGTACCCCTTCATTGGTGTTACTCCCAGGTACGCTCTGACTTGGAGTAGAGGTAATTGTTAGGGTTTTCGTGTATGTGTCAAATAGATCTGTTTAAAAATTTAATTGGACTGTATGCAAAAAAAACTCAAGAAAGAACTATACGAAAATGTAAATATGAGTGTACAATGAACATGATTCCCTAACCTGTAAGTAGAAAATAACCCTAAATAGTTTGTGCTGTAACTCAAGTATTAGAGTTAACAGAGAAATAATGGGAAGAAACAACGAATATTAAGGATAGGGAAAAAATGTTTACTAATCAAAGATAAAAGATGAACAGAGTAATTAGCTAGGTTGAATCAACAAATGCTGTGAGATCATGTTTCTCTCTTCCAGACTTTTTTTTTTTATAGGAAAAACAGTATTTTTGTCTGTATTTTTGAGATGAGGCTTGATGTGAATAATTTTGATTTTTTTTTTTTTCAGACTGTTGTCCTCCTCATCTTGTTGTTGTTGTTACCTTTCCGTCCACTAAGGACGATGGTTTAGTGTCCAAAAAATAAATAAATAAATAAAAATTATCTGCATCTGCGCAGGCTTATCCCCGAGGGACAGTCTTTGATGCTTTCTGGGGCTGCTGTTTCCTCTCCCTCTTTCTGGCTCTCTTTGCTGTCGAGACTACTCTCCACTCATCTTTATTGTGGTATGTACCAAACACAATGTTTCAACCACTGTGTTCCCTGTGTATCCGAGCATAGTACTGACCCAACCATAGAAATCATTTTTAATAGTTGGACTGTTGATCAAACAAGGCGTTGAAGGACTGTTGAAGATTTTCTTTTTTTTCATTCTTTTTTTAAAATGATGATTCTCATCATGATGTTATTATTTGAATAAGATATTCAAAAGTTCCTCAATGCCTGTTTTGATCAACAGTTAGTCTATCAAAAATGATTTCCCAGAATGGGTCATTACTATGCTCGGATACACAGGGAACACCTGAAGAAAGTCGAAGGATAGAGTAGCCAAAACATTGTGTTTATACATACCATGATAAAGATGAGGACAACAGTCTGCAACATCAAAATTATTTCCATTGTCATTATTTAGGTACTTAATGTCAGGTTGATATGCTGTTAAAATCAATCAATAAAATTTGTTTGATGACATGAAAAGGACTAATTATATTTTTAACATATCAATTTTATTGATAAATTTATTGGACTAAAAACACTAATCAATCTATATATTAATATTCTTGTTCCTTATCTTCCGACCGTTATCATCTTGCAACACCCTTTGGTTAAAAATGAGACCATCCAAGATGACATGTAAATCCTGTGTCGCTTAATTGCCAAATTCTTATTTCTTATGAGTGTCATCACTTCAACTAAATAATAGACCATTCCGTTTTTATTATAAAGAAAGGGAAGAAAAAAGACTTACTACACAGAAAAAATATAAGAAAGAAAGAGTAGGGTAAAGATTGAGAGAGAGAGAGAGAGAGAGAGAGATAGTGAAAGCAATAATGCTAATTTGTTTCAATCAAAGAAGAAGAAAAAAGAAAGAGTGAGAGAGAGTTAAATCAATGATTATTATACTTTTTACATATTTTTTTTACATTACTATTTTGTAATTGCTAAACGTCGTAATAATCAAATTATTATACTGTGGTATATCCACAGGTCCTGCTAGTTATTTCATTAATTTTTATTTTCTCTTTCTCTTTGCAGCACCAGATCTCCCTCAACCTCCCCGACCGCCAATGCGGTCTGATTCCGTTCGTCGATACCCACAAGGGAACAATGCTGTGACCATCCAGCCAAATAAATACCAAACTTCTCCGAAGGTACCTGGCAACCGGCCAGACTCCCCTTATCTTTTTATATCGCAATGTCGTTCAGGGGATAATCGCCGACAAAGCGTTGACAGTGTACCTGAGGAACTTGCACCTCCGCCACCGCCAGCGAAACCCAATCTGTCTGGGGAACTTAGTAATGATGATCACTACGACCATCCTAAATCGCATGATTTAAACAGCAGCGAAGATGATGGTGTATATAAAATGCCTCCTAGTCGGAACTTAACCTGGAATAATGGAGATGTGACTATGTACGATGTCCCACCACCGGCTCGGAACGGTTTTAGTAGAGACCGATATTCTTCGGAGAGATCTTCTTCGGATATGAAAGATGTTTTCTATGATGTCCCGCCTCGGAAAATGGACTCTTCGTGTTATGATACCCCACGGGTAAGGACACTGTCTGATGACTTAAAACCTCCTGTACGACCCCAACGGCATTTATCTAACTCCGAAGCTTACCAGAACTTACCATTCAATAGTAAATGTTACAGCAGTACTTCCTCACCCCCATCTTCGACTTCGAGTTTACGGAGATACCCAAGGCAAAGCAGTCATAGTCAGAAGTCAGCTACCATGGAACGCGAAAGCATTAATCTAGGCTTGTGTTTACCCCCTCCACCTGTGTGTGGGTCGAGGGACGACCAGCCTTCACATGGATATGTAAATGCACCTGTTGTAGGTCCGAATTCCGGCTCTCTTAGCCCTGATAACCCAGATGATATCTATGTACCTATGGAGGGCCCAACTTCAGAGGCAAGTTCGTCTCGTACTGGGAGGACAGGTGGAGATAAAGCTTACACGGATATGAGTGAATGCGTTGCTACAAATGAAAGTGTTTATACAGATATGTCCAAACCAGGTCCTTGTATAAGTAAGGACTTAATGTGGTCGCAAACACAAGCAGGTTAGTTTTTTTTTTTGTTTTCTCTTTTGAATCTTTACTCGCAGTTATTTTTTCTTCAATTATTTTGAGAGGTTTTTGCATGAAAATGAAACAGGTTTTAAATTTTTACTGGAATATGTGACCAGACGATCTTAGGACACAAACTGTGACCATATAGGTGTTGTGGGTGGCATGAGTTTTTACTTTCTTACTTTACAGACATCAAACTTAACCCCAATATATATATATATATATATATATATATATATATATATATATATATATATGAGAGAGAGAGAGAGAGTCAAAGTAGCATGGACGTGGAGTCAACACCTTGTTACTGACAGTTTCTCGCCTATGCGATCTTCAGACCAAATCTTTTGGGTTTTGGTCTGAAGATTGCATAGGTGAGAAACTGTCAGTAACAAGGTTTTGACTCCACGTCCATGCTACTTTAACACATATATAAGTGCTCTATCAATGATATTGAGCACTATCGGCTTAGAAATATAACACACATATTATCTACAAAATATATATATACATATACTGACTACATTGAGATTTGCATTTCAGTTGAAGCCCCCCCCCCCCCCCAGCTGGCTTGTCTAACAAGAGTGCCAAAATCTAATTGTCTGTCTAGCTGCACAGAGCATTTAGAGTTAAGTGTAATTTGCACATTATAGCCCTTGTATCCTGCCATAGAAACTCCATTAACTGTCCTTGAAGTCCTCACTTCCGGGAATTACTCTTGCTGAATTATCTGAATTTTTGTTGCTATTATACACGATTCTTTCTCACAGAAACTGATAAAATGTATAAGCAAAAACACAACAGCCAAGTTGGATAATTTTTCTGGTCTTTTTCTTAGAAATGTTACTAATTCAATCATATATATATATAGGGCAGTTGCGTACATGTATGGATATATGTCTGGCGGAAACTATGAAAATAAAACCATTAACCACTAAGTAAATATATATACACATTAAATATCACCAGTTCTTGCTTTTTGTGCAAAAATTATGAAGATTTGATTTATATTTTAAAATATTTAAGAATCAAATTTTACATAGGAATAGCATTGAAATTCTACTTAGAAATGTCCAGCATTTGTAAATCCAAAAGTAAACAAATCAATTCATCAGGATTCTCCCCTTCCAGGTGATGCTGAGTAGCTGCTTCTAGTAAATATATAAAGGGCAGTTGGTGTGTATGTATGTCCAGATGAAACTACAAAAATAAAACAAATGACAAAGATTTGATCTATATTTGAAGATATCTAAAAATCAAAATATACATAGAAATAGCATTGAAATTCTACTTAAAAATGTCCAGCATTTGTAAATCTTGAATATAAAGCAATCAATACACTGGGTGCCACCCTCTACCCAGGTGACACTGGGTAGCCACTTCTAGTTATAAAGGATAGATTTACAAATCGCAAACTAGAGAGAGAGAGATGTCAAAACTTTAATGCTTTTATTTCAACTCTAAAAATTGCCTGTCCTGGTAATAATAATTTTTTCCTAAAAGATAATTCTCAGCGAACCATAAAAAATGATTTTGTTTCAAGTATATTGAAATATGTATATGACTTAATTATGAGGCAACCAGTTTTGGAGTTGTGTGGAGCGTAGTTAACCCTTTGTTACCATTATTCTCAATTTTCTTTACTCCCCTCGGGTCTGTTAATGATTATCTTGAGATAATAAAAAAAACAAAAAACTGTTGTTCATTGATTCTCAATATCAAAAGCAATATGTTTTATAAACTTAGAATCTACTTACCCAAACCAATAATGATTTTACATAATAAATTCTAGCAAAAAAAAAAAAATGCGCCCTTCGGTCACAAGTATTTAAATCTTAATATAATTAAATATTATATTGGATTAGAAAGACCAATGAAATTAAATATTAGATAAAATATATATATATATATATATATATATATATATATATATATATATATATATATATAATCATACAAGGAGTGTTAGTTCTTGAATATTTGAAGTGTATATCTTATAAGATAATCTAGTTAAACATTTCTAAAATGTATTATTATTTGGGTCATGTAAGTCAGTGGTTCCCAAACTATAGGCCATGGTCACCACTAAAAATTGTAAATTATCACCTGTTTATAAAAAAAAAACACTTACTACAACAGGTTGCTTTAGTTATTCCAGTTAATCTAGTATTATATTTGAACCCCTCCCCCTCAAGTCACTAGCTTTGAAGTCACCCAAATATTTGTCCATCCTTTTACAGCTTAGTAACATTTTGTCATCTAGTTGTTGTTTGGTTGGGTTTTATGGCATGTCAACAAAATTGGGTTATTTTATGTTGAAGACATTTATATTATATTCATTCTTTATGGAGGCGCGTGGACTAATGGTTAGAGTTGTAGGAAATGGACTCGTCAACCCGAGTTCAATTCCTGGACGAAGCTGTTGACATTTCACATGGTGCTAATATCCTTGGGAAAGGTATGAATCCAATTCTCCCTCCAGCTATGGGTAAATAGCAGGGCAGACTGGACTCTTTAACCATGGCTAGGTAACTAGTCTAGGAGAAGGAAAACTCTGAATTCAAAACCTGTTAAACTCCGCTTAAGAAATTGACCTTGTGTCGCATCCTGCTCGTGCGGAGGGGTTGGTAAATATATATATTATATTCATTCTTGATAGTCAGTGATGCTGGTAGCTTTTTGATTTAGTGCATCCTAGTACGCACATATTTTTTTTTTAATGGGTCCCAACTAAAATTTCTTAATAGATTATAGGCTTTTTATATATGATTTGGGGAAACAACTAAAGTCGTCTAACTCCTACCTTGTAACCTATCTTGTGTAATTCATTTCTAAGAAACTATTGAAATGTATTTACAATTAGCTTGAAATGGTGGGGAAGAAAAAAAACACACTGGGACACATGCATATGATTTTACTGCATCCTTTTAGATTTTTGTGCATTGCAGAACACATGTACCTATCAGCATCTCTGATGGTTACTCAATTTTTTTTTAACTCAATTTTTTTAACCTCATTTTCTATTTAACCCATATATGGGACCCTAACAGGTACTACCACTTTGAGTCAGTGGACATGGGAGTAATGGTGATGAAGGGGTACTCCACATTCCCCAGAGCTCCAGAAGTAGAACTTCACCATCAGATAGTTTGTCATACCCAGGACACCAAGACCCTCAACAATTGCCCCTTAGCACATATAGGATAAAAAGGGTTGGGGGGTTTGCCATAAGGGCAATAGGGTTGGGACAATCATATAGGTGCTTTGGGCTTGACAGGACCAACTGATTGGAGGGAGCCTCTCTGACTTCCCATTTAACCCAAGTAAGAGTCAGTGTTACATGTAACAGTGTTACAGGTCGGGTGCAATTCAGAAAAAGGACATTATAAACCTTAGGAGCTATGGCAATAAGAATTATACCTCTCTAGTTCTTAGTGATTCTGAGGTCACCTTGAGTGTATTCTAGTTGTTCTTTTTTTTTAAAGTTTTATTTAGTTCTATTTGGACATTATGATGAAAATTTAACACTAAAGGTGTTTTTAATCCGTAAAATATTTACCGTGCACACAAATGCAAAGCAATATCACAATATTGTTTCAGTGTAAAATGTAATAATAATAAAACAGGACAAAAGCTCACGACTTAGAGTTTCATGTTGAAGATCTTCCAGTGAGCTAGCATTCAACATGTGATAAAGACTAACTCACCTGCAGATAGACAACATGAAACTGAGATGTGAGTTTTATCCTATTTTATATATATATATATATATATATATATATATATATATATATATATAATATACACTATTAACCATAATCTTTTAACAAAAATTAAATTTTCTTCTTATTGTTAATCTAAAAATTGAGTTGATTTTTTAAATTTAAAATTTTGTAATAAAAAAGGTCGTTTTTTAAAAAAAAGGGGAGTATAGAGAATAAATGTAGTTATAAGTTAAGAGATGAATGTTTAAAAAAACTGCAAAGAAACGAAATAATCCTTGGTATGGTGATGATAACTATTGCTTTGATTGGTTGTTTTGTTTTTTGTGGCATATCAACCATCTATGGGTCATTTAATGATGAATCAAGTCATTTTTTTTTTATAAACAAAGGACTCTGTTTAATGTGCTGTCAGTGCGACCTGATGAAGATGAAGTTAAAGAGAGAGATAGCAAAAAATGTTGTGGCTGGACAACTTCCATTCTGTTTTCTCTAAATCTTTTTTTCTTTCTTTTTCAACTCTTATCTTTCACTTGAGAATTAATTAGCGCAAAAGCCAATCCTTTAAGATTTGGGGATTTTTTATTTTTTTAAAACTATTTTTAAATTTCTTATCATAGGAACTTCAATGTTTTAGTTATGTATGACATTTTGATAAGAGTGTCCCAAAAGAAGTGAATTGGAATTTCATCTCTAATTAAAAGCTAAGTCTGATTTTACAAAATGACACTTGTAGGGGGGGGGTTATTATGTCCGGTACTCAGTGTGATATTTAGGAAAGGAGGAGGATGGGGAGAGGAGCTCTCAGATGAGGAGAGAGCTCCTTTGGTTTGAATTCAATTTTCCTTCGCCTAAACGAGTTAAATTCCTATTACTATTACCTGTCCTATTACTAACGCATAGCTGGAGGGAGAATAGTTGGATGCATACCTTTCCCAAGGGTATTAGCATTATGTGAAATGCAAACAGATGTGTCCAGTATTTGAACTATTGGATGGTAACCATTACACCATGAGCCTCCACAGGGAGTTATCATGTCTGCTAGTCATTGTGAAAGATTGTATGAAATTTAAACATTATGAAAATTTTTTTTTGGGAATTTATTTTGGTAATTAAAAAAAAAATCCAATTTTGCAAGAAAATTGTAGTCATTTAGATCTTGTAAAGATGTAACTGTATCAGGGCGGGTGGATCCTCTTCTGCCATTGGTTAATTTTTAGTCTTCCCCCCCCCCCTTTAAACTCATTGTAATTTTTGTTATCTTTTGTGTTTTGTGTGTGGGGGGGGGGTCATGTGATTTTTTCTCTTATCTCCCTTCCTTACTTTTTTCACCTCCCCTCATTCTCTTTACCATATTCTTTAGGGGGGTGGGGCACCCATCATAACATACAAGAATAAAGTAAATTCCTAAACATTTTTGTTTTCATGAAAACTGAAACAAAGTCATCATCATCATCATGTTATGCTATTAGCACGAATATCCATGGCTATTTTTCACCGACCGTCCCTATTATTCATTGTCCTTATGAAGTTCCTTTGCACAGCATCCACACAGAGTTGGTCAATGTAAGTCTTTGCTGGACGACCCGTACTAGCATGTCCATGTGCTGGTTTCCACAGGAGGATATCACTTATGAGTTTGTCCTCGCTTCTCCAGCAGTGTCCACCATGTCTTGTTTGGCTTATTTGGATGGTTTGTGTGATAGGGGCCGTATAGCTACTTTCTTGTGGAGTATTTTTCCACAATTTAAGACCGCACGCAGCATACTTGTGCAACTCAAATCTAGCTTATTCTCTAGGTGCTAAACTAAGTGGTTTAGCTATACGGTATCACTGATACAACTATGGCTTGGAAGAATTGTCGATTTAACTTATCATTGAGATCAGATTTCCATAAGTCTATAACAGTACATGTCTTCCCAAGCATGCATTAATATCACTTTCTGTAAATGAAATATTACTACCTAGGTATGTGAACTGGTCTACCAATATCAGGGACTTACCATTGAGTGTGGAGATGTCTCCCTTCTGTTTAAAACACATTAACTCAATTTTATTGGAGTTCACATTAGAGGCTAATGTTCCTTGCTGACTTCTCCAGGTTATGTAGCAGTGACTTGACTTGTGCAAATGTATTTGCAAGTGCCAGATCATCTGCATAGTCCACATCTGTAATAGTCTCAGTTGGATATTACCTGCTTCTTACCATTTTTTAGGGTGAAACCTTTTTTTTTCCATGAGATCTAATGATGTTCAAAGTATGTAATCTAGACATATTATAAATATATATGGTGCTAACATATCTCCTTGCAGGACTCCAGCGACAATATCCGCCCTGTCGGTTGGAGCAGTAGAATATACAAACTGCACCTCTGCAGAGGGAGGCCACCTGTTGGCCATGGGCAGTAACCCATGATGCGTAAGGACCGAATCCTTGTAGCTGAGCAGTCCATGACATGCAACACTCCATTTCAGCCCTTACTTAGGCTATTGGAAGATCAGTGAGGCCCCCTCTGATCAATCGGCTGGTCACATTTAAGCCTTAGCACCTATATAATTGTCCCAATCCTATTGCCCTTATGGCAAACACCCAACCCTTTTTATCATGTGTGCTAGAAGGTGGTGGTTAGGGGTCTTAGTGTCCTGAATATGAAATTAAACTGCATCTAGTGGTGAGGTTCCAATTCCGGAACTCTGGGGAGTGAGGAGTATCCCTTCATTGCCATTTACTCCCAGGTCCACTCTGATCCAGTGGTAGTACCTGTTAGGGTCCGATCTATGGGTTAAATAGAACAAAATAAGTTTTTAAAATTTTTTTATTGAATACCCATCAAGAATAAATAAAACAAAAATCTTCAGCATAAATTAACCCAACAAGGATTGACATGCAAAAATTTTGTCCATTTCTCTATCATATTTTGTTTTTACCCTGCATTGCATGGTCTAAAAAGTATGCTGTTAAATTTCCCTATCTTCTCTGAATATTTCATCGAGGTTAGTGGCTTTTCTATTTTTAGTTTTTTTTGACTTTGTTGAGTTTGTCTATCGTATAGTCTCCTTGCTTAATGTCTTGTTGGCTATCAATGATTTTTTGGGTATCATTTTCTATAATTTTAGGGGTGGGGGATGTTTCCCAGCAGTTTCTTGATGGTTCTTTCCACTTTAGTGGTAATTTGCTATGGTAATACCTATGTTGTTGTTGTTGTAGTATTTTGTTTATATTCTTATCAACTGTAGATGCTGTTAACTCAGGTAGTTGACTTATCATTCTTAACGTTCTAACATCAAAAGTTGCTAAGTTAAAAGTTTATTTTGCATCTAATTAGGTTTGTTTTGTGTTTAGGCTTTGTAGTTGACTTATCAGATACTGGGACCAAGTCTGTACAAAAAGAGATGCGTTTTTTTTTTTTTTGGGGGGGGTTGATGTTGTTATCCGTTATTTGAAATCCTATAACTGTGTACAAACAAAGGATTGCCATTAGATAGAAATTGTTACTAGAAACCATGAAATTGTGTATTAATTATTAGTATTAGATAGGAATACTTGAAACCATACAAATATATGCATATTATTTGTATTATTTTATAAAAAAGAAGGTCCGCAAAATGGATTATATTTAAAAAAAAAAAAATTTATTATTATTATTTGACATTTGCGACACGTTTCAGATCTTCTGATATCTTCTTCAGGCATTAATTAACCATATTTATTTGTATTAGATAAGAATATTTGATATCATGTAACTATATGCAAAAAACACTCTTAAACAATTTTACAAAAAATATGAATATAGACATACAATATATACGATTCCATAACCTGTAGGCATAAGATAAACCCAGACAGGTTGATATGCCGTTAAAATCAATCAATCATATATTTTTCTTTTTGTATCAGTGGTATATATAGATGTTTACTTAATAATAGTAATGACAAAATTTGTGACATTTTCTTTTTTCGTCTTACCAATTTTATATTCTAACAAGAGTATGTGCCTGCCGCTAAGCTTAAGTTTTAATGTAATGAAATATATTAAATCAGAAAGACTAACAAAATTAACTAAGAACGCATATAAAAAGATTACACTTATTTCAATTATATTTAATTGGTTTCTATATAAAATAATTTATAGGATTGATTTTAATACATTGGAGAATAAAACAATAATATTAGAGATCAATTTACACCAAGTAAGTATTTATTAAACCTGGTTTTGTTAAAACCAGTATGCAAATTAACCACACCATATATTATGTAAACCTTTATTTCTTAGTGATATATAAGACACATTGCAGGATTTCAAATGCACTAATAACATGGACTGTTTTGAGGCAAATCTAACTCAGATTTTTATAGAGATCATCGTTAATAAATAAGATTTATTCTATGTATTAATGATTTTGACTATAAATCAAATACTCATTGATAAACTTACGCAATTCCTGAGGGTATTGTGATTTAAGTAGTGATGGTTACAGACACAGACACTGAATCTCCATTATAATAAGATATGAAATTTGAAAAATGTAAATTACACTGAAAGGTTTAGAGTAATATTTAAATTGCTTAGAAATAAAATTAACCAATTCAGCAGAAAACAAAAAAAAACAGAATCCTAATTTTGAGATTTACCCAGAAATCAATATGAAGTCATAGCTGATTTTTCTGTTATCAGAATTAGAAAAGCTACATCTATAAACCAATTGGCAAGAAAGAAAGAAAAAAAAAGTGTTACTAATTTTGTCATTGCGGCTGTTAAGTAAACATCTATACATACCATTTATGTAGGTGCATGGTGTAATGGTTAGAGTCGTAGGAAATGGACTGGTCAACCCAAGTTCAAATCCAGGACAAAGCTGTTTGCATTTCACATAGTGCTAATACTCTTGGGAAAGGTATACATCCAACTACTCTCCCTCCAGCTATGGATAAATAGTAGGGCAGACTATGAGAAGGTAACCAGTCTAGGAGACAGAAAACTCTGAATTCAAACCTGTTGAACTCCGCTTAAGAAATTGACCTTGTGTCACATCCTGCTCGTGCGGAGGGGTTGGTAAATATATATATATATATATATATATATATATATATATATATAATATATATATGTCATTGATACAAAAAGAAAAATATATGATTGATTGACTTGACTAAAACTGTACATATAAAACTTGTCAATGTCTAAATATTGGTTGTTCTAAACAAATTTAATTTTGCATTTGTTTAAAGATTTTGTCTGTTCCTGTCTACTTGGGTTTGTGGTTGACATGGAAGCCACTTCTTAATTTTCAATAATTTGGATCTAGTGGTGAAGTTCTGATTCTGGAACTCTGAGGAATGTGGAGTTACCCTTCATCACCATTACTCCCAGGTCTACCCAACCTAGAGTGGTGGTACCCGTTAGGTTGGGTTAAATAGATAAAAAAAATGAGTTTTAAAAAAAAATGAGCTTGAAGAAAATAAATTGAATATCCAACAAGAATTGATTTTAAAAAAAATCTTTAGCATAAAATAAGCCAAAAAGCATTGACTTGCTTTAAAATCTAACCCACTAATTAAAATGTCCGAGTTACCCTTACTGCGCTTTTAACCTGGACTAAAACTGTGTGTGTGAAACTTGTCTTTTTAAAAAGATTTAAATTTAATGGAGGCGCCTGGTGTAATGGTTAGAGTCGTAGGAAATGGACTTTTCGACCAGAGTTCAAATCCTGGACTAGGCTGTTTGCATTTCGCATAGCGCTAATACCATTGGGAAAGGTATGCATCCAACAATTCTCCCTCCAGCTATGGGTAAATAGTAGGGAAGACTGGTCTCTTTAACCTTGGCTAGGTAACCAGTCGAGAAGGAGAATTCTGAATTCAAACCTGTTTAAACCCTGCTTAAGAAATTGACCTTGTGTCACCTCCTGCTTGTGTGGAGGGGTTGGTAAATACCTAAACAAATTTAGTTTTGCATTTGTTTTAAAGATTTCATCTGTTCTTGCTTTCTTGGGTTTTCGGTCAACACGGAAACCCACTTCCTAATTTCCAACAATGTGCTTGACTATTGTAGACACAATTCCAAAAATAAATTGTTAAATTGTTCCTCATGACAAAATTTCTTATGCAAAAGATTTGCAAAACTGGCAAGACTTTCCAGATGTAGAATTAATGGAAACTTCATCCTCCTTGGTGCCCCAACTAACATTTTAAATATTTGTTAAAAACAGGAAGTTTAGAAGAAAAAAATGTATTTTTAACTTTTGATTATCATTTGCTGAGATGGAGAAATTAATATATTACTAGCAGAACCTGTGGATATATCACAGTATGATAATTTAATTATTACAACATTTGATATTTTTACTTAAGAGCTATTACAAATTGTTCAATATGTAAAAACTATAATGATATTGATTTAACCCTCCCTCTCTCTCTCTTTTTCATTCTTTCTATCTTTTCATTATGTCCCATTGAAACAGATTAGTGTTATCCCTTTCATGCACTCACCCCCCTTCTCTCTCTATCTTTCCCCTACTCTTTCTTATATTTTTTTCTGCGGAGCATGTCCTTTTTCTTCTCTTTCTTTATGATAAAAACGGAATAGTCCATTATTTAGGTGAGTTGATGGCACTCATAAGAAATAAGAATTCGGTGGATAAGCAACACCATATAATCAGGATTTACATTTTTGCATTTCATCTTGGATGATTTGGATGGTTGCATTTTTAACCAGAGAGTTGCAAGATGAACATTTAAGGAACACGAGTATTGATGTTACTATTGGAATTGCATTAAAAATGTTTTATCTGCAAATACCCCCCATAACCCCCCACCTAAATGTTACTATAAAGAAAATAAGTTTATGATTATCTCTTTTTATAAACTAGTAGATCATACCTCAGTTTCTTAACATCCTGTCAGCTGATTGCACCTCTGCAGAGGGGTAAAACCCGCCCTTCACCCCGAATAGTGCCACCTGTTGGCCGTGGGTGGCAACCCATAATGCCCGAGGACAGGATTGTGGTGGCTGAAGTGGACTGTGACCCGGGTACTAAATGGTCCCATAACATGCAACACTCCACTTAATTGGACTAGATGGGCGATCAGAGAGATTTAATCACTGGTCATATCAAGCCCCCATCCAATCGCTCGTCATGTCAAGCCCTAGCAACTATATGATTGTCCCAAAAGTGTTCTTCAAATTGCTCTTATGGTAAACACCCAACTCCTTTTTATCATATAAGGTGGTAGAAAGCAGTGGCTGAGAGTTGACCACCAGTACTTATTGATACATATGAAGTTGATGAAAATTATTTACATAGAAACTTTTATCAAAATGACTTGATTCAGCATTAAATGACTCGAAAAGGGATGATATGCCATAAAACAAAACAAACTCTGTTTCTTAACTTTTTGAATCCATAAGCCCAATATTTCAGGCTGAGTGCTATGTTACTATACACTGTAAGCCCAATATTTCAGGCTGAGTGCTATGTTACTATACACTGTAAGCCCAATATTTCAGGCTGAGTGCTATGTTACTATACACTGTAAGCCCAATATTTCAGGCTGAGTGCTATGTTACTATACACTGTATATTTCAGGCTGAGTGCTATGTTACTATACATATTTCAGGCTGAGTGCTATGTTACTATACACTGTAAGCCCAATATTTCAGGCTGAGTGCTATGTTACTATACACTGTAAGCCCAATATTTCAGACAGTGATATTTTACATTGTAAGCCTAATATTCTGAGCTCAAAGAAATTGAATACTAATAATAAAAGGTTTAGTATAGGGACCTTTCTTTTAATGGAATAGTGGATAGTTTTAAACTTGAGATGAATAATTGTTTTATCTTAAAGGATAGTTTGTACTTTCTGCTCAGTTTTTATTTATTTTTCGGAATTTTATCAGCTCAGATACAGTAGGGGATCTTTGCTTAAAAGAATATTTTTGAAATCATTTCTTCTTTTTTTTTTCCCGAGTCTGGGCAAAATAATTTTATCATTTTTTCAAGAATTCAAACAGAATTGTAGATATAGCCAAATCCTATATGTATATAAAATAAAAAACAAAAAAAACAACAACAAAAACATACAAGTTTTGGCATCAAATAGCCCACAAGAGTTGATATGCCATTAAACAAAATAACCAACCAATCAAATCCTAGATGCTGATTTTTTTTATTTTTTTTATTTTTTATTTAATGAAAAAAATCATTCCTACTTTTTATATTTGCTTTTCAGAGAAAAACCTTAAAAATTCACTTAATTTTCGTCAATTATGAAAAAAGATATAGCAATCCCATAAAAAATTGGGGCATTAGTCATTTTCCTTACATTTCACAATCATTATTTGTTGGGCTAGATTTAAAAAAAAAAAAAAAAAAAAAAAAAGGTCACAAAATAAATGATGATTTTTCTTCTCATTTAAACTTTGTGGAATTTAGGTGGAAATGATGAACATTTGAATCATGGTCACATCAGAGAAGTATGCAGAAAAGACTTCAAAAGAGTAGAAATACTGTTTGGGGTATATTTTCAATATTGGCAATACCATGTAATTTTTCATGGGTCAAGTTAGTGTTTTACAATTGTTTGGACTTGTTTTTTTCTTAAGTTTTAGATTTGTGGTTTTAGTAGTTTAAATATCTATTAATAATAGAGATTCTGTCTCTATTTATCTGTAACCGAAAAAAACATCACTGCTTACATCAGTCATTTTAGAATTGAGTTTATCAATGAGTATTTAATTTATAGTCAGTATCATTACTACATAAAAATATAAAAATTCTATGAAAAATCAATTAATTATCAAATTTTCATGAAAATTTTGATACTTATTCACCTTTTAAATGAATTAGTCTAAAATATTTTTTCCTAAAATATATTAGGGGAAATCTTTTTTTACTAGGTCGACCCCCCCCCCCCATTTAATTTTATGAAATCTGAACAAAATATATTTTACTTGTACGATTTTAAAATTTTTCTATAAAGATAAGAGTCTGAATAATTAAATCAGAAATTTTTAGAAACATTTTGGAGGTCCCTACTGTCATAAAACAAAACAAATATTTCAGTGGAATGGAGAGAATATGATGCTTTTTAGTAAGTAAGTAATTAAAAAAAAATATTAAACATTTTATTTTATTTTATTTTTCCAGCCCCCTTAGGCAATATCTTTTTTAAAATTATTCTTACACCGCCCTGAGGGCTTTTTTTCCCCTAGTAAATTATAATGTTGAAACAAATCATTGTTGTCTGTGTGTGCGTTATTTTGTTTCCAAAAAGTTAATAAGGATTTACAAATTGAAAATGAATCAAATTTCTTGTCTTAAAATGCTTATATTTTTATGTTTTACAATGCCATAAAACCCTGACCAGACCTTCAGCTACTGTGACCATACCTGCCTGTCCCGCATAGGCCTTATATATCTAAATGTGTAAACATTTTTTAAAAAATTGTCTACCTCTAGGCATACTCTACAATCATCCATAGTGTCAATATAACTAATAATACTGTTAAATAAGCTTAAATGTATGAGTTCCATTGAAGGTCAGAGTATATATGCTTTGTAGATATATACATACCTTGAGTATTTCACTGCTGTATCCTTGGAAATGAGAGCTGACATGCCTGCAGTCAATATGGACCACCCCTTGAATCCTCGTTCGCCAAGCCATGCCATGATTATGTCAGCAATAAAGTTGTGTTAATTCACTTGAAACTAATGACTTGTTTCTAGATATTTCAGTCTTTTTATTTGTATGAAAAAAGAATTTTATTTATCTTAATTTAATAGTTTTTAATTGCTTCTGTAGTGAAAGTGGGTGCAAATGTGTCTTGTGTGCAAGATGAGTAAAGGGCTTGAAAGAAAAGAGAGTATGGCTGCCGTAGCACTGTATGTGATCTCAACCGGGAGAATTGGTGAAAATGTATTTGTGTGTATGCAAATTTTTTCAAGATCAAGCTGTGCATAAAATTATTGTTGCGAAAGTGTCTACAGGATTAGTTTATAAATATCAGCTTTATAATATAATAAAAACTTAATTTGAAAATAAGTCTAGACTTCTTTGATTTCCCTTGTAATTTCTTTTTGCACTCTCTTAAGTTCTGCTTTAAATTTAATGAAATGCTTCATTTACTCATCTACATCTTTATATATACGCATTCAAACAAATTTGGTTAAAAATAATGCAATCCTTATTGTTATGAAGTTTTTTTTCTTTTTTCTTTCAAGTCTTTTAACAGTTTTATTTTTTTTTTTATTTTTTTTTTTTATCGTGAAAAATAATTGTTAGAAAACTTGAAAGAGTTTATTTTGGTATGTATAAACACAACATTTTGGCCACTGTATTCTCCAGCCTTCCTCAGGTGTTCCTTGTGTACCTGAGCATAGTAATGATGCAACCGGAAATCATTTTTAATAGTTGGGTCATTAATATGCTCAGATGCACAGGGAACGCCAGAGGATACAGCATCCGAAACGTTGTTTATACATACCAAAATAAAGAGGACAAGTCTGAAACCTCAAAATTATTCACATCAAGCCTCATCTCAAAAATACAAACAAATAAAAAAATGTTTATTTTTTGTTTTGTGTCAGGAAGACATGGAATTTTCTTTGAATGTCTTAAAAAAAAATATAAACAAGCTTTTGATTGAGATATATATGAGAAGTAAACAAACAAACAATGTGTTTTTGATATGGCTTTGGCCGACAATTTTTGTGAGAATATGTGCTTAATTGAAGTCATACCTAATTTTGAAATTTAATTAGTTTATAATTAATGAATTAATGAACATATATGCCCGCCTAATTCATTAATTATAAACTAATTAAATTTCAAAATTAGGTATGACTTCAATTAAGCACATATTCTCCCAAATATATATATATATATATATATATATATATATATATATATATATATATATATATATATTGTTTCTTTTTTTTCTTCATTTTATTAATTCTGTTATTTCTTTTTCCTTTAGATACATACAGTATTTTTGGAACAGAGAAAACCAGAAGCTTTAAGAAAGTTCCAAGTAAAACAGATGATTGCACTGCATCTCCAATAACGTTTAATTCACTGTAAGTAATCAGTTTTTAGTTTTTTTTAAAGTTTTTATTTCATTTAATTTTTTCTTTTAATCCTACAAAATGATTACCTATTAAAAATATATATTGAGTCATAATGCACCAAAAACTATATTGCTTTCACACACACTCACAATTATGCAAAAATTGCATAGCTCTCCTAAAAATGGATAGAGCACTCCCAGTAGCCTAATGTTTGTATCAGTAAAATTACCTCTCTAAAAAGTGGGTGTGTAGATAGTGTGGAAGTAAGAACTCTGACTGATGACTATTTGGTTGAGTTTCAATCCCAGTCTGAAGCAGCCTGTCTTATCTAGTCACACTGTGTGTGTGTAATAGCTGTCACTGATATTGAGCACTCCCTAATAATACAACAAAGCCTTGATCTACTATTAACTCACCAAGTGTGCTAGTGAGATATATATATATATATATATATATATATATAAGTTAAGAGAAAAAAATTTCTCTTAATGCCCATCTCTCTCCTTCCTTCTTGCAAAAAATCTACATGCCACACTGGCATGTAAAACAAAACCATGGGTAGCAGCGTGGTGGTTGTGAGACGCGGCGGAGGAACCTAAATAGGTCAACGGCGTATATCACAAGATGCTGGGCGGAGGAGCCCAGAATGGGCCAACGGCCAGGATCAACCAGTTCAGTCAGGTAACTACTGCTCCTCATCTTTAAGAGCGGCGCCTATTGATGAGTTAACTCCACAGCTACCGATAGATATCGATGACCTCGACCCAACCTAAACTATTCATGACAGTACACAAAGCCAATGAGAAAGAATCATACAGCATCGTGCTCCCTGCTATCACCAAAAGTACGCGCTCTGCTGAGGCTCGAGCTCCGGCCCAGTGTCCGATAAATTACATGCGGAGCTCCAAATACATCACACACTCAAACCACATCACTCTCAACACAGACAAACAAGGCAAACACTCTAATGAAGACATAAACCTAACCACAATATCTAATAAGACGGACATAGAACCCAAAACCAATACAGACCTACTTAGATGTAAAAAAACACTTAAGATAGCAACATTTAACGTTAGAACACTAAAAAACGATAGGCCAACTCCCAGAACTTACAGCGTCCGCAGCTGAAAAAAATATAGATATCATATGTGTGCAAGAACACAGATTTGACCATGGTGATGTAGAACTAAAATACCATGAATGTGGAAATGGCTGGACATTTGTGTCAGCATCTGCATGGAAAAACTCCATCAATGCCGCTATAGGAGGTGTAGGAATGCTTCTCAGCCCTCGAGCACTAAAATCACTTAACAGCATAGAAAAAATCCAACCAAGAATCATGTGTGCTACGTTTAATGGCAATCCTTGCATGACTATAGTCTCATGCTACAGCCCCACAAATGTCAGCAACGAAAACAGACATTGAAATGTTTTACAGCGGGCTATCCTCCCTATGCAGACATACCCCAAACATAACGTACTGATCGTCGGTGGAGACCTGAATGCACACATAGGAAGAAACGAAAACAATAGATTCAGCTTACACAATACCCCAAACAGGAACGGTGATCTCCTAGCTGAGTTCTCTGTTGAGAACAGGCTTCTTTGTCTAAACACCAAATTCCGAAAACGGAAGGGCAAAACTTTGGACACACACATACCCAAATAACACAAAAGCACAACTAGATTACATCCTAATAAACAAAAAGTGGATAAATAGTGCAATTAACTGTGAAGCGTATTCCTCTTTTGAAGGAGTATCCTCAGATCACAGAATAGTCACAGCAAAATTACGACTAAGCCTACGTAGGAATAAAAAGCAAACTAGTAAATCCGTACGATACAACTGGGCGACACTTGCCAACAGCGATATATGCAATCGCTACGCTGTTGCAGTTAGAAATAAATTCGATATCCTCCAGGAGATATCCGAAAGCTCCACACCAAACGAGGAATACGAAAACTTCGTCAATGCTCACCAAGAAGCAGCAGCCGAGTGCGTACCAACTAAACCAAGAGCCAGACACTATGTTCCATGGGAGACAGAAACAGTTAGAGAAAAGAGAAACGATATAAAAGAAGCAGTACAACGTAATAAAAAACCCAACTAATGCCAATCTACACAACCTTAGAAAGCCCAGATAGAACTAGCCAAAACATACAAAAAAGAACAAATAGAATACATACAAACACAAATAAATAATATAAGACAATCGGTGGAGGACAGACAGTCACGATTAGCATGGCAAACTGTTAATGAAGTCAGCGGTAGGAAAAAGTACCTCTAAATCGAAGTTAAAGGCAACCAGCCAAAAAGATAGACTCCAAAAATGGAAAGACCACTTCCAGAAACTTCTGGGGAACCCACCTAAAATAGAAGATAATACCAAAAAGATTGTCGATAAAACAACTAGATATCAAACTGGGGGACTTCACGATAGATGAAATCAACCAAGTTTTAAAAGAGCTAAAAGGTAGAAAAGCGGCAGGACTTGACGGAATACCCCCGGAGGTATGGAAGATAGGAAAGTTCAGTGACATACTGCTTGGGCTATGCAATGCAGTGTATAGACAAAATAGAATAGATAGATGGACAAAAGGCTGCATCCTCCCATTCCCTAAAAAAGGAGATCTTGGAATCGCTAAGAACTACAGAGGCATAACTCTTACTGCTATTGCAGCTAAGATATATAATGCCCTTCTCCTCAATCGCATCCGACCTGAAATAGAAAAAATCCTTAGGAGAAACCAAAATGGTTTCCGCAAAAATCGATCCACAACCTCTCAGATCCTGACTATAAGACGGATCATAGAAGGAGTACGAGCAAAGAATCTAGAGGCAACGCTACTATTCGTAGATTTCTCCAAGGCATTTGATTCCATACACAGAGGGAAAATGGAACAAATACTACTAGCATATGGCCTCCCCAAAGAAACAGTTGCAGCTATAATGATGCTATACAAGGACACTAGAGCAATGGTACGCTCACCTGATGGCGACACAGATTTCTTTGACATCGCTGCTGGAGTCCTACAAGGAGATACATTGGCACCATATATATTCATAATATGCCTAGACTACGTACTCAAAACATCATTAGATACCATAAAAGAAAAGGGTTTCACACTGAAAAAGGCAAGGAGCAGGCGTTATCCCGCACAAACAGTCACAGATGCAGACTATGCTGACGACCTTGCACTCCTTGCAGATACACCGACACAAGCTGAGTCACTGTTACACAGCTTGGAGGAGGCGGCAGAAAATATCGGCCTCTATGTGAACTCCAGTAAAACGGAGTTCATGAGTTTCAAAAAGAAAGGAAACATCTCAACACTCAACGGCACGCCTCTCAAGCCTGTAGAACAATTCACGTACCTAGGTAGTAATATCTCATCCACAGAGAGAGATGTTAACACACGAATAGCAAAGGCATGGTCGGCCACAAACAAATTGTCAGTCATATGGAGGTCTGATCTCCCTGACAAGCTGAAGCGACAGTTCTTCCAGGCTGTGGTTATATCGGTGCTGCTATATGGCTGCACCACTTGACCCTAACGAAGCGTCTTGAAAATAAGCTAGATGGAAGCTGCACAAGAATGCTACGTGCAGTCTTGAACAAATCGTGGAAGCAGCACCCCACGAAGAGACAGCTGTACGGTCACCTGCCCCCCCTCTCTCAAACTATCCGAGTGAGACGGACAAGGCATGCAGGACACTGCTGGAGAAGCAAGGACGAGCTCATAAGCGACGTTCTCCTGTGGAAGCCAACACATGGACATGCAAGTGTGGGGCGCCCAGCAAGGACCTACATTGACCAGCTATGCGAGGATGCTATATGCTCAGCAGAGGACCTCCCAGGTGCAATGAGTGATAGGGAGGGTTGGCGAGAGATTGTCATGGATATCCGTGCTGCAAGCGCGACATGATGATGATGATATATAAGTTGTGTGTGTGTATATATAAAGGTACAAACACATACATTGAATCCTAATACAATAAAACTCAAAGCATATAGAAAAAAAATTAGCAAAAACTTTTTAATTTAAGAAAAAAAAATTATTTTGTAATTGGTCTTTATTTAATATCTTTTTGGGAATAAATTACTCGAGTACTCTTGGATCTGAATGGTGTAGTTCCAATTTTTGTTTACTCCCAGGTCCACTCTAACCCAGAATGGTAGTAACTTTTAAGTTAGGGTCCCATCTATGGGTTAGATAGAAAAATATTGAGTTTTATTCATTCTTGATGAGTTTTTAAACATTTTTTCAAACTAGATGTTTTTTTTTCATTTAGTTTGAAAAAAATGTTTGAATACTCAACAAAAATGAATAAACAAAACATCTTTGGCATAGAATAACCCAACAAGGGTTGACATGCTGTAAAATCCAACCAACATGGATCTGAAAGTCCCAGTTTCAAGTGTACCACATGATAATTTCAATATCTCATGTCTGCTACACCCCCCCCCCCCGATCCTGTGCTCTCAGTCTCAAATAATTTCTGGTTCATTTATGCAAATTCAGGAACAACTCTTTCCACCAAACATTTCACCTCTCTTAATGGATTTTTAAGTTTTTTTAATTTTTTTTCCAAAGGGGGGATGGTTCCATTTTCTCATCATCATCTCATCCCCTTAACTAATATTCTTGCTAATAATAATAGCTAAGTTACAATGGATGCATTGTCAGTGTCAGTTCTGGCAAATTCTGCCATAGTTGATTAGTACCGCTGATTAAATGCTTTCAAGCAATTTCTTTTTTTTTCTTTCTTCATGGTGATTCACATGCAAGTGCCAATTTATTTGCTAGAAACCAAAGTTCTTCCTTGAGTGGGTGTCTCAGACATGCTGCCACTTCTGGTAACAGACTCTGTAGACTTCTTGGAATGTTGTTCATTTTACCCCCACTATTAATATTAGCAATAGTTCACAGTAAAATTACTGGTTTCTCAAAATATTTACTGGGAATTATGGAGAAATTTGTAGTGTTGTTAAGCTTGAAATATTTATAAGTATTCAAATAAATCTTGGGAGGTTTTTTTTTTTTTAAATAGATACTTTGATTTTTTTTTTTAATTAGGCAACATTTTAAAATTATTATGCAAAACTCTTTTATAAAATTATAAAATATTATAAAACTATGATTATAAAATTATTATAGACATTATTAGATATTATTATAAATATCATTTAATATTATTATAAATTATTATTATTAAGATATAATATTATTAAAATATAATAAAATTATTATTATTATTTTTTTTTTATAAATATTATTATTAAACTATTATGCCTTATACTAGACAGTTATATTAATTTTCACTCTGAAATATAACACAAGGGCTTATTTTTTTTTTGGGGGGGGGTATGTCTTATTCTTCATATATGTAAGAAGTAGAAAATTACAAAATTTCTAAAACAGAAATTACGAAAAATGATCTACATTTATTTACCATTAACATGTTCTTTTATTCAAAAACTCATTAACAACAATTCATTAAAAAATAATCATATCACCATCCTCTGGAAGGTTATTGCTCTCCATTAGGGCTTATTTTAAAGGGAGGGCTTATATTAAAATCATCCTGACAAAATCACGCTAGGTCTTATTTTGCAGGTAAGACACAGTAATAAATTACATTTTAAAATGATATTGTGATAAAAAAAATCTTTTCATTCAAAATATTTCCTGAAATTTTTTTCCGGAAAATTTATGATTTTTATTTATTTTTTATTTTTTGGGGGGTTCAATCTGAAGTTTTGGATTTTATTTAATTTTGGACCAATCTTCCAGAAGGGAAGAAGAACATGCTTACCTGCCTAGAAGATCAGCATTTAAAATCTTGGTTTTTACCTGTGCTTGATCAAGGAAGTCTGGAACTATCAAATTTTTAATATTCCTTCTTGATTATTTCAATTCTTGACTTGTTTATAATCCATTAATTGATTTTACTTTAATAAATGTAAAAGTTATGAAAACATTTTCTTATCTTGATAGAATAATAGTTTTTTTTTTAAATATAATGGCCGGTGTAGCTCAGCTGGTAGAGGATCCACTTAGGGATCATACGGTTCTGGATTTGATATTGGCCCACGCCTACTCAGCACATAAGTAGCACAGCTTGGATCTAGGCAGTAAAGTGGAAAACTGATGGTAGATGTGGCGCTCCATCTCAGATGCAAAAACAATCTCCCTGGTCTAGTGCTAGGAAAAAGGAGATAGATTCCCTCGCTTTTTAACTGATACCAACTTTAGTTTTAGCATTCATAATTTAAGTATGATATTCCTGGAAACTTGAAATTAAAATAAAAAATATTTGTGTCTGATGACTGTGCATGCGTGTGTGTGTGTGTGTGTGTGTAATTTGAAGGTATGAATTTCTAAATTTTTTAAAGATTTAAAATGCTGTTAGATAAAATTGTTTAAAATTTAGTCAATTATTTTGAAACCCTCTCCCCCCAGATTGGTTTGATTTCTTTCTTTATTTTTTGGCTGAATATGAATATATCTTGAGACCATCATTCATCCAATCCAACGCCCTCCACAGGTGACATGTTAATGTAATTAGACAGTTAAAGTAGGAAGCCAATGAACTCAAGTCTTTAAATGTCTGGTGACATGATAGAATCGTAAATCTAAGCATGAAATGCTTCACTATTTTTTTGTATTGTGGAAAAATGATGAGGATTTGAAGGTTTAATTTTAATGATATAGAAATCTTGCAAAGTAGAAAATGATGAGAATTTGAAGGTTTAATTTTAATGATATAGAAATCTTGCAAAGTAAAATGATGAGAAATTTGAAGTTTAATTTTAATGATATAGAAATCTTGCAAAGTAAAAATGATGAGAATTTGAAGGTTTAATTTTAATGATATAGAAATCTTGCAAAGTAAAAATGATGAGAATTTGAAGGTTTAATTTTAATGATATAGAAATCTTGCAAAGTAAAATGATGAGAATTTGAAGGTTTAATTTTAATGATATAGAAATCTTGCAAAGTAAAAATGATGAGAATTTGAAGGTTTTAATTTTAATGATATAGAAATCTTGCAAAGTAAAAATGATGAGAATTTGAAGGTTTAATTTTAATGATATAGAAATCTTGCAAAGTAGAAAATGATGAGAATTTGAAGGTTTAATTTTAATGATATAGAAATCTTGCAAAGTAGAAAATGATGAGAATTTGAAGGTTTAATTTTAATGATATAGAAATCTTGCAAAGTAAAAATCATGAGGATTTGAAGGTTTAATTTTAATGATATAGAAATCTTGCAAAGTAAAAAATGATGAGAATTTGAAGGTTTAATTTTAATGATATAGAAATCTTGCAAAGTAAAAATCATGAGGATTTGAAGGTTTAATTTTAATGATATATTGCAAAGTAAAAATGACGTTTTACTTCTGCAGTAAAATGATTTTTACTTTTATAACTGCGTATGTGGATATATATCAACAATGTGCATTTGTGTGCGTGCGTACACACACACACACACACACCATCTGATAATTACATAGGTGAGAAACTGTCACCAAGCACCATTGACACTGTGTCTATCCTAAACTTATATATGATCTATTGCTGATATTGAACACTTTAATCTCAGTCGGTAGAGTGTCTGACGAGGAACGGTAAAGTGAAGAGCTGATAGTAGGCATGGCGCTCTACCTCAGATGCCAAAACAATCTCCTTGGTTTAGTGCTAGTGAAAAGGGGATAGACTCCCTCGCTGTCTGGCTGATACTGACTTTAGGCAAACCCAACAACTTACTTTATATTATCAATATTAAGTATTGTGTGTGTGTGTGTGTGTGTGTGTGTGTGTGTATGTATATATTATATATATATATATATATATATATACACACACACAGGGTAGTGTATAATTGTTATTGGAGTGTTGGGGGTTTTTTTTGTCTCAAAATACATTCATGGCTTTAATCCCCCCCCCTCTTCTTACCCTGGTGACCAACTGACAGACTCAAACGTTTAGCAGAAAATGGTTCCCAATTGACCAAAATACCCCCTCCCCCGTCTCTTGTGTGCGTTGCTGTGCCACTGACCTAATTTTTCTCACTCTTTTCAGTCACTTCCCCCCTCCGACACCCGAACCCCCTCACATTTTTGCTGTCTTCAGCTGAACATTCCACAAATGCATAATGTCCTGCCGAATGAGGTCACACACCAAATTCCTTAAATTCAAATATACATTGTTTTTCTTCTTCCTCCTCCTTCACCTCTTCTTCTGGTTTTCCATTCTTTTATGCCAAAGACTACCAACTCGGCATCCCCTGTATGTGCGTGTGCTAGGGGAACATGAAACTAAATAGGAAAAATGAGGGATTTGGTTAAAAAAACCAAAAAACTTTCATTTTCATTCAGGTTCCAAAATGATAATGAATTTTGTAAAAAAGTTGTAAAAGTTGTAAAATTTGATTATTTGGATTTTTGTCTGATAAATTCATGAATGAAATGATTGTTGATTTTAGGCCAAAAACAGAAATTGATTTTATTAGATTAAAAAAAGAACTATAAGATTTTTGTGATCTAATCATTTAATTTTGTATTGAAATAGAAGAAATAAAAATATTTTATACAAATTGCTAATTAGTACGTTTTATTTAAAAAAAAAAATTTTTTTCCATTTAAAAAAATTTCTGCATTTTTTTTGTCAACTTGTAACCTTAAATCTGCTGCAAATATTTGAGTAAAATTTTCGAGATTGTCATCTGGAAATCTTTAAATTTGAATGAAAATAATCTTTGGTAGGTAGGGTAAGGGGGTTGGCAGAACCGTTAATCAGGAAAATGTTTTCTTTTTGATGTTGGTGTTTGTGCGTGTGCATCCCCCCTCTCTCTCTCTCTTTTCTCTCTCTCTCTCTCTTTCTCTCTCTCTCTCTCTCTCTCTCTCTTTCTCTTCTCTCTTTCTCTCTTTCTCTCTCTCTCTTTCTCTTTCTCTCTCTTTCTCTTTCTTCTCTTTCTCTTTCTCTCCCTTTCTCTTTCTTTCTCCCTTTCTCCTTTCTCTTTCTTTCTCCCTTTCTCTCTCTCTTTCTCTTTCTTTCTCTCTCTTTCTTTCTCTCTCCCTTTCTTTCTCTCTCCTTTCTCTTCTTTTCTCTCTTTCTCTCTCCTTTCTCTTCTTTCTCTCTCCCTTTCTCTTTCTTTCTTTCTCCCTTTCTCTTTCTTCTTTCTCCCTTTCTCTTTCTTTCTTTCTCCTTTTCTCTTTCTTTCTCCCTTTCTCTTTCTTTCTTTTCTCTCTTCTCTTTCTTTCTTTCTTTCTTTCTTTCCTCTCCCTTTCTCTTTCTTTCTCTCTCCCTTCTTCTTTTCTTTCTTTCCCCTTTCTCTTTCTTTCTCTTCTCCCTTTCTCTTCTTTTCTTTCTCCCTTTCTCTTTCTTTCTTTCTTTCTCTTTCCTTTCTTTCTCCCTTTCTTTTCTCTTTCTTTCTCTTCTTTCTTTCTCCCTTTCTCTTTCTCCCTTTCTCTTTCTCCCTTTCTCTTTCTCCTCTTTCTCCTTTCTCTTCTCCCTTTCTCTTTCTCCCTTTCTCTTTCTCCTTTCTCTTTCTTTCTCTCTTTCTCTCTCTTTCTCTCTCTCTTTCTCTTTCTTTCTCTCTTCTCTTTCTCTCTCTCTTTCTCTCTCTCTTTCTCTTTCTCTCTCTTTCTCTTTCTTTCTCTCTCTCTCTCTTTCTCTTTCTTTCTCTCTCTTTCTTTCTCTCTCTTTCTCTCTCTCTTTCTTTTTCCCTCTCTCTCTTTTTCTCTCTCTTTTTCTTTTTTCTCTCTCTTTTTCTTTTTTCTCTCTTTTTCTTTTCTCTTTCTCTTTCTTTTTTCTCTTTCTCTTTCTTTTTTCTCTTCTCTTTCTTTCTTTTCTTCTTTCTTTCTTTTCTTTCTCTTTCTTTCTCTTTCTCTTCTCTTTCTTTCTCTTTTCTTTCTCTTTCTCTCTTTCTTTTCTTTCTTCTCTCTTTTCTTTCTCTTTCTTTTTCTTTCTCTTCTTTTTTCTTTCTTTCTTTTTTTCTCTTTCTTTTTCTTTCTCTTTCTTTTTCTTTCTCTCTTTTTCTTTCTCTTCTTTTTTCTTTCTTTCTCTTTCTCTTTCTTTCTCTTTTCTTTCTCTTTCTCTTTCTTTCTCTTTCTCTCTCTTTCTCTTTCTCTTTCTCTTTCTCTCTTCTCTTTCTTTCCTTTCTTTCTTTCTCTTCTTTCTCTTTCTTTCTCTTTCTCTTTCTTCTCTTTCTCTTTCTTTCTTTCCTTTCTTTTTCTTTCTCTTTTCTTTTTTCTCTTCTTTTCTTTCTCTTTCTCTTTCTTTCTCTTTCTCTTTCTTTCTCTTCTTTCTCTTCTCTTTCTTTCTTCTTCTCTTTCTTTCTCTTTTCTTTTTCTTTTTCTCACTCTCCTCTCTCTCTCTCTCCATCAGTTTTGTGGTAATTTTTCTTAGGTAATTTTAAAATGATCAAAACAACTTTGATACTTTACTTTTTACTTTTACTAAATTTGATATCAAAGTTTAACATTTAACTGAAGACCTTCTAGTTACCCTGTCAACAGGGGAGTAAGACCCTCTCTACCCCTCCCCCCAAAAAGGGGTGTTGTGAGTATGTGACACTCAACTGCATCTGATGGTGAGGTTCTGGATATCTGGGGAATATGGACTACCCCTTTGTTGCTATTATGCCCAGATCCACTCTTATTGGAAATGGTAGTACATGTTAGAGTTGCATCTCAAAATTATTCATATTTGATAAGATCGTTATCATCTTGCAACACCCTCTAGTTAAAAATGAGATTGTCTAAATAATCCAAAATGTAAATCCTGATTATCTGGTGTTACTTATTTGACAAATTCTTATTTCTTATGAGTAACGTCACCTCGGCTAAGTAATGGATCATTCAGTTTTTATTATAAAGAAAGAAAAGGATGAAAAAGGACATGCTACCCAGAAAAATAAACCTAATAAACCTCCTAATCCTTTTTATCATATATGTGCTAGAAGGCTGAGGGTGTTAGTGTCTTGGGTATAATGTTAAACTGCATCTAATGGTGGAGTTCCAAATTTTGGAGCTCTGGGAGTGTGGAGTACCCCTTCATCGCCATTACTCCAGGTCCACTCTGACCTGGAGTGGTAGTATTTGTTAGGATCCCATATGGGTTAAATAGAAAAATACACTCATCAAAAGATGTGTTTAAGAATTGAGTTAAAAAAATTGTATTCTGTCAAGAATGAATAAAACAAAATGTCTTTGGCATGAAATAACCCAATAAGGGTTGACATGCCATAAAATCCAACTAATCAACAACAGTAGATCTGACCTGTTTTGACAACGAAACTGGTTACATATATATATATAAATATATATTCAGACAGGTAGAAAAGAAATTTATATTCAGCCAACAATACTACCTGTCATGTCTGGCTGGTACGTTGTGGTGGGGTGGTGGGTAGAATTGGCTTTTCAATTCCTTATTTATCTTGGGTCACTTTGATCTGCTTATGACATGAATAGAAAGAAAAAAATCACTGAGAAATGAGAAATGGGTAAAAACAAAACTAGAAAATGTTGTCTAGTGTTGAGCAATTTATTAAAATTTTCAGAACAAAAAAAAAAAAAAAAGTATAATCAATGTTTGTATTTGGATTCTTCAAACTGTTCGCTCTCATCTTTATTGTTATATACACATTTTGGCTGATGTGCCCTACAGCCTTCTTCAGTTGGACACAAGGTGCAACAGATATAAAGATTGAGTTAATACAGTTCTAAGTGACAATCAACTGTTGGTTGCAGGTTCAATTCTAGCCAAGGTCGATAATAACATAGAATACTTATAGCTTAACACTTGTACTCAGGCATGATTAACAGAATGAGAACTGTCTACCTCAGAGGATTGAATAAAGGGTTTGGTTTCAATTTCTGTGAAGGCTCCTGATTACGACAAACACCTGAATTCAGGGAAATATAATCTGTGTGTATGTTAATTATCTTTTCATGTTATATCTTTAGTTGCCTTAACTCATTTGGTGTGGAGAGCAACTTGAGTTGCTTAACTCTTGAGTTGCCTTAACTCATTTGGTGTGGAGAGCAACTTGAGTTGCCTTAACTCATTTGGTGTGGAGAGCAACTTGAGTTGCCTTAACTCATTTGGGTGTGGAGAGGCAACTTGAGTTGCCTTAACTCATTTGGTGTGAGAGAGCAACTTGAGTTGCCTTAACTCATTTGGTGTGGAGAGCAACTTGAGTTGCCTTAACTCATTTGGTGTGGAGAGCAACTTGAGTTGCCTTAACTCATTTGGTGTGGAGAGCAACTTGAGTTGCCTTAACTCATTTGGTGTGGAGAGCAACTTGAGTTGCCTTAACTCATTTGGTGTGGAGAGCAACTTGAGTTGCCTTAACTCATTTGGTGTGGAGAGAGCAACTTGAGTTGTTTTAACTCATTTGGTGTGGAGAGCAACTTGAAAATATTAAACAAATTAAAAAAAATACTCTGTCTTCTCAAATTTTATTAAAATAATCATTTTTAGAAGTTTCAGTGAATAATCAATTCTCTTATAAAGACACTTGAATAAACTGCAGTTGTAATTAGTAATTCTTCATAGTCAAAAGGTGAAGAGAAAATTTTAAAAGTTGGATGAAGGGTACCACGGATGGGCGTTGGGGACACAGCTGTATACAGTACTTTTATAAGAATTGGTGGTGGTGGGCTGCTTTAGACAAAGGTGTACACCACCTGGAATTAAATTTGTGATTTGTGTTCAATTTATTTATGTGAGCTTAGGTGCAGGGTATCTTGGGGACAAATGGAGCTTTTGAGGGTTAAAAGAAAGTTGAAGAAATGTTGGATTTTCCTAATTTTTCTTAGAATAAGGGGGGGGGCAGAGACATAAATGAATGAATAAATTGAAAAGTTAAAATAAAATAGATAAAAATGAAAAAGAATAAAAGTAACAAATAATCAAGAACAAAATAATAACAATAATGAATTTTTTTTTTTTGTTGCTCTAATATATATTTTTTTAAGTGGGCAAATCCATCTTATACCAAGATAGGGACGTGTTGGATTATCTATGGGTATAAGATGTATGAGAAATTGCCACCTATATTTATGGACTTTACCAAAATCAGCAGCAGGCATTGACCAATGAAAAACGACAGAATGCATTTAAGGTCGTTGATAATTGTTCTGAAATCAGTTGCTAACTGGACTTAATATCAGATGGGCTACAACTGGATTCTCTGCTACGAGTACATTCTTGTTCTACCTAGGATTTCAAGGAATACAACAGACTTTCTACTACTGAGACTACACCTTTTTCTACCATTCGATTTACCAATAGGATACCTAAACGTCTAAAATTGCGATCATAATCATAACAAGCAAAAGATCATTATCTAATATGGTAGATGGAAAGAACTTTTTAACTTAGAAAACTAATCTGATATTTTATTAAATTTACTAGGAAAAAAACTGCACCCTTTGGGCACAAGTAGTTAAGTTTTAATATAATTAAATATTATATTGAATTAGAAAGACTAATGAAATTAAATAAGAACTCAAAAAGAATACACTTATTTTTACTTTATTCCACTTGATTTCAAAATATGCATAGTATTGCTTTTAATGTTTGAGAATAAAACAATGATATTCACTAAAACTGGTATGCAAATTATTCAGACCATATACTATGTAAACATTTATTTCTTAACATTCACAGGATTTTAAAGACATTAATAGTGTTTCTTGTCTTCATGGAAATATTTGAATAGTTGACAATTTTATTCAATTTTCCAACTTTATTTCAGAACTCAACCAAAATTGCCGCGCAAAAAGCAAGCGCCTTTACCAGATGGATCTTCCTCTTCAGAAGATGATGGGGATTCAACAGGGGTAAGCGCCGCTTTTCTTTGGATTATTCCTTGAACATTCCTTGAAATTATAAGACCTGTCAATTTGACATGAATATCAAAATTAGTCAGTCCTTCTCTCTCTTACTGGACAACCCTATGCTGGCATAAACAAGTAGTAAAACCTGATGATTGAAATTGACAAACCTAAAAAGTGCTGTGTTCACTTTTGTTTTTTGTTTTTTTTTCATTTTAATTTTTTAATTTAATTTAATTTTAATTTAAAAAAATTTTTTTTTTATATGTCTGTTTGCCTTCAACTTTGTTCCATCTGACTTATGCCTTAGTGACCACATAGCATACATGGTTCTTGTAGTGACTATGCAACATCAGCACCTGTTTAGGCCTCATCTATAGGTCAAATAATCTGTTTAAAAATTCTTATGTTTTTTTCATACAAATAAAATATTGAGCACTAAATGAAAATGCAAGACCATGTTGTTGGAAATTAACAAGGTTTTATTTAACACTAAATAGAGAAATGCTTCTAACCTAAAAGTGACTTAAGAACTCACACATGTGTACGTGACCAACCAGCATGAATCCCAATCAAAAAGTGTTGTGGCAGAAACCTTGTTTCCGGAGTTACCACAATGCAACTTTCAAAGGAGGCAACTGTCCCCTACTGATCAAGGAGAGCAACTCTAGAATTTTGTTAGGTCTAAGACCTGATATTCATTTGATAGGATCATGTGCAAAAAAAAAAAAAAAAAAAATTAAACCACACAAAAATGTAAATATGAATATACAATGAATGCAATGTCCTTACCTTTAGGCATAAAATGACCCTAGACAGGTTGACATGCCATTAAAATCAATCAATCTATTCTCTGTTAATTCTTGACAATTAAAAACTTCATAATTTAATTTTTTTTTCTTGTCTGTTTTGTGTATTAATTATATCTTGTTATTTTTTATTTTTTTATCAAGGGTTTGAAAAATATATTGCAATTGGCGCCCCCTGCTCCAGTAAAAACAGATTGTGGAGAATTGAAATATTTGGACTTGCGGCTTGATGACAATGCAGACACACCGAGTGGTCCACCACCGTCATGTGAATATCGAGAAATTGATTTTGTCAAAACGAACGCTTTAAGGAACGTAACAAATTCCAGAGGCCTTGAATAATAAACATACAAACACATACAAAAAAAAAAAAAAAATAGAAAGAAAAAAAAAATGAAAAAACAAACACACATACACACAAAAGATTAACATGGCAATTTAAGTTTACTCAAATGACAAAAAAACAAAAAAACTCTGACAAATAGTTTTCTTGAAAGAATTTAAAAAAAAAAAAAGAAGGAAAACAAAGTCTATTTTTCTTTTCCTAGGATTATATTTTCCTTCATTGACTTGTTGAAAATTCTTTTCAATGTGATGAAATGTCTTGGCCATATTAAAACTTTTTTCTCTCTCTCTCTTTTTTTTTTTTTTGCTGTCTCCTCCTCCACCTCAAAGGATGCGTAAAACTACAGCATACACCCACCCACCCACACACCAATAATAACAACAACACAAAACAAAAATAACTTTTTTTTTTCTGCTTTGTGATAAAACTGACTGAGTTGACTAATCAATTGACCATTTTTAACGTTTTTGTTTTCATTGGTCCATTGTGACAGACGATTGATTCCAGAACTTTTTACCTGCCGTTTGTTGAAGACTTTTTGTTCTTCACCATAAAAACAAAAAACAAAAAAAGACTATCACTATGAACAATAGTAAAAATGCTTTGTATTCTAATGGTGAACAGTTAAAAATAGTGCAAAATCAAAGTTTCTTGGTGTCATTTCCTCTGATTTTCAAGAATTATAACTTGGCTGTTAATATGAAGAATTTGAAAACATGGGAAGGGGGGGGGGAGGTCTTGTGGCCCAGGAAAATAGGGGGTGGGGCAGAGGAAAGAAACTTTGGTCTCCTGCACTATACACTCTGCTGTTTGATTTTTTTATTATCATAATTTTTTTTTTAATACTTTCTGAATTTTTTTCCCCCAATTATTTTGGGAAATATTTTCAGAAAAGTAAATTTTTTTAAAGATCATCTTTCAACTCATCATTTTTACTTCATGTCCAGTCAATCTTCATGAATTTAAGTTTCATTATTAACTTGTTTTTTTTTTTCCTCTTTTCTTTTTAAATTTACTAATGAATTACTAATTGAAATGGGAAGAAATTTTTTTTTAAAGAAAAAGGTAAAGTAAAAATAACAAAATTACCTTCTTTTTTTGTATATGTTTGCAAATTATATTTCATTATTTTTTTAAGATGAATTGAATGCATAAATGAGGCAAATTAGTTTTGAAAATGAAAAGTTGATATGTTAGAGAATACATGTCTTTACTTTTGATAGGGTTTTTTTTTCTGTTTTTAAAAAAAATTATTTTGAATTTGGTATGAAATTTTGTTTTGGGGGAGGGGGGGAAATGCCAAAAACAAATAAAAAGAACCCTTTGCTTTGAATGATTGAGAATAATAAATGTATAACCAAATTATTTTTTCATTGTTATAAATGAATATTCATTTTTTGATTAAAATTAAAAATTTTGTTTAATGCATGATTTACAATGATTTATTAATCTTTTTTTTCTTATTTAAAAAATTTTTTTTTTTTAGCATAAATAGAATATTTACTTTTGTTTTTTTTTTAAAGATTCTGATGCAAAAAATACAATCAAAAGAAATTTTCATAATTGTAAAATCTGGACCCTTCCTATACTTGTCTAATCTCTGTTGATCTTAAATGAAAGATAAAATTTTGTTTGTTTTAAAATATTTGGTACATTTTGGATATTATTATTATTATTCAATTAATATAAACAAAAAGTAAATTTTGACAGGTTCTCTCTTTATAAAAGTTTAATTTTGTTTTATATTTTTTAAAGGTTGGAGTAGGGGGGGATAGTTTGGTTTCATCTTTATTCTCATCTCATTCTTTTTTCTTTTTTTTCTTTTTTTTTTTTTTTTCAATAAATCTCTCCACCTCATCCATCCACTTTTCCAAATCCATAATTTATTTTGTTTTAAATAATTCTTCACTCAGTTGTCCCTAAAAGTTAGTCTGTATAATTTGAATAAATAATCCTAAAACCAACCACAGCCTGCCTTAACTGAAAAATCCTGACAACAATCTACTGATCTGTCGCCTCCTTCTTCTTCTTCTTAAATAGTTGGACATTTTTGATTCAATTTTTTCTTCTTTCCTTTTTATAGATTTTGCTGTTTACAGTTAAATCATATAACTGATTTTTTAAAACTTCCCACTGAAAGAACATATATATATATATATATATATATATATATATACTATTTGTTATAGAGTACAATACATTTAAGGTGTGATTGTTACCATTGGTTTCAAAGCAGGATATTAGCCACTTACCTAGACAATGTGAAAGAATATACAAATATCAATTTATTTATTTAGATAAAATGAATATATATATTTATTATATATTCTTTCACATGCATGTTGTCTTGATAAGTTGCTAATATTCTGCTTTGAAACCAATGGTAACAATCACATCTTAAATGTATTGTACTCTACAACAAATAAATACAGCTCTTACACTCGTAATCGAGCACTTTATTTTCAGTTCTCCAATACTAAATAACTATGAATAATATATATAAACACTATTCCTTTGATCTGCCTTAAGTAATTTCTTTAAATTTTCCTATATAGAAACTGCTTGTAAATTGTTCTTTATTTTGTAAAACATTTTTTTTTCTTCTTTGTAATATTTTTCTCATTGTGTGTCTAAAGAAATATTTTTTTACAGGTCTATCTGTATGTAATGTAACACTGTAAGGAATATTTTCAACTGATACGAGCAAAAGTATAAATGTTTCTCTAGTTTCAACAGTGCCTAAGTCTTCATTTTTTTTTCTCTTTTTTTATGTTTGTTTTACACATGAAAATGTTTCCTTATGTTTACCTTCTCGTTCCTTTGGTATCTCTTTCTCTTGCACTCACTCTTTCTTACTCTTTCTTTCTTTTGCTCTTTCTCTCTCTCCACCCACCTGTGAAATGACTTTCTGTAAAAGATCAAATATGCAACTATGTCTCTTAAAATGCCTTTAAATTTTAATTTCTTTTCTACTGGATTCCAGTTGAATGCTAAAATGACCAAAACTACAAACTATTAACTGCAATCGAGTTCTTTTGAATTTTCTGGATCTGAATCCAATCAACTTCTCTTCCCTCCATTTTTATTTCCGCAGAATCGGATCCACAATTTTATATTTATCTTTTATCAACGGACAAATCTTCTTTTAGTGAATTTATTTTTTATGCTCTTATAAAAATAAATTTTGTATAAAAACTTAATTTGATATTGAATTAACCTTTTAAGACCTTAAGAAATTTTTTTGTTTTTCTTTTGCTAAAACAATTTTCTTCTCTCCTTTCTGCTTGTACAACAAATCTCTTCCCCTCCCCCCACCGACTGTCAGTGCAAGCCAATATTCTTTAAGAGATCTCTTTTTCCTATCATTAGTCTCTCTCTCTAATAAATCTTTTTTCTTTTTCACTGGTACTAAAACAGCTGCATAATCTGTTAATAATGGTGATTTGGTCTCGTTTTGTCTGTAACCAAAACTATGTCACTGCTTACATCACAGTAATTTAAAAAAAAAAAAAAATTCTATGAAAAATCAATTGAGTCAAATTTTCACAAAAATGTTGATACTTATTCACCTTTTAGATGAATTTATGTTTAAAATGTTTTTTTCCTAAAATATATTAGGGGAAATATTTTTTTACTAGGTCAACTCTACCTCTTTATTTCATTTTATGAAATCCGAAAAAGAAAAAAAAATTTTTACATGTGCAATTCTTAAATCATTCGGTAAAGATAAGTCTGAATAATTAAATCAGAATTAAAAAAAAACGTTTTTGAGGTCCTTACCGTCATAATACCAAACAAATATCTTAATGTAGTGAATATGATGCTTTTTTTTTTTTTTTAAGTAAGTAATTGATTTTTAAAAAAAATTCAAACGTTTTATTTTATTTATTTAATTTTTCCCTCCTCCCTCAAGCAATATGTTTCTAATATTTACTTTTACACTGCCCGGAGGGTGTTTTTTTTTTTTTTTTTTTTTTTGTTTTGGTTAGTTTTTAAAATATAAAATTTAATTTACAATTTCATTGGACCCCCCCCCCAAAAAAAAAAATAGACAGCTGAAATAAAAAAAAAAAAGTTTAAGACAATTGATGTAATTTATGATGAGTTTGGACAATTTATGACCTTTAATATTTGGGGGGGCCGGTTTAGCTCCGTTGGTAGAGCACCCCCGCCTTGGAATTGCAAGGTTCTTGGTTCAATACCAGTCCCCACCAACTCGGTGTATGAGTAGCACAATTTGAGTAATCAGATCTGTGTGGTAAAATGTGGAGCTGACGGTAGGTGTGGCGCTCCACCCCAGCAAAAACAATATCCCTTTTCTCCCTCGCTTTGATAACTGGCTGATATCGACAATAGGCCACTCTGCCAACTTCATTTTTTTTTTATGATGAGTTAGGACAATTTATGACCACTTAATATTTAGTATAGTCATCCATTAGCATCAATTAATGGCTGACAACATCTGGTCATATTTGAGGAATTCATCTTGATGAATAAATGCTGATTCAATTTCTTTGCAATATCCCAATATGACAGTCCCCAATCGTTAAATCAGACAACTAGTTACAAAACCTTTAACAAAGGACTAATCCCAAATTAAGATATAAAATCAAGGAAGAAGAAAATTTAAAGATATTTCCTATTTTTTGGTATTTCTGAGAATTTTATTTTTAGAAAATTGACTTTTCGCTACAGTTAGGGAACTTTGACAATTAATAATCAAGGAAAATAATCACTTCCTATGTGAAGTTTTCATTAAAATTTGTGGTTATAATTAAAAAATGGTTCAGTTTTTTTTTCTGTCTGTTAATTTAATAATAATGCCCCCCAAAAATCAACCGACAAATTATGCATCTTTTTGTACATAGAATAAGATAAAAGAAAAAGAAAACCAAATTCTTGATAGTCTATCCATTATATACACATACCCAATTCATTCTTTATGGGAAAAAAAAGCTGCCTTAGCTGTTGGCTGTACTAAGTTTGTAAATTGTTTTTTTTGTTTTTTTATGTACATCATAGAAAGAATCAATACTTACCTGGCCTTTGGGCCCTGTGTCCAGTGGCTTTGGTAAGATATTAATTATAGCATGATCCCAAGGGGCTATCCCTCCAGGCAACACTTGCCCCCTTGATTTAAAGAAGCAGGGCTGGGTTTATTGCCCAGTGCCTGAGGTGCCTCAAAAGAGGAATACCAAAGGGATCTACCCAATTTTTTCACTAGCCATGCATAAGTTTCAGTTTGTGCATAGTCCCCCATTATAATGATCTTTGTGTCCAACTAGCATGCTGAGATTCCACTAAATAACTCATAGAAATAATTAAGCAAAGTAGTATAATTTAAATATGAATAATTATATTTTGGACTGTTGTCCTCATCTTTATCTCTTTTTGATATTGGCTTGTATCAGGCATTTACAACGACCTGCCATTTAGTGTTAAGATGTTCATGAGGTTTATCTGTGATAAACTAGCAGTGACTGCCACCGCCTTCTCTTCCTTCTAGAGACGATTTTTTAACACTTATTTTCACAGGTCTTTTTTTTTTTTTTAATCTTATGCTTATCAACAGGTGAGACCTTTTTTCTATTTTATGTCAGTGAAAGTTCTGAAATCAAATTACTTTTTTTTCTATGTTTTATGGTTAATGAACATTTATTATTTGATGCTGGAAAATAAACCAAAACATTTCATGGTTTCTTTTTTTTTCTTTTCTTAAAAGAATCATCTTTAAAAAAAAAAAAAAGTAAATGTCAATTTGTTTATTTGATGTTGGATATTTAAAACCCAAACTCTTAAATGTCACTATTTTTTCTTGTTCCTTTTTTTTTATTTTCACTGGTGTTGAAAGTTTTAGGATTTTTGATTCTATTGCTGACCAGTTTATTTGCTTAAAATGAACATCTTTACTGACCTGATTACAAGTGTTGCTTGTTCATCATGATGATCTGTCCATTTAAGAATCTAACCATTTGTCTTCCACCATTTCTTTTAACCAAAGAAAATCAAAAACTTTTCCACCACATGTCATCACCAAAGAATAATGCCTGTCTTTTTTCTTTCTTTCTTTAAATTTTAATCAATGTTTTCTAATTATCAGTTGCCACAAATTTGTCTTTTTAAAAATTAAAAAAAAATCTTATTAATTTAAAAAAATCTTATTTGTTGTTGATAAACAAATTCAGGAAGTTTAAAATGTGAACAAAAAAAGCAGAACAACACTCTCCCCACCCTGCTGCAAATTTTTATTTTTTTTTATTTTTAAAAATATAAACTCGACACCCCACCGAAAATTTTTTTTATTATGATATAGACCAGGAAAGAAACAGTAAGTTAAACTTGCACATTTTTGTTTTAGTACCCCCCCCCCTCTTAACTGAATGCAACCCATATTGCTTGTGTGGCAACTCTGTTTAAGGAAACAGAACACTTAAACCCTTTCTTATATAAATATTAAGCTAGAAATTAATTTACTTATTGTAAAATGTATGTAAAACCCTGAGAAACATGAATGCTTGATAGAAATATTAAGAATATTGCAAGTTTTTTCATAATTAGGAATTGAAAATGGATTTAAAAAAATTATTTTTAAAAAGATTTTTTGTAACAAAATGAGTTAGCCATTGTGAAGTACTGATCATGATGGATTTGAAGGAGATTCTCAGAAAACAATTGAGGTCTTTTTTTTCCTAGGATGGATTTGAAGGAGATTCTCAGAAAACAATTGAGGTTGTTTTTTTTCCTAGAATTGACTGTAAACTATTCTTAAAATAAGTTGATCTGTTATTTAGATCACAAGTTTTTGTGGGCTTTAATTTCTATAACTCTGTCTATGATTTTACAACTTAAAAAAGAAATTTATCATTACTATTTAGACTTAGTGTCTATTTTTTTTCTTCCTATTTTTGTAAAATAAAAATTTAGATTAGGAAAATGAAAATGGGTTATTTCCTATTAGAATATATTTTTATTTATTTATTTCTTAAATGCAAATTGTAAAATTTAAAAAGAAAAAGCACATGTTTTTTTTTTTTTTTTGGGGGGGGGGGGGGTTCTGCTAAAAACTGTTTTTTAATATTTAAAAAACTACAATAAAAAAAAAGGAAAGAAGATAGTCTTGTGGTTTGACCTTGTTTAACACTTCACCCTCCTCTCTAATTCACTTTAAATACAAATTTCTACCTTTTCTTTTCTCCAAAAAAAAAATATCATTTTTCTCAAGTCTAAGCATTCATTATGCAAATTTTGTGGCAATTATTCTCATTCAGATTCACTGTTTAGTGTTGTTCTCTTATCTGATTGGTCACAAATTATTTGTGAATAAAACTCCTCGTTTTGCTCTTTCACATATTCATGTGATCATTGGTTTCTTAACTGCTACTCCCCCCACACACACACCTTTTTTCTTTTTTCTAAAATTATCTTTTTTTAAAGTACCTGTAAATTGATTTTACACATTGTGGAAATAAGTAATTGTAAAGATTTTCAAATGAATATCTAAGAATTCATCTTTTTATTAAAATGATCAGAGATACCCCCCCCCCTCTCTGATGAATATCATTTTCATACAATTGTTTTGGATTGAAAATGTTTGACTTTTCAAATATTAATTCCCAGGACATTTGGTATTTTTTTAAAAAGTTTTAAAACAACAAAAGTATGCTAATTTTTTAAGAGAAATTTCTTTTAAAAATTAAGGCCCTTTTTATTTCCTCAACTAATGACAAATGATTGATTTCTATTTTGCTTGTAAACAACTGAAGAATAGATTCTAAAAAAAAAGAAAAGCCTTAATTTCATTCTTTTTTTCTGATCCGGTTAATGACAAAGTCAAAATTTGTTTGAAAGAAAATGATTAGATGAAACTTTTTTTTTTCCTGTTAAAATTCAAGCAATTTTTTTTTTATAAATTCTTAGAAGAAAACCTTAATATTAAAAATTTCGACTTTCCCAGAAAACTGAACCATTTCATCTGTAGAGCCCGTCCATCACAGTCTCGCTATGTATGTGTCGCTCGCTCGCCCTCTCTACAGTCGTTGATGGTCTTCAATGTGAACTTTCACATTTTTGCTTTAAAAAAGGAAAATATTGTATAAACTCAGAAAAACTTTTTTGAAAACTACATCAGTGGGTAATGTTCACCTGGAATAGGAAGTATAAGATATTAAATTATGTAGAATAATAAGATTAATACAATTATTTTTGTATCATTGTATAAAAATCTATTCCACATAATCTAATGCATTTGTATTAGGAAGGAATTGAGTTACTTCCCTTAGATTTGAACTCTTTAATGTATGATACTTAATTTGCTAAAAACAAGCAGAAAATGCCTTTAGCCTCTTTGGTATTTATTGATGTACATGAATTACAAACCATAGATGCCTATTCTGCCTGTCCACCTTTTCTTAGTGGTTTCACGTTAATTTACTCACTTTTCTTTTAAGATGAAATGTTCAGTTCAACTATTCAATTTTCAATTGTAAATAATTATATTGTGATGACAATGATGTTTTTACAAAAGTACTAAGGCTGATGGAAAAATGTGCTGATTTTTTTTTTTTGCTAGCCATTTATTAATGAATTCAATCTTCAGTGGGTGCTTTTCAACTGTGGCCTTCTTCCAGAATTAGCAGAGTCCAGGTTACAAAGATGAGTGCTGAAAAAAAATTTTTTTTTCCTTTCTTAAAGTATTTTCCCCCTTTTGGTCAGTTTGTAGTATTGAAAATCATCAGCCAGGCATTTAGAATAGAACTTTATGATCCTTCTTTTTCATTTTGTATTGCAATATATTTTGATGGGGAGGGTTATGAAAAATAATATTTGAGAATTGAATCTAATGCCAGTTTCATAAATTAAAAAAAAAAATTCTTATTAAGGGGCTGGTTTAGTTCAGTCAGGAGAATATCCGCCTGGGAATGTTCCTGCCAACTCCACGCATGAGTAGCACAGACAGATTGGGTATTCAGATCTGTGTAGTAGAGAAGCTAACAGTAAGTGTGGTGCTTCCACAGAAAGAAAAAAAATTCCACCCCGCCAACGTTTATCATTTAATGTTTTGGTTGAGGACACAGATTTTTTTCTATAATATTCTCCAAACATAAAAAAAAACATTTTAGTTTCAAGTTTGAATATTAAAGTTTAATATTAAAGTTTATTTCACAAATAGATTGGCAGGAATGGGGGGGGGGGGACAATTATTCAAGATCTACCAATTTACTTATCAGTTAAGCTTATTTAGTTAATTTCTTCATTTGAAACATTAAATATTTTTCTTGAATTTAACATTTTTATTTGTCAACAAATCAATTTCTCAATAGAAAGAAAAGAAAAAAAAGGCCTGTATACCCCCCCCCCCGAAATAAATAAGTGTTGTGATCTAATTATGGAAATGTTTTGCCGGGTGAATTAAAACACACACAAAAATTCCCATTAAGACATGCATGAATGCATTTAAAATGCCCCCCCCCCCCTTATTTCTTCTATCAAAAGTAAAAATGAAATATTTGTCTAAATGTGAGGAAAGTGGAAGTTTTCCTTTTTTTCCTGGGAGTTATAAAATTATTTGTTGGCGAGATTATTCTTATACCAAATCTTATCTATCCCCAAAAATTCTCTTTTATGATTGATCTAAATTTATTTATTTTTTTCACGGTTACAAATCTTTAGTAATGGACAGGATTGTCAAAAAAGAAAAAAGAATTAACTTAATATTTTCAAAATCTTTGGTTAGATTCTTTTAAATGGGATTTTAGATTTAATTTTTTTTATGTTAAAATAAAAATTTTGAATTACACTGCCAGGAATATCAGATGTATATTGGATGAAAGAATGAATTAAAAAAAAAAAAAAAACATTTTTTTTTTTTTTTGTGGGGAGGGCATAGCAAACCAATCTTTTATGTCTTATTTCTGTATAAAGAAAAATAGTAAACTTTGATTTCTGGACCTACTTCTAAGTGCTCTGACCCCCACAGATGTTTCACCACCGAAAAGGCCTCCTCTATGATATTCATGAAAACCATGACAACTGACCCCCCACCCACCTAGCTCTTTTAAAAAAGTTTTTTTTTTTTTAATTGTCTTTCAATTTCATTAACTCAAATTTCCTTCCTTCATCTTCAACTGACCCCCGCCCTGATTGCAGGATTTTTTCAACAGAACAAATTCCATTTTTTTTCTCATCCTTTTCAACAAATTTTCAACCAACTTAAAAAATGTAAATTTCTCATTGGCAAGAAGAATCCCCCCCCACCCACCCCCCAACTGCTGCAATTCATTCCTTCATTGACATTTTCTCCAATTTAAAAAAAAAAAAAAAAAAAGGAAAGAATTAGTAAATAAAACTGAAACAATAACATTCTGGATAAAGTTGATATTTTTTTTCCTTTTTTAGAGAAGAAAAAGGAGAAAATATATAATTCAGGAGTTATTTGTCCTTTGGAATAATGATATGTATAAATTTGAGGGGATAAAAAAAAAAAAATCACCCACTGCTTTTTTTTTACAGTGTCTTAATCCCCCTGAAGGAAAAAGAAAAAAATATTTGTATTCATATTTTGTGTATCTTTTTCCTGATCCAATAACGGAGAGAAAAAAAATCTACAAAATTGTCTACAGTTGGATTGGGAAATCCCAAAAACCAATAATAAAGCATGTAAATGAAATGATGTGCTTGCCCAACAATCTTCTCTATTTCCTTCAATTGAAGAAACAAATTTCTTGATCAATAAATAAAAAATTTAAAAAAATCAAATCCTTGGGTTTCAAGTTTGTTGCTATTGTCATTATTTATACAGAAATATATTTACAAATTCATGGCTGAATTATTACCTTTGTTCTTTTGGTTTTCCCCAATTTAATATGTTTGCTTAAAAAAGAAATTATTATTTACACACCTTGTGATATCTTATCAGTTAATTCATCTTCATGGAACATTCAACAGGCAGCTACAAATTCTCTCACACAGTTAAAACCTGAATCGGTTATACATTTGATGCACGGTAAATATGCTGGTAGGTGGAGGAAATGGAAACTTTTTTCCAAAAAAGATACATGGAATAACTTCTGTGAGAGTATTCACCCTGGGTTGATTGAGCTGGCTTCACCAACGAATTCCCAAATGAATGCAGACCATGCACATGCACGGTGCATCCAACCTAATTGAAGATGAGTGTCAGCCAGTCATGGTTCTATCAACAAACTCCATAAAGGCCTGGGTCCAGGATCAACTTGGTATTTTGCTTGACCGTTTTGAGCCAGGTTTTCAGTTCTGACGTGGTACTGAGTTGATGGGTTCACGGATTATGTCACCAGGTTGTCAACGAAAAGCATAGCTGAGCCATTGAAGATGTCTTGCAAGAAGAGCCTGCTAGAGAGAGGAGATTTGGCATCTTGCTGTGATGAATTGCCACCATTGAATACAGAGGATGTGGCAAAGGCAATAATGCTCAAACACCAGAAGTTTGCACAGATCCCCAGCCAAGTTTTGCAGCCATATAGGAAGATGGTGCGAACAAGAGCTTGGTAGATACATTTTTGTATGCAGTCTGATCTCTTGCTCAGTAGAAGGAACTCTTTGGCAAAAGAGGAAGAAAATTAATTGGCAACAAATTATATATACGACGGTCATCCACCATCCGAGTGATGTGGGATAATTTATATTGTTTTGTGTTTTACACATTGCCACCTATACTGCGTCTCAAGATGGTGAATCAACAGACTTTGAAATCACTACCAATTTTGGAAATCAAGGATTACTATGGAGAGTGGAGGCACGCAGGGCCCAGCAGTTTTTCTCACTTTAACTGGATGAGCTTTTGATTGTGTTAGAGATCAACATCCTGAGGAAATTGGTCATGAAAATTCCCTCTTCAATGTTTGATGATTGTTACTTTTTACAAATTTCATGAACTGCAAATGCAAACAAAAATTCAACTCTAGTTTCTTACAGAAAAGAAGTTTAGATACCTTTTTTTTTTCTCTTCTTTTATCACTTGACTTCAATCTTCTCAATTGCACAGTGTGAAAAAAGATGTATCATGGAACTGTCAATTCACTTTTGAAAGAATTAAGTCCTTACTTGGTTTCGGAATTATTGCTTCAATCCATCTATAGATATTGTCATCTACAATGCTTCAAACTATGGAATTAAATCAGTGATTTCACATATTTTTCCTGATGGAAGTTAATAGCTCCTGCATTCAGATCCAAAAAAAAAACAAAAACAGCCAATTCTAATTGAAAAAGGAGCCTTTGTAATTGCATCTGCTATCAAAAAGTTTCATAAAATGCCATACGAGCAAAATGTAATCCTTGTGACCGATTGCAAGGTACCTGTCAGAATTTTTGGATCCCAGTCTCTGCAGCTAACTGTTTACAACACTGGATCTCAATGTTCTTTGATTCTGACTTTTCCATTAAAATCCACCAAGCAGATGCATTGTCAATACTCATGGATTCTCATGGCAAACAACTTGAAGACACTATTGTTGCCGTTGTGTTTGTGGAACTGGAAGTCACTACAGTGTTGGCATCCAGTCAGATCGCTGCTAGTTTTAACAGAAATGGTCTGGGAAGCCACTATCTGTGATCCATTACTAAAAAGGAGAAAAAAAAAAATCTATTTCCACTGCACACCCTGGCCAACAGTATGTCCTGATAACAATGTCAAAATCATCTTTGTATGAAGTTGGTGGTACCATCAAAACAGTGAGGTTCTACTTTACTCCCATTTACATTTGTCTTCATGGGAGATGATAGTTCAAATGTGTCTGTTAACACGCCAACCATTCCATTTGATTTGCTATCAAATAGGCTGTTCCTATTTGCCTGGATTAGACTGTTCTCATTCAGTGTTATTATCGCCCGAGGTCAGTATTGAACCTGCAATCTACAGATGATTGTCACTTAGAACTGTATTAACTCAACCCTTATATCCGTTGCGCCATGTGTCCAACTGTTCTTGGTTTTGCCAAGCCCAGAATTGGACAGTCTTTTTTATTCGATGCCTTGTGCCAAATTCAGCTGTTCAGGTCTGTAATTCCTTGCAAAATGGTGTGCCAACTGAGAATGTTTTTCTTTTGTTGCCGTTTTTGTGGGTCATGGACCTTTTATCCAATGATTGCCTCTTTGGTATTGTTTGATATGATTGTGGGTGATAGGATGGTGACCAGATGCGTGATGCATTGTCTGAGACTTGTCTGTTGCATCAGAAGGTTTTCTGGATTGGGCTTAAAAATAACCACAAGAAAGCTAAAAAAAAAGAAAATCCACATCTACCCAGGACCAGAGTTGTCCTGGGTCCATTGAGAGTAAACAATCAGGTGGATTTTTCTGTGCTTCCCCAACAGACGCAACTTTTGACTGTCTTTTCGATGTCAGAATCTACATTAGGCCAGTACACCAAATTGCGGGTGATGATTTTTATCCGAATGACAGCTTACCTGAGCTTTGTTGAGAACCCCAACCAAATCTTCAATCATCAATGATGGATAGAGAGAGAGAGTCATTGTTGTTTAGACTGTTGTAGATCATCCATAAACTCTGGAGACGAATGAATGTCTAAGAAACCTGCAAACTTTTTGGATCATTGTTAGGATTCAGGTTGCCATTTTAGGCACTTTCGGTCTCTTATTGGTAAATCCAAGGGTAGTAAAGGTTGTAGTAGAAAGTCCGGACCTTAATCCGACATGCAAGTGCGACACTTGAACTGTGTGTCTGTGAATGGAAGAGATTTTAAAACATTCACTTCTGCATAAGTTGTGAAATCAACTGAATTGTTGAAGAGTAAAAAGTTTGCTCACCAAAAATCCATCATAGAGTATGCACAGTTTCATCAAAATTGGAATCCTGTGAATGTTTTGGTAAAATTTAGTTGGTAAAATGGTTGTGTTCTGACGTTTCAAGCTTCCATAACAGAAGCCTGACCTTCCAGTCTCTCTGCTTGTTCCTTAAAATACACACTGAAAAAAATCTTTGAATTTGCGAACCATGAAGACAAAGTTATTTTAGTGTCCATGCCGCCAGGAAATTTACTGATTGAATGCCGACATGAATAATTTTGTTGTGGTGCAGACAATCTCTTGAAATAATTCCATTTGCTATTGCAAAAGTTGCTGTATCACCAAAACCCTTCTAAAAATGTGTGCAGATTTTTGTTGTTCAAAAACTCCATCACCAAATTTGTTACATTTTTATTGTAAAAATATATATATATATATATATATTAGAAACAAAAATTAAAACTTTCAGTTCAATTTTCACTAGATATAGATATATAATTGGCAGTTCAGTTGTGCTTTAAATATGCAGGTTCTTTAGAATGATACGGAGAGAGAGCTTTGATTCATTGAATTGTTCCTTAATTTTAGACACTTGATATTTGAATGAATTATATCTCTCTCTCCATATCATTCCTTATAACTTGCAGATTTAAATCACAACTACCAGTTTAGTCTACATTTAATGAAATTTCAGAAAAAATTTATTTTTGTTCCTTGATTTTGGTCACAACTAAATAATGAAATGGAAATTTAAATAGAAGAAATGAAGATTTCATTTAATCGATGGCAGAGCTAACAAACAAAAACAAAAAAGTGTGGGACCAGAGAAATTGTACATTTCACTAAGATTGTGGTCTTATTTCCACAATGCACCATGCTCTAAAAGGGAGATCACTCCCTGGATCGGTATTAGGCTGATCCAAACATTATCTCCCATGAAACAAAAGAAGACAGGAATATAACAATGAACATGATAATACAAGGTTTTCAATTCAAAACCCTTTCATCTTGCAAGGAAAACTAGGTGTCTACTCACACGTTTACTCAACCTGTACAATAAATATTAGTATACAAAAATGAAAAAAAAAAAAACAAATTTTTCTTTACATATTTTTTAATCAAATCATTGAAAACAAGCAGATTAAAAAAAAAAAAAAAAAAAAAAAAAAAAAAAAAAAAAAAGCCATTAACTGGTTAAGCATTTTTTCCCATATATTTTTTTAAAACTTGCTAATAAAGATAAAAAGGTGAGAATATAATTTTGTCAGGTGAAATTTTTTTCCGTTTATAAACAAAAATAGAATAGCATTCACTTGAAAAAAAAAAAAATCTGAAGGTTGCTTGTAAACAATGATGATTACCAAAATATTTCTGATTCCTGACAACGTTTAATATTTTCATTTGGGATGGAAGGGAGGGAAATAATAAAATCTGTTGCAAAAAGGTTAAGTTAGCTGAATTAACAATAACAGATCAAGGCAAAAAAGAGAATCTAATTTCATGTTTATGAAGATGAGAGCCAACATTATAAAATTTTAAAAACTTTCAATAAATAAAACTAAAATTTCATTGTTTACAAAACCATTTTACAATACCCAATTGATTTTCATAGAAATAAAATTACATAATCCTTGATGATATTCATATCCAATTGAAAAATAATATTGCAAGTTAGACTAAAAGAGAAAGAATGAACTTTAATTGGTCCAAGAAAAGAGACTGACTTAAAAAAATAAGGATTGTTTGAGTTGCATATAAGATTCTAAAAAGATCCAATCTATCTCCAACTCCTGAAGAGATGAAAGAAGTTTTATATAATGTTGATCTTTGGAAATCTTAAATCAGTCTTATATTTACAGTCTTATTTTAAATATATACATGATCCTCTCGGGTTTAAAAACAAGTAAATGTAGAATTTACTATTTTGATAAATTTATTATTCTTGGCCTAAATATAAATAGACAAGTGTATATTACAACAGAGTCCCTGCCAGAGTTTGGATTTCTAATCTCTCTTAATCTTTGCATATAAATTCTCACTTCACTGCTATTCTAAGTTCTATGGCTTGATAATTAAAAAAAAAAAAATTCATTATTTATATTTTTAAAAGATTGATGTAAAAGGGAATGGCAAGGTATTTAGAAAAGAGAATACAATTTCTAATAAAGCAACATTAACAAAACATGTAATTCTTTCCCAACTATGGAGGTCTTTAATTATATATATAGATTATATATATATATGGTGTTCATAAAGTCTTGCAGCAGTTTTAAAATTGAAAACTTAACTCAGGTTGTATGATAGAATCATTTAGTAAAAACCATTTGAAAGTTCAACTCTTGTAGTTTTTTTTTTTATGTACGTTTTGATTATAAAAAAACTGTTGCAAGACTTTATAAACATTGTGTGTGTTTGTGTGTGTATATTAGTTCTGGCCTCTCTTCACCTGACAATTTATTTGAAATAAGTCGGCTTCTTTGGTAAATATGGGCAGAGTTTTTACTTTATTGGCAAAATCCTATCTTTATTTTAAGATAAGCCAAAATTTAGAAGAAGGTGGGGGTCATTGTTTTAAATAGAAGAGGAAAAAAGATGAAATATTAAAAAGTACAAGTTTTAACTCATTGGGGAAAATTTAATTTGCCCAGAACAAAGTATGAAAATAAAATTATTTTTTCCTCTTTTAATTGAGAAAGTTAAAAAAAAAAAAAAAAAAAAAAAAATCACAATTTTAATTCAATTAGTGCCTGATATTCCCACCTCCTTATACACATCATATTCACGTATATATAAGACGATTTTTGTATTTTATCAGAAATTAAATTATAAGATGAATGTCCCAGACATGATAAGTTCATCACTTGATTATTTGGAATTATAATCACCAATGCCAACATTTTTAATCCACATAAAATACAACAATATGATTCTTTTTCATTTTGAAAGGTTTTTTTTTTTTTTAGATTTAACAAAATTGATAACGATTAAATCTTTGTGAGAAAATAGAAAGAAACCAAATAATGGGACAGTCACATAATGTTGTTAGGCAAGGGTGATTTCTTTTTTCAATAGAAATAAGAAAAGTATAGTCTCAGCATAAATTGTCCTTGTTAAGAAAGAGAGAGGTTGTACCTTCATCAAAAGGTTAAGAAAATATGGAAATTGTAGCCAAGGTCAAGAAATGGTGCAGGATTTCTGGGATTGAGATGATGATGAACCAGAACCTTGAGACTGAAGAGAGAGAGAAAGAAGAAAATTAGTTTTGTGCTAAATGTGAGATCTCATAAAAAAAAAAGCAGTTAAAAATTTACAAGCATCCTTCTGGATAATTGGACATGAATAAATAAAAAATAAATAAATACATTTTTTTTTTTAGATTAGAGAGCATCTAGACTGGTTAATATTTACATTTATTGAAAAAAAGAAAGAAATGGAAACATTATCTATACATATATAAAGGAAACAATTCAAAGTGGAAAGACATTGATTTTTCAGACTAAGGTTCTTGAACCAAAGGCTAAGGGTGGGGTAACCATGACAGAAACCTCCAGAGGAGCTTAGGCTCTGTCAACTGTGGCATGCATGACCCACCAGCGTGTGGAATACACTCTGGTGCCCAGTCAACCTAAGTCCCTAGTCATGGATAAATGATGTAAGGTGCCCGGTAAGCCATCGACCCATCTAGGAGAAGGAAATCTCTGATGTAAAAACCATCCAGTGGACATGCATCCTGTTGGTTGCAGTTTGATTTGTTGCCAACTATCTTCTGCTTGTTTTTGGATCTCAACTTTTTGAACTGAGAGAATGACTTAGTTGTCGTACAAAGCTATATCTCTACATTATCCATCTATGTACAGATGCTCCTTCAGACAATGAGATGTCTACGGTGTGGCATTTGTCTGACAAGATGTCACAATCAACATATATGCCTGTCTGGAGGAAACTACAAAAATAAAACAATTAGTGACAAAGTAAATATATATATACACATTCACTATCCCCAGAGCTTGCTTTTTGTGCAAAAATAATGAATTTTATTCATGTCTAGGAAGATATTTAAAAATTAGGATTAGAATAGTAAGAGAAGGGAAAGTCATTGATCGCATTCAGGATTAAAACCTAAATTATGTAAGACTAAAACAATCAATGGATTTTTGAGACTAACTTTTTATTATATCCGCCCCCCTACCCAGGCAACACTTTTAGTGCAGTATAAGTTTTGAGCCAGGTTTTCAGTTGGACTCCTTGGTGCTTCTTCCATCCCTGAGGTGGTATTGGGTCGATGAATTTCACGGATGATGTCACTGGGTTGTTGAAGAGCACAACCGAGCCAGCAAAGACATCTGGAGGGAGGAGATTCTGCATCTGGCCTGAACAGTGATGTTAGATTGAAATTGCCGCCATCAAACATGGGGGATGTGGCAAAGCGAATAATGGTCAAGCACCTGAAGTTTGCACAGGTCCCCCCAGCCCTTATTGGCCAAGTTTCGCAGCCATATAGGAGGATGGTGTGAACAAGAGCTTGGTAGATATGTATTTTGGTATGCAGTCTTTTTTCCTACTTGGACTACAGTCTCACATAAAGACAACAAAGTGAAGCAAGTGGCACCAATGTGTTTGTCAATGTCTTCTTCTCCTTCACCTGTTGCATTGACTATCAAACCTTTGAGGGATTCCCTATTAAGATCAATTGGTTGTTTTTCAGTAGGAAGAAATCCAACAATTAGAAATTGGGTTTTCTTCACATTGACTTTCATTCTAAGTTTGGAAGTGTAACACTGAAGCACGTTGACTGATTGGAGATCGAAGTTATCCCCCAAAATTGCTATGTTGTCCGCATATTCCAGGTCTGACAGGTTGAATTTACAGCCAACCATGACACCTGGGAAGTTTGTGAATGCATGGGAGGTGATCCAATCGATAGCATAGTTGAACAAGGTGAGGAAGAGAATGCAGCCTTATTGAACACCAGAGTGGATGTCAAAGAATTGAAATTCCTGACTATATACAGACTTTTGTGTGGGTGGAGGTGTAGTAGGCTTTCAGTAGATTTAAAAGTTTTGTCAGGATACCGTCTGCTTGCATAACCTTCCAAAGAGCTCCACAGTCAACTAAATCAAAGGCTACGGCAAAGTCTATAAGGCAAACAATCGCTTTTTACTGGAAGCACCAGCGATGCATAAGAACTTAATGAAGTGTGAAGATCTGATCAGTACACCCCTAACAAGGGTGAAACCAAAACTGATTTGGTCTTGTAAGCAGGTGGTGCTGGTGTTAGAAACGTTTCAGCATATTGTGGTGAAAATTTTGGTAGGAATGTCAATCAAGCTAATTCCACGATAGTTACTGCAATACTGTTTATTGCCTTTCTCATAAAATGGGAGGACTGAATCACTAGTCATGAGGGAGGCTCTCAGTTTCCCAGATTTTCTGATTTGACACTTGCATCAATGGAACAGTGAACACCTCAGTTCTTGCAGAAGTCATATTTGAGATTGTGGCTGAATTCATTAAAGGAGTACCAAAGGAATAGAAAAATTCACAAGCGGTCCCCAAACCCCACATGCATATCCCAGTTAAGGGAAAAAGTAGAATAAACGCAATGAAACAACCACAAATTTTGAATTCAAAAGAAGTATGACGTGCCTTCTCAACAAAAAAAACCCCCAAAAATGAACATCTATTGAATTATTTATATTTAATGATGCTATTTTAGTAATAACATTTATTTTATTTTGTATTCAAAATCAACAGCAATGGCATTAAACTTTAACAGTAGATTTCATGTATAGATTTGAATTAATAAAATAACATAACACAAGTAAAAAAAACAATCACAAATAAATTATAGTAATAAATTTATATTGCTAATAATTATTAAAATAATCATATTTATCAGTTAGATTTGAAAGAAATATTAAGATAAAAAAAAAGAATCATACATTAAAATTACTTTGAAAGTTAATAAAATTATATCAGATTACAAACGTTTTATTTGTTTTACAGATTTTTATAGTAATCCTATTTCACTTTTCAAATACAGTATATCGGTCGGTGAGGGAAAATAGCTAAGAAAACGGCATGACAAGTTTTGTCCCCTGTCCCTACAAATAAATCATCGGGCCTTGTGCCCAGGTTCGTGGTGGCATCACTATAGTCACTCTTTTTGTAAATAAATGCTGACAGCAGATTTTATGAGGGGGGGGGGGTCGGTTGCAGTGGTGCAGTCAATAACCAAATAAACTGCAGTATAATTATGAATGATAAAAGGAAAAAATATACAAAGAACATTTATTGAATTATTTACTTAATAACACTATCTTTAATAATAATGTAACGTTATTTGTTTTATTTTTAATTTAGAAGAAATGCATTTAAAATGGTATGACATGTTTTTCGAAGTTCCATAAAACAGATTTTTTTTTTTCTAACATATTTCTTAGTAAAACAGTTTTAATGTAAATATTCATTGTAACTTATCTTAATTTTAATATAAATATTGATAGTAAATACCATGATAATTTTGATTTCAAATTTAATGCATGATTTTATGAATACTATAAATCTGTTGTAATTTGATATATTTTTTTAGCATTCATGAAGTATAATTTTAATGTATAATTTTTAATATTAAATGTATAAACTTAATGTAGTTTTTGATTCTAATATTTCATTCAAATTCAATTCATGAGTATGATTATTTTATATTATCATTAGCATTATAAATTTATTAAATATAGTTTTACACATCTATTTGTTTTACTAATGTTATTTTATAATTAATTCAAATCCAAACGGGAAATTTGTCAATGTTGTTTTACCTCTAATACAATTACCAAGTGTTGAGAAAACTCAGATATGATTGGGAGTTTAAGAATAATTAGCATTAAAATAGATTTAGTGGCCATCTTGGAAAAGCACAAGGTGGAAATTTGGGGACTTTTATGTTATTCTTCACCGCACAAGGGAACTATTCTGAAAATAAAAAAAAAAGTAAAAAAAAATCACCTTGTTAGCATTTTAACATTTTGTTGTGGGTTTGGTCCTTTCTTACCTAATGCTCTTGGACCAAGATTTGTGGAAATCAAATTCTCATACCTTAAAATTTTCAAGTTGAGTCTAATTGCTGTGTAAATTCACAAGAATTTGAAAAAGTTTCTTTCACCCCAAAATGTCAGTGTATAAATACATACATTATATAAATAAATACGAGAAAGGATAATTTCAAGAGATGGTAAAAAATCTTTTGGAAAAAAAAAATCTTTTGCAAGTAAGACATTCTATTTTAAAGTAATTGCTGGTTATTGTTTGAAGATCAGTTTTATTTTATCAATAAAAAGAAAATACTTACATTAGGTGATCTGGAATTTTCTGCTTGACTTGCTGCTATCGCTTGTGCAAGTTGAAAGTCTTCCTCCTCTTGTCGGGTTCTTCTAAAGTGAGAAAATATTTTAATTATTAAAAAGATTTCAATAAAATTATCCTGCTACACATCAAATTAATGGATATAACTAATTTCTATGAAGAATTTGAAAATGTTTAGAAACTGGTCTTGGGATTTTTTGTGTTTCAAATCTTATGACCTGGAGTGTGATAAGACAAAAATGTTATTGAAGAAAAAACATGGAATTGATTTCATTTGTTCAATTGAAACAACTGTAAAGTTAGTTTTCATTATTCATATATACATCCAATGTTTTTCTTTATAGTCCTGACTTCTTTTTATGTTTCATTCAGTATCATTTTGTTTAATTCCAACTTAAAAGGAAAACTTGTATTTGGGAAGTGAAGATCTTTAAAAAATTTATTGAAACAATATTCTATGGGGTAGCTAATAATTCTTTACTTTCCTTTTGATTACAAATAAAAGTAATAAACAATTCTAATGAAGTTGTTATCTGAATCTAATGTCATTCATATATGAATCAAATTTCGGGGAAAGTTTTCAAATCGCTTTGGTTTGATCATCTTTATTTAAAGATGTAAAAGTAAAAAGTGTGTAGAAATTTGTTATGGCAAAATTTGTCAACAGCAAACTTTGAAAATAATGAACATTAGAAAAGGAAAAGGGTGCCCGGTTTAACTCATTCGATACAGCATTATCCTAGGGACCACAAGGTTCAATACCAGCCTTCGCCAACTCAACGCATGAGTAGCACAGCTTGGATTTGTGTGGTAAAGTGGGGAGCTGATGGTAGGTGTGGCACCCACTTCAGATGCATAAATAATTTCCCTAATCTAGCGCTAGTGAAAAAGGGATAGACTCCCTTGCTGTCCGGTTGATATCAACAATAGGCCACTCCGCCTACTTTACTTACTTATAAAAGAAAAATCATCTTGGAGATTCTTGGAATTGGATAACTTTCTAAGTCACTTTAAAAATTGGAAATAAGGAGTTTGATTCTCACAGCACAATTTATATTCCTCATATTGTTTAAAGAATATGACTGAACCATTTTTTGTATAAAAGAAATCCTGTAAATTTGAATCTTGAAAATCACTCCCACCAAAAAATATTCAACCAACAATAATTAAGTGAAGCTTGAATATATATTTTGTGATTGTTATTAAATTTATCAGAAATGGTATACTAAATGGATTATCCTTAAGATTTTCTTCAAATCCAAAATAAATGTTCCATTCAAATGGGAATGTTATTTACAAAAGAAAAAATTAATAAAATCACACCAGCATCAGAGACAGTCACAATGACCGGAACATGAAACCATTTTTTTTTATCTTATGGATTTGAACTTTAGCTTTTAGTTGAGAACATTATAAAACATTCACAAACCAAATTTAAGACATGTTTTTTTCTTTTCTTAAGTGTGAGATTTTTTTACTTTTTTTATTTTAATAAGGTCTTCATTTTTGTAAGGATCAACAAATATAGGGACACTTATGAAAATCAACTGTTGTTTAAAAAATACCAAGGTATCATTTCTTAAAAATTTTGTTTGTATAAACAATACAAACAAAATTTTAAAGAAATGATACCATGGTATTTTTTAAACAACAGTTGATTTTCATAAGTTTCCCTATATTTGTTGATCCTTGTAAAGATGAAGACCTTACAAAATGGTTTTTATATAAAAAAAAAAAAAAAAATGAATAGAACCACATTAAGAACAAGAATAAAATATGAAAGTTTTATACTAACTTTTTATTTGCAGGGGCGGCTGCTTGTGGATTATCTTCTAGTGAGAGTTGCAAAGCCTTAGCTAATGCTTCATCTTCAGACTAAAAGGAAAAAGAAAAAAAAAAAAATTTTTATTAGCAACAATAAAGATCAATATTTCTTAGGTTTTTCTTTAACAATTATAAACATGAAAACATAAATATTGGAATTTTTAAAAGTAATCAGATTCATTTATAAAACTAGCAGAACCTGTGGATATACCACAGTATGATAATTTAATTATTACAATGTTTGATATGTTTACTTAAGAGCTGTTGCAAAATAGTTCAATATGTAAAAAGTATAATAATCTTGATTTAACTCTCATTTTTTTTATTTTCATTATGTTCGATCAAAACAGATTAGCGTTATTACTTCCATGCACTCATCCCATCTTTCTCCTACTCTTTCTTTCTTATAATTTTTCTGTGGAGCACATCCCTTTTCTTCCCTTTTTTTAATAATTAAAACACACCAGGGTGCATTATTTAGCTGAGGTGACAACATTCATAACAAGAATTTGGCGGAAAAATAACACTAGATAATCAGCATTTACATTTTTGTATTTCATCTTGGATGATTTGGACGGTCTCATTTTTAACCAGAGGGTGTTGCAAGATGATAACAAACATACAAATAAGTAACACGAGTATTAATAAGTAGATGGGATCCTAACAGGTACTACCACTCAAGTTCAGAGTGGACCTGGGAGTAATGGTGATGAAGGGGTGCTCCACATTCCCCAGAGCTCCAGAATTGGAACTTCACCATCAGATAGAGTTTAATGTCATACCCAGGACAATAAGACCCTCAGCCACTGCCTTCTAGCACATATGATAAAAAGGGTTGGGGTTTGCCATAAGGGCAATAGGTCTTGACATGACTAGCCAATTTATTGGAGGAGGCCTCTGACCAAACGTCTAGCCTAAGTAAGGGTCAAAGTGGAGTGTTGCACATCATGCTCAGCCATCAGGGTTCCATCCTTAAGCATCACAGGTCTCTACCCATGACCAAAAAGTGGCCCCATTGGGGGTGGGGGTGGGGTGATACCCCTCTGCAGAGGTGCAGTCGGTGTATTCTAAAGCCCCAGCCGAAAAGGCCGGGTTTTCATTAGTGTCAAGTCATACAATGAAAGTAAAGTAAAACGCAGTTATTTTGGTTATTTTATTGTCTAAATTCCACACACAGACACAAAATATAAGGAAAGAAAAATAACAAGACTACAAAATAAAAATCATTTAGTGAAAAATATTTACTAATCACCTCCATTCAGGTAGGATGTGACACAAAGTGAATTTTTAAGTAGAGTAAATAAAGTTGGTTTGAATTCAGAGTTTTCCTTCTCTTAGACTGGCTATCTAATCAAGGCTAAAGAAGTTAGGATGCCTTAAAATTCATAGCTGGTGGAAGAGATGGACTTATATCTTTCCCAATGGCATTAGAGTAAAGTGAAATACAAACAGCCTTGTCCAGGATTTGAACCCAGGTCAAAAATTATTGAAAATATTTACCATGTGTCCTTGAAAGGTTGAAGCTGCCGCTCGTGGGTTTTGACTGTTTCGATTAGATTTCCTAAAAAAAAAAAAAAAAAAAAAAAAAAAAATATTTAAATTTGCCTGTTTGAACAAAATAAACAGAAGATGCTTTAAAATCTTATTATAATGGAGATTGTGTGTTTTTCTGTCTGTAACCGAAACTATATTACTACTCAAGTCACAATTCCCTTAGTTATTTACGTCACATTCTCCATGATTCTATTTCTATTTAAACCTCAATTAATAATAAAACTGTTTGACATTATTAATACTGTTGGCCTTACCTAAATACTAATAACATGCAATTGTATTTATATATACAACAAAATACCAGTTTTCAGTGTAAACGTAAAGCTAATTTGCATATTGATATTAAAAAACTGATTTTAATAAAAATGTGCTTGGTATTATTGATTTCTAATTGTTTGGTTTTATCTTAATGAATATGAGTAAAAATCTCTTCAATAAATCCTAAAAAAAATTCATTAACAAGAAGAAATAATTGTAATTTTATTCTTTACTTCCTATTTTAACTAAATAGTTAAATTAGGAAAATTTAGCATTGAAAAACGAAAGTGATGAAAGAGTAAGTTTCAGTTGTTCTATTTTCCGATTATACCCCCTCCGTTTCAAATCTTTTTATCTGAATTCTTAATTAGTTTCATTAGCCTTTCTGATTTAATCTAATATTTTATTACATTTAAACTTAAATACTTGCACCCGGAGGGTGCATATATTTGCTAGTGTTTTTAACAAAATCAAGAACATTTCTCTTAACTGGATAATTCTTTTTTTTTTTTTTTTAAATCAAGCAATTGTTTTGGTTTTACAATTAAATTAAAAATTCTCTAATCCAATAGAATTACATAATTCAAAAATATTTACAACTCCTGCCTAAGATCAAGTGTCAAAATGAGATGTGATAAATGATCTGCCTTATCAATATGCAGCATCCCATAATTTCTAAGATACAACAAAGAAGAAGCCAAAAAATGCAGTAAAAGAATGAAACTTACTTTTCTTGTTTTGATTTTGAAGAATTTACAATAAAAGGTCCAGTTGAAGTCTGGGCTCTCGAAACAGCTGCAGCTCTGAAAAAAGAGGAAAAATAAAAAATGTCCAGTAGAATTTATAGCACAAAAAAAAAAAAAAAAAAAAAAAAAGGAATCAACATAATTTGAAAACATCTTAAAATCTTTTATAATCAATACTTCTTGCCAAATGTACAATATACTTTACAAATGGATGTTGGTTGGGTTTTAGTAGGTATGACCACTCAAGGTCAGAGTGGACCTGGGAGTAATGGTGATGAAGGGGTACTCCACATTCCCCAGAGCTCCAGAATTGGAACTTCACCATCAGATAGTTTAACATCATACCCAGGATAACAAGACACTCAGCCACCACCTTCTAGCAAATATATGATAAAATAGTTTGGGACAATCATATGGGGGCTAGGGTTTGATGTTTACAAATAGAGAAAACATTAAAACTTTAAGATATTTGTATCCAATTTGAACAAATAAAATTTTCAGCTTCAAGAACACAAGCCTATTTGTCTTTTGGATTGAGACAAATATAGTAAGAGTTTGTTTTTTTTTGGGGGGGGGGCTTGGTAGATGAATAGATAAAGTAATGCATTCCTATCCATAGATGAAAGCTAAATTTTTCTTTAAACATTTAACCTTTGTATACATAAAATTTAAAGTTTGATTAAAAAAAAAAAAAAAAAAAAAAAAAAAAAAAAATCAATACTATATCAAGTAAAAGTTTTTTCATAACCAACATTTAATAGGTTGGAAAAGCAGGAGATGTCGTCAATTTTTGATACTGCTTCCATGAAATCATCACGGGTGAATTCAATGGATGGAGCCGGCTCAACCAACCCAGAGCGAATGCTGTTATAGAGAAGACTTTTTAGCATGGGGAAAAGAACAAAGAATTATAACTTTACAAAGAAATTAAAAAGAGAATCTTCTTACCCAGCTTTTGACACAGACTGACCAGACTCTTCACATTTATGATCCTGTTCATGTCTGTGTTTTAAGCAATAATTCTTTTGGCAACGATCACATTTCACTGGAACAAGCTAAAAACAATGAGAAAATAAAAAATAAAAAACAATATAAAAAATATTCCATCCATTTGTAATTTATTTCACTCAGATTTAGTTTAAATTTTGAAAATAACAAATTTGATCTTAAAACATTTTTAAATAAATTTTGGCCCATTTAAATATCCAGTTATTTTACACCAATATAAAAAATTTTTTTACAAAATGAAATTCTGTAATTTTTCTCAAGCTTCCTTTGCTACTAACAATAATTCATTTTGTTCTATTTGGTTTGTTGGATTTTATGGTATGTCAACCCTTGTTGGGTTATTTTATGTTGAAGATGTTTTCTTCAATTCATGCTTGATGGGTATTCAAATTTTTTAAAAACTAATTTTTCCTATTTACACCATACATGGGACTAACAGGTACTACCACGCAGGTCAGAGTGGACCTGGGAGTAATGGCGATGAAGGGGTGCTCCTCATGGCTCCAAAATTGGAACTTCACCATTAGATGCCGTTTAACATCATACACAGGACACTGTTCTTTTTGGTCTTTATATGATAAACTAGCTGCAGTACTCGGTAATACCTGAGAAAGTAAACTTTGTTAGGTGTGTTTATGGCAGATCATTTTTTTGTGTGGAGCTATCCAATAGCTGTTTAAGTCATAGGTCCTTTTTCCATTCAGCTTTCTATATATTCAGAGTAAATAAGCTGGGGAAGTATCTAACTTGACCAACAAACTTATGTATTAGAAATTGCCAATTATGTATAATTTATTTATACAAATACTAAACATATCACAGTTTCCATCTGAATTTACAATGATTAAATTTTTGCAACAGTAACAAGCATTGTAGACAGAACTCATCAAGTGATTATTACTAAGAAGAAATAAATGAAGAATTGCACAAAAATCAAGTTTCAGTAACTACAATTAGGTGAATATAGAATATAAGTTACGTCATATATGACCGATAAAGAAATATAGTCTCATAAGGAATCATAACTTAAAATTAGCTTACCCATTACAGCAAAATAGTTAATTGCCATGTTAATACTGAAATATATACAAGACTCAAGAAAAAAAAAAACAAACAAAACTAACCTCTTTCTGTTTGCATCCTTTGACAGAACATCTATTAGTGTAAATCTGAAAAAAAAAAAAAAAAAAAAAAAAAAACATTTCATGAGATTATAAATTCCATTTAATTTATAAAATATGGAACCGTGACTTAGGTCACAAAACCAAAGAAAATGAAGATAATTTCCCCCATTTAAATGAATGCAATTTCAATTAATTAATTCCTGGCCCATATATATATATATATATATATATATATTAAAGCTGAGTGAATCAATGATTGTTTGCTAAAGAGAGAGAGATTTCATTAAATTTTAAATAGATATTTAGAGAAAAAGAATACCAGAAACCTTTGAAAATGTTTAGTCCTAGAAATTGAAATTATACACAAATAGTATTGGTTAGTTGGTTTTATGACATGTCAATCCTTGTTAAGTAATTCAATGTTGGTCTTTTTTCTGTCTGGTATCTGGATATTTCTAAATGACTGCAAACCATACCAATTTCAATTTCTGCACTGATAATACTTAGAGCCCAAACATCTTTTATGATTTGGATAAAAAGTGGCATGATGATTAAAAATATTACATATCTAAAGGAAGAGAAAAGGCCAGGAGTCATATGTGTACAGACAATGTCAAAGTTATTGAACATTTTTAGTGTTTAAAAAAGGTGTTTAAGATTTACCTTTCTTCGTTGCCTTGCTGGATCTGATTGGCAGTCATTGTCTATATGGCTACCAACAACAATATCTGGAGATTCTCCCTTTTTTAATGGAATTGCTGCATTACAGAGGGGACAAACTGGAACTTGGTTATCCTGAAACAGACAAATATCAAAATTAAAACAAATAAATCAATTCAAAAAAAATTAAAACAATAAAAAGCAATAAAAATTTTAATTATTTTCTGGCTTTGTTCTGAAAGTATTCATACAAATTATCAAAATCTATAACAAAAGAAAAAAAATGTATATACCTCCTATGGCAAAAATTATGGAATTAGCACATTTACAGGATGTTCACCTTGTAGAAGCAGTATAATACTCACTGTTGCAGTAGGATTCCAATTACCATCAAATTGGTAGATAAGACAGCAAGCAAACTGTAACCAGTAATCTCCTTGCTAAAAAATGTCTGCGTATAAGTCTTGGCAGAGGCAACAGATATGTCTGTCTCAATAAAAGTACTTTCTCATCTAGCTAGTTTGGGTCCTGTTTGCAGTGACATGTTGAATTGAGTTACAGCTTGCTTGCTGCCTTGTCTGCCAATTTGATGATAATTGGAATCCTACTACAACAGTGAGTATTGTATCGCTTCTATTCACCTTAGTTTTTATCTAGCAGCAAACAAACTAATAACAGATAAGACACAAAACATTTCTTTATTCAATAGTTAAATATTAAAGATTTATAAAATATTCCTTAAACTAGATTAAATTATTCAAATTAAGGGTTGTCATTTTTTCCAAGGCATGCAGAAGAAAATATTATGGTATGCTGAGAAAAAATTATGGAATAATCTTGTAATTTTAATTTCTAGAAGGAATACCAGCAGAAGCTTGGATATGCAAATCAGTCAACAGTTAAAAGACATGCTGGAGAAGTAAGGACAAACTCAAGTGATGTTCTCCTATGGACACCTACACATGGACACACCAGTGTTGGCCAACTAGAAAAAAAAACTTACACCAGCTATGTGCAGGCACTGGATGCCATGCTGAGGACTTGCCAGGAGCAATGACCAATAGGGATGGGAGGAGAGAGAGTCATGGGAATCCATGCTGTCAACATGATTTGATGATGATGCCTATCTAATGCTAATACTTTTCAAACAGATCTATTTGATCCATAGATTGGACCCTAACAGGTACTACCACTATGGCTCAGAGTGGACCTGGGAGTAATGGCAATAAAACTTGGTTAGTTGGATTTTACAGTATGTCAAACTCTTGTTGGGTTATTTTATGACAAAGAAATTTCGTTTTATTCATTCTTGATGAGTACTTAATTTTTTAAAAACTTTATCTTTTTAAAAAAATGTTATTTTAAAACTAATTTTGTTCTATCTCATCTATAGATGGGGCTTTAACAGGTACTACCACTCTAGATCAGAGTGGACCTGGGAGTAATGGTGATGAAGGGATACTCCACATTCTCCAGAGCTCCAGAACTGGAACCTCACCATCAGATAGAGTTTAACATCATACCCAGGACAATACGATTCTCAGTCACTATCTTCTAGCACATACATGATAAAAAGGATTGGAGGTTTGCCAAAAGGGCAATAGGGTTTGGGCAATCATAAGTGCTAGGGCTTGATGTGACCTGCCAATTGATTGGAGGGGGCCTCTCCGCCCACCCGTCTAGCCTAAGTAATGGCCAAAGTAGAGTGTTGCATGAAATGGACTGTTCAGCTACCAGGGTTCCATCCTTAAGCATCTATAGGGTCACTACCCACAGCCAACAGGTGGCCCCATTGGGGGGAGAGTCTTACCCCTCTGCAAAGGTGCAGTTAGTGTATTCTAAAGCCGCAGCTGAGAGGGCTGAGCAATGAAAGGGTACTCCACACTCGCCAGAGATTCAGAACTGGAGCCTCACCACTGGATGGAGTTTTAGTATCACGGTAATATGCAGGGCACTACTTAAGGATGTATAAATAGGCTATTAATAATATCCTGACTCATTTGTGTGTGTGTATATGTTCTAATGTTGCTATTTTCACTTATTACTATCTGATTGGTGCCAAAGTCGGTTTTAATCTAGAATTGTTAATGGAAATTTGGCAGAAGTCACTCAGCTGACTAAACAGTGAGGAATGTGTGTGATTGTATAAATACTGATTATTCTAATGCCAGTAATGTATTAAATGAAAAAGGAGAACATTCTTTAGAGTCCATATCTATACAATTAGATAAAAACAAATAGAATTATAAACAATCCAAAAAAAGAAACTTTCTTCTTCCCAGTTTTCCTCCTCAACACAACTAGACAAGAGAATGGCCATTCATTTATGAATGATTCCACCTATTGCAATGTATTTGTTGCCCATAAAGACAGACACAAGTATTCTTCTAAATGCCATTTATTTATTGCTTATACAAATGAGTTTTGTTAGTTGGCTTGGGGTTAATCTATTGTATTTTCTAAAAATAGATTATCTAAGATACTGATAATTTAGTGATATATTTAACAAAAGTTTCTGTGTACTGTATATAGTTGGTTGGTTGGGGTTTATGGCATGCTGACCCATTGGGTCATTTTATGCCGAAAACAAAAGACTGTTTTATTCATTCTTGATGGGTACTCAATTTTTTTTAAACACATTTTTTTTTAGAATTCATTTTGTTCTATTTAACTCATAGATGGGACCCTAACAGGTACTACCACTCTACATTCCTCAGAGATCTAGAATTGGGGGTTCACCATTAGATAGAGTTTAATGTTATACCCAGGACAATAAGAGCCTCAGCCACCACCTTCTAACACATATATGATAAAAAGGGTAGGGGCTTGCCATAAGAGCAATAGGGTTGGGACAATCATAGAGGTGTTAGGGCTTGATGTGACCAGCCAATTGATCAGAGGGGGCCTCTCTGACTAACCGTCTAGCCTAAGTAAGGACCTAAGTGGAATGTTGCAGGTCATGGACTGCTCAGCCACCAGGGATCCATTCTTAAGCATAACAGGTCGCCACCTACAACCAACAAGTGGCTCCATTGAGGGTGGTCCTATCCCTCTGCAGAGGTGCAGTCGGTGTATTCTAAAGCCCCAGCTGACAGGGCTCACTGCATATAGTAATAAATATTGTGTATGTAATTGTACTAGGAGAAAGTAGAGAAATTTTATGGATATGAATAAAATATATTTTACAGCCAAAAGGAGACATCTTAAAATTTAACAAGAAATGTGTAGGAAAAATAAGACTGAAGAGAATTTTCTATCACCTGGAAGAGATTTGTAGAACCTAAGAATGTCCTTTATGGTATGATTTTCAGAAGGAAAACAAAACACCCCCCCAAAAAAAAAACAACAATTTATATAGTTAAAATGCTGGTTATTTCAGTAGACATTACTATGAAATGATAAGCATATAACTATATTTTCTAACATTTGTGTATATATATATATATATATATATATATATATATATATACACACACAAAACTTTTCAATCTGCTCTATGATTGATTTTGATGGCATATAAACCCCTCTAGGGTTATTTTATTACTATTTAACACATACCTAGGAGTAATGGTGATAAAAGGGTACTCCACATTCCCCAGAGCTCCAGAATTGGAAGTTCACCACTAGATGCAGTTTAATGTCATACCCAGGACATATGACTATGTAAAATAATAGAGGTGAATCTCCATAAATGGGTTTGCCAAAGGATTTGAAGCAACAATGAATTAATAATCCCTTAGATTGAACTTTATAAACAATCATTGTTTACTGAAAAATGAAGAGAAAAGAATATAATTACCTTTTTGTAGGATTCCGGGCAATTATGGGTTGCATAATGAATATGATCTCTGCTGCAAAACAAAAGAAAATATTTTATGAACTTTGTTTTTCTTTTCAAAATAGAGACATGTCCACTAATTCCATATCATCATGTGAACTTATAATTACAAAGTCTGAAGCATTTAGAAAACAAATAAAAGTTTTTTGAGGTCTTAATTGTAAAATTGATTTGGATTCATAAAAACATTAGATTCAAATTATTGTATTTTAAAAAGCATTAAATGATTAAAAAAACAAAATCTAAGATATTACATTCTAATTTAAAATAACAACTCTTAATTATTGTAAATGCAATGTTTGTTTATCTATTCTATACATATATAAAGGGCAATTGTATGTATATGTGTATGTCTGGAGGAAACTACGAAAATAAAACAAAGCAAATATATATACACATTAAATATCACCAGTTCTTGCTTTTTGAGCAAAAACAATGAAGATTTGATTTAGATTTGTGAAGATAATTAAAAAATAAGATTTAAATAGACATTTTTTTTGCATCTAATATTTTAAATAGGAGACTGATTTTTTCTTTTGAGAGTATGTGCACTTTCTTTTGCATCTAATATTTTAAATAGGAGACTGATTTTTCTTTTGAGAGTATGTGCACTTTCTTTTTGCATCTAATATTTTAAATAGGAGACTGATTTTTCTTTTGAGAGTGTATGTGCACTTTCTTTTGCATCTAATATTTTTAAATAGGAGACTGATTTTTCTTTTGAGAGTGTATGTGCACTTTCTTTTGCATCTAATATTTTAAATATGAGACTGATTTTTCTTTTGAGAGTGTATGTGCACTTTCTTTTTGCATCTAATATTTTAAATAGGAGACTGATTTTTCTTTTGAGAGTATGTGCACTTTCTTTTTGCATCTAATATTTTAAATAGGAGACTGATTTTTCTTTTGAGAGTATGTGCACTTTCTTTTGCATCTAATATTTTAAATATGAGACTGATTTTTCTTTTGAGAGTGTATGTGCACTTTTTTCCTGACACCCTACCAGGTTGGATCAATGTAAAGACTTTTTTATGTAGAGATTTTAAGGAGGATCCAACTAGTGATTCCATAATAATGGATCTGCGAGACTAACTTGCTTCCCTCTACCCAGGTGACACTAGGTAGCTGCTTCTAGTTTATAGATATAGTACAAACACATAGGAAACTTTGGTATTTTTTGTTTTAAGACTGGTGGATCTGTAATTGCAGACTTTTGTGATCATTTCATATGTTGATTTAAATTTTAGCAATAATAGAGCAGTGAAATAGAGAAAGAATTTGGGACAAAAGGAGAATTAAAAAACCCAAATTACCAGAACACTTGGGAACATGCATCACATTTCATTGGTAAAAAATCTGAAAGAAAAAAGAAAAAGACATTGATATAATCTTAATCAGCATTTACTGTACAAATATTTGGTCATCATTAAATAACAATAATATATATATTATATAGGAAAAGTGGATTTATTCCTGTTCTGGTAACCTTCATTAACCATTCTCAGAATTGACTTATGATGCTTGTGCTTTAATTAATAGAATTCAACTATTTTTCAGTAATTGAAAAATCTACATTAATTCATTTTCATTAAAAAACAAAAACACTTCAGTTTATTATTAGACCAATGGTCAAACACTCAGCTATCCTCCTCCCTCAGAGTACTTATTTATGGCCCACTGCAGAATCAATTTTGTGACCAATATTTTTCTAAAACTTAGTCATTTTCCCTCCTTCCACTTCCTTACTCTTGATTAAAAATGACAATTAATTTAGCAGCAAGACATGTCCTGACTTGCTAGTACCTCTTATAAAAGAAGAAATGACAAGACACTTGTCAGTTTGAAAATACTCCACACACCCTTACCCTCACTCATTAACAGAATAAAATGTCTTTCTTTTCTGTCACCCAGCCTCCTATTTTTCCTATCATTATTGTTTATAAAAATATTGTCATTTCACCCTTCATCTTGATTAGCTGAGGAGAATAAACAGGATGGGTGGTGGTGGTGGTGGGGTGGGGGGGGTGTACAAACAATTTTTTTTTTAAACCTATGAAAAATAACTGGAATTAGCTCAGCCAGGTTTTATTTTTGATACTTTTGAATTTCCATTTAATGATTTTAATCCAAATCAGAATGTTCTATAAATTTGGTGTAAGCTATGTCACTACTTTCAATATGTAGTATTTCAACTAATATTTATTAAATGAAAGATAATTAGTCTATACACTAATAATTTTTTTTAATGATACATATCTATGAATATCTTTATATGTTTAAGTGAGTATTATGTTAAAAATGGTTGTGTCAAAAGATTATTCAACCAGAATTAAATGATGAAAAATAGTTTTCATTCATACTTACTAGTTTGCATTATCAAAATCAAGGATTTTAAATAAAATAAAATTTGTGGAATTTATATTGTCTTTTCTCCATCAAAACATTTTTTATTGGTATCATAAAATTGTAAGTAGTGATTTCTAGTAAATAATTTTAATAGTGTCAGAAACAGTATCTAATCAGATGTTTTTTTTACTATAAATACTGTATGTGTCACCTTAGAGTGTGCCAATCAGACACATTTCTTTTACACCTTTTAGAGAGACCCAGAAATTCACCCTTTTAATGTGGACAGTGTGAACAACTACATAGGGACTAATATCTGTTGACGTCCTATAATGTAATAGCCCCTGTTGGTTCTATTAAATATCCCACAAGGCAATGTGACTTCTGCTCAGACTAGAAACAGTTTAAAGTTTTGGAAAGCATCAGAGAACTGCTATAAATACCAAATAAATCTTGTAAAATGAAGTAACTGAGACAGTTATCAAAACAAAAAAGAAACATTGTTTTATATATCATTCAGATTTATATCACAATAAATTTAGTAAACAAAAAAAAAAAGTCAAGGTTAATACAAAAAACAAAATTACTAACTACTGAACTTATATCAATAACAAAAATGTAATTACTGCTTAAATATTTGCGAATCGCATTAATAGCCAAAAATCCTTTGTTTATTTGCAGTGCTTATCTATTAAGACAAGCTGCAATAATTTCATCATAGTAAATAATAGGAAGTTGAGCAAAACAAAATTTGTTCTCAGCTGAAAAACAAGAATAACTCAGAAAGAAGAAAAGTAGACAGTGAAGAGGAATAGGAAGAATAAAGGCTAGAAAAAAAAAAAAAAAAAAAACAAAAAAAAACAAACTGGGCCCTTGATTTATGAAGAACAAGAATGTATCTGTGTCAAAACAAGGTAATATATTTATCTAATGGACTAATGAATAAAAAGAAAAAAAAAAAAGAGAAACATTTTTTAAATCCAATAAAGCATTTGTTTATTTTCATTGAATCTTATTGCTTATTAAGTTAGTTTTGAAAGATTTTTTAATTACAATAAATTTTAATTAAAATAAGGCACAAATTTTGAAATTTGTGCCGTATTTATATTCCTGATGACAAATAGTTTTTGTTTTGTTTTTTACATTATATAGAAAGTAACCTTCTATATAATGTTAAAAAAGAAAAAAGAAAAAAAAAAAACTCATGTTTTCTTTATTTTAATTACACAAGTTTAATGAAAACTGAAATGTGCAGGTTCATATAGTGAGAGGTTGATGAGGAATACATAAATAAATATTTAAAGAAATTTGGAAATAAACTGAATTTAGCATTTTCATTTAGCGAATGACAGTAAAACTCTTGCTTCTTTAAATAGGATAGAAAGTGACAAATCTGATTATAAAAATGAAAAATCTAACCCTACCAATCAGGTAGATACCAAAACAGAGTTGTTAATAAATAAAAAATTTAAAAAAAAAAAAAAAAAGGGAAGGGAATCTCAATGGAATATTGAACATACACACAACCCATGCAATTATATAACTTGATTGAATTGGATTGGAACAGGAAAAGTTTTAATTCTTTAAGCATTAACAAGATTTTTCAGGCTTGTTTTTAATCTAACACTATGAGGAGCTCAGAGGTGATTATATATATAAAAGTCATTATCACTCAGTTTGTTTGTTCACCCAAACAGAAAAAGAGAGAGTGGGTACTCAAACACTTCCAACATCTTTTACTGGATGTAAAGTAAAGTTCTATGTATTTGCTTGCCCTGTCAGCTGTGGTAGTAGAATACACCAACTGCATTTCTGCAGAGGGGTAAAATCCCCCCCCCAATGGGGCCACCTGTTGGCTGTGGGTGGTGATCTGTGATGCTTCAAGACAGAATCCTGGTGACTTGCAACAATCTACTTTAGCCCTTACTTAGGCTAGATGGCCATCGGAGAAGCCTCTTCTGATCAATCAGCAGGTCACGTCAAGCCCTAGCACCTATATAATTGTCCCAACCCTATTGCCTTTATGGCAAGCCCCAACCCTTTTTATCATATATGTGCTTGAAGGCAGTGACTGCTGGTCTTAGTGTCCTGGGTATAACATTAAACTACATCTAATGGTAAAGTTTGAATTTTGGAGCTCTGGGGAGTGTGGAGTACCCCTTCATTTATTGCTTCCAGGTCCACTGACCAGAATGGTAGTACCTATTAGGGTACCATCTATGGGTTAAATAGATTAAAAAATGAGTTTTTAAAAAAATAGAATATCCAACAAGAATGAATAAAAGAAAACGTCTTCGGCATAAAATAACCCCAAGGATTGACATGTTGTAAAATCCAACCAACCAATCATGTCTTTGCTGGTAATAGACAGTCATCGACTTACAACAAGCCACACTTCTATCTGCAATCAAAATGCATGATGCAAAAGCAAAATGTTAAGAAATAGATAAGAAATTTCATGTGGCAGGCAGCAGAAATCAGTGCTGGTCTCAGCCTGCCATATGATAGGGACATGAGAAATTGTTCACAGACATCTTTAACACTAAATCTCTTTTGCTTGCAACAGTTGTGCACACAGTAAACAACAGTTTAACTTACAGTCAGGAAATTTTTGTTGGTGAAGCTTCAAGACGTTGACCAAGAAGAAAATGCTTTCATCTACAACTAGACCAGCTAAGAAAGAGAGGAAAGCTATCAATCTGAATTTTAAAATGATAGCTGATAAAACAATATGAAAGAGGGAAGAAAATGAATACTATCAACAGAAAAAAAATCTGCTGCAAGATGACCACAAGAAACTGCAATAACACTTGAAATAGATTAACCCTTTGAGCCCTGAGCATAAATTTACCTTCTACTGTTTGAGCACGATATATCTACATTGGTAAACTGGTTTACCAAATGCATCATGTATGAAAATTCTGTTGATCAACTGATTTAATGACACCTTAGATAAATGGTTATTGTAGGAAATGGAATTGAGGATGAGTCTGCTGGTATTTCACTTTGTGCTAATACCTCTGGGAAAGGCATTAATCCATTTTCCCATAGCAGAGGGGGGAGGGAAATGGATTAGAGCTAACTGGGTTCTTTAGCCTTGGTTAAGCAACCAGTCTAAGAAAAATTCATCCTGCCTATGGGTAAAGATATACACTGATGAAGTTATCAGTGTCGCGTTGCTCAATGTGCTACTGGTACCATGTAACCCAATACTACCTGTTTCACAGTCGGATCATCACGCGATGTGCTACTGGTACCATGTAACTCAGTATTACCTGGGTCTGTGTTGTCTCAGTGTGATCTTTTCCGTGAAAGAGAGGAAGATTATGTTAATCTTTTCTATCATAAATTCCAGTTATTACCACTATCTTACAACTTATGAAGTCAGTTTTAAAACACCTCCCCCCATAGCGGAGCACGAAAATTCAATGTGCGTCTCTTGTGAGACACTCAGTGAAATAGGATGAGTCCCTTTACTTCTGTTTGTGGTACCGGAGTGGGGGAAGGGACATATCCATTTCCACTCTTCTGCAGAAAATTTGGGACTTCAGTTTTTAAAAAAAAAATCTAGTTCAGGGGTCATTGACCGGTCACATATATTAAGTGTTTTTAGAATCTTAGCCTGGTAAAAACTTTTTTCTTTCTTTCCCTTTACCCAGAAATTTGATTACCAATTTCTTTTCAATTTAAATTTTCTAGCACCGTTTAAATTACGTTACATGGGAACTGCTTGTGAATTACATATTCCCTTGTTACTCCTTCCATGAATTCACCACAGGGGAATTCATTGGTTGGAGTTGGCTCAACCAATATAGAGTGAATACAGAAACAGAAAAAAGAATCCTTCCCATGGTAAAAATATACACTGATGAAGTTACATGTGAAACTTTAAAAAAAACAAAAAAAAACAAGATTTTTACTAGACATGTGCTGGATTTCCTGCCAACAAGAATCAGCTGAGTCCCTTGATCAGTAGTTATTTACCAACATCCCACCATGTTAGTTGAACACAATGATCGATTAATGTGAGGAGCCATGTACAAACTGAAGCTCATGCATGGCCAGTGCTAAACATTGTATGTATCCCTTTGGCATTCCTCTTTTGAGGCACTGGGCAGTAAACCCAACCCTGCCCCTTTAAATTGAGGGGGCCGGTGTTACCCGAGAGGAGTGGCTCCCTGGAATGATGCTGATATTATATCTTACCGGTCCAATGGCTGAAGCCACTGGACACAGGCCCGAAGGCAAGTTTATGCTGCTATCAAAGAATCTTGTTCCATTGGCCAGTACTTACACTTACTTAGGCTCCTTGCAAAGGATTGCAGTTTTAAAGCTGTGTCTGTCATGGAGGCCTGTGAGAGACATCTTCATAAACAGTGTGTCTTCCCATAGAATTTGATTGCATCTTTTATAGAACAAGTCTTTCCGCTTATAATTGGCATATGAACAAGAGTAGATACCCCCAGAGATAACTCAGAAACATCCAGCTTCATATCTAATAACTCCTACACCATGTGCCTCTTCAGATTACCAGAACAAACAGGTTCCTAAAATTGGGAGTTCCTGGGATCTTATACTTTTACAGATGAAAGATTATTCAGCAACCTAGGCCACAACGTTGCTTCTTCTATGTATAAAAAAAAAACTGAGATGCAACGCTAAAGTGTCATCTTCAAAATTTGTAAATGCTACAGTTAACAGCATTTTATATCAATAAGAGCTACAGTGGCTGGTACCTCTTCTGTTTGTCTAGCCAAAGCTATAAATATTTTTACGGTCAACAATATAGTTGTAAGAGAAGATATTTATTTCCCCTACAAGAAAGCTGGACTACAACGAAACACAAATAGTACAGACTACATGAGGGGAGTAGTCGAATAGCAGCTAGTCTTGCTACAGAGATTTTAATTACTGTTGTTGAAGAGCCACGCATTGAATGCTATCTATTTATATATTTTGTACCAAAAGGGTAATAAACCTATGTTAACTTTTTCTTCCAGATTTCAATGCTGTTATTTGATAACTCAGTCACAATAAGTATACACAGAAATGTACTGATCAATACAGAGAATTTAGATAAGTTCATAAAAAGGGCAAAGTAGAGGTGAATGACTGGAAAATTGTTTCTTGTAATGAGGAGATCTTCATGGTTGGCTATTCTGAACCAAAACAATTTGTCTCAGTCAGCTTTTGTGTTTGCCTGTTTATGCTAGATTAATCAATGATTGCAAAATGAAAGTGCAGTGGAAGCCAACAACAGGAGATTAATTGTAAGAGGTTCATATAAGACTCTTATTGATGCAGAAAATGAGGAAAATCGTATTAGAGAATACAAAGAAGCAGTTATTATTTTAGAGAGAGAGAAAAAAAGTTCTAAATAATACAGCTAATAGATTTTTCACTCAAGTGAGCCTAGGAATATTATTTGCCAGTGTTGCAATGCCACTTATTTTCATCATATGGTAAATTTTATATTATTTTCAGCATTGATAAGTCACAAGCAGTTTTTAAGAAATTTTTGTTCAAAATAAATAAATTATGGTAAAAATAATTGTTAAAAAAACAAAACGAATGGAGTTATTTCCCTTGGTCTAATAACGCATTTTAAACCTAGAAATAAGATTATGGAATTCCGAATATATATCCGAGATTTACGAAGATTAAATGTCGTTTAATTATGTTTATATAACTTGTAGCAAGGACAGCCAGTGTAAAAATGCAAAAGAAAAACAGAAAATAACTATTTTCATCTTAATTTGGGTAAAACTAGTGAACAATCTCAGTGTATTTTTTCCATTTTAACTTAAATCGTGCTTTTTTGTAGAGTGTAGATGTAGAAGGATATCTTTTTAAATTATACTACGAGCTTTTATGAACAATTTTTAGTGTAATAAATCACAATAAAGAAAAAGTCGCATACTAAATATAATAAAGGCGAAAAAATGAGATTCAGTTCAAGTTATTGTCTACTTCACTCAGGTTTTTTTTATTCGTCAAGCCTTTCCGAGTTTTACTGGAAGAGAAAAGTTCCAATTTGAATTTGAAGTTTTAGAATTTTTTTCATTAATATTTTTTCATCAAGTCTTAAAAATAAGATTCCATAAAAGTTGAATATTTAGATTTGATATATATTGTGTAAGCGATTTATTTACAAATAACGGAGAAATTTGTTACATTAACTGACAAATTTAATAAATATGCCGTGTTTGATTTTATTGGTTTAAATAAATCTTTAAAAAAGAAATACCAGAATGGTGCCGTTTTTATACAGTAGACAAAATTAAGCAAAAATAGTAGCTGTGTCTTTTTTTTGTGTAGAATCCAAAGCAAATTGTATACAAATTATTTTAAGTATATTAAAAAGGGAAGGATGCTTAACAAGTTAAAATATTGAAGACACATCGTCACAGCTGTGTTATTAATTAGCAGGTCTCTTCAAAATAATGAGCCTCAATTTTTAAACATTGATGAAAAAATATATATAATTTTTACTAAACAAAAAAAAAAAAAGGCTTTAAAATAACACTTTTTACATTATTATACCGTATATACTTTGGCCAAGTAATCGTAAAACATACTGTATACAAGCAGGGGAATACTAAATATTGCCAATAATGGCATTCACTGGAGTGGAGGATTAATTAATCTCACTTTTTGTTTTTTTTGAAAATTCACATTCCTGCAATTTTCTGTGCCTTAGAAAAAGTAATATTTATATTATCGGCAGCCGTTTTAAATGAGAAAAAAAAAATAACAAAACAAAACAATTCAATCGCTTCAACAAACAACAAAATAGCCTTGGTTATTTAATCAATATAGAAAATGACAAAGTATTAGACAACAACAATAAACAAGCGAAGAGAGAAAAGAAAACAAAATATCAACCTAGATTTTTTTTATTGTAAACGAATGAATAATAAATAAAACAACCTTTAAAATCTCAACAAAAAGTCTACGCTGATATTTTATAGCTCTAAAAATTGACAGGAGAAAGATTTAGACATTTTTGTAGTTGTCAACAGTACGTTTTTAAAGAAAATGTTATTTATTTCTAAATGTGGTCTTTTTTACCTTCATGTTAGTGTTAATTTTGATCTAATTGAGATGCTTGTAAACGTCAAAGATATAATATAAGGAGTGGTTTAACGGAGAAGATAAAATATCGGATTAGTTGCAACTTATTCGGTTAATTATCGACAAAGTCGGGGTTATTAATGAATATAAAAGTGCCCAATACGTTTGTAGAGTATATATAATTTATTCAGGGAAATTTTGATTGGAATTATTTATTTCACGCTCCCTATATTAAAAAAAAGGAATCATACTGACGGAATTTCTTTTACATTGTAATGTATTGTGAGGTTTTAAAGTCAATTTAATTATCACAATTAAACAAATTATGAAGGAAAAATTATTTTAAAATTCTAGATAAATAAACATGGATAAATTCTAAATAAAGAAAGATTTTCATTTATTTAAAGTTTATCATTTACTCACTACGCCCCTCCTAAAAAAAGAAAAAAGTTGAAAAAAAAAAAGATTTTAATTTTTAACATTTAAAAAAGATAAGCTGGAAAATAAATAAATAGTTTACTTACCTAACATATTGCAAGATTTATCGCCACAATTGGCACCTATATGTGGAAACTCCATTCTTTTAGTTTAAACGGTGGACGTCTTCCGTTTTTTCTTAAAATCCAGACCTGAGTGAAGAATAATACAATTGTTTTAGAAAGAGAGAGAGAGAGAGAATTTAAAAAAAAAATTGTAGTCGTCTTTCTAAGAGTTTATAATTTGATACGTCACTTCCTGTCACGAGGCAACAACTTCCGGTTTTGTAGTTTACACACAAACAATAATAAGAGAGAGAGTACCAATTCTGAAATGTAACGTGGTTTAAATTTCATCCCACTTTTAGACGTGTTGGTATCTGTGTGGTGGGTTATTTTTAATTCCACCTTTTTTGTTTATCTTCATATAAATCTACGAGCACAGAGGCTTACATTCTGTCGCACCATTTTGTTTAGCATTCCAGACTGATCAACAGATGGAATTCTTCAAAAGTGGGAGGAAAAAATCTAGTCTGTTCATTGACAACGGTGTGTGAAGTTATTTTGTAGTAACTGAAGAAATGGAACTTGTATGACTTTTACTGTGCTCCTCATAAACGTCATAAATGGTAGACTGTGAATTCAGGGGCGTAATTTTCAGTTTATTTCAGTATAAAGACGTGATAAGTTTATAATTATCTCAATTCCCTTAAAATAACAACGCTGAAGTTTTTTTTAAAAAAGTGTATATTAAGAACTGAATCACTACGCAGCAACTTTAAATTTATATACAGCATCAATTAATGTTGTGCGGAGGGCACAACGACCGAAGCGCTGTGTATATAACAGTAAAGATGTGGACAAAAGACGGTCCGAAAAATACAAATATTACAAGTGTATTTTTCTATTGCGCAGAAAAACGCACGTTTTCCTTCGGGCTGGAATCCGACCACCTAAAAATATTTAAAATGTCGTTTGTTAAGACTAAGAGGATAGCATGATATTAGCGTAATGAATTAGAATTAGTATAACGAACACAAACAGTCGCTTAATATTGTAACAGAGGAGTCTTCGAGGTAACTATGATAAAGGGAAAATGCTGAAAAATGAATTACAAATAAAACATGCAAACAGAAAACAAATAAAAGGAGGTTGAGTTAAACAGACATCTTTTTATATATTTATATTATATATATTTTAGTAATAAGCAATAATTTACAAATATTTTCGCGTGTGTGTATTTATTTTGTATATGTACAGTGTACATAAATGTTTTTAGTATTTAAAAACATTGCTTACTTGTGTTTCAGTCCTGAATTCCTTTAAGTATAAAACTTGGTTATTGTCGTTAAATTCGGTACTGATATTTTGGCCCAGCAATTAGAGTAGCTGTAAAATATCCTAGGTCTATTCTCTTTGAACTTCTGACTAGCAGTGGATAGTTGTTGTTTGCAGATCCACTATATTTTGGCAGCAACATATGGAAAAGTTATTTTTAAAAGGATGATACATTTGGGTTTTTCCTGGGACAGAGGAATTCTATTTTTAGATGTGATTAAACACCAAGATTTAGAGACAGTTGTTTGTGTTTTTTGTTTTTCTTTTTTGTGCTAGAAAGAAAACAATAACAATTTCTGACTCAAGAAAGAAAGTCTATTTCAAGTATTATGATATAAATCAATGATTCTCATGGTCAGTCCTCCGGATCAGTACCGGTCCGTAGAGTACTAACTGCCAGTGTGCAGGTACCACAGATGATTTTTAAAAAATTAGTATAGTTTTGAAGTACGGCAACCTTGCATATAAACTAAAATTGGAAATATATTTCTAAAAATATCAACTTCATTTTCTGCTTTTTACCACGATGGCTAGGTTACCATTTTGTCTACGTTGTTTTATAGAAACTTAATTTTCTTTTGGTAAATTGACAAATAAGAAACAGTCTCACTGTTCCCATTGACTGTACTTTGGGGTTGGTTGATGATAGATTTCTGTATTAAATAATGTTAATTTTAACATGCCTGCATAAATATATTTTATTCAAAATTTAACAAATTCTTTAATTTTATACACCAATCTGTACATCGATCAAAATAAATGTCAACTGGTCCGCAACTCCCAAAAATTTGAGAAACAAGGATGTAAACCATTGGTATTAATGGGTCAGTTTCCATGGTATTACACACAAATTATCTTTAGTAATATGGTCACCTCATGTAGTGTAATGGTTTGAAAGCTAGATTAGCAGACCATTGTTAGTGAGTTTGATTCTCACTAGGTGCCCCATACTTCTGGCCTTGTGCCACAAGTAAGCTAAGTAAATAATATCTCCAAAAGTATGGAGATCGAAAGGATAATAATCATTGTTGTAGTTTAAGTTTTATTCCCTCTAAATGGTTAATATTAATGTCTTCTCTTTTTACTTGCTATGTTCAAAAATTGGGGTGTAAGGGAGATAAATGCGTTAAAATCAAAACGAATGAACAAGATTTTTGATTGTGAATAAATTAAAATCTATGGTAGTCCATATTGTAAAATTATACTGGGTATTTCATCGATCCTGGTTATCAGGGGAGATAACTTTTAATACATTTGATGATCTGTACATGAAAAATACAATCATTAGTAATAATTTTTTAAATATATAAAAATCTCAAATGACCCAGGGTAAATGCCGTCAAAGAAACAGAAAAAGAATCGATCAATCCAAATTAAATGATTGAGTAAACAAGTGGCAATTCACTTTGGATTGCTGATTTTTTAATTTAAAAAAAAAATTATTTATTTATATATTTTTTAGAAAACAGAAATAATTTTTGATTAAGATAGTTTGGGTGTTTCATTTTGATGTCAGACATTGTCCCTGGAACAAAATTCTTTCCCACCCTTAGTTGAAAGATAAACAAAACTTCTTGAGCTAAATTAAGCCAAAAAAAAAAAAAATTGTACATTTGTCTTATCTCCCAAGTTATTAATAGTAAGTTCCATACTTATCTTCTTAAGGAATTTTAGAAATTTGGTTTTGTGCCAGATTTAGCTAAATACCCGAATAGTTTTACAAATAGAATTGCATTTACTTATTTTGTGATTAGTAATCTTTAAGTCGGTGGGATTTAGAATATGCTGGATGTATCCTGCAGAGAGTTAAAAAAAAAGTGAGGATGTGTCCTAGGCATGACCCTAAACTACATCTGATGGTGAGGCTCCAATTTTGGAGAGTGTGGAGTCATTTCTTTATTGTCATTACTCTCAGCTCCACTCTGACCCAGAGAGTAGTACCTGTTCAGGCCCTATCTATGAGTCAAATAGATCTGTTTAAAATTTATTATTTGATATGAATACTTGATGACATAACTAAATTGTTTGTATTAAGAAGAGCTACTTCAAGCTATAAATGTTTACTAAGGATTATTATTAGTTACTTGAAACCATATAACTATGCGCAAGCAATGACTTGTGGGTATTAAAATGAAATGAAAATAAGATTAAAAAAATAACTATCTCCTAGGAAGTCTCAGACAGGAAGAACCATTTGGGCATGCACACAGAGAAAGGGCCTTCTGACGCCAAAAAGGTCCTTCAGTCTTTTAGACAGGGAACATCGCTGGGTTACACGCTATTTGCTTGTCCGTGAAGAAAGTTCCCCTCGAAGGAATAACTGTGCCTGATAAATAAAGTTTGAACCATAAAAGTATCTTTTGCCTTTGTCTCTTTTCCTTTATTAAATTCCTTTTCAGCTCAACAATCAACATAAGGAAGAACCACGTATATTGGGTTTTAAGAAAATAAATTAGTAGCACGCACCAAATAACCAAAAACCTAATCCCACCCCATAGACTATTATTAAATAGAAATAATTACTTGAAACCATATGATTATTAATATTAGATAGGAACACTTGAAATCATATAACTGAAAAAAAAAAAATTAAGAACAACTATATAAAGATGTAAATATAAATGTACAATGAATGCAATTCCCTAACCTTTAAGCATAAAATAACCCTAGATGGGTTGACATGCTGCTAAAAATCAATCCAAAAGTTAATCTACAATTTTTGTGTAAAAATAAAGATTAATAATCAGATTTGAAGGCATCCAAGTTGTGCCAGACTTATTAGATCAAACTTATAAAAAAAAAAAGAACACTAGTTCTTTCAGTTTTCCATTCTATTGGTTAATTAGTTGGGTTTTATGGCATGTCAACCCTTGTTGGGGTATTTTATGCCAAAGACATTTTGTTTTATTTATTCTTGATGGGTATTCAAGCTTTTGTTTCAAACTCATTTTTTAAACACATTTTTAATACTCCTTTTTTTATCTATTTAACCTATAGAAGGAGCCCTAATAAGTACTACCACTCCTGGTCAGTGTGGACCTGGGAGTAATTGCGATAAAGGGGTACTCCACATTCCATAGAGCTCCAGAATTGGAACATCACAAGATGCAGTTTAATGTATTACCCAAGACACTAAGACCCTCAGCCACCGCCTTCTAACATATATGATAAAAAGGGTTGGGGGGTTATCATGAAGGCAATAGGATTGAGAAAATCCTATTGGTGCTAGGGCTTGATGTGACCAGCCAATTCATTGGAGGGGGCCTCTCCGACTGCCTGTCTAGCCTAAGAAAGGGCTAAAGTGGAGTGTTGCATGTCATGGATTGCTCAGCCACCAGGGTTCTGTCCTTTAGCATCATAGGTCGCAACCCCATGGCCAACAGGTGGCCCCATTGGGGAGATTTTAACCTTCTGCAGAGGTGCAGTGTTTAGTGGTGCCAGGCTCATTACATCATACTTATAAAAAAAAAGAACCCCCATTTCCTTCAGTTGTCCATTCTATTGGGATTCATTTCTAACTAGGTATTGATTCATTTTTAAAATATCCCTTTGTTTATTTATTGGTACAAATGCAGAATAGTGCGCAAGAGATAATATCAGTGAATCATATTTTACGTATAAATAGCATTAGAGGTACAAATACAGAATAGCGCACAAGAGATAATATCATTAGAATCGGATTTTACATATAAATAGCATTACAGTTACAAATGCAGAATAGTGTGCAAGAGATGATATCATTAAAATCGCATTTTACATATAAATAGCATTAGATTACAGAAACTCCCAAAGTTGCCTAACACTAATCCTAAAACCAACCATAACCCTTACCCTAACATCTCAAAGGTTTTGGGTATTTCTGTGAAATGTAATGCTTTTTATATGTAATCTAATGAATTAATAATATTATCTCTTGTGCTCTATTCTGCATTAGTACCATTTTATTAAGTTAAGAAATTAGGATTCTTGGCAAATACAATCTCACTTATTTCAGCGTTTTTATTTCAATTACTTTACAAAATATATTTTAAAGAGTAGGGATAGGCAAGAAGGGAGAAAACTCAACGTTTTTATAACGTTGAGTTACCCCCCCCCCTTTTCTAAATATTAAAATAGATTTTAATTTATGATTTTGGAAAGTTATTAAAGTCTGGATGTGTAAAAATTTCCTGAAAAAAAAGTTAAACAGCGTAGCCAAAACACATAAGAAAAAATAACAACACAACAAGAATACATGTACTGAACAGTTGATTCAAGCCCAGGTCAAAGATCCCGATATTTTGAAAAAAAGGGGAATAAGTTATGTCCCTTCAGTCTTGAAGAAAAAGAACTATCGTTAATAATGATTTTTTGAATATGTAAAAATTTCGGAAAATATTTTGCATTTTTAAACTTACATTTTTAGATAGATAAATTAAAGCTTGTTCTAGGGTTTTAATATTGTCTTCAACATACCACCTTCCAGACGTTTAAAATTGACTATGAAATTTTAAAATTGAATCAGAAAAAATCCTTTTTTTTTTCATCAATTCAAAGCAATTTTTTTTAAAACTATGAAAGAAAGAAAAAACAACAAAAAACAAAAAAACAAAAAAAAAAAAACATGCTAGATAAATAATTTTTTGAGTTTTAAGAATATAACTTTTAAATTTCCAAATCACTTTTTTCGGGTATTGAATTTTATATATATATATATATATATATATATATATATATATATTTAATTTTTCTATATGTTCAGGATTTGATCTTTCAAGAAATGTAAAATTAGGGACCGGAAATTTTTTTTCTTCAAATGAAAAAAGGTTACCCGCCGACCTACATTCTGAATTGATAAAAACAAATATTTTTCAAGTTTTTTTTTTTAATAAAATAAGCTATTCATTATAAAATTAAGTTGTTGAATAATAATTTAGTAAAAAAATTCATTAAAATCGGACAATTCCCTGATTTTTGGTACTTTGATGAGTTGTGGAGCACCTGAGCACTGTACACAATAAATTTCGTTATTTCATTATTATTAAAGAAATTTTTTAAAAAATTATCCCCCTTGGTTATCATTGCGCATACCTAGTAATAAGTCTGTTCAAGGATCAAGCGCCAGTGGTTGGATCGATCTCAGTATAGAACACCACAAATTACTGGCCACAAAGGTATATAATATATATTATTTGTGTTAAAAATAAATGAATTTTAAAAAAAGCACAGAAAACAAACTGTACTTACTTTTTTACTTTTTAAAAGAAAATTATCAGGGTCCTTTTTTTTTTTTTTTTTTTTAGAGAGAGAGAGCGAGAGAGGAATATTATGAATGACCGTCAATGAACGATATGAGTAGAGAATTTAAAGAACAAGAGATTTGCATTGACTTATATACTGTAGTAATAACACGTCACCCAACGAATCAGCATTTTTATTTTCTATTATTACTCAGTGTTAGTCTCTAGAATAATCTGTAATATTCTCGGCTACAGTTTATATAACTAAACGAAAGAAAGAAAGAAAGAAAGAAAGAAAAGGTGGGTCAATGACGTGGGTGATTGGGTTGTGATAAATTTCCTATTTTCTATTTATGTACCGCGTTTGACTGATCACATGGCCCCTAATGGTAAATTAACAGGAGCCCAATTTGGAGGGTCGGGAGAGATGTTGCTGGTTGCCCGAGCTCTGAAGAATGTCTTACACACTCTTCCCACCATATCAACTTATTCTATTTACATTCTATTCTAACAGGATCTATGTTAATGTTACACTTTTCTTTATTACATTTAGAGTGTTTTTGTTTTTGTTTTTGTTGATAAAATTCCACTTAGTTCCGTAATTTTGATATTTTGTCGTCCCGGTCTCCTGCCTTAATATACGCTATGTTTTAACTTTTAGCCTGTTTTTCAATTGAATTTTTACAAAACTCAAAATCAAATTTCAAAACAATTTTCGTACTTCAATCGAAAAAACATTTTAATGGGTGAGTGGGTGTAAAATATCTACGTTAATTTGACAACAAAAAGCGACAAAAACACGACTCGGAAAATAATCTAAGTCGGCTCGGAAATTCGCCTGACGCCAGCTCGCGTAAATTAGGGCTGGGGGCCGGGACGACAAAAGATCAAAATTACCACTTTGTTCTTTCAGCCTTTTATAGTCGTTTATTTGGAACCTCCAATTCGATGTGTAAAATTATATTTAACACAATGAAACTTTGAACAAAGGTTAATATCATCGTGAAAGTTTTTGGACCAAAAAAAAAAAAAAAAAAAAAAAAATGATGATTTAAAAAATGTTTTCAGCTTACGGAAATAAAAAAAAAATTATGAACGAAAACAATGTTTACATTTTCGCACCATTGAATCAATTGGATTTTAACGGGGTCATTATGTTTTGTTTTCTTTCCCATAAATGTTTGGGATTTGATATGACGGCCAAATATCAAGCAAGGCCATCCGACAGGGTAAACATAAACAAACAAGGATAAAGAAAAACATACAATGACTAATGGACTAGATCGATAGACGTAGTGTTGAGGGTAGTGTTGACGCAAAAATATAAGTCAACGTTTTGTCTAGTTACTGGAACATTCTTGCATATTACATAACTTTCGAGCAGAATGATTTGCAATTTAGTTTCAATACGGTCATTAACATGTGACCCAATCCTATTTATTACTCATCAGTTTGACCATGGATTGACATATAGGTACCACCAAAATACGTCAAGTGATCAGGTTAGGTCATATTGAAGGAAGTAACGTAAATATTTTTTTTTTTTTTTAATGTCGCAAAAAAGAAATAACCAACATAATTTGTTACAAAAAAAAAAACAAACAGTTAATTCAAAGATCAAATTATTTGATAGGGGGGAAATTACTCACGTTATCTTGAAAAATAAGTAAAACAGTCCGTTTTTTTTACAACAGGGTCTGTTTCTTTATTGATATTTTTTTAGCAGAATTCTGTATTCATGGTTCTTTTACTAAAAAGTTCTCGCATTGAGACTTATAAAAAGCTAATATAATTATTCAGACTCTTATCTTTATAGAAAAAAAAGTAAAGATCGTTTTTTTGTAGTTTAATTTTTTTCATATTTCATAAAATAAACTTCGTAAAAAATATTTCCCTAATATATTTTAGGAAAAAAACTATTACAGACATATTTTCATCAAAAGGTAATTAATCATGGAAAATTCTTAAAAATCGGACCATTAATTGATTTTTCATTGAATTAAAAAAAGCCTCTAGTCATAACTTGTTTTGGCTTCGTTAAATTTCAATTGATTTAACGGTGCAAAAATGTAAACATTGTTTTCCGTTTACAATTTTCATTATTTCCGTAAGTTGAAAAATTTTAAAAAATCATCATGAGTTTTTTTTTTAATGTTTCTTCTTTCGAATGGACAAAAAATTAAGATAATATTTATCTTTATGCAAGTTTCATTGTGTTAAATATGGGGTGGGGGGTAAATTTCACATGAAAAATTGGTGGTACCTAAAGTCAATATGTCCACATCGACAATTTTTTTGTTCTGGTGCACCTGAGCACTGTACGCAATAAATTTCATTATTATTATTATTATTATTAAATTCGTTTGTATTCCACACCCTTTGTCTTAGAAAACGCGTATAAAAGTATAATGTATAAAACTACTAAAAAAAATAACAGCAAAAATTAAAGATACAAAGGCAGAATAGCGCGCGAGATAATAGTATTATTAAAATCGTATTTTACCTATAAATAGCATTAGATTACAGTAGGGAGGCTCAAAATTGACGTAAAATGCGTTTTTGACAAAATGAATTTAGCCCCCACCCCCCCTTTTAACAAAAATCAGGGAATTATCAGATTTTAATGAAATTTTCAGTGTTTATTTATCAAAGAATGATCTTTATAATGCATTATTTATTTTATTTCAAAACTTTCTCATTTTTTTTCAGGTCACTTAATTTTGACCCCTTATGTTGGGGGCTTGACATTTGTTCGAGTTGGTCTTATACTGTACTAATTACAGTATAAATAAAGAGATAAAAGACCGAAGTTATGAATAGAAATTTTTTTTTTACGGTGGCTTTTCTATGAGAAAATAATGTAATAAACTGGGTTAGTATGAAGCGTATGGTGATGAGGAAAAAAACAAACACGGATTTTGAGTTTCAAAATTGTATTGGAAAAAGGAACATGAAAAGTAACGAAAGCTGAAAGTGAATTTAAAAGAGATTTTGGTGATAGTTGTAACGTGAATAATAAAGTCAGTAAAATGTCAGGATAGCCGAGTCAGTTGTAGTGGGGTGGCGATGGAGGCAGAATTTTGTGTTTAGGTATTCTGGCTGGTTGTATTGTGTATGATAGTTGGCGTAATTTTGGTATCGCTGAACGATGTGGAATTGTTCGTTTGTTGACTGCCTGTGAGGTCAGATTTGGGTAGAGGTAGGTGAGGATGTAAATTGGCCGACTGTGATGTAGGTTTCGTTTGCGAGGTCGGCCCCGTTGATGCGTTCGACGCTGACGTCTGGATCTCTCTGACTTGTCGGCTTTTCAAAGCCGACTTTAAATAGAAAGTCGCGACCCAAAATCGGATCAACTGAAGTCATTTTCATTTCACCCGGAATCGTTTTCATTGGGTGAAAACGCGAATTTTATTTACAAATTTATTTTATTTATTGTTTAGGAATTCTTGTTTTCCAAACGGAAGTTCAATTTGGAGCCTATGCGTAAAAAGGTGTTAATTTGGTCACTTCTTTTTTGGCTACCGTAGAGTTCACTTCCGTTTTGGCGTCAGCAACTTATGTTTTGTTTTGTTGGCGAGTGTGTGTATCTTTTGATTGCGGTGTTTGCGCGAATTGAATTGGTAATTAGTGAATCGAGAGATATCTAGTATTGTTTATGTAACAATAAGTACCAAAAATCGGAAAAAAAAAAAAATAAAATTTTTTTTAATTTTAGGAGATTTCTTTCTTACTTATTTCGATAATTATTTAATTGGCTATTATCTTATAAAAGAAAAAAATATACATCGATATTTTTTCTGCTTAAAAAAAGGGGGGGGGCTAAATTTTCAATAGAGTTTTTCTTCAAAACTTATTACTTTTTGTATCTAAAATAAGGTTTACATTAAATAGATATTTATTTCTAGAAACTAAAAATTGTAATACTATGCTGGTCGGGGTGCCAAATGTAATACTATGATCTGGTCACGGGACCAAATGTAATACTATCCTCGCTGCGGGAACCAAATGTAATACTACGGTGGTCGCGGCAACAAATGTAATACTATGCTGTCGCAGCGCCGAATCTAACACGATGGGTGTTATTTGACCCACAGGAAAGTTGAAATGCTTGTTCCGGGCTGTACCTGAAAGTGACCAAATTCACCAATATTATTCCACAATTAATACGAACGCGTTTTTAACAATAAAAGACCTTTATTAATTATACAGTGATAAAAATCATGTACAACCACAAAGGGGTATCGAAGTTGAAGTTGAGTCGGAATTTTGTGACTGACTGGCGATATATGTTGAGTTCTGATTCAAATTCAGGACTTTGAGTAAAAGATGACAAAGCAAAGACGGCGACAAGGGCTGTGAGACGGAGCTATCAATCTGGTCAAGAACCAGCTGTCCAATCTGGTCAAGAACCAGCTCTTCAATCTGCCTGGAACCCTTTTGGGACCTCTTTTATGGGCTCCAAACACCTGAATCCAGGGCTCTGATTGGCCAGCCAATAGAAACGCCGGACCAATGGCCCTACAATGTAAACATCAGGTGTACGAAACCCCACCTACGCGGTCGCATTTGATTGGACGGCCAATCAAAATCATAGATTACACATCTTGGAGGGGGGCAACAAGTCTCCGCCCTGTTTCCTGATTGGTGAGGCACCTGATAATATTTTTGTTATTGTATAAATGGTCTTGTGCCAGACTTATCTGTCAGTTGCTATGATAATTCCCAGAAATTGGTCATCGCTGAATGTTATTCTTACTGAACCTATATTTTTAAGATCTAATCTTTAAACTGTATTTGTTAAATAAATTTTCTTATCTTATACAGTCCTCACAAGAACGACAATAGATATAAATATGACAGCAGTTGTATGAAACAGTCATTTGCTTTATATCAACCGACTTTTAGCCTTTAAAATCTCCCCTGTTCGAGTAATAAATTTTATCTAGTGTTGACTTTACCCCACCACTGATTTGTTTTTAGAGTCGTACAAGCGACTTAGATCAGAGTACAATTGTTATTTTTATATCCAAAATGTTTTTTTTTTTCAACTATCTAATGAGATATCGCCAGTCACCCCATAACACCACTATGGTGTTATAAAATATAACATTTTAAACTTAACATCAGGCTTTTCATATTTTAAATGAATTTTATATATTCATTTTTCATAGCAAAAATACTTAAAGTTTTGAAATAAAATAACTGATGCATTATAAAATTCATTAATTGATAAATCAATACTGAAAATTTCATTAAAATTGGATAATTCCCTGACTTTTGGTAACATTTTTTGCAATTGCGAATATTACATTAAATTTGTAAAAAAGCCATTTTAAACCAGCGTCTCAGACCGAAAGCGATAGAAATTGACCGAAAAAATCGTTTTAAATGTTTAAAAAAAATTGTATATGTAATGATATTTTTCTTTTTTTAAATGATGGTCATTATGTTACTACTCATCGTTTTAGACAACAGTTTGACCTTAAATAATCGATTTAATTAATTTTAATTCGTTTTTAAAACCAAAAAAATCTGTCGCGAGCAGACGAATTTTGGGCCATCCTAGATTACAGAAATTCCGAAGTAGCCTAACAACACTAACCCTAACACTAAAACTAATCCTAACCCCTCAAAGGTTTCGGATATTTCCGGGAAATGTAATGCTTATTATACGTAATCTAATGATATTATCTCGTGTGCGCTATTCTGCATTAGTACCAAATTAAAATTGTTATTTTCACTTTGGGTTAAAAAAAAAGTAGTTTATTTGGCTATTTCTCATTTATTCATTTGAAAATGCCTCGGATTCTTAAATATTAAGCCGTTTTAAGTTAAAAAAAAAGAACCGTGAAAAACTAATAAATAAAGTTGAAACTGTCACTTGCTTATGTCAGTAGCCATACACAATCTGAGCGTGTAAGGAAGATAAATGCGTCAAAATGGACTAGATTTTTTTATGTGGATTTAGGTGAAAATTTATGGTGGCCTTTAATTGAAATTTATATATTGTATCTTATCGAAAGGATCATCAGGGGAGATAACTTAAAAAATATGTTTGGTGAACCGTACACAAAAATAGGATTGTTAATAATAATTTTTTAAATATAGAAGAATCTCGGAAAATATGTTGTGCAAAATTGCGCATTTTAAAACTTACATTTTTAGATAGATAAATTAAAGCTTGCTGTAGGGTTTCAATATCAAATTCAATATGGATACTCCCAGATAATTAAAATTCACTATTAAATGTTTAAATGAATAAAAATTAGGTGTAGTAATAAGAAAACAGACACGGTCGGACTTGAGTAAGCTTTAATCTACTTTGAATACATTTGCAGTTCTCCTGGGAGTTTATATAGTTTTACAAAACTTTAAATTTACATAAAGGGAGGTGACTCAATTACTTATTACATTCTCCCCCATTTTATTTCAATCATACGGGATGAAGTCGCTCCATCGACCAGGCTTTTTGCGGGTTCTGTTGGAACGTCGTGGTAGTTCAATATTGGGAGTAGAATCAAGACCCTGGGTTTCCTGGTCTGAAGATACCCCGGGCTGGGTTTCCTCTCTAAGACACGAGTTGGTAAAGACGCGTCTCCTTCTGCGTGCAGGTGGTTGTGATTCTGAGAACAGGGGTTCCGAATCGGTTTGGGGTGGGCTCGTTTCTGAGCAGTTGGACAATCGTCCACATCTGGCCCACTGTGGGTATTTTGGGATTCCAGAGAAAATATGGAATCCGTATCTGATGCTTGCGGGGAGTCTGTAGAGGAGTCATATGGTGCAATACCAGCAGGTTGACCTTCGGCTGTGGTGGAAGGGTTTTGAGATGTCTTGCAAGCTATATTAGGTGCAGGTACATCCCCTGCGGGTGCAAGATCTCTGAGGGAAACAGTGGATTCTTTTCCATCGGAGTGACGTACAAGGGCATAATGAGGATTCGCCTCAATCAGTTCCACTTCATTCGTTAATGGGTCATTCTTACTATGACGGACAAAACGTCCCAGAAGAACCGTTCCCGGTTTTGAGAGCCATGAAGGAAGTGAGGTTCCTGCCGATCTTCTCCGTTGAAAGGGGAGAAACCTCTCGTGAGGTGTAACATTCGTGGCTGTACATAGTAGGAGGAGGAGTTCTTCCCAGAGGGAGATTGGACATTTACGGTTTGCGGCGGCCAGTTGTATGATTTTCCATATGATGCTATTGTACCGTTCGCATTGGCCATTACTCTGAAAGGTGTCGTTCGACTTGTGGTCACCCCTCGTTCATGGAGAAATTGTCTAAGTTGTCCGGACATGAAAGAGGTTCCACGGTCTGAATGAATGTAAGCTGGGACTCTAAAAATGGCAAATAACGAATACAAGCACTGTATAATCGAATTTGCTGATATATCCGGACAAAGAAAATGCAAATGGGAATCGTGAATATTCATCAATGACGGTTAATATATAACTATTCCCATTTTTTGATGGCAGGGGACCCATAAAATCAATATTTAACTTTTCGAATGGTTGAGTTGCTTTTATCAGCGTCCCGGTTTTAAGTCTGAAGAACTGTGGTATGTGTTCTTCACATATTCTACACGATTTTATCAATTTTTTTTACATCGTCCGAGGAATATGGTAGATTTCTAGTCCGTACCACATGTGTCATCCTTGTTATGCCTGGGTGGCACAGCTCATTGTGTAAGGTACGAAGCTCATTCGTGTTTGGTATCGGGCTACATACCCTCGATAGTGCGTCAACTGCCGCATTCTCTTTACCAGGTCGGTAGATAGCATTAAAAAAAAAAAAAAACAAAAAAAAACAAGAGAGTTCTATTTTCCATCTAGCTATTTTTTTTTTTAATTTTACTTGTTGTCCTGGTATTGAACATGAATGCGACGGATTTTTGATCAGTAATTAGTCTGAAATGTCTTCCGATCAAATAGTGCCTCCATTTTCTGAGTGACTCTACTATAGCATAAGCTTCTTTCTCAATTGCTGAGTGTCGCTGTTCTGAATGCGACAGGGTCCTTGAAAAAAAAAAGCAACAGGGTGTCCCGATTGCCTTAAAGAGGCAGCAATTGCATAATCGGATGCATCTGTCTCCACTACCAGAGGAATAGCAGGATATACAGTTGTAATAGCTGAGTTGGCTATATCCTTTTTAAGATTTTTAAAAGCTTCCACAGCTGTGGAAGAAAGAGGAAAACTGTCCGTTTTTACCAATGGGTGTATTTTGCTTGAAAAAGAAGCAATCCACTGAGAGTAGTGTGCAAACATGCCCAGAGCCCGTTTTAGGGCACGCATATTGTTAGGAATGGGTAATCCTAGCAGGGCCTCGTCGTTCTGGTGACATTGAACCTTTCTTCACAGTGTATCCCAATAAATTAATGGTGTTTACGCCAAAAACACATTTATCGTCATTCAGTGTTAGATTATACTTCTTAAGAGCCACCATAAATCGCTTTAGATTGTGATTATGGTTTGCAAAGTTGTACCCACATACCGTTACATTATTAATATAGGCAAAGGTACCTTCCAATTTTTCATCACTAATTATTTTGTCCATAATACGCTGGAAGCTGGCAACACCATTTGTTACTCCAAACGGTATCCTTTTAAACTGATAAAGGTGACCATTTGACTCAAAAGCTGTATAAGGTCGATCTACTGGTTTGATAGCTACTTGGTGATAGGCACTTCTGAGGTCTGGCGTGTTATACACTTTGTATTTGGCAATTTCACTTATAATTGCGTCTATCCTTGGCAATGGGTAAGCATCTAGCAAGGTAAACCTATTTATGGGTTGGGAGTAGTCAATTACTAGTCTCTTTTTGTGGTTCTCGGAAGATGTTACTACTTCCTGGGCCCTCCATGGAGACTCACTCGTTTCAATGATCCCCTCCTCAAGCATTCTTTTAATTTTGTTTTTTATAAAAAATTTTTATCTACGAGTGAGTACCGTCTCGACTTCATTGCTATAGGCTTACAGTCTGGAGATAAGTTATTAAATAGTGACGAGTACTGGACATTTACTGCTGTAATGCCACAAATGCTGAGGGCTGGTTTGGGTCCCCCAAAAGGAATCTCGATACGAGAATGATGTCGAAGAAAATCGTGCCCCAGTATTACGTCACTACAAAGGCTTTTCATTACCGAGAGTTTGATGTTTTTGTATGACCTGTTTTTAAAATGTAAACTCACCAGACAGTATCCTATCTCTTGTGATGATAGGGAAGCATTTGCTATGGACACCCGAGTAGAATGGGGAAAAATATTCCATTGGTTAGTTTTTACAATTTTGTGATTAATGTAATTACCGGAGCTGCCGGTGTCAATCAAAGCATTTTAATTTCAATTCGTATTATGCTTTTCCAAAGGCAGTGTGGAGCAGCAGCTGTAATAGTAGCTAACATAAAAGAAGTAGAAGTTTTAGACACGTTAATTTTAGGAAATGTGGATCGACAAACATTTTGAAAATGTCCAAGTTTGTTGCATTTTCGACACCTAGAATCTCTGGCCGGACAAGAAAAACGAGGATGTAGACCGAACCCATAAAAATAACATTTACGACTAGTTGAAGCAGCGGTAATAGGCAACTCTGAAGAGTTCGAAATCTCCGGAGTTTCTTGGTTTGAAAAAGAAGTCACAGAGGAGGGGCCCGGAAAATTATTCAAAGAGGGGGAACAAGACGAATGTGTGTTTAAGGCAGCACTGGTCGTATCAGGCTGTAGGTAGAACACAGGCTGTTTTGGGGCAACCTCAAACGTATGGGCCTGTTCGTAAATCAAGACATTTATTCTCAAGAAGACGTTATCTTACCTGTGCATTCAGAAGCCCGTTAATAAAGGCGTCCATTATGTGTTCTTCCGCATTCATAGACCGGAAGTTGCAGTCCTTGCTTAAGGTCCGTAGTTCCATTAAAAATCGCTCCAGCGACTCTCCATTCTGTTGTAGTGTAGCAAGTAGATATCGCGAAAATACTTCGTTTTGGGGCTTTTTGTTAGTAGATTGCAATACTGCAATTGCTTCTTCATGCGTAGTGCAATCCATAATAAGTTCATGTATCGTGTGAGATACATAATTCATCAGTAGTCCAAGCGTGTTTACTGGCCGCTGTGGGTTTTCCGTATAAAGTGTTTGTAGAAAGTTTTTAAATGTCACTAGCCAATGAGTCCAGCGTTTTTCAGTTCTTGAGTTTCTGGTTTGACTTCGAATCGCCGTGGGCGCATTAATTGTTCCATACTGATTCAAAGTAGAATAAATTGTAGTAATAAGAGAACAGACACGGTCGGGAGTAAACTTTATTCTACTTTGAATACATTTGCAGTTCTCTTGGGAGTTTATATAGTTTTGCAAAACTTTAAATTTAATGTGGAGGTGAATCAATTACTTATTACAATAGGCCAATTGAAACAGAAAAATACTTTCTTTTTCATCAATGCAAACAAAAATATTGTTTTTAAAACTGCGAAAAAAAAAAAAAAAAAGCTACATAGATTATTGTTTGAATTTTAAGAAAATAACTTTAAAATTTCCAAATCACTTCTTTCGGGTATTTTTTTTTTTTTTTATATGTTCTTCAGGATTTTATCTTTCTAAGCATATAAAAATTAGGGATCGGATTTTTTTTTCAAATGACCAAATTCCGTACATTCCGAAATGATAAAAACTGTTTTTTTAATTAAAAAAAATAAGATAAGCTATTCATCGTAAAATTACGTCGTTGAATAATAATTTGATGAAAATTTCATTAAAATCGGACAATTCCCGGATTTTTGGTAATTGTTTTAAAATCAAGAAATTAAAAAGAATATTATTACCTTCCTTGGTTATAATTGCATATACATGATAGTCTATCAAAACTAAAACAGTTTTCACCTAATTAGCGGTTTCTACTACTTGTACTTGCTAAAAAAATTAAATAAGAAAGAAAAAAAACATACCAAGTTAGTTTTTTTTTGGCAGTCACAGTTTAAGTCAACAATAAGTTGGATGAGGGAAAAACATTAAGAGAAACTGTTATTGAGATGAATTTCAATTGAAAATAAGTAAAATAAAATAAAATTAAATAAACAAAATTAAACACAGACAAAGAAGACAAACAAAAAACGGTGGTTATCGACGCTTTTAGCGTCCAATACATTTTTTTGCATTCCAAATAAGGAGTTACCTCCCTTACATTTCCAAACCTTCACTGCCTCGTGTGGTGTAATGGTTAACAAGTTGGCTTAGCAGACCATTGTTAGTGAGTTCGATTCTAATTGGGCTCCCCATATTTCTGGCCTTGTGCCACATCTAAGCTAAGCTTAGTAAAGGATTATATTTCCCATCTTTGTTTGTTTTGAAATTCATTTGAATTAAATTTTAATGACTTTTGTTCAGTGTTCATGTGTGGTTATTTCAGGACTAAGCGTTTGTAAAAATCTATTTTTCATATTTTATTTGAGGAAACGACAAAATTTCTTCAGGAACCACCAAAAAAGTTCGATTTATTGGATGAAGCAAGCTTAGACTTTAGATAAAAAATTTTTCTAAATATCAGCAAAACCCTTCTTAATAAAAAGATATGATGCAAGCGATTCTGGGAAAAAAGTCATAGTAGAAGCGGAGTTTTAATGGTCAGATATAAGGGAAAAAATGTGCGATCAGAATATTAAGCAAGTTAAAAAAAAATATATACAAAGAAGGTCAATGATTTATAAGGTAAGTTGATGTTTTGTTTGGAATACAAAATTAATTTCGGGGGTTAAAACAAAGGTGATGATACCCGAATAAAATTGATCAAGTTTTGAAGTTATAGTATAATTCCCTGTTTTTTTTAAATATTTTTTTTCAAGAGGTTGAATTTATTTTGAAAAATAGGTCTGTGAAGTAAAAATTAGTAGATCCTAAGTTATACACTCAAAAGTAAAATTACAGTTTAAAAAATATATCGTTTTTAGCCTTAGGATGAATTAAAATTTTAATATAGGTACTAAGAATTTGACGTCAAAGATGTATTTTACAAAATCAAATCACTACTCCTGATTGAAAAAAAAATTACCAAAAATCAGGGAATATTACGATTTTAATGAAATTTTTAGTGTTGTTTATCAATGAATGTATTTATAGTGCATCAGTTATTTTATTTAAAAACTGATTTTCTTCAGGTCACTTAATCTTGACCCCACCCTAATTTTGGTGGGGTTATATATCAGTGAAAATAATTTCTGTATAAATAAAAAGAAAAAAGACCGAAGGTGTGAATAGAAAAAAAATTAATGAAGGATTTTGGACAAAAGTAAATACCCAAAATCGGAAAATTATATTTATAAAAATTGACATTTTTAATTACTCTGTTGTAATAATAATGAAATTTATTGTGTACAGTGCTCAGGTGCACCACAACTCATCAAAGTATCATATCTAGTACACAGAATAATGTATTAGTGCCAGAAACATGAACAGCGTACATTAATAATATACATGTATGTGTGCGCGTGCGTGCATATGTGTGTGGAGAGAGGTATCAAGTATAGTGTTGGCGGACTACAGGAAGCATGGAGGCTTTGAAAGATGCAGTGTTTCGGCAGCCCACAACAGACGCAGGCAGCTTATTCCATGCCTCGGCAACTCTGAGCGTATGCACAAGATAGATTATTGGACTGGAGTGCTGATATTCGCGACTCATGTAAAATCGAAATCCAGAAATAAAGGGCTATCTTTTCATTTTCTTTGTAAAAGTTGGAAAATATAGTCTGAAAATGAGTTGATGCAACCCGGAGAAACATTACGTACTCCATTTTAAAATGACTTTTTATTGTCTACTACTTGTGGAATAGACTACAACAGATTTTAAACTTATCTAACTCTGCTACTGAATATTTTGACGGCTTTTTTGTTGAAAAGTTATTCCCCTTAGACTGAGTTGCACGCGCACACACAAAACATTTTTTTTTATATATCAAATTCATTCAGTCTGTTCAAAATTATTTTAAATATAAAACAAAATAAAGACAAAATAATAAAAACAAAATATCAGGCATGCAAAGCAAAATCTTCTTCAGGACAGTTATGTTTAGTTTGATAAATTTTGGGTGTTTAAAAATCAAAAAAGATTTTTTTTGTAAATAAATAAAACTTTTGAATAATTTAATTTGAAATGATTAAAATAAGGAAAAATTTGATTAAAAAAAATTAAGTAAATTAACTGCATGTGTTGTGTGATAGATTTTAAATTTGTTTAATTTTAAATAGTATGTATGTATGTAACTATACCCCAGCAAAAATGGCACATCATTGTGACATTTTTATTAGAGCAATATACTTGAAATGCACTAACATAGATAATAACGTGATTTCCAGTTCAATTTGCAACTGAATGATAATTCTTTGGGGTCTGCATTTATTTTTTTTTATTATGCCAATTCTTGATTTAATAGAGATGATTATGAAATGCTTATTTGAATCTTTCACTGTTTTCGAAACAGAAGCAACAAAATATCATCATGGAACACAAGTACAATAAAGAAGAAAAAAGAGAAGAAAAGCATGAAACCCAGGGTCACAGTTAAAATATCCATATAATAAATTATATATATATATAATTAATATATATATATTTATTATATATATTATTATATTATTTTTGTACTTTTACCTTGAATTCTGAAAAATTAATTCTTCATTTCTATCTTGGTAAATACAGCTTTAGAATCTGTACATTTTATTTATTCTATGAATGTTACATTTATTGTTCATTCATATCTTGGTAAATACAACTTCAATCTCGATATATATATATATATATATATATATATATATATATTAGTTGTAACCCTAGGTAGAATTTTAATTAAAGTGAGTTCGATTTCCATTGAAACAAAGCAAAATTTAAAAAATAGATATGTCCAGAGAATTAAAAAAAAAACATAAAAATCATCTTGTAAGATTTCTAAGAAACGGAACGTTTGACCTAATTTGAATTTAAATGGACCTGATTCTTGGAAGTTCAATCTCCTTCTCACACTCTCCAATGTCACTCTTTACATTCACAGAGAAACTAACATATATAAGGAGTACTTAATCAAGATATATATATAGAGAGGAGGAAAGTGACTGGCAGAATGTGAAGTCAGAGACAGGTCAGGTTTTTTTATTTAATTGCAAATTACAACTAATTATAAACAATCAAAATGGATTTTTTTCAAACATAACTCAATCCTAGAACTAAGGAATATTTTAACATGTATTTGTGTTATTAAACAAAAAAAAATCTTTTAGGAAACAATCATTGATTCTCAGCTAATAATATATATATATATATAAACACATGGGAATTTTTGTGACCCCGGGTTTCATGCTTTTTATGCATTTATCAGGCACTATCTTAATTTATATTTATTTTGAAATACTTACCATTTCAATTCATTTCAGAATAGATTATTTTTTCATTTTATTAGATCCCAAAATATGAAAGATTTAATTATTTGTCTTAACTATTTATTTTTCATAACTAGTAAATTAAAACATTCCCTTTCAAAAACTAGTATTATACCTAGCCTTTTAAAAACATATTCATTTTTTTTAAAGAAGTCTTTTGTAAAATTTAAAGGTTAATTTGAATTGTCATGAATTGCTAGCATTTTTTTTTTTTAAATTTTGCTTGTATTAAGTTTTCAAAACTAATGACTTCAACATAATGTGGTAAAAGCAACAGGAAAGGTGATGCAGTTTTATTAGAATTACCTCCCTTTGATAGAAAGCAGTAGTTTTGGTGTGTATCATTATCAGTTAGAAAAAAGAAAAAAAAAAAAGGCGTCACGTCGAGGTGTAATGGTTGGCAAGCTAGTCTCGCAGATCTGTTACTACTGAAAAGCTAGTTCAATCCTCGCTGAATGCCCCATACTTGTGACCTTGTGTTAAATTCTAACTCTAGGTAAATCCTTTTTTTTTCATCATTGGACACACAAACACACACACACTCACACACATACAGTATTTTTTTTTTAAATGAAAAATAACTTTCCAATTAGAAATTTATGATTTCATCAATCATTGATAGCAGCAAAAATGACTGCGATTTAACTTCTGAAAATATTCATCTTTTTCAGAGACCTACGTAAACAGTGCCATCGAAAATTTTAGGTTTGATAATCAACTAATAGCTAATTGGCATCTTTTCAAAATTACATAGCACATATTTTGGTACTTGTTTGAAAAGATGGTCCTAAGTGAAATTGTTGTAAGGGAAGATATTTCCCTTACAAGATAGTTGGACTCGTCCAACGGAACATATATAAAGATACGAATACACAAGGTTATTTGTAGATGAGTTTACATCTAAGATGCAAGTATAAAGTTTTTGAAAAAACAAGAAAACAAGTCAAAGATTGTTTCTTGTTTTTTCAAAAACTTTATACTTAATTACATTGTTGGATTTTATATCCATTTTTTTCTTCATAGTAGTATTCGTAGTTGAATCACTACTAGTTGAGTAGCCAGTCATACTATTGAAGAACTGCGTGTTGACTTTATTATTTATATTCCTGTACAAAATGTAATAAAACTTTTCAGGATTTTCAATGTTGTATTTGATAAATTCAGTCACAAGCAAAATGATCTTACATCACTATCATTTAAAAAAAAAAGTAGCTTATTTTACTTAAAGGATATAAATAAAAATGGAGTGTTTTGGCCGCCAAAACACTCCATCTTTCAAAACCTCCATGCTTCCTGTAATTCGATAACACTATGCCTGATATCCCCCCTCTATACACATATGCACGTGCACACACACATACATGTATATCATTACTGTACACTATTAATTTTCCTGACATTAGTACATTATTCTATGTACTATACATGAGCCTTTGATGAATTGTGGTGCACCTGAGCATTATTGTGAGGATTAAAAAAATCAAAAAAAAAAAAACTAAAAAAAAAACTCTCATGGGGCCTTGACCGGAAGAACCCCTCTGCGCATGTCCAACAAAAAGGACTGACTCCCTACCCAAAAGGATACCTCGGTCATTTTGAATTTAGGCCGCAACTGAGTCCAGTCGTTTTCCTGGCATGGGGCATGTTCCTTGCTATGGCCAACTATGCCCCATTCAATAAAGCCTAAGTCACAAAACAACCTCTTGCCTTTGTCTCATTCCTTTTTGTTCCATTTCAGCTTACCAGCCCACATGAACAAAGAACCAGCTTTATTGGGGACAAGATACCAGTACAAACGAACTTAACTTAGCCCCATACTATACACAATCATTTCCATTATATTATATTACATTATATAAAATTAATTTGTGATAAGGATGAATTCCAAACAGAAACTTAAGGATATCTAACATATCATAGAGAAATGTAAAACAATATATTCTCAAAAGAATCACTGTATTGATATTGTCACATGATTTCATCTGAATAGAAAATTGTACTTCCAACTTTGATTTTGGTTTTTGCAGTTCCTTATTCCACATTCAACTGAGTTCAAAAGTGAATATTTAAAATTATCATTTTGCAATTCCTTCATACATGTTATAATTAAAATGAACACATTATAATTTGAAATTAAATTAAAATTTATTTATCTATTTATTCATTGTGTATTCATATATTTGATAATACATTATTTTCACACTATTATTATTCAATAATTTACCATTTAATATTTATGCATTATTTATGTATTTATTAATTGATTTATTTCTTTATTAAAATTAAATCAAAATTAACACATTATAATTTAAAATTATCATTTTGCAGTTCCTACATACACATTCAACTGAGTTCAACAGTGTATATTTACAGTCCAAAACTGTCCCGTTTTTTTTTTTAATCTGAAAAAAAAATATAATGCTTTGATGTTATTGAGAAATAAATATAGTTTTGACAAGTTGAGAGAGAGAAAAATATATTTTATGTGTGAAAGAAGTATTTCAGGAAGTCTATTCAATGATATAATGAGTTTAAACTAGCAGTAAAAACTCACCGAGTAAAACAATTTGATACTCACCCTGTTGGTTGGGGCTGTAGAATATGTTGAGTTCACCTCTGCATAGGGGTAACACTCCCCCAATGGGGCAACCTATTGGCTGTAGGTGGCAACTTGTGATGCTTAAGGATGAAATTCTGGTGGCTGAGCAGTCTATAACATTTTGGCCCTTACTTGGGCAAGACAGGTGGTCAGAGAGGTCCTCTCCAATCAATCAGCTGGTCATATCAAGCTTTAGTACCTATATGATTGTCCCTATTGCTCTTATGACAAACCCCCAACCTTTTTTAGCATATATATACTAGAAGGCAGTTGCTGAAGGTCTTAGTGTTCTGGGTATGACATTAAACTGTATTTATTGGTGAGGCTCCAATTCTGAAGTTTTGGGGAGTGTGGAGTACTCCTTTATCATCATTACTCCCAGGTCCACTCTGACCCGGAGTTGTAGTACCTGTTAGTGTCCTATCTATGGGTTAAATAGATAAAAAAAAAATTGAATTTTAAAAAAATGTGTTGAAAAATGAGTTTTATTTGGTTGGTTGGGTTTTACAGCATGTCAACCGAGGCCACCGATGGCCTCATGTCAACCCCTTGGGTTATTTTATGCTGAATACTTCTATTGGTAAAAAAAAATGTTTAATGCTAACAAAGTTTTGAAATAATTTCATTTTTAATGGATAATACAATTTTGTTTATAAACTTATGTTTTCTATTTAACCCATAGATGGGAAAATGAGTTTTAAAAAAATTGAATATCCAACAAGAATGAATAAAACAAAGTGTCTTCAGCATAAAATAACCCAACAAGGGTTGACATGCTGTAAAATCCAATCAACCAACCAATCTGTTGCACTTTTTTCTTTTAATATAAGACTAGAAGTGGCTACCTGGCATCACTTGAATAGAGGTGGCAGGAATACCTGGTGTATTGATATGTTTACTTTTGAGATTTACAAATGCTGGACATTTTTAAGTAGAATGTCAATGCTATTCTGATGTATATTTCAATTTTTAAATAACTTTGTGAATATAAATAAAATCTTCATGATTTTTGCACAAAAAGTAAGAACCAGTGATATTTAATGTGTATATATATTTTCTTTGTTATTAATTGTTTTATTTTCATAGTTTCATCCGGACATACATATATACCAACTGCCCTTTATATATGTATAGATAACTTTCAATCAAATTTTGAATTTCACTAACAACTGTTCTTTATTTGATCTTGTGTTCTTTGTTCAAAAAATAAATCAGTTATTATTATTAATTCAGTCTTTATTTACTTTGAATTTTTATATTTATTTCTCAGTGAAACAATTGCCCTTTCAAATGATTTTTTGATTCCATTAAAATTGAAATTTGCTTGCCACATATTTTCTAACAAAACTATTAAACCACAACAAAATTATAAACCAGAATATCCACAAAACCATTCATTTCCTCATCTACATATTAGGTTATATTTAAATAAACCTAATAATAATTTAAGTTTGACAAAGCAGAATAACAACAAGTCTTTTTTTCTTTAAATTTAGATTTGGACGATCTTTTAGAAATGTAAAATAAGTAAATACTAGAATAAATAGTAAAATAAAATCAATAAATAAATAGTAATTAGTAAAATAAATAAAATTAATAATAAATAGTAAAATAAGGGAGATTACTTTTGTCTTTTTATCTCCTCGTACATCAACATTAATAAAACTTGGAACTTCAGGATCACCAAAGTCTGCTTGTCTAATGAAATTTTGTTTTAAGCAATTATTACCTTTCTCATATCAAAGCAGCAGATGATATTATTTTCTAGAATAATGGCATTGAAAAAAAGGGGTGTTTTTTAGGTTTGTTTTGCGATGATTGAAGTAGACAAGTGAACAAGAAAGGTAACTATTACTTTAAAAAAAAAAAAAGATTAGGCGTGCAAAAAGTTGCCAGCAAAAAGACGAATTAAAAATATGTCTGCAAAAATTTCATTTCAAATAAAGGACTCACACGATTTTGTAATTTACAAAAAATTCAAAATAAACTTGAACCTCATGTTGATTTAGCAATGAATGGATTTTATGCATAAGTTATCTTATTTCAAAACTTTCCTATTTTTTATAGGTTACTTAACTTTGACTGCCATCCTTATTTTTTGGGCACAAAATATCGGTGGGGTTATGTATAGTTGAAACTAATTTCTATATAAATAAAAAGACAAAAGACCAAAGGTTTTAATAGAAAAAAAAAATTGTTTCTAAAAAACAATTATTTTTAATCCATTTGTTGATATAATTCAAAGGAAAAATATCACTTATTATGATAACTCTTAAGTATTGTGCAAAAAAAAAGAAGAAAAAAAAAAGTAAAAAAAAGAAAATAGCCTTTCTCAAACAGCAGTTCTCTGGTCATCATCATCATCATCATCATCATCATCATGTGCTGACAGCATGGATTTCCATTACTCTCTCTCTCTCTCTCTTGCGTATGCACCACTCGTTCCTATCAGCCATCACTCATGGAATGTCCTCCATACGGCATCCAGTATCCATACAGAACTAATCCATGTAAGTTTTTGCTGGTCGGCCTACTCTGGTATATTTATGTAGGTGTCTCCAGAAGAAAATCACTTATAGATTCATCCTTACTTCTCCAGTAGTATCTAGCATGTCTCATTTGTCTTGGATCGTTTATGTGATATAGGGTAAGTGGCCATACAGCTGTTTTTTGTGCGGTGCTGCTTCTAGGATTTGTTCAAGGCAGCATCCAGCATCCTTGTGTACTTATCATCTAGCTTTTTTTTTCAAGTGGTGGAGTCATACAGTAGCACTGATATGGCTACAGCTTGGAAGAATTTTCACTTTATCAGCGAGATCAGATTTCTATATGATCAATAATTTGCCAATAGTAGTCCAAGCCTTTTCTTTGCATATATTGACATCGCTTTCTGTAGATGAGATATTACTACCTAGGATTGAAAACTGGTTTACTAATTTCAGAGGCTTGCCATCAAGTGTGGAAATATTTCCATCTCACTTAAAACACATTAACTTTTTTTATCTGAGTTCACATAAAGACCGATGCAGCAGTAATCATAAGTGTTAGGGCTTGATGTGACTAGCTGACTGATCAGAGGAGGCCTCTCTGACTACTCGTCTAGCCTGATTAAGGACCAAAGTGGAGTGTTGGATGTCATGGACTGCTCAGCCACCAAGGTTCCATCCTTAAGCATCATGGGTCGCCACCCATGGCAAACAGGTGGTCCTATTGGAGGGTTTTTACCCCTCTGCAGAGTTGCAGTCAGTGTATTCTAAAGCCTCAGCCGACAGGGTTGATATTATAGGATAAACTCCTATATTTAATAACCAATAAAAAGAAAATGTAAAAGACTTGTCAACCATAATTCTATCCAAATCCAAAACTGTAAAACAAACGAACAAATATAGCATCCTTTTTTCTTTTTTTTCAAAAATTATGATTTATACTTTCCTAGAAATTACTAAGCTTTTACTTTCTTTGTATAAAAACATTTTGATATTTTTTGAGAGGCAAATAGGAAAAAGATTTTAAAAAATTCAAATGAGTAAACTTTCAACCGTTTAATAATGAGAATTTGATAACGAATTAATCTTAACACAAATGATGAATCTTCCAGTCATAATTAATTACATACTTTAAAAGTAAGGATATGCAAAAAGTGGACAAAAAAGTGCATAACTAAAAAAACAAAAAACAAACTAAAACGTTAATAAAAAATGGAAAATTATCTTTTCAGTTTTCTTTTACATTTAATATAAAAGAACAATTCCACAATCTGTTGTTTCTTTTAAAAAGAAACCACAGATTTCTGTTACACATGACATACTTTTTTTAATTTTGTTTTAAATCATTTTTCGATTACCATTTTTAATATATTCTAATCATTTTTCAAGCCATAATATAAGCCATGCTTATTTTCTATGGTAGGCCATAAGTGTAATTTTTGTTTTCTTATACTAGGTACCACCAATTTTACCCTGTGAAATTTACACCCCCCCCCTATATTTAACACAATGAAACTTGCAGAAAAATTAATATTTTCTTGAAAATTTTTTTCCATTCGAAAGAAAAAACATTAAACAAACTCCTGATGATTTAAAAAAAGATTTTTCAGCTTACGAAAATAATGAAAATTATGATTGAAAAACAATGTTTTCATTTTTGCACTGTCGTAACTTGTAACTTGTTTTTAGCTACGTTAAATTTCAGTTGATTTAATCAACTGAAATTTAACGTAGCTAAAAACAAGTTATGATAAGATTTTTTTTTTTTAAATTCTATGAAAAATCAATTAATAATCTGATTTTTAACGAAAATTTCCATAAATGTTTACCATTGGATGTAAATACATCTGAAATAGTTTTTTCTAAAATATATTAGGGGAAATATTTTTTTACGAGGTCTATCACCCCCCCCTATTTTATTTTATGAGATAAAAAAAAATGATGCGTCAGAAAAATTTTATACTTTTTTTCTATAAAGATAAGAGTCTGAATAAGTATATCAATGAAACTGTATAATGTACCGAGCTGTAGTTATTTTTAGGAAAAATTAATGAAATCGGAAATAAAAAGTGCAAAAAAATATCATAATATTAATATTTGAAAACTTTTTTTGGCTTTTGTAATTGGTATGTACTATATTCTATTAAATTGTCAAAAAAAAAAAATTTTTTTTTAAGAAATTAATTTTTAAGAGATTTTCAATCTTTTGTGTGATTAAATATTTTTATTTTCTGCTTGAAATAAATAAAAATTTTTTTCTGCGTAAAAAAATCGAATTTTTCATGGATATTTAAATATATGAATTTTAGAATTCAGGTGAACTAAAAATTGGTCTGATTAATATTTTAAAAAGAATTTGTAATTTTTATTGTTGAATAGTAATGTGTGATTCTTAGAATATATGGAAGAGCAAAACTGACATATTTGTTTTGTTTTTATACAAAGAGACGAGACGCTTCTCAGTAACCAAAGTTTGTTTTTCTTAGCGTAAAAAATTATTTTATTTAACTTTTTCGACCAATTAGAATAAAAAGTAAGTATATATTGATTATTTTATCAGTTTTTCTCTTAGAAAAAATATTCAAATTTTCATTTCCTTTTCGATTTTAAAAATTAATAGTAAAACCGAAGACATTTTTTTTAACTTCAATTTCACTGTGAAATTTTAATATTAAATTTTATCAAGTTTTTATTCATTTTAATACTAAATTTTAAAATTAAATTTTTTAAAGATTTTATACATTTTAATAGTAAATTTTGGCAAAAAAAAAGGTATCTCCGTACAGTCAGCCATATGTAGATAAATAATCGTAAGACGGTAATAATATGTATTTTTTTTCTGTCTAAATTGCGGCCTGAAATTTACCCTTTCGTATGTAATACGGATAGGTTTATTTATTTTTTAAGATAACGATGTAATTTTTCCCAATCGGATAATTTGATCTTTGAATTAACTGTTTTTCTTTGTAACAATCATGTATGATGTTTAATTGTTTTTTTACGAGATTTTTAATAAACAAAGTTCGGAAATATTTATTTCCGTTTTGTTCAAGATGGCCTAAACTGATCACGTGACCGAATTGGTGGTCTCTATCTTATACTGAAGAACATACAAATTACTATCGACATTTCTTGATATAAACGGAAGAATTCTTTGTCCCCCAAATAAAATAATTAATGGCTTGAAAACAACAAATAAACATTTTTTAAAAAGAAATCTGATTATAACCAAATTTCTTAATAAAAAAAAAAAAAACAAAAAAAATTACAACAGGAAAATTCAATAACTGATCAAATTAAGTAAAGAACATAAATATCAAATTTATAAACAAAGAAAATATAATGAACAAATAATTTTGTTGTTTTATTGAAATGTATTGACTCGGTAGTTTCATTTTCATAATAATCAGTCATCATAGCTCGTTGTCCACGTGTTCATACTTTTATTTCTGACACCATTGTATCAGTATTAGAGCTGTGTGATATCCAGATTTTTAAATTTTATTTAATTACTTTTGGACAATATTTTCGGCAATGTATTGGATACCATTATCATGTTATGTAAGGCAATATCTTTGGCAATATCTTGCATTTATTGGATACTCTCTATTATTAATGATGTTTGATTTTTATGTATTCCTTGTACAATAAACAATATTATAATTAAAGTATTATATATAAAATTATGGTACTAATGCATAATAGCGCACAAGAGATAATATCATTAGATTAAGTATAAAAAATCATTACGTTTCACAGAAATACCCGAAACCTTTGAGACGCTAGGGTTAAAGTTAGGATTAGTTTTATGGTTAGGGTTAGGCCTTAACCCTAACACTATCCCTAAATTTCGGGATATTCTAATGTTTAAAATGTATAAAAAATTTATTACATACGTAATATTATTTTGATTTTTTTTTTACTGGTGCTCATTATGTTACTAAATTTCGACTAAAAATCTGACCTCAAATAATAGATTTAATTAATTTTAATTCGTTTTTACTTTCGTAAGTAAAAATCGCTTATTTTGTTGATGCCTATGTTTAGGGATACTTCGGGAGTTTCCGTAATCTAATGCGAATTATACGTAAAATGCGATTCTAATGATTATGCGCTATTCTGCATTTGTACCATTTGATTACCATATATAAAATTATAACCAAATAAAAACTGGAATAGAAACAATGACGGCAAGGGTTTAGAAGGCGGTATTAAAAGGATATTCTGGATGATCAATTAGATGTGGAGCAGTGCTATCAAAAGTGAAAAATCTGTTAACCATCTCAATTTTGGCAATAGCATCCATATCCTCATCACTCAAATGAAAATCAAAAACTTCGAAATTTTCCTTAATTCGTTCCGCATTGGAACTTTTTGGTATCACTCGAATATCTCGTTGTATAAGATTCCTGAGCATGATTTGAGCCGTAGACTTCTTGTATTTATCAGCAAGTTGATTAAGAATTGGTTCGTCTAGAACTTTCATATCGTCATCATCGGTGTCATTTTCGATGTTTTTACGACCAGGTGAGCCGAGAGGCGCAAAGGCGGTTAGAGTTATCTCCCTTTCTTTACAGAATGATAACAATTCATCTTGTTGGTAATAAGCATGGCATTCGACTTGGTTCGTGTAAGGTTTTACGTTTTTCGCTTGTTTGCAGATCCTATCCACTTGTTTCGAATTGAAGTTTGATAATCCAATGTATCGAATCTTTTTCTCAGCTACCAATTCCTCCAGAACGTGCCAGGTTTCGATAATATCATACTTGGCCAATTCTAGCTTCCCATCTTTGTCATGTGGAAATAGCTCCCATTTACCGGTGTTTTTTAAACCGAAAGGGGCATGTATTAAATAGAGATCAATGTAATCCAATTGTAGACGTTTCATACTTTCTTCAAAGGCCGGCCTCACATCTTCTTTGCTCATAAAGGCGATCCACAATTTGCTTGTAATAAAAACCTCTTCACGTTTCAATTTGCCACTATCGAAATACTCTTTGAGTGCATCTCCAATTTCTTTTTTTTCGTATAGAAAAGCCGTATCGATGTGTCGGTAACCGACGTCAAGGGCTGTCTTCACTGATGATTTAGCTGCATCCCCGAGAGTATTCCAAGTCCCCAGGCCCATCATGGGCATTTCAATACCTTCTATCAGTACCATATTTCAATATCTTCTATCCAACAAAAACGTCGTCACCGGTGTTTTGCTTCCTTTTGCGCAAGTCCCTTTTAAAAAGATAACCTGGTAGCTTCTCCGTCAGATTTTTTAAATCTTCATCAATTTATAGAAATCAGTTGAGTTACAGTAGTCTTAGTAGTTGTAGTAATAGGATCATCCGGTAACGAACTTTACACGTGTGATCAAATGACCTATCAATGAAGAGGATGACACGATTTTAATTACAAATAATCCTCACTACACTCACTGCTTAGCTTACTGATTTACTAATTACACTCGCGTTTCACTACTTTTTCTGCCTTTCTTTCTTCTTCTTTCTTTTTTTAGTGCTCAGCATCAGATAATGTTACCCTGTGAATAAATAATGAACGTAAAGACATCGGAAACAATAAACTAGCCAACCTCACAACGCTCTCATTACTTTTTAAAATCTAATTTACATTATTTTAGCCCATTACTGGATATAACCTTTTTCTTATTTTGACTAGCTGCCTGTGGCAAAAACAACATCGTAATTTGGGGAAGTTGAAACACGCAAAAAGAAAAGCTATTTTAATTTTATTCATCATTATTTGTGCAGCAGTTGTCGTAGAAACAATAACAAATAAGGTGTCGTGCTGTAACTGCATTAGAATCGACAGTTTTTTGGATTGCAGCCAAACTGCAAGTCCTGGCTTTTTCACACCCAAGTTTGTATAGCAGTCAAGTTTTTTTGCATTGTAAACATTCGCGGTAGACTGTGAATTCAGGGACGTAAATTTTTACTATGGATAGACGTTAGTGGAATTGAAATAGGAAATGAAGTTCAATGAATATATTTTTTAATTTCTCTACTGGAATTAATACTTTTAATAAAAATGAAACTCTAAGGAAAACATAACTTAATTAATACGTTAATTTATTTAGAATTTTAAAAAATTAAACAACAGCATTAATTGATGTTGTATAGATTTAAAATAGTGATGTTCAAGGATTGCCAAGGGAGATAATCTTTTTAAAAAATTTCCTAATTTTAAAACAATTAACAAAAATCAGGGAATTGTCCAATTTTAATGAAATTTTCACCAAATTATTTTTTGACGACTTAATTTTATTTTATTAGAGAAACTTGAAATTTTTTTTAATCAATTCAGAATATGGTGTTGGTGGTGGTTGTGGTGGTGGTGGTGGTGGTGGTGGGGTTGACCTTTGACCATTTGAAGGAAAAAAAATTATTAATTTTTACATTTCTTGAAAGATCATATCCTGAAGAATATATAGAAAAATAAAAAATAAAAAAATAAAAATTCAATACCCTAAAAAAGTGATTTTAAAATTAAAAAGTTATTTTCTTAAAACTCAAAAAATAAATAATGTAGCATTTTTTTTTCGTTGTATCAAAAAAATATTGATTAAAAAATATTTCATTTAAGTTAAATTGATTTTTTTTACTACCTTAAAAATTTCAAGGTCAATTTTACATGTCTTACAGCATCCGGTACTAACTTGAAAATTTAACAAAAGATAACCCTGAATTTTATCTTTGAAAAAAATCTAAGTTAAAAAATGCGCTATGAGGTGCTGCATATTTTCCAAGAATTTTAAAGATTTTTTAAAAATGGTTTGTATGGAGGACAAAACGGGCCAAATTCGCTCCTAGTCTAGATAAATATATCAGTCGCAATAGAGAAAAGTATTTTTGGCTACACTTCCAAGAATAAATATTTTAAAGATATTGGATAGAAAATCCCATGTTTATCTATTACATCGAAATACCCGGATGTGAAAACATAGGAGATAGCGATTTTGAGTTACCATAAAAAAATTTCGATCTAAGGGAGATAATCGTACAAACAAAATATGAGAAAATAGGAGTTATGTCCCTTGTTCTTGAACATCTCTACTTTAAAGTTGTTGCGTAGTGATTCAGTTATACACTTTCTTGAGCTCAGCGTTGTTATTTTAAGGGAATTGTGATTATAAACTTATCAAGTCTTATACTGTAATAAACTGAAAATTACTATTCGTTGGTAATTTTATCGAGTATAATGTTATATACACAAATATAGATATCTCCCGATTCACAAAATTCACCAAATTCAATTCGCTCGCACACCACAATAAAAAAAAAAATGCTAACCGGATGTGGATAGAGCCGAGGCGTTCAAACAAATGAAGAAAACTCGTTTGTGCGCAAGCGGCTCCACGCACAAGGCAATCTTTTTTTAAAATTGTAAATAAATCAGAATTCGCATTTTTCGTCCAATCTAAAACATTCCCGGTAAAAATTTAAAAAATGTTTGAGTTGATCCGAAATCGGCAAGCCATAAAGTATTTAAACGGCTTTGAAGGACCAGAGGCAGAGATACCACGGCGGTGACACGGTCAAGATCATAAGGGCGAAGGCCCGGACGCGAAACGCTACACCCAAGACAGCTGACCTCAATCCCTCACCTCACCTCCTAACCTCCTGACCTGACCGACCGGCAAGTCTTAAAGGGGCAAACAACTATCAAATTGTCTATCATCAATTTACCAAATTGACTCCTATCAACTCAGTCGCCAACTATCATCCGCCAACCTTTACCAACCAGCATCAGAACCTACCCACACAATTCCAACACTTCAACTGACGCAACCACTAAATATCAGATTCTCTGCCCACACTATAACTAACATCTGACCACTAACATCCGGCTTTCTGCCTATATCCCCACCTCCACTACAACTGATTCGACCACCGAACATCATGTTTTCTGCAGACATTACTACTCACATCACAACTGACTATCACCAAATATCTGACTTTCTTCTTAAATCATTTCCAACCTTACAACCTTTTCGTGTTTTTTTAATACAATTGATGAAACTTAAAATCTGTGTTTGTTTTTCCTTGCCACCATACACTTCCTACTAACCCTGTTTATTACATTGGTGTCAAAAAGTGTGCGTCCGAGGAAATGCATTATACAAATCTTCCACGAAAGGAACTATTCGACCTCTTCGCAAAACGAAAAATAGAATTACTGCATCTAAAATGCAGTCCAAATCGGCCTGACAAGGTGACAATCACTAAATTGGAAGATGATCTAAACAATATGACAGCCGCCCTTAAAGTTGTAAAACCTAACGACCCCTACCTTGCACGAGATTGCACATAACATAGCGTTGACAACAACGGATTCAACCACAACCAGCGCAGTGATCAAAACAGCCGCCTTTGAGAATATAAAACCTTACAACACAACTTCACACGACACTGCATCACTCCAACTGTAACGACTGCCCCGGTCTGGATAAAGTGAAGGCATGACAATTCTTACTGATGTAATTAATTTTATTCAATTAACACCGTGAAACTGTAAGAAAACAAATAGCATTTAATAACAGCAAATACAACAAAGAAGAACAATTTAAAAGAATCTCAAAATACAGAAACTTCCACAAATAGACATATCAAGAGATAAAAACTCACAGCTTGTTGCTTCATTCCGACCAGCCTGGCAGCGATAATCTAACTAAAGGCCCCTTTCCACTTTTTGGTTAGGGTTCGTAGACCGCAGAAACTATTGATCCGCACCAAATGATGTTAACTCTTAAACTACCCTGAATTTAATACTCTTGGTGGTAGTTAATTTATACAAATAAAAATTATTCATATAAAAATAAAACATAATTTAACTGGTCAGTTTTTAGCGGCAGCTACACCAACCTCTTCACATTTCATCCCCTTAGGGGACAACTGCTGGCTCTACACTGCTAGCCCCTAGCGGATAACAAGGCAAGTGCTTTAAGCACCCTCTTTTTCTACAAGTTTGGACTACGGACAGAATATTAACCCTTGAAGGATTCTCGTCCATTCTCTCGGAACTTAGGACATTGAGGATTATTGTCATTAACCCTTGAAGGTCGATAATAACTACCTTCATTCCGCCCAGGATAATTAGAGGAGCCTTCGATATTGATACAACTTCAGATAAGCTTCCCCCATTGATACTTTCATTCCACAAAGACTGTCGCAGGAATACTCTTGCAGAACTAACTAAACTAAACTTCTACTACATAATTAACTACGGCTAAACCATTTACGGTGCTGTGAACTCTGTAACCAAACCTCCCTTCGGTCGCTTGTCTGACCTAAACTATTAACATTCCTAAGAACATTGTCTACTGTATCCCACTTATTAATGTGCATTTATATGTAATAAAACTGGTTGTACCATATATCGTTGTAAATCTTGTTCCTCCACGTTTAACCCTGTTATCTTTCTGCGACAATTTAATGTTAAATTCTTATAGTCATAATGTAGATAATCTAAGGACAAAGGATTGTATGCAACGAGAAATGATATTTGAAAATTCCGATGGCAATATCTACGTCAATAGAAAACTGCTGATTTTCAATGGAATGCACAAAATCAGCTGATATTTGATGAATAATTAAGAGTATAAAAACCGTGTTTTGGGAAGAAAGGGGACATACATCAGCAGCAGACCGCCGAAATCATACAGAGAGTAGAGAGATTTTTAAACAAAGATTTCGCCAAAAAGTCGCAACAATCCATTCGTCTCACTTTCTTTCAGACTTGACATTACGTAAACAAAATATTATTCCTTACTTTGTTTTGTTTGAAATCACAGCAATCAGAGCAAACCACTCTTATGAATGTAAGTCTTGTCCCATTCATAATTACAACATACGAACCTCGTAAACACACACACACTTGCCTAAATTAACTATAAAATACTTTTATGCCTTTACGAAAACATTCAACATCCGAACTTCGAACACCACACAAAACAACCCAAAAATTGGTGACTTTCTATTGTAAAGAATTGTTTGGTTTGTATAAAGCTTATTGTTAAATGTAACTTGTGTTTTTTTCTTCTGTTTTCTACGGAGACCACATATATGTACTGTGTATAATTTTGTGTTAAAGTTGTGGGACATGACACTCGGATTTTTTCCTTCAACCTAAACATCGAGTACAAGCCCCCCCCCCCTCACACACACACACAAGAGTCTCGTGTTTCTTTTTTTAGAGAAGGAGTTGAAAAGGCAGAGGTGTAACGATCGCTAAATTGACATGTTAGCTATACTTTATATTTATATAGTGATTTTTTGTTTATCAATTTAACTACCACCACAATATCTGGTGCTGGGGGGGGGGGGTAGTTATAATATTTATTCATTTCGTTTAAAATGATAACCTTTTCTGTTTTAAATACTGAAATAGCTAAATTTTCAAACCAATTTCTATGCTAAATGTTGCGAAATCAAGGATTTTTTGTGCCTTTTAGCAGACGATCTTTGATGCCATTTCCTCAAACAATGGTACCAGTAAGACATCTAGTTTTTGGTATCAGTATTCATTATACCAACACACAACTTTCGCTGTTTGAGAGAATTTGATATTTTTCAAGAAAGTGTAAAATCAACTGGACCAAGTAACCAATAAGCACCCCAGGTGAAAGCTGTTTTGAAAGGAACACCTTTTGCTTTTCACCGTAAACTCCCGGTTGTTTGTTTACAAACAACAGACGATTTTTTGGCATTAGAACTTCACTGTCAGATTTTTTTAAAAGTTTGTTCATGTATATTTACAACCCAAAGGCACGTTTTTAATACTACAATAGTTTTCTGACAGCCTTGTGGGACATAAAAGGATCCATCATTATTGATTTCCTTGAAAAAAGTGTTACTATAAACATTGCTTCCTTTTGCTTACTTCTTAGGAGAAATTCACCTTATAATATATGCAAATAGTATCTGTAACTTTACTAAATTTTTAATATCAAGTTGCCCTGGAGAACTAATCTATTGTTATTATTGATGTAGTCAACGGTTTTTCTTTCTTATAAAACCTTTGATCATATGAATTCCTAATTAGTATACTATTATTTATACTTGTTACTACTGTTTTTTTATCATAAGAAAAATCAGCCCTGTTAGCAGGGGCTTTAAAATATACCGACTGCACCTCTGCAGAAGAGTAACCTATTGGCTGTGAGTGGCAACCCGTGATACCCTGGTGGCTGAGCAGTACATGACATGCAACACTCCACTTTGGCCCATACTTAGACTAGACGGGTGGTCGGAGAGGTCCCCTCCGATCAATCGGCTAGCCACTGATGGAAAACCTTCTACCCTTTTTATCATATATGTGCTAGAAACCCAGAAGAAAGGTTAACATAGGTTTATTACCCTTTTGGTACAAAATATATAAATAAGATAGAGTCCAACGCGCAGCTCTTTGCCAACAGTAATTAAATCTCAGTAACAAGACTAGCTATTATTCGACTAATATCCCCGTGTAGTCCGTCTTATTTATATGTTTCATTGAACGAGTTCAACTTTTTGTAGGGGAAATATCTCCCCTTACAATAATGTGTTTGTTTACGACTTTATTCTAGACTGTATTATCGGCAGGGAAGAAAGACAATATATTGAAATTTTATTATATTATTATCTTCGGTCTACACCGGTACTTGTTCTCTTAGGGGACAGGGGTCGAGTGTCACCAACACACATCAGCAGCCGCCTACCCTAACATTTTTAGCCACGTGGTGTCCTTTATAAAAGGCCATGACAGTGGCTACTTCTCCTCTTTTTAGTTGTAACCCTTAAGGGGTTAACACCTCTTTTTAGTTGTATCACCTTTAAGGGTGACTGCTGGCTTCGGCCCACCCAGCTACTTAAGGTAAGTGCCCTTTACACCCTCTCTTCCTATGAATTAGGCATACGGACAGAATATAACCCCAAGACGGGTTCAGCCCTACCCTGCTTCTAGAACCACGTGAATACTATCTTTTGACCCTTGAAGGCCGATAGTATTTAACTTTTAACCACCAGGATAAAACAACTAAGGGAACCGACGAGATAAATGCAACCTCGGACAAGCTTCGGCCTTTGATACCAAACAGCCGAAAGGCTGTTAGCAGGGTTAACTTTTTGCAAAATATAAAAATTAAGCAAAGTGGGTTAAGGAAAGCAGTGGGAGAAAGCAGGATTATGACGTCAAGGAACGAGCTAACCACGATATGAATGCAACATGTTTTAATACATATATAATGCACATTAAAAGGATACAACAAAGAGAAGAAAGTTTATAGTTTAGGTCGGACAAGCGACACGAGGTTTAGTAAGAGTTCATTTAAAGTCAACAGCACCAAAGTTTGGTATAGCCGTAATTAGTTTAGTTGTGGGTTGCAAAAAGTTAATTCTGCTAACAGCCTTTCGGCTGTTTGGTATTAAGGGGCGAAGCTTGTCCGAAGTTGCATTTATCTCGTCGGCTCCCTTAGTTGTTTTATCCTGGTGGTTAAAAGGAAATTACTATCGGCCTTCAAGGGTCAAAATATAGTATTCTCTCGTGGTTCTAGAAGCAGGGTAGGTCAGAATCCGTCTTGAGGTTATATTCTGTCCGTATGCCTAATTCATAGGAAGAGAGAGTGCAAAGAGCACTTACCTTATGTATATGGGGTGGGCCGAAGCCAGCAGTCACCCTTGAAATGATACAACTAAAAAGAGCAGGAGTAGCCACTGTCATGGCCTTTTATAAAGTTCACCACGTGACTAAAATGTTAGGGAAGGCTGCTGCTGATGTGAGTCGGTGACACTCGACCCCTGTCCCCTAAGGGAACAAGTACCGGTGTAGACCGAAGATAATAACATAAAATTTCAATAAATAGTGTAGTTTCTGGGCTTTTTAAATTTTATTTCAGTAAAGTAGTATTGCATAGCCGCTGAACATTTCTTGTTTTCTGTGATATACTTATCTAAATGTGTCTTCTATATTGTCTCTTCTATGTATGGATCTGGGCTCCTGAACTTCTGGCCAGGTTTCTCACGGTTCTTTACGATCTTCCTGCGTGTTTTACAGCTACAAAGCTGGACCAGTCGTCTCTTCTCTGTGTGGATATGGGCTGGCTTTTCTCTTCTTCTGGTCTTCCTTTTCTTCTTGTGATTTCTTCTTGGAACTTTTCTTGTCTGTCCTCGTGCTTGCTTTTATTAACGAACACAAGACGATGTTACTTTTCTTAGATGTCTTTATCTTAAACAACCCAAGTTAAAACAAACACACGTGGAGAAATGATAATCGGTGACAGACGCCATTTTGTATCTTTCCCGTTCCAACACCCAGTCAAAACTAACTTTCTAAACTAACTTTCTCTTCTCACACTCGGCTCTAGCCAATGAGAGCTGAGGCTAGTGAAAGTCCAAGTTTTATCTATCATTTATAATGTATTGTTCCATGATTCTACACTACCGTACATAATTCATAGTTAACCTATCAATTATATAACAGTACTTGTATTTCCTATTTTCCGACACAAAATGTTCATTCAAAAATATATTTGGTCAATGCTGTAATTGAAAATTAGGTGGTGTAATATTTTCTATTCTCATTAAGGATGGCTACACATTAACTCTCAGGCTCATTCAATAACAATGAGTGTGAACCACAAGATGGCCGTTTTATACTAATCTTTATTATTACAATTATCCAGTAGGTGGTGTCGCTTCTACCGGTGTTTTTTTTTAAGTCTCCTTTTAATATTATTTCCAAGATACTACAGGCTTTGACACACGATTGTTCGCATTTGCAATATTGCGTCGACACCTTCTTCTCTCTACACGTGTGTGTGGTCACTAAATTGACCTGTTAGCTATACTTTATTTCTATGTTGGTATTTTTTGTTTATTAATTTAACTACCACCACAATATCTAGTCTTAGACTAATTTAGTTGATTTTTATAAATCCCATTTATCAGTTGCTGCTGATCCTTTAATTTACTGCAGTCTATAATACCCTAAGCGGAAATGGGTAAAGGAAGCATAGCCTATATACAAACTCTAATGTTAGATTACTACTGCTGGTCAAAGAGGTGAAACAGAATGTGTATAAGACTCACAGCATGTCCATTTCTTACATGTGTTTCATTTTCTATTGAAATGTATTTGCTGTTATATTTTATTGAATGATATCTGTTTCTTCCTTTGTACAGTTTTCACGATAACCTTGATGACATCAGTATGAAGGCGTTAACGTTTTGTTTCCATGCAGATCAGCGGCAGCTAAAACGTGTCTTTAAGTGTTTTTTTAATGTTTGGCTTTTTTTACTGGTTCATAGTGATATGCGGTAGTCCCTTAGATCGCTCCATTTTTTTTTTGTTGCCACAACGAAATGCTATGGATTAGTAGAAATTGAGCCGGACGACGGAGTTAATTGTATTGGAGTTTATTCCGTGAGGATGTAACTGGTACTCTTCACCAATGTGTTGTCACGCGTAAGTAAAGGAAAAATAATAAAGTCGGAATATATGGATAGAATACCAAATTCAATATATTGAGAAATATTTTTAGGGGGTTTTGATGGGATAATTTCAAACGGTATGTTCCCCGCAGTTTTCTAGTTCGGATACTGATTCAAGAAGATAAGACAGAACTACAAAAGTTTAAGAAAACAAATTTTATACAAGAAAGAAAAAAAAAAAAAAAAAAAAGAAGAAAAAAAAAAAGAAGATAGAAAAGAGAAAGTGTTGCAAATTTGTTGTGATTTGCGGGACACTTATCTGAGAGAAAGTTATAAAAATATATCTAAGGTGGGCGGGTCGACATACCCCTTTTCAAACCAACCAATCACAGGCCAACAATTATCGATGCCAGAAATCAAAGATGAGAATCTTTCTCCTTTTTCAACCTGCATCTCGAATACAAAGAGGTCAAAATTGTTGCTCCCACTAAATCAGCTAGAGATAAATTGACATGACCATTTATTAAGGGCCGGGTTAGCTCAGTCGGTAGAGCGTTCGGCTAGAAACCACAAGGTGCTTGGTTCGATACCGGCCCTCGTCAAATCAGCGTATGAGTAGCACAGGGACCTGTGCGGTAAAGCGATGAGCTGGTGGGAGGTGTGGCGCTCCACCTCAGATGCTAAAATAATCTCCTTGGTCTAGCGCAAGTGAAAAGGGGATAGACTCCCTCGCTGTTTGGTTGATACCGATATTAGGCCGCCCCGACGACTTTACTTTACTTATTTATCAAGGACTAACATTCATTTATATTTATATTGCCACAGACAGCACAAGTGTTTTCAAAAGAAAATACTATAAGTATATTTTCTTTATGTATAAGTAGTGATGCACAATTTTTGCCAAGGGAGATTTTTAAAAAAATTCTTAATTTCAAAACAATTACCAAAAATCAGGGAATCGTCCAATTTTAATGAAATTTTCACCAAATTATTTTTCATCGGCTTGATTTTATAACGATTAGCTTACTTTATTAAAGAAATTTGAAAAAACATCTTTTTATCAATTCAGAATGTAGGGTGACTCAGACCTTTGACCATTTGAAGAAAAATTATTCCCAGTCCCTAATTTTTACATTTCTTGAAAGATCATATCCTGAAGAATATATAGAAAAATAAAAAAATGAAAAAAATATAAATTCAATACCCTAAAAAAGTGATTTTAAAATTTAAAAGTTATTTTCTTAAAACTCAAAAAATAAATAGTAGCATTTTTTTACGTAGTTTAAAAATGTTTTTTCTTTAAATCGATGCAAAAAAAATTATTTCATCTAAGTTAAATTAAGTTTTTTACTACCTTAAAAATTCCAAGATCAATTTAACATATCTGTCACTAACTTCACTATCCGTAACTAACTTGAAAATTTAACAAAAGATAGCCCTGAATTTTATCTTTGAAAAAATCTAAGTTGAAAAATATGCGATGATAGGCTGCATATTTTCCGAGATTTTTATAAATTTAAAAAAATCAAAACTCACAGCTTGTTGCTTCATTCCGACCAGCCTGGCAGCGATAATCTAACTAAAGGCCCCTTTCCACTTTTTGGTTAGGGTTCTAGACCGCAGAAACTATTGATCCGCACCAAATGATGTTAACTCTTAAACTACCCTGAATTTAATACTCTTGGTGGTAGTTAATTTATACAAATAAAAATATTCATTATAAAAAATAAAACATAATTTAACTGGTCAGTTTTTAGCGGCAGCTACACCAACCTCTTCACATTTCACTCCCTTAGGGGACAACTGCTGGCTCTACACTGCTAGCCCTAGCGGATAACAAGGCAAGTGCTTTAAGCACCCTCTTTTTCTACAAGTTTGACTACGGACGAATATTAACCCTTGAAGATTCTCGTCCATTCTCTCGGACTTAGGACATTGAGGATTATTGTCATTAACCCTTGAAGTCGATAATAACTACCTTCATTCCGCCCAGGATAATTAGAGGAGCCTTCGATATTGAACAACTTCAGATAAGCTTCCCCCATTGATACTTTCATTCCACAAAGACTGTCGCAGGATACCTCTGCAGAACTAACTAAACTAAACTTCTACTACATAATTAACTACGGCTAACCATTTACGGTGCTGTGAACTCTGTAACCAAACCTCCCTTCGGTCGCTTGTCTGACCTAAACTATTAACATTCCTAAGAACATTGTCTACTGTATCCCACTTATTAATGTGCATTTATATGTAATAAAACTGGTTGTACCATATATCGTTGTAAATCTTGTTCCTCCACGTTTAACCCTGTTATCTTTCTGCGACAATTTAATGTTAAATTCTTATAGTCATAATGTAGATAATCTAAGGACAAAGATTGTATGCAACGAGAAATGATATTTGAAAATTCCGATGGCAATATCTACGTCAATAGAAAACTGCTGATTTTCAATGGAATGCACAAAATCAGCTGATATTTGATGAATAATTAAGAGTATTAAAACCGTGTTTTGGAAGAAAGGGGACATACATCAGCAGCAGACCGCCGAAATCATACAGAGAGTAGAGAGATTTTTAAACAAAGATTTCGCCAAAAAGTCGCAACAATCCATTCGTCTCACTTTCTTTCAGACTTGACATACGTAAAACAAAATATTATTCCTTACTTTGTTTTGTTTGAAATCACAGCAATCAGAGCAAACCACTCTTATGAATGTAAGTCTTGTCCATTCATAATTACAACATACGAACCTCGTAAACACACACACACTTGCCTAAATTAACTATAAATACTTTTATGCCTTTACGAAAACATTCAACATCCGAACTTCGACACCACACAAAACAACCCAAAAATGGTGACTTTCTATTGTAAAGAATTGTTTGTTTGTATAAAGCTTATTGTTAAATGTAACTTGTGTTTTTTTCTTCTGTTTTCTACGGAGACCACATATATGTACTGTGTATAATTTTGTGTTAAAGTTGTGGGACATGACACTCGGATTTTTTCCTTCAACCTAAACATCGAGTACAAGCCCCCCCCCTCACACACACACACAAGAGTCTCGTGTTTCTTTTTTTAGAGAAGGAGTTGAAAAGGCAGAGGTGTAACGATCGCTAAATTGACCTGTTAGCTATACTTTATATTTATATAGTGATTTTTTGTTTATCAATTTAACTACCACCACAATATCTGGTGCTGGGGGGGGGGGGTAGTTATAATATTTATTCATTTCGTTTAAAATGATAACCTTTTCTGTTTTAAATACTGAAATAGCTAAATTTTCAAACCAATTTCTATGCTAAATGTTGCGAAATCAAGGATTTTTTGTGCCTTTTAGCAGACGATCTTTGATGCCATTTCCTCAAACAATGGTCCAGTAAGACATCTAGTTTTTGGTATCAGTATTCATTATACCAACACACAACTTTCGCTGTTTGAGAGAATTTGATATTTTTCAAGAAAGTGTAAAATCAACTGGACCAAGTAACCAATAAGCACCCCAGTGGAAAGCTGTTTTGAAAGGAACACCTTTTGCTTTTCACCGTAAACTCCCGGTTGTTTGTTTACAAACAACAGACGATTTTTTGCATTAGAACTTCATGTCAGATTTTTTTAAAAGTTTGTTCATGTATATTTACAACCCAAAGGCACGTTTTTAATACTACAATAGTTTTCTGACAGCCTTGTGGGACATAAAAGGATCCATCATTATTGATTTCCTTGAAAAAGTGTTACTATAAACATGCTTCTTTGCTTACTTCTTAGGAGAAATTCACCTTATAATATATGCAAATAGTATCTGTAACTTTACTAAATTTTTAATATCAAGTTGCCCTGGAGAACTAATCTATTGTTATTATTGATGTAGTCAACGGTTTTTCTTTCTTATAAAACCTTTGATCATATGAATTCCTAATTAGTATACTATTATTTATACTTGTTACTACTGTTTTTTTATCATAAGAAAAATCAGCCCTGTTAGCAGGGGCTTTAAAATATACCGACTGCACCTCTGCAGAAGAGTAACCTATTGGCTGTGAGTGGCAACCCGTGATACCCTGGTGGCTGAGCAGTACATGACATGCAACACTCCACTTTGGCCCATACTTAGACTAGACGGGTGGTCGGAGAGGTCCCCTCCGATCAATCGGCTAGCCACTGATGGAAAACCTTCTACCCTTTTATCATATATGTGCTAGAAACCCAGAAGAAAGGTTAACATAGGTTTATTACCCTTTTGGTACAAAATATATAAATAAGATAGAGTCCAACGCGCAGCTCTTTGCCAACAGTAATTAAATCTCAGTACAAGACTAGCTATTATTCGACTAATATCCCCGTGTAGTCCGTCTTATTTATATGTTTCATTGAACGAGTTCAACTTTTTGTAGGGGAAATATCTCCCTTACAATAATGTGTTTGTTTACGACTTATTCTAGACTGTATTATCGGCAGGGAAGAAAGACAATATATTGAAATTTTATTATATTATTATCTTCGGTCTACACCGGTACTTGTTCTCTTAGGGGACAGGGGTCGAGTGTCACCAACACACATCAGCAGCCGCCTACCCTAACATTTTTAGCCACGTGGTGTCCTTTATAAAAGGCCATGACAGTGGCTACTTCTCCTCTTTTTAGTTGTAACCCTTAAGCGGTTAACACCTCTTTTTTAGTTGTTTCACCTTTAAGGGTGACTGCTGGCTTCGGCCCACCCAGCTACTTAAGGTAAGTGCCCTTTACACCTCTCTTCCTATGAATTAGGCATACGGACAGAATATAACCCCAAGACGGGTTCAGCCCTACCTGCTTCTAGAACCACGTGAAATACTATCTTTTGACCCTTGAAGGCCGATAGTATTTAACTTTTAACCACCAGGATAAAACAACTAAGGGAACCGACGAGATAAATGCAACCTCGACAAGCTTCGCCTTTGATACCAAACAGCCGAAAGGCTGTTAGCAGGTTAACTTTTTGCAAAATATAAAAAATTAAGCAAAGTGGGTTAAGGAAAGCAGTGGGAGAAAGCAGGATTATGACGTCAAGGAACGAGCTAACCACGATATGAATGCAACATGTTTTAATACATATATAATGCACATTAAAAGGATACAACAAAGAGAAGAAAGTTCATAGTTTAGGTCGGACAAGCGACACGAGGTTTAGTAAGAGTTCATTAAAGTCAACAGCACCAAAGTTTGGTATAGCCGTAATTAGTTTAGTTGTGGGTTGCAAAAAGTAATTCTGCTAACAGCCTTTCGCTGTTTGGTATTAAGGGGCGAACTTGTCCGAAGTTGCATTTATCTCGTCGGCTCCCTTAGTTGTTTTATCCTGGTGGTTAAAAGGAAATTACTATCGGCCTTCAAGGGTCAAAATATAGTATTCTCTCGTGGTTCTAGAAGCAGGGTAGGTCAGAATCCGTCTTGAGGTTTTATTCTGTCCGTATGCCTAATTCATAGGAAGAGAGAGTGCAAAGAGCACTTACCTTATGTATATGGGTGGGCCGAAGCCAGCAGTCACCCTTGAAATGATACAACTAAAAAGAGCAGAGTAGCCACTGTCATGGCCTTTTATAAAGTTCACCACGTGACTAAAATGTTAGGAAGGCTGCTGCTGATGTGAGTCGGTGACACTCGACCCTGTCCCCTAAGGGAACAAGTACCGGTGTAGACCGAAGATAATAACATAAATTTCAATAAATAGTGTAGTTTCTGGGCTTTTTTAATTTATTTTCAGTAAAGTAGTATTGCATAGCCGCTGAACATTTCTTGTTTTCTGTGATATACTTATCTAAAAGTGTCTTCTATATTGTCTCTTCTATGTATGGATCTGGGCTCCTGAACTTCTGGCCAGGTTTCTCACGGTTCTTTACGATCTTCCTGCGTGTTTTACAGCTACAAAGCTGGACCAGTCGTCTCTTCTCTGTGTGGATATGGGCTGGCTTTTCTCTTCTTCTGGTCTTCCTTTTCTTCTTGTGATTTCTTCTTGGAACTTTTCTTGTCTGTCTCGTGCTTGCTTTTTATTAACGAACACAAGACGATGTTACTTTTCTTAAGATGTCTTTATCTTAAACAACCAAGTTAAAACAAACACACGTGGAGAAATGATAATCGGTGACAGACGCCATTTTGTATCTTTCCCGTTCCAACACCCAGTCAAAACTAACTTTCTAAACTAACTTTCTCTTCTCACACTCGGCTCTAGCCAATGAGAGCTGAGGCTAGTGAAAGTCCAAGTTTTATCTATCATTTATAATGTATTGTTCCATGATTCTACACTACCGTACATAATTCATAGATTAAAACAACAGCATTAATTGATGTTGTATAGATTTAAAATAGTGATGTTCAAGGATTGCAAGGGAGATAATCTTTTTTTAAAATTTCCTAATTTTAAAACAATTAACAAAAATCAGGGAATTGTCCAATTTTAATGAAATTTTCACCAAATTATTTTTTGACGACTTAATTTTATTTTATTAGAGAAACTTGAAATTTTTTTTATCAATTCAGAATATGGTGTTGTGTGGTTGTGTGTGGTGGTGGTGGTGGTGGGGTTGACCTTTGACCATTTGAAGGAAAAAAATTATTAATTTTTACATTTCTTGAAAGATCATATCCTGAAGAATATATAGAAAATAAAAAATAAAAAAAATAAATTCAATACCCTAAAAAAGTGATTTTAAAATTAAAAATTATTTTCTTAAAACTCAAAAAATAAATAATGTAGCATTTTTTTTTCGTTGTATCAAAAAATATTGATTAACAAATATTTCATCTAAGTTAAATTGATTTTTTTTACTACCTTAAAAATTTCAAGGTCAATTTTACATGTCTTACAGCATCCGGTACTAACTTGAAAATTTAACAAAAGATAACCCTGAATTTTATCTTTGAAAAAAATCTAAGTTAAAAAATGCGCTATGAGGTGCTGCATATTTTCCAAGAATTTTAAAAGATTTTTAAAAATGGTTTGTATGGAGGACAAAACGGGCCAAATTCGCTCCTAGTCTAGATAAATATATCAGTCGCAATAGAGAAAGTATTTTTGGCTACACTTCCAAGAATAAATATTTTAAAGATATTGGATAGAAAATCCCATGTTTATCTATTACATCGAAATACCCGGATGTGAAAACATAGGAGATAGCAATTTTGAGTTACCATAAAAAAATTTCGATCTAAGGGAGATAATCGTACAAACAAAATATGAGAAAATAGGAGTTATGTCCCTTGTTCTTGAACATCTCTACTTTAAAGTTGTTGCGTAGTGATTCAGTTATACACTTTCTTGAGCTCAGCGTTGTTATTTTAAGGGAATTGTGATTATAAACTTATCAAGTCTTATAAACTGAAAATTACTATTCGTTGGTAATTTTATCGAGTATAATGTTATATACACAAATATAGATATCTCCCGATTCACAAAATTCACCAAATTCAATTCGCTCGCACACCACAATAAAAAAAATGCTAACCGGATGTGGATAGAGCCGAGGCGTTCAAACAAATGAAGAAAACTCGTTTGTGCGCAAGCGGCTCCACGCACAAGGCAATCTTTTTTTTAAATTGTAAATAAATCAGAATTCGCATTTTTCGTCCAATCTAAAACATTCCCGGTAAAAATTTAAAAAATGTTTGAGTTGATCCGAAATCGGCAAGCCATAAAGTATTTAAACGGCTTTGAAGGACCAGAGGCAGAGATACCACGGCGGTGACACGGTCAAGATCATAAGGGCGAAGGCCCGGACGCGAAACGCTACACCCAAGACAGCTGACCTCAATCCCTCACCTCCCTCCTAACCTCCTGACTGACCGACCGGCAAGTCTTAAAGGGGCAAACAACTATCAAATTGTCTATCATCAATTTACCAAATTGACTCCTATCAACTCAGTCGCCAGCTATCATCCGTCAACCTTTACCAACCAGCATCAGAACCTACCCACACAATTCCAACACTTCAACTGACGCAACCACTAAATATCAGATTCTCTGCCCACACTATAACTAACATCTGACCACTAACATCCGGCTTTCTGCCTACATCCCCACCTCCACTACAACTGACTCGACCACCGAACATCATGTTTTCTGCAGACATTACTACTCACATCACAACTGACTATCACCAAATATCTGACTTTCTTCTTAAATCATTTCCAACCTTACAACCTTTTCGTGTTTTTTAATACAATTGATGAAACTTAAAATCTGTGTTTGTTTCCTTGCCACCATACACTTCCTACTAACCCTGTTTATTACATTGGTGTCAAAAGTGTGCGTCCGAGGAAATGCATTATACAAATCTCCACGAAAGGAACTATTCGACCTCTTCGCAAAACGAAAAATAGAATTACTGCATCTAAAATGCAGTCCAAATCGGCCTGACAAGGTGACAATCACTAAATTGGAAGATGATCTAAACAATATGACAGCCGCCCTTAAAGTTGTAAAACCTAACGACCCCTACCTTGCACGAGATTGCACATAAACTAGCGTTGACAACAACGGATTCAACCACAACCAGCGCAGTGATCAAAACAGCCGCCTTTGAGAATATAAAACCTTACAACACAACTTCACACGACACTGCATCACTCCAACTGTAACGACTGCCCCGGTCTGGATAAAGTGAAGGCATGACAATTCTTACTGATGTAATTCATTTTATTCAATTAACACCGTGAAACTGTAAGAAAACAAAAAGCATTTAATAACAGCGAATACAACAAAGAAGAACAATTTAAAAGAATCTCAAAATACAGAAACTTCCACAAATAGACATATCAAGAGATAAAAACTCACAGCTTGTTGCTTCATTCCGACCAGCCTGGCAGCGATAATCTAACTAAAGGCCCTTTCCACTTTTGGTTAGGGTTCATAGACCGCAGAAACTATTGATCCGCACCAAATGATGTTAACTCTTAAACTACCCTGAATTTAATACTCTTGGTGGTAGTTAATTTATACAAATAAAAATTATTCATATAAAAATAAAACATAATTTAACTGGTCAGTTTTTAGCGGCAGCTACACCAACCTCTTCACATTTCATCCCCTTAGGGGACAACTTCTGGCTCTACACCGCTAGTCCCTAGCGGATAACAAGGTAAGTGCTTTAAGCACCCTCTTTTTCTACAAGTTTGGACTACGGACAGAATATTAACCCTTGAAGAATTCTCGTCCATTCCCTCGGAACTTAGGACATTGAGGATTATTGTCATTAACCCTTGAAGGTCGATAATAACTACCTTCATTCCGCCCAGGATAATTAGAGGAGCCTTCGATATTGACACAACTTCAGATAAGCTTCCCCCATTGATACTTTCAGTCCACAAAGACTGTCGCAGGATTACTCTTGCAGAACTAACTAAACTAAACTTCTACTACATAATTAACTACGGCTAACCATTTACGGTGCTGTGAACTCTGTAACCAAACCTCCCTTCGGTCGCTTGTCTGACCTAAACTATGAACATTCCTAAGAACATTGTCTACTGTATCCCACTTATTAATGTGCATTTATATGTAATAAAACTGGTTGTACCATATATCGTTGTAAATCTTGTTCCTCCGCGTTTAACCCTGTTATCTCTCTGCGACAATTTAATGTTAAATTCTTATAGTCATAATGTAGATAATCTAAGGACAAAGGATTGTATACAACGAGAAATGATATTTGAAAATTCCGATGGCAATATCTACGTCAATAGAAAACTGCTGATTTTCAATGGAATGCACAAAATCAGCTGATATTTGATGAATAATTAAGAGTATAAAAACCGTGTTTTTGGAAGAAAGGGGACATACATCAGCAGCAGGCCGCCGAAATCATACAGAGAGTAGAGAGACATTTTTAAACAAATATTTCGCCAAAAAGTCACAACAATCCATTCGTCTCACTTTCTTTCCGACTTGACAGTACATAAACAAAATATTCTTCCCTTACTTTGTTTTGTTTGAAATCACAGCAATCAGAGCAAACCACTCTTATGAATGTAAGTCTTGTCTCATTCATAATTACAACATACGAACCTCGCAAACACACACACACTTGCCTAAATTAACTATAAAATACTTTTATGCCTTTATGAAAACATTCAACATCCGAAATTTGAGCACCACACAAAACAACCCAAAAATTGGTGACTTTCTATTGTAAAGAATTGTTTGGTTTGTATAAAGCTTATTGTTAAATGTAACTTGTGTTTTTTTCTTCTGTTTTCTACGGAGACCACATATATGTACTGTGTATCATTTTGTGTTAAAGTTGTGGGACATGACACTCGGATTTTTTCCTTCCACCTAAACATCGAGTACAAGCCCCCCCCCCTCCACACACACACACAAGAGTCTCGTGTTTCTTTTTTAGGGAAGGAGTTGAAAAGGCAGAGGTGTAACGATCGCTAAATTGACCTGTTAGCTATACTTTATATTTATATAGTGATTTTTTGTTCATCAATTTAACTACCACCACAATATCTGGTGCTGGGGGGGGGGGGAGTTATAATATTTATTCATTTCGTTTAAATGATAACCTTTTCTGTTTTAAATACTGAAATAGCTAAATTTTCAAACCCAATTTCTATGCTAAATGTTGCGAAATCAAGGATTTTTTGTGCATTTTAGTAGACGATCTTTGATGCCATTTCCTCAAACAATGGTGCCAGTAAGAGATCTAGTTTTTGGTATCAGTATTCATTATACCAACACACAACTTTCGCTGTTTGAGAGAATTTGATATTTTTCAAGAAAGTATAAAATCAACCGGACCAAGTAATCAATAAGCACCCCAGCTGGGAGCTGTTTTGAAAGGAACACCTTTTGCTTTTCACCGTAAACTCCCGGTTGTTTGTTTACAAACAGACGATTTTTTTGCATTAGAATTTCATTGTAAGATTTTAAAAAAAGTTTGTTCATGTATATTTACAACCCAAAGGCACGTTTTTATACTAAAATAGTTTTCTGACAGCCTTGTGGGACATAAAAGATCCATCATTATTGATTTCCTTGAAAAAGGTGTTACTGTAAACATTGCTTACTCCTTAGGAGAAATTCACCTTATAATATATGCAAATAGTATCTGTAACTTTACTAAATTTTTAATATCAAGTTGCCCTGGAGAACTAATCTATTGTTATTATTGATGTAGTCGACGGTTTTTCTTTCTTATAAAACCTTTGATCATATGAATTCCTAATTAGTATACTATTATTTATACTTGTTACTACTGTTTTTTATCATAAGAAAAATCAGCCCTGTTAGCAGGGGCTTTAAAATTTACCGACTGCACCTCTGCAGAAGAGTAACCAATTGGCTGTGAGTGGCAACCCGTGATACCCTGGTGGCTGAGCAGTACATGACATGCAACACTCCACTTTGGCCCATACTTAGACTAGACGGGCAGTCGGAGAGGTCCCCTCCGATCAATCGGCTAGCCACTGATGGAAAACCTTGTACCCTTTTTATCATATATGTGCTAGAAACCCAGAAGAAAGGTTAACATAGGTTTATTACCCTTTTAGTACAAAATATATAAATAAGATAGAGTCCAACGCGCAGCTCTTTGCCAACAGTAATTAAATCTCAGTATCAAGACTAGCTATTATTCGACTAATATCCCCGTGTAGTCCGTCTTATTTATGTGTTTCATTGAACGAGTTCAACTTTTTGTAGGGGAAATATCTCCCCTTACAGTAATGTGTTTGTTTACGACTTTAGTCTAGGCTGTATTATCGGCAGGGAAGAAAGACAATATATTGAAATTGTATTATATTATTATCTTCGGTCTACACCGGTACTTGTTCTCTTAGGGGACAGGGGTCGAGTGTCACCAACACACATCAGCAGCCGCCTACCCTAACATTTTTACCCACGTGGTGTCCTTTATAAAAGGCCATGACAGTGGCTACTTCTCCTCTTTTTAGTTGTAACCCTTAACTGGTTAACACCTCTTTTTAGTTGTATCACCTTTAAGGGTGACTGCTGGCTTCGGCCCACCCCGCTACTTAAGGTAAGTGCCCTTTACACTCTCTCTTCCTATGAATTAGGCATACGGACAGAATATAACCCCAAGACAGGTTCAGCCCTAACCTGCTTCTAGAACCACGAGAGAATACTATCTTTTGACCCTTGAAGGCCGATAGTATTTACCTTTTAACCACCAGGATAAAACAACTAAGGGAACCGACGAGAGAAATGCAACCTCGAACAAGCTTCACCCCTTGATACCAGGATTAACTTTTTGAAAAATATAAAAATTAAGCAAAGTGGGTTAAGGAAAGCAGTGGGAGAAAGCGGGATTATGACGTCAAGGAACAAGCTAACAACGATATGAAATGCAACATGTTTTAATACATATATAATGCACATTAAAAGGATACAACAAAGAGAAGAAAGTTCATAGTTTAGGTCGGTCAAGCGACCCGAAGTTTAGTAAGAGTTCATTGAAAGTCAACAGCACCAAAGTGTGGTATAGCCGTAATTAGTTTAGTTGTGGGTTGCAAAAAGTTAATCCTGCTAACAGCCTTTCAGCTGTTTGGTATAAAAGGGCGAAACTTGTCCGAAGTTGCATTTATCTCATCGGCTCCCTTAGTTGTTTTATCCTGGTGGTTAAAAGGAAATTACTATCGGCCTTCAAGGGTCAAAATATAGTATTCTCTCGTGGTTCTAGAAGCAGGGTAGGTCAGAATCCGTCTTGGGGTTATATTCTGTCCGTATGCCTAATTCATAGGAAGAGAGAGTGCAAAGAGCACTTACTTTATGCATATGGGGTGGGCCAAAGCCAGCAGTCACCCTTGAAATGATACAACTAAAAAGAGCAGGAATAGCCACTGTCATGGCCTTTTATAAAGTTCACCACGTGACTAAAATGTTAGGGAAGGCTGCTGTTGATGTGAGTCGGTGACACTCGACCCCTGTCCCCTAAGGGAACAAGTACCGGTGTAGACCGAAGATAATAACATAAAATTTCAATAAATAGTGTAGTTTCTGGGCTTTTTTAATTTTATTTCAGTAAAGTAGTATTGCATAGCCGCTGAACATTTCTTGTTTTCTGTGATATACTTATCTAAATGTGTCTTCTATATTGTCTCTTCTATGTATGGATCTGGGCTCCTGAACTTCTGGCCAGGTTTCTCACGGTTCTTTACGATCTTCCTGCGTGTTTTACAGCTACAAAGCTGGACCAGTCGTCTCTTCTCTGTGTGGATATGGGCTGGCTTTTCTCTTCTTCTGGTCTTCCTTTTCTTCTTGTGATTTCTTCTTGGAACTTTCTTGTCTGTCCTCGTGCTTGCTTTTATTAACGAACACAAGACGATGTTACTTTTCTTAGATGTCTTTATCTTAACAACCCAAGTTAAAACAAACACACGTGGAGAAATGATAATCGGTGACAGACGCCATTTTGTATCTTTCCCGTTCCAACACCCAGTCAAAACTAACTTTCTAAACTAACTTTCTCTTCTCACACTCGGCTCTAGCCAATGAGAGCTGAGGCTAGTGAAAGTCCAAGTTTTATCTATCATTTATAATGTATTGTTCCATGATTCTACACTACCGTACATAATTCATAGTTAACCTATCAATTATATAACAGTACTTGTATTTCCTATTTTCCGACACAAAATGTTCATTCAAAAATATATTTGGTCAATGCTGTAATTGAAAATTAGGTGGTGTAATATTTTCTATTCTCATTAAGGATGGCTACACATTAACTCTCAGGCTCATTCAATAACAATGAGTGTGAACCACAAGATGGCCGTTTTATACTAATCTTTATTATTACAATTATCCAGTAGGTGGTGTCGCTTCTACCGGTGTTTTTTTTTAAGTCTCCTTTTAATATTATTTCCAAGATACTACAGGCTTTGACACACGATTGTTCGCATTTGCAATATTGCGTCGACACCTTCTTCTCTCTACACGTGTGTGTGGTCACTAAATTGACCTGTTAGCTATACTTTATTTCTATGTTGGTATTTTTTTTTATTAATTTAACTACCACCACAATATCTAGTCTTAGACTAATTTAGTTGATTTTTATAAATCCCATTTATCAGTTGCTGCTGATCCTTTAATTTACTGCAGTCTATAATACCCTAAGCGGAAATGGGTAAAGGAAGCATAGCCTATATACAAACTCTAAGTTAGATTACTACTGCTGGTCAAAGAGGTGAAACAGAATGTATAAGACTCACAGCATGTCCATTTCTTACATGTGTTTCATTTTCTATTGAAATGTATTTGCTGTTATATTTTATTGAATGATATCTGTTTCTTCCTTTGTACAGTTTTCACGGTGTTTATTAAATAACCTTGATGACATCAGTATGAAGGCGTTAACGTTTTGTTTCCATGCAGATCAGCGGTAGCTAAAACGTGACTTTAAGTGTTTTTTAATGCTTGCCTTTTTTACTGGTTCATAGTGATATGCGGTAGTCCCTTAGATCGCTCCATTTTTTTTTGTTGCCACAACGAAATGCTATGGATTAGTAGAAATTGAGCCGGACGACGGAGTTAATTGTTTTGTAGTTTATTCCGTGAGGATGTAACTGGTACTCTTTACCAATGTGTTGTCACGCGTAAGTAAAGGAAAAATAACAATAAAGTCGGAATATATGGATAAAATACCAAATTCAATATATTGAGAACTATTTTTAGGGGGTTTTGATGGGATAATTTCAAACGGTATGTTCCCCGCAGTTTTCTAGTTCGGATACTGATTCAAGAAGATAAGACAGAACTACAAAAGTTTAAGAAAACAAATTTTATACAAGAAAGAAAAAAAAAAAAAAAAAAAAAGAAAAAAAAAAAGAAGAAAAGAGAAAGTGTTGCAAATTTGTTGTGATTTGCGGGACACTTATCTGAGAGAAAGTTATAAAATATATCTAAGGTGGCGGGTCGACATACCCCTTTTCAAACCAACCAATCACAGGCCAACAATTATCGATGCCAGAAATCAAAGATAGAATCTTTCTCCTTTTTCAACCTGCATCTCGAATACAAAGAGGTCAAAATTGTTGCTCCCACTAAATCAGCTAGAGATAAATTGACATGACCATTTATTAAGGGCCGGGTTAGCTCAGTCGGTAGAGCGTTCGGCTAGAAACCACAAGGTGCTTGGTTCGATACCGGCCCTCGTCAAATCAGCGTATGAGTAGCACAGGGACCTGTGCGGTAAAGCGATGAGCTGGTGGGAGGTGTGGCGCTCCACCTCAGATGCTAAAATAATCTCCTTGGTCTAGCGCAAGTGAAAAGGGGATAGACTCCCTCGCTGTTTGGTTGATACCGATATTAGGCCGCCCCGACGACTTTACTTTACTTATTTATCAAGGACTAACATTCATTTATATTTATATTGCCACAGACAGCACAAGTGTTTTCAAAAGAAAATACTATAAGTATATTTTCTTTATGTATAAGTAGTGATGCACAATTTTTGCCAAGGGAGATTTTTAAAAAAATTCTTAATTTCAAAACAATTACCAAAAATCAGGGAATCGTCCAATTTTAATGAAATTTTCACCAAATTATTTTTCATCGGCTTGATTTTATAACGATTAGCTTACTTTATTAAAGAAATTTGAAAAAACATCTTTTTATCAATTCAGAATGTAGGGTGACTCAGACCTTTGACCATTTGAAGAAAAATTATTCCCAGTCCCTAATTTTTACATTTCTTGAAAGATCATATCCTGAAGAATATATAGAAAAATAAAAAAATGAAAAAAATATAAATTCAATACCCTAAAAAAGTGATTTTAAAATTTAAAAGTTATTTTCTTAAAACTCAAAAAATAAATAGTAGCATTTTTTTACGTAGTTTAAAAATGTTTTTCTTTAAATCGATGCAAAAAAAATTATTTCATCTAAGTTAAATTAAGTTTTTTACTACTTAAAAATTCCAAGATCAATTTAACATGTCTGTCACTATCCGTAACTAACTTGAAAATTTAACAAAAGATAGCCCTGAATTTTATCTTTGAAAAATCTAAGTTGAAAAATATGCGATGATAGGCTGCATATTTTCCGAGATTTTTATAAATTTAAAAAAATCATCAATTTCAACTATGGATGACAAAACGGGCGGAATTCTCTCCCAGTCTAAATAAATATGTCAATTGCAACAGAGAAAAGTCTTTTTGGCTACACTTCCAAGAAAAAAATATTTTTAAAGATATTGGATAGAAAATCCAATGTTTATGTTTTACTTCGAAATACCCGGATGTGAAAACATACGAGATAGTAAAAAATAGCACTTTCAGGTAACCATAGATTTCGTTTGGAGGCTCTATCTAAGAAATATAAGTCGCATAAACAAAATAGGAGTCATGTCCTTTCTTTGCACATGCAAAAAAGTATGATAGAGTATTATTTGAAATTCCAAGTTGTGCCTATGTATTTCCTGATACTAACTCATGTTAACTCTCTATTTGGGGTTTAAATCAGTATAAAGTCTGGTCAACAAATTCTTTGAAGTTTAGTTGTATTTTGTGGTTTCGTTTGATTTTAGTTGATTTTCTGTTCAATTGAATTTTAGTTGAATTCTTGGGCTTTGTTGTTCAATTGAATTTAAGTGAATTTTCTTTTTTGTAGACTTTTAATTGAATTTCTCGAATAACTCCTTGCCAATTTAGTTTAACAGTTAAAGTTGTGAGTGACAACCACCTTTTTACTAGCTATCTTTTTTACTGTTTTTTTTTTTTGGTCTGGTGTACGATCTCACACTAATGTTAGAAGTTGCTGTCAAAGAAATGGTAGGGGACACTTTTTGATCTAGGCCCGCCCTGCAGCTGCCGGGCTGGTCTTGGACAAAGTGAAGGCATGACGATTCTTACTGATGTCATTAGGTTTATTTAATAAACACCGTGAAACTGTACAAGGAAAAAACAAATACATTTAATAACAGCGAATACAGCAAATAAACTTACGAAATTCAAAATCCTCAAAGAAATATAAACACTTCAATAAATAGACATTTCAATAAATAAGGACTCACAGTTTTTTGCCTCATTCTGACCAGTTTGACAGTAATACTCTAAGTGACTTCCGCTTACCCCTTTTCGGTTAGGGTTCATAGACTGCAGAAACTAGTGGTCCACACCAAATGATATTAAACTCATTAAACTACCCTAAATTGAATACTCTGATTGTAGTCAATATTTTTATAAACAAAATAATTATATAAAAATTGTCGGAAATTTGATAGAGAATTGTCTTCCCCTGCTGCTAGGGGATGATCCGCCAACATCGTATGTTGTCGCCAAAACCAAATTTCTTCACTTATCCAGGAGCAGTTACCAAATAGAGACGTAAAAATAAACGCTCTCATCACCTAGCCCAAAAACAGGGCCTACTTATCTACAGACCGTTGACCTGGACGGAGGCATTTTTTCACAGTATACTTTTCTAAGGGATTGTGTCAGCATACTACACAAGGCTGTCACAATAGCATACTTACCAGATAGTCTACTTGAAGAGGGCCCCATCCACCGTTACTTATCACAGAACCTGTTACTAGGGAAGGAAGTGAAAACAAGCGTCTCTACAGAACTATACCACCAGACAATTTTCTAGGTGTTGTATCAGCATACTTAAGAAGGCTGTCACAATAGCATACTACTGAAAGAAGGAAGAACGAGAAACGACCGAAGAAGCGTATTAACACCATTCTTACCAGCGGCCTGAATACCCCTGTTATCAACACTTCTACCACAAACAGAACTTAAACTCGTAAGAAAGTCTGGTAGCAAATGCCAATAAAATTTGCAAAAACATTTATGTACTTTTTGTTAATACAAGTGTCTACATTTTACTTTCGTATTTGTTTCCTTCTTTGTATGAAATAGCCATCTACGGAGGATAAGAGCTCCAACGAACCCCCGTAAATACTCTTAAAATAAGACATAATTAACTGATCGATTTTAGCGACAGTTACACGCTCCTCCAATGTGAAAGTGTTAAAGTTTCTATTGATTTGTCTCTCGTAGTCAGGCTTATTTTTTGTTTTAGATAAATTTTTCTACAGGAGGTGAATAATTTAGTGCGGTACTATAATATGGCTGGCTGGCTGGAGTTCACCTATTTAATTAAAGCTTATGGTTTTGTTGAACTTTTTGTTGACCCACATGAGCAAAGTCAGGCTAGAATTTCATGCAAGTGAAATCGGATAATGATCGTGAGACACTACAAGTATCAAACCGAATAAAGATCAGATGTCTTGGCAGTGTGATTACTGATATAAAAGAAGAGTTATCAGAAAGAAAGACCAGTGATTAACAGGCTGTACAGAGAGTGTACCCTCCACACATCTATTCTCTGTTTAGGCCCATCTCTGTCCATCCATGCATGGTCACAAGCTCCTAAGACTCATAGGTCAAAACTTCTGGTTAAATCGAACTTAACCAACTTAAATTCCACCATCGTATGTCACCCCAACGAAAGAAAAAAAATACCAAAAATCAGGTAATTAACCGAATTCAATGAAATCTTCAGTGTTGATATATTAATGAATAAAAGATATAATGCACCAGTTATTTTATTTTAAAACTTTTACATTTTTCAGGTCAATTAACTTTGAACCATGTAACACAGATTCTCAAAGATACGTGGTTCAAAGTTAACTGACCAGGAAAAATGTAAAAAATGTAAAAATTTCATTGAATTCAGTTAATTTCCTAATTTTTGGTATTTTTTTTCTTTTGGTGTGGTGACATACGATGGTGGGATTTATGTCCATTAAGTTCGATTTAACCAAACTTGCTTAGCAAAAAAAAAAAAAAATCTTAGTTATCTATCATTGAATTGATAGTTTCTTCAAAACTTTAACCTCAAATCTATTGCATGATCAAGGCATGTAATCACAATTCTTGAAACTGACATTTTATTATAATGGAGATTCGGTGTCTATCTGTCTGTAACCAAAACTACATCACTGCTTATGTCACAATACCCCCAGGAATTGTGTAAGTTTATCAATGAATATTTAATTTATAGTCAAAATCATTAATGCATAGAATGATAAATCTTATTTATCAATGATGCTCTCTATGCAATTCTGGATTAGATTTGCCTCAAAACAGTCCATGTTATTAGTAGTTACTACGTACCCCAGATGTACGGTTAGGCACAAGGCCCTATTAATGTGGGACCACCCATAATAATTGATACATTTACATATAAATTTCATATATTAAATGTAACAACTATTCTTGGACAGACGTAGTATAATTATCTCAGAATCTTTTTTCTCTGACAATAATTTTCTCACATTTGTTGAAATGTTCATTTAAAAATAATAAATATTTTTTAAACTGCAAAAATTTAAAACAAGCATTCAAAAATTATACAAAAAGCAGCACACGGGCATGTAAGTGAAGGCCGCCCGGCAAAGACCTACATTGACCAACACTGCGCAGATACTGGATACTGTGCAGAGGACCTCCAGAGAGCAATGAATAATAGAGATGATTGGTGAGAGATTATCATGGATATCCATTCTACTAGCGTGACATGATGATGATGATGATGATGATGAGGACACTATACTTACTGGGACAGAGATAATAAAAATAACAGCTATGTCCCATAATAATTATTACATTTAGTAAAGGAAATTTATATGTAAATGTATCAATTATTATGGGACAGAGATAATAAAAATAACAGCTATGTCCCATAATAATTATTACATTTAGTAAAGGAAATTTATATGTAAATGTATCAATTATTATGAGACAGAGATAATAAAAATAACAGCTATGTCCCATAATAATTATTACATTTAGTAAAGGAAATTTATATGTAAATGTATCAATTATTATGGGACAGAGATAATAAAAATAATATACTTGCTGTCCTAAGTTTTCTTTGTATCATTTCTATTTTATTGTTTTATATAATTTGGTTAAGCTACCACCGAATTCTTTCACTCAAGTGATAAGAAAAGTATATTCTTTGTCCTCATTGGTCTCCATCTAACCCAACCAGAAGGGCCATAGTGCAAAAAAGTATACTCTCTGTCCTCATTGGTCTATCTCTAGATCCACCTACAGCCATACCCTGCTCATATGGTGTGTTATTTTTATCATCTCTGTCCCATAATACTTGGTACAATTACATATAAATTTCATATATTAAATGTCCTGCACTCAAGTGACAAGGGAGTATACTCTCTGTCCTCATTGATTGGCTGTTGATCAAACAGGTGTCATAGAATTTCACCTTTGACTGGTTTTATTTTCAAATTGGTCACAGGCCAAGAACTCTGGAATTTGGGTCAGACGAGGGAAGATTTTTTGTCTTCTACAAGTGGAAATAGAAAATCAGAGATGTTCATCTGTGTTTCATAATCTATAGCATAAAACCTGAGAACCCTAGCTGGCCGCAGTAGCAGTGAATGAATAACCCTGACAGAGAATTAGGTGGGCAACAACCACCCCAGAGAGAGAGAGAGAGAGAGAGAGACAGACAGACAGACAGACAGACAGACAGAGAGGTAGGTAACACCCTCCCCAGACAGAAATACAGATTTCCAAGCTAGCAGAGAGAGAGAGACAGACAGACAGACAGACAGAGAGAGACAAATACAGATTTCCAAGCTAGCAGAGAGAGAGAGAGAGAGAGAGAGAGAGAGAGAGAGAGAGAGAGAGAGAGAGAGAGAGAGAGAGAGAGTCTGGGAGTATTTGTTTAAGTGCATATCAACTCCTTATGGATTATTTAATGTGAAAATTCATTTGTAAAATTTTATATTTTTATTCATCTATAATCATTTGTTTGTACACAGTTATATGGTTTTAAGTATTCCTATCTAATACAAATAATTTTCAAACAGATCTATTTGACGCATAGATGGGATTGTAACAGATACTACCACTGGGACAGAGCTTTTATTTTTATTATATCTGTCCCATAATAATTGATACATTTACATATAAATTTCATATATTAAATGTCATAATTATTATGGGACAGAGCAGTTATTGTTTTTATCTGTTCCAAAATAGTTGATAGATTTACATATAAATTTCATATATTAAATGCAATAATTATTATTATTATTTTTTATTATCTATCCCATAATACTTGGTACATTTACATATAAATTTCATATACTAAATGTCATGCCTCAAGTGATAAGAAAGCATACTCTCTGTCTACATTGGTCTTCCTCTAGTCCCCCACCTACAGCTATACCCTGCTCATATGGCGTGTTATTTTTATCATCTCTGTCCCATAATACTTGGTACAATTACATATAAATTTCATATACTAAATGTAATAATTATTATGGGACATAGCTGCTAGATTTATTATCTCTGTCCCATAATAATTATGACATTTAATATAAGAAATTTATATGTAAATGTATCAATTATTATGGGACAGAGCTGTTATTTTTTATTATCTGTCCCATAATAGTTGATACATTTACATATACATTTCATATATTAAATGTAATAACTATTATGGGACAGAGGTAGTATAATCATCTCAGAATCTTTTTCTCTGACTATAATTTTCTCACATTTGTTGAAATGTTCATTTGAAAATAATAAATATTTTTCAAACTGCAAAAATTTAAAACAAGCATTCAAAAATTATACAAAAAGCAACAAAACTTGATATAAAGACATTTATTCAGTTTAGGGTTACAACTTTGTAAATAAAATTAAAAAAAAATGGTATGTTTCTATTAAATCCTAATATTAGCAAAATAATTTTCATCTAATAAAAAAAAAAAAAATTGGAAGGGCAATATTTGAATGGTGTCATATTGCATACAGGTACTTTTTAAGACAATTTTGACAACAATTTTACAATCATCGGATGTCAACAAAAAAAAAAGAGCAAATGTTTGAATAATAAATGTCTCTTTTCTTATTTTTTGCAGCAATAATTTTTTAAAAATGAACATTTGGTGGTATTTTTTAATTATCATATTACAGAATTTCATAAGCGTAAATGATGAAAGGGTTAAGAGGGAAGAGTCGTGCACCTGGTTGTCTGGATGTTAGAGAGAAGGCATGGCTGAGGTGGTAAAATATCATCAGTGTTTATATATTAGTACAATATCATAGTGACACCCTCTTCTACATTCCTTCTAACCCCATCCACACTTTGTCCGTCACAACACTGAACTAATATATAAACACTGGTGATTTTTTTTTAGATTACATAACATCATAAGCATAAATGATTGAAGTGTGAAGAGGAAGAATCATGTGCCTGGTTGTCTGGCTGTCAGACAGAAGGTATGGCTGAGGGGGCAATATATCAGTGTTTATATATAAGCACAGTATTGTGGCAGATGATTTTTTTAAGTATTAGATTACATAACTTTATAAGCATAAATGGTTTTATATTACCATGTTACATTTCTGACAAGTTCAAGTGTTTTGTTATAATTTATGTATTTGCTTTTGATCATCAATAATTGTAATATGTAACAATTGCATTCTACAATATTTAGATTCTAAAAGACGTCATCAAAATTTTAAAAAAAGAAAGAAATTACCATTTTCCACTGTATGGTACCATTTAAACATTGACCTTAATTTAAAAAAAAAAAGAAAAAAAAAAAAGAAAAGCAGATACAAATTCAGCAGCAAAATAAGGAACGGCAGAAGCAAATAAATGTGTGCACATTATATATGTACACACCTATACACAGGGTGATTGAAAAGTAACTCCTTATTTTAAACTATTTATAATTTTTTTTTGTATACAGTTACATTTTTCTGAATTCTTTAATGTACAGTGAAACCATGGTTCTCAAAAGACTTTGAAGTTGAACAATTCAGAGTTCAAACAAAAAATTTGAGTAAAAAAAAACTCAGTTGTTGAACAAATTTTCAGACTTCGAACACATGAGCTGGGCTGATGAAAACGGAAGTCATACAAATGACTGCCAAGGCAAACCAAAGACAGCCAAACAGCTGGTCGAATCTACCCAAGCAGCATCAGTTAGCATCAGTCGTTATCTTGAATGAGTGTCTGATATTGTTTTAGTGCAAATTCTTCATGCCATTTGTATTTATTCTCTATTTTACAGCTACTTTAACCCTTATTCACAGATCTTAAGAAATGCAGCAGTGATACTACCAGAAAGAGAAAGTGGAAAGTTGTGAGGTCTGATGGTCAAGAATGCATAAATACACTTTACACGAATTTTCATGGGGAATATTGTTTCAATGTTTGAACAAATCAGTTCTTGAACATAATTTTGGAATGAATTATGTTCGAGAACCGAAGTTCCACTGTATGTTCCTTAATATATTGCAATTAAATCTGTGTTGTTTTTCTTTTCAGATTGATTATTTTATTTCAAAATTCAAAGCCTTGTAAAGATGTCTAGATGTTTAACTCTAATTTAATTCTAATTCCTGAGCAGCTTGAGGGGTTGGAGGCGAATACAGGTGCCCATATAGAATTTTAAATAAAACACCATGTGTGTTTTTCTCATATTCATTTTTTGTAAAAATAAGGATTCAGCAATAGATTATATTTTTAAAATAAGGAAGGGAGTTACTTTACAATCACCCTGTATATGTACACACATGTATGCAGCATATATTGGCTAAATAACATTTTGTTTACACTGGATTCACAACTTTTTCCTTACAAGTTCAGCCATTTTGAAAACTGGTCTTCAGTTTTTAGTTGATCTTGTAAAACCAGTGAGACTCCCAATGAGACTAACAATGCAAGTTATCTTGCAGCAGCAGCAGCAGCAGCAGATGCATGGGACAATTGCAGTTGATTAAAGCGGACTGATAAATATTCAAGAAAATAATGTAAATAACTAGATATGCAGCAGATAAATAAATGCACAACATCTGTAAAGAATTGATTATTGTGTGAGTAACTTTGAATATTCCTTAAGATTCTGATAATGGTCATGTATAAAAAACCAAAAAAAAAAAAGAAGAAAAAACAAACTTTATATTGAGCATGCTCAGAAAACCAGAAATTTGGCTTTTCAAAGTAGTAAAAAAAAAAATGGCAAAAGTTTAAATGTGTTTTTTCAGGAAGCACTTTGAAATTCTGAAGACCATTTCAAAAAATTATGTATCTATCATGCATTTGATCTTTAATAGATCTCTTCAGGATAATGATTTAATGGGAATAACTGCTTTTTATATATATTTGCTAATAAGAAGGTGGGTAAGTTTTGGCCACTGCTATTTTAATTACTCTTCCTATTTTCTCCTATAGTGTTTACTTTAGTTTATAAATTAAAAGGAAAAAAAAATGACAGAAAAAATTCACTTGATTTAAGCAATTTTCGTTTCACTGCTATAGACAGATTATTGATCATATGAAAATCTGATCAAAACATTGTTCTTTGTTCTGAACAAGATATAAAAATCTTTCTGGTAAAAATTTGTCTTTTAAGGGAGTGAGGTTAAAAAAAAAAAACTGACCCCTGGTCAGACTTACCACTAAGACATCCTATTTATTTAATCTTTAATAACTTATCAGGGATAACTTATTATTATTGATGTCTCTATGAAAATCGGAGTTAGATTTGCCTAAAACAATCCATGTTATTAGTGCGTTTAAAATCCTCCAATGTGTCTTATATATCATGAAGATGCCTCACAGTGTTTACATAATATATGGTGTGGCTAATTTGCATATTGTTTTTAACAAAACCGGGGTTAATAAATAATTACTTGGTATTATTGATCCCTAATTAAACCCTGCTTAAGAAATTGACCTTGTATCACATCCTGCTCGTGTGAGGGGGTTGGTAAATATATATATCTATTATATCAGCGTTTAGCTAATTAAACAGCACAGAATATTTAATTTAAAACTATTAAGTTAGTTGCAATGAGGAGGGAAGTGAGATATGTCATTTCACATTAGTCACAAATTTATAAAAAATTTCAAATATTTATAGAAGGTTTATAAAGTAAGAAAAAGATTACTTAAATGTATATAATAATAGACAGTATGACTTTTTCTATAGTTTTTTTGTTTGTTTGTTTGTTTCTGTGTGTCTAACTTACAAGGTCAATAGCAGCAGCAGTTTCATTTTTATGTGTGCTGAACGTTATTGTATGCTTGCATGAACAGGTATGATGTTGGAAGACCCAAAACTTGTTACATAAGTAATAAGGTAAGTAATGAGGTGATCCTGCACACCCTTAGGGTGTATGATTACAAATATACAAAGATATAATATTGATCCTAAGTAGAAGTGCTGATCTGTATGTAAATAATCCCACCATGGACTATCTTATTATAATGGAGCATCGGTGTCTGTCTGTCTGTAACAAAAACTACATCACTGTTCACGTCACAATACCCTCAGGAATTGCGTAAGTTTATCATTGAGTATTTAATTTAAAGTCAAAATTATTAATACATAGAATAAATCTTATTCATTAATGAGGTTTCAATGACAATGTGAGTTAGATTTGCCTCAAAACAGCACATATTATTAGTGCATTTAAAATCCTGCAATGTGTTTTATATATCACTAAGAAATAAAGGTTTACATATAATGTATTGTTAATTTGTATACTGCTTTTAACTAAACCGGGTTTAATGAATAATTACTTGGTGTTATTGATCCCTAATATTATTGTTTTATTCTCCAATGAATTAAAATCAATCCTGTGAATGATTTTATATAGAAATCAATTAAAATATAATTAGAATAAGTGTTATCTTTTTATAAAATCATAAATACATGGATTAAATCTTATTTGTTATCAACGTCTCTTAGAAAATCTAAGTTATATTTGCCTCAAAACAGACCATGTTATTAGTGCATTTAAAATACTGCAATGTGTTTTATATATCACTAAGAAATAAAGGTTTACATAATATAGGTGTAGTTAATTTGCATATTGGTTTTAACAAAACTGGGTTTAATAAATAATTACTTGGTGTCAATGATTTCTAATATTATTGATTTATCCTCCAAAATATTAAAATCAATCCTATGTATGATTTTATATAGAAACCAATTAGAATATAATTAAAATAAGTTTAATCTCTTTATATGAGTGGTTATCTAATTTTGTTAGTCTTTCAAATTTGATATATTTCATTACATAAAACTTAAGTACTTATGCCCAGAGGGTGTATATTCCTGTACACCCTTAGGGTGTATGATTACAAATAGTACATAGATATTATACTGATCCTAGGTAAAAGTGTTGATCTGTATGTAGATAATTATACCATGGACGATACTAGTAACTATACTTGTAATTTAATATCATTTAATATTTAGGTAATAAAATTGTTTTATAAGTAAAGTCCTTAATAATGCAATTGCTCTTTTCCTTTAGAAAAAAGAATATTTATAAAATTAAATTTATTCTTGATTTTTATTTGTCTTCAGTAAAATACAAAAAGAAAACAAAATGATACGATTTGCCCCAGTCTACCCATTAGAATAAATAAAAATTTTGGAGCTAGTATGATATTTTCAAAGTTGTCTTTGCTTTCTAGAGTCTAATACTAATACACAGAAAGGCATATATAAAGACTAATACATAGAAAACAAAGAAAAATTGCCTGTTTCCTCGCAGAGGAATGCCAATGTATATGTGTGTGCATATATATATATATATATATATATATATATATATATATATATATATATATAACATATGACCCACAGAAAAATACACCCATTTTTAAAATCAAATATCTTTAATAAAAATATAGACATTTTGAATCTGTTTATTTTATTCAATATAGACAATTATTTCCAAAGAATATTAATTTTTTGGTAATTCATTTCCATTTACAGTCATGTCCTCTTTTTTATTGTGGTATGTAAAATCACAATGTTTCGGCTGCTGTATCCTCCGGCCTTCTTCAGGTGTTCCCTGTCTATCTGAGCATAGCAATGATCCAACATAGGAAATCATTTTAAATAGTTTGACTCGATCAAACAAGGTGTCAAAGAACTTTAAATGAGATCTTCAAAATTTCTTTAACGCCTTGTTTGATCAACAGTCAAACTATTCAAAATGATTTCCCAGGTTGAATCATTGCTATGCTCAGATAGACAGGTGTAGCAAAAGAAATAAAATACCTCAGAGCTCAAAGCACGTGCGAACGTGTCTTGCATGTAAAATGAGTGAAGGGCTCGAAAGAAAAGAAAATATGTCTGCCTTAACAATTTAATAAAATGCAATCTTGAAGCCAGGAGAATTGCCAAGAATGTATTTGAATGTATTCAATTTTTTCAAGATCAAGCTGTGCATAAAAACACCAGGTGTGTCAGAGAAAAAAAGTGAAATGCTTTGATGTGGTATTGAGGTTAATGACTGCTGTGTTATTCTTGGATGTGATAGACCTTGTAGTCAGAATTTTGAAATTTGCGAAAGCGATTACTCCGATCAGTGTACATAGCAGGGAACACCTGAAGAAGACTGAAGACCACAATAAAGATGAGGACAATAGTCCAAAAAAATCAAAATTATACACATCAAGCCTCATCTTAAAAATTCAGATAAATAATAGTGAACTGTTGGAATACTACAATGTTAAATCTGAAATATTTTTAGATGGCTATAGAAAATAATTTTGTATTGAAGGAAATAAACAGATTTGAAATATCTATATTCTAACAAGAGTTATTCTATTTTAAAAATGGGTTTATTTTATTTATTTATTTCATTTTTTGTAGGTTATATATAAGAGAAGAAGAAAGAGAGAATTTCATGGAAAGTATGGATTCTGAAGAAATAGCTGCCATCTTTTTTGTTTATGCTACAGGAATTGAGTATATATATATATATATATATATATATATATATATATCCAAAGATTGAGTGAAGAAATTTTCCTTACAACGTAATAGTTTTTCAATAATTGTAATTTAAAGAGCCCAGTGTATGCTCTTATTGTCAGTCATAGAGAAAAATTATATTAGGAAAAAAATAACAAAAAGGATTTAGGTTGAAAGCATAATAGACTAATTCAGGGAACCTAGAGGAATTATCTAGTTGTTCCCATTATCAGATGCAAAATGAGGATTCGTTTATTATTCTTAAGTCGGTTGAAATGAGATTTTTTTATTATTATTTTCTATTTTTTTATTTTTTAGTCATGACCACTCCTAAAGAAATTTAACAGCCAG